>JAKOOJ010000015.1:8420485-9020485 GCA_022577455.1 Arizona elegans | reverse complement strand
CTGGGGGTTCTCAGGGCTTCGGGAGAACCTGTAGCTAAGATTCTGTGGAGTTCGGTGAACCCCCAAATCCCATTCCTGGCTGGCCCCGCCCACCCTTCCCAACCCCTCCCAGGAGTCCCCCACGCAGCCCGTTTTGGATGCAGGTAAGTGCAGGGCATGTGCGGAGGCTTGGGGAGGGCAAAAAATGGGCCTACTGGAAGTTTGGGAAGGCCGGAGCCTGGGGAGGCCGTTTTTACCCTCCCGGAGGCTCGAGGAAAGACTCAGGAGCCCAGGGAGGGCAAAAACAACCCCCCTCCTGCCATGGTGCAGGAGGCCAACTAGGCCAAGCCCGCCATGGCCACGCCCATCCAGCAACTGGGCAGAGAACCCCTTGCTAAAATTGTTGAAGTCCACCCCTGAGTATTTCCTTCTGGTGATCTCAATTTTCAACCGGGTTGCTCTTCCTTCTTCACTCTTAACAGGGAGAACAAGGGGTGCCACAATGCCAGGTTGGAACATCAAGTTATCATATTTTTCGGAGTATAAGACGCACTGGACTATAAGACGTGTCTACCTTTTTTGGTGAGGAAAACAAGAAAAAGAAATCTCCCTCTGCCTCCCAGCATTTTTGCCTTGTTGCAGCGAACAGCAAACAGCCTGCTTTACTTTCATTTTCGCTTTCAGCATAGCTTGATTAGCACAAGGAAAAAAAAATCTGCTCCAGCAATTTACCTCCTTGCAGCAAGCAGCAGAGGCCCACACATAACAGCTGAGATCAAAACAGCTGAGAGTTGGGAGGCCAATCGAATCAACTTGTGATAATTAGGCTGTGCTGAAGCTGAAAGAAGTTGTTTCTTCTTGCTGTTTGCTGCAAGGAAGTAACTGCTGGGAGGCAGAGGCCAAAGGGTGGGGGCCAGTGGGTGGGCGGGGCTACATTCGATGTATTAAGACATTGAAAAGGGGGGAAAAGGTGTGTCTTATACTCCGAAAAATACGGTATTTCTTCCTTGTTCCAGGTCTTTTTAGAATAACAGAATAACAGAGTCAAAAAGGACCTTGTAGGTCATCTAGTCCAACTTCCCACCCAAGTAGGAGACCCTACACCATTTCTGACAGATGGCAGCCCAGTCTCTTCCGGAAAGCTACCAGTGATGAAGCTCCCACAACTTCCGAAGGCAACTTTTCTTCCATGGGTTGATTGTTCTCACTGTCAGAAAATTTCTCCTTATTTCCAGGTTTGTTTGTTTATTTATTTATTTATTTATTTATTATATTTCTATACCGCCTTTCTCCCGTAGGACTCAAGGCGGTGTACAGTCAAGAAAAATATAGACACACAAACATCATAAAATTGCTAATTAAAATTATTACTTAGTTTGGTCAATTAAATAAAACCCAGAATTAGATAACATTTAAAAAAAAAAAATCATTCACATGTTCATATGTTTAGCCCCGCCTGTTGAAACATCAGGGTTTTGAGGGCACGGCGGAAAGCACGGAGATCAGGGATATTCCGTATCTCCGGGGGCAGTTCATTCCAAAGGGTTGGAGCCCTCACAGAGAAGGCCCTCCCCCTGGGAGTCGCCAGTCGGCATAATTTGACTGATGGCACCCTGAGTAGTCCCTCCCTGTGAGAACGAACTGGTCGGTGAATCTTTCCTTGATCAGTTTCCATCCATTATTCCTTGTCCGGCTTTTGGGTGCTTTGGAAAATAGCTTGAGTCCCTCCTCTTTGTGGCAGCTCCTCAAATATTGGAAAATGCTATCCTGTCTCCCCTGGTCCTTCTCTTCACTAGACTAGCCATTTGGTCCAATTCAGCTACAGAAGCTCCTTGTCAGGGACTTTGGGCTAATCTCTCTCTTCCAGTCCAAATGGCAGCTGGAGAACAGCCTTGTTCCTATACATCCATCCCTTCGATGCTTATGATGATTTGCTCTAGCCTTGGCCAACAGGTATAGTTGTGCAAATGCAGCTGTTAATGTTTCGGTAAACCATTCCTTCTGGCTTGTTCATTAAAATGCATTTAAACAAATAACGGATTTGCAACCTGGTGGTGAAATCAATCACCGTTTGTCTCTCCCACCCTGGCCCTGGTTTATTTGTGTGTAAAAGAAGTTGTCCTGAGAAAGCAATATTGATCAGAAAGGCATTAAGCGCATCAGGTTGCTTTCTGCAGCCTCCGAGTGGGAAACAATCTATGAATGTCATGGTCTAATCAGCTACATGGTGAGTTCGGTTGCTGCTTTAATTATCTTTCCTTCTCCTTCCTCTGCAATATGATCAGGTGAGCCTAGAACAGGGGTGTCGAACTCAAGGCACGCGGGCCGAATTCGGCACATGGGGTGCTTAAATCTGGCCCGCGGGCCAGCCTGGAAAGAACAAAGGTCCGGCCTGCAGAGCCTCTGGCTGCCAAAACGGGGAACAGGGGGGCTGCGCGCGGCTATCCACACCCTGTTTTGGCCGGCAGGGTGCTGCAGGAGCTGACCAGGCTGAAAACGGGGCATGGGGAGCACACGGGGCCCCGCCATCCTGTTTTGGCTGGCAAAGTGCTGCAGGAGGCTGTCCTGGCTGAAAACGGGACATGGGAGGGTGCATGTGGCCTCGCCATCCTGTTTTGGCTGGCAAAGTGCTGCAGGAGGCCACCCAGGCTGAAAATGGGGCATGGGGGGGGCACAAGTAGCCCCACCATCCTGTTTTGGCTGGCAAAGTGCTGCAGGAGGCCACCCAGGCTGAAAACGGGGCACGGAGGGGGCACAAGTAGCCCCACCATCCTGTTTTGGCTGGCAAAGTGCTGCAGGAGGCCGTCCAGGCTGAAAACGGGGCATGGGGGGCACAAGTAGCCCCCCCCATCCTGTTTTGGCTGGAAAAGTACTGCAGGAGGCGTCCATCCTGTCTCTCTCCCTCACAGGCAGCCCATAGAAGAGAACCAGTAAATACCATCTCTGACTGGCCCCGCCCCCATCTATTCTCTGCTTTCTGAGTTCCAGCTGATCGGGAGGAAATGGGGATTTTGCAGTATCCTTCCCCTGGAGTGGGGAGGGAATGGAGATTTTACAATATCCTTCGCCTGCCACGCCTACCAAGCCACGCCCACCAAGCCATGCCACGCCCACAGAACTGGTAGTAAAAATTAAATGTATTTTGGATTTATCACTATTATTTGCATGATTTTCTTGGGGAACCTTTGGTGATCTGAGATTTTGGCCGCCCTTTTGTTCTTGTTGCATTTTTATATGTCTGTGGAGATTCTCAGTCATCCAGGTCCTAAAGGTGCTTTTTTTTTTTTTCAAAAGGCAGCTGGATTTTCTGGTTTTTCTTTGAAGACGTTTCGCTTCTCATCCAAGAAGCTTCTTCAGTTTTAACTGAATGGTGGAGAATGGAAGGATTTATATTCCTTGTAGTCATCTGGTCTTTTATTTTTACAGTTTGGCATGCCTCTCTGTGAAATTGATCCCCGTCTATATTAGAACAGAGTATGTTTTTGTACTGTATTCTAAGACAATTCCTGTGTATTTGATTTCACTTTTGCAGATGGATCCTCTATTTAACTCCACCATTGTTGCAATGGTCATATTCCATAAGTGATCCCTTTCTCCCTGGTTAGCTTACCATTTTTCTTCATTTTTACTCATGAAACATTCAGCAGAGGTTGCATAACTAATTTTGCTCTAAATTAATATTGTACTTCCTTCTCTTCTCTTCTCTTCTCTTCTCTTCTTCCCTTCCCTCCTCTCCTCTCCTCTCCTCTCCTTCCTTTTCCTTCCTTTCTTTTTCCCCTCCGATCTCCTTCCTCATCTCTTCTCTCCTCCCTCCCTCCCTCCTTCCCTTCTTTTCCCCTCCCATCTCCTCCCCTCTCCTCTCCTCCCTTGTCTCTTTGCTGCTTCCTCCCTCCCTCCCTCCCCCCCTCCCTTCCCTTGTCTTTTCTCCTTCCTTCCCCTCTCCTCCCCTCTCCTCTTCTCCTTCCTCCCTTGTCTCTTCTCTTCTCTTCTCTTCTCTTCTCTTCTCTTCTCTTCTCTTCTCTTCTCTTCTCTTCTCTTCTCTTCTCTTCTCTTCTCTTCCCTTCCCTTCCCTTCCCTTCCCTTCCCTTCCCTTCCCTTCCCTTCCCTTCTCTCCTTCCTTCCTTTTCCTTCCTTTTCCCCCTCCCATCTCCTCCCTTGTCTCTTCTCTCCTCCCTCCCTCCCTTCCTTCTTTTCCCCTCCCCTCTCCTCCCTTGTCTCTTTTCTCCTCCCTCCCTCCCTCCCTCTTTTTCTATTTAAAAGGTTGTGAAGATGCACCAAAGGGAAAAAGGAGTGGAAGAGGCTGAATGTCACTCTTTCTTCTATTCTACTCTGTATTAGTGCAGGGGATTTGCATCAATTTTGCACTGTATAAAAGGTGGTAGAGTATTGATCTTCCTGGATGATTACATTTGCTTTTCAAGGCAAATGAAACATTAACATTTGGGATGGCAGGATTGATCACAAGGTTAGCAGGGTAAAAGCTTCCCTGCTGTTCATTTGCTTCTAGATTCTTATGAAGATCTTAACAAACGTTTTAAAATTGGATGGGCACAACGGTCCCGCATCCCATATGTACCTTCAAAGTAAAGGAGCCTTCGGCCTCCATTTAAATTTATATAAATTTAAATCTTAAATTAAATTAATAACTAGCAAACCACAAGAGCAGCTTCAATTTTCCAAAACGGTCTGGAAACTTTTAACTCTACACATGCCCACCCCTTGAAGACGAAAGTACACTGTGACTATATTTTAACAGTGTGACTATATTTTCAAATCCCTAGTGCTGCCTAATGGGATGAGCTCCCGTGACTTGTCCCAGCTTCTGCCAACCTAGAAGTTCGAAAGCACGTAAAAAATGCAAGTAGAAAAATAGGAACCACCTTTGGTGGGAAGGTAACAGCGTTCCGTGCGCCTTTGGCGTTTAGTTATGCCGGCCACATGACCACGGAGACGTCTTCGGACAGCGCTGGCTCTTTGACTTTGAAACGGAGATGAGCACCGCCCCCTAGAGTCGGGAACGACTAGCACATATGTGTGAGGGGAATCTTTACCTTTACTTTAAAGAGAGTCGGGAGTCAACACTTTTCTTTTAACTTTCTCCTTTAAACCTACCCTTTTCCCTCTTTCCTTTTTTCTTCCCCTACTTTCCCTTTATTTTAATTTTTCTCTGCATTTTATATTTTGATAAAGCTTAATAAAATTTGCAACGCCGAAAGTGAAGAATGGAAGTGCTCGCCCTGATTAAAAACGAAGACTCGGGAGAACTGGAGATGGGGGCTGGTGGGGTAATGCTGCTGTTAGCACCCAGGACGATGGGGCTGACACATCAGGCCAAAAGCATCAGCAGGTCAGAACATCATCAGTCCCCCCTTAATGGAGGACGTCTGGCGGGAAAATTGCCTTTCACCCTGATGGGTTGCTAGCATGTTGTAAATCTCTGACCGTTTAGAGATGAGCAGGGTGTCTTCTTCTAAGAATGAAATGTCGGAAGGAGACCGAGATGAAAATACTTCTCTCTCCACAAATACCAAGAGAGAGGGAGACAGAGAGAAAGAAGAGAGAGAGAGAGATAAAGAGTTAGCTTTTTATCATAAATCTCTGGTGGGAAGATGATCCAGGCCCGTTGGGGATTTGGACACGAGGAAAGCAAATCCGTTCCCCGTTATATTATGGCCTCTTTGTGGGTGGAGGACACATTTTCAGAGCTAGCGGTCTTAATAATCTTCTACGTTCTCCGCTCTAGAAAAGACAATCGTATTTTGAGGGTTGCAAAAGTGACTTCTCACATCTTAGAAAAGCTAATCCTTAGTGTTGAATCTACAATCGTTTGTTTTTAGAAGGCAATGTCTTATCTTTTAATTTAGAATTTTAGATCATTGTATACCCTGTTTCCCTGAAAATAAGACATCCCCAGGTAACAAACCCTATCGGGCTTTTGAGTGCATGCGCTAAAATAACCCTCCCCCTGGAAATAAGCCCTCCCCAAAAATGTTTAAATGCATGCGCAGCTGGACCCTGTCTAGGGAGACAGAGCTGGAAATCAGGTAAAATGGCAAGAGGAGCCCCGTCTTGCTCCATGCGCCCCAAAATAATAAGACCTCGAAAATAAGGCCAAGTGTTTATTTCGGGGTTAAAAAAAATACAAGACAGGGTCTTATTTTTGGGGAAACATGGTATATCCTGGCTGTTTTCTTGCCAGAAAAACGGTAGATATAGATAGTCTTCGGTTTACGACCACCTTTGAGCCCCAAAGTTATGTTCCGAAGAGAGACATTTGTGAAGTGAGTTTTGCCCCCATTTTACCAATACTTTCTTGTCAGAGTTGTTAAGTGAATCGCCGCAATTGTTAAGTTAGTAACTCGGTTGTTAAGAGAAATCTGGCTTTCCTATTGGCCTTGCTTGTTAGGAGGTCGTAAAAGGGGATCACACGGCCCTGGGACACTATGACTGTCATAAATCTGAATCAGTTGCCAGGTGTCTGAATTTTGATCACATGGCCATGGAAATGCTGCAATGGTTGTAAGTGTGAAAAACAATCATAAGTCACCTTTTTCAGTGCCGTTGTAAGTTCGAACGGTCACTAAATGAACTGTTGTAAGTCGAGGACTACCTGTGCATTAGACTCTGATATGTGAAATAAACAAACCAATGATTGGAATTATCTGTGCCTTTTTTTTTCCTCCATGTATTTTAATGTTCTTAAAACATTTGGAGTACTACATACTGATGGAATCGTGGGGATATTACGAGCTGGTTTTCACCAGCCTGTGCCAACATGGATCAGCGTGATGCTTTAATTTTTTCCACCATAATTCAGTCAATTTTTCTGTAAATGTACAGAGGTGTAAATGTACACCTCTTAGTGTACATTATTTTTTTCCCCCGCGTTGGTTCTATTGTGGTTTTCACGCATGGACAAGAAATTTTCAACTAGGATTCCGAGCAAGGAAATCCAGTAGGGCCAGGATTCTGCTGAAATTCAGCACATTTTAAGTCTGTCTGATTATATTAGGAAAGCGTTCAACGTATGTTTACATTCTCCACTAGCTGTTCTTGGCAGCGGTTGTGAAGAAAAACCGGAATCGGACCTAGATATTACATGGATGTTGAAATTTCTGAGAAGACGAAGTAATATCCTAAAAGAGCATTTCCCAGCTTCATAAATTAATAGATCGTTACGGCTGGCTAGGGAATTCTGAGAGTTGGAATTCCATGTGTGTTAAAGTTTGAGAAATGCTGTGATAGAAAAAGGCCATCACACAAGTGGTGGATTGTCTGGAAGACAATCTGATGAAGTCAGCGTGTATAGATGGACCTCGACTTATGACCACAATTGAGCCAACGTTTCGGTTGCTGAGTGAGACATTTTGTTAAGTGAGTTTTGCCCCATTTTACAACTGTCTTTGCCACCGCTGTTAAGTGAATCATTGCAGCTGTTAAGTTAGTAACTCGGTTGTTAAGTGAATCTGGCTTCCCCACTGACCTTGCCTGTCAGAAGGGTTGATCACGTGACCTTGGGATGTTGCAACGGTCGTAAATATGAACCAATTGTCAAGTGTCTGAATTTTGCTCACCCGGCCATGGGGATGCTGCAACGGTCATAAAAGTGAAAAGCGGTCATAAGTCGCTTTTTTCAGTACCATTGTAACTTTGAATGGTCAATAAACAAACTGTTGTAAGTCGAGGACTTCCTGCATTACTCAAAAGAGGAATTTCTTCTTAGCCTTCCTAGTTCAGATGGAACAGCCCTGAATCTGGGTTTGGCAAGCATTTGTTGTGGCCTGCCAGCGGCCTTCTCAGATCGTGGCTGATCCCGATGACGAGGCTGGTGTGGTGTCGCGCCAGCAACCTGCGCAGCCGGCGCTCACGTCGGTCAGCGAGGAGGCTGAAGAGGATGTGGTGCCAGAGGCAGAGACTCAGCCAGGGCCTTCAGAACCTCCAGAGGCTCCTTCAAGTGGAGAGAGCGACGTGGAGGAGCCTCTCCTCAATGCTCGAGCACGCAGGGCTGCCAAAAGACAGGAGTGGCTACTCAGGAGGAGGAGGTCTCCTCGAGAGTAAGGCTTGAGGATAATTGGCCACTCCCTTAGCCTATTTAAGTCACAAGCAGTTAGTAAGTTTCTTGCTGGAAACAACTTGTAATTATCATCAGAGCATTTTTGGAAAAGTCTTATCGTATCTTGTTTTCTGGGCTGGTTGCCAACCTTTGCTGGACTTTGGTTTATTCTTGCTACTTAATAAATTTGATAAGGACCGTTGGTGTGTGTCAATATCCTCGGGAATCCAGAGCTGGGGCAGAACAGCATTGTTAGAACAGAGAGCCATGATATTAGGATGTCATCTCTCCAAAATATTGTTGGAAGCTTATATAGATCGTCTTTGACTTACAAGTTCGATTTACAACTTCGACTTACAACTTCGACTTTCAACAGTTATTTTAAAGGCTGTTTGAAGTTACAGCGGCACTGGAAAAAAATGATTTATGGCTATTTTTCACACTTATGGCCATTACAGCATCCCCATGGGGGCGTGTGGCCAAAATTCAGTCCCTTCTCAACTGATTCCTATTTATGACGGTTGCCCTGTCCTGGGGTCATGTGATCCCCTTTTGCGACCTTCTGACAAGCGAAACCAATGGGGAAGCCAGGTTCACTTAAACGACGTGTTACTAACTTCACAACTGCTAGTGATTCACTTAGCAACTGTGGCAAGGAAGGTCATAAAATGGGACAAAACTCCTTTAATAACCGTCTCGCTTAGGAACAGAAATTTTGGGGTGAATTCTGGCTGTAAATCAATCACAGTTAGCTGTAATTAATTGCTGGTTGTTTTTTCCCCACAGGTAGGAGTTGCTGGTTGTTTTTCCGTGGGGTAGAAGTTAACAACTCTTGATAAATCAGGCAATTCAGTGGAGGATAAGGCATTTTGGGATGTGAAGCACCGATGCTTTTGAGCTTGGGAAAATGCCTTTCGTTTTGGGAGCCAGGAGGTATATTTTCTCCCTCCGAATCACCACGATGGCTCTTAGTTTGCAGTGCATGAAGAGTTTAGACATCTGGAATGCATAAAGGCTAAAGCCCTCTTTGACCTGAGATGTTCTGACTCAGCTCCCCAAACACGACAATTCCTCTGACGTGAACTCAAAAGATTCCTTTATGAGGAATGCCGACAGCTCCGGCAAAAAGTTTCTCCTGCATGCTAGCAAGTCCGCCGGCCGGAAGATGAATAGTTGTCTGCCACATCTATTCATCTCCGCCCCCTGCTTTTTAGCCCCAGAGCTAGGGTGGACCTCACTAGCAGCAGTGGCTCTTCCATCCCAAGGATCGGCCCATAGATTTCCACTGCTCTCCTCTCCTCTGCCTTCTGCGCAGCCGCGCATCAGGCACTGGGCCAACTGTTCCTCCTCTTCCTCATCAGCCACCTCGAGACCTGGGGGCTGCTGACTCCATCTGAGGACTGACGGACGGTCCAGGCTCCGTCTCTTTCTCTCTTTATAATCAAGCCCTCCAAACACTCTGACCATCAACAGGCCACAGTTAAAACAAACCGTAAGTCAACGTGTGAACTCAGTGTCCAGATGTAGTCTGGAAAAAAAACACCAGCTGTTCATATAGATTTGAACCATCTAGCAATATGAAGATATCAAGTCAAACTCCCTGGAGAGCAGGTATTTTAACCTTACTACATAAACTAAATACAGATATGTATATAAATCAAGCTTTTCATCAAATGTTGCATTAATGATCAAACTTAAGCACTGGTGTCTGTCAAACTTTCAACAAATTCAAATATTTGGAGATTAGAAAAAAGTTAATACAATAATACAGCAAAAGATCTACCTACCTACCTACCTACTCTCTCTCTCTCTCTTTCTCTTCTCATTCTTTCTTTCTATCTATTTCTTTCTCTCTCTCTCTCTCTCTTTCTCTCTCTTTTCTTTCTTTCTTTCTTTCTTTCTTTCTTTCTTTCTTTCTTTCTTTCTCTTTCTCTCTCTCTCTCTCTCTCTCTCTCTCTCTCTCTCTCTCTCTCTCTCTCTCTCTCTCTCTCTCTCTCTCTCTGCCAGCTCCATTTCATCTTCCCTCTCGGAGCTCCCAGGTTGCCCTGATGCTGACCCTGACTTCCACACTTCTTTTTCCTCTGATTTCGGCTGCTAGAGGGGCCTGCGGTCGACAGGCAACAACATGAGATTGTTCTATAAATATATAAATAAAATCTCATGTCCTCTTGTTTCAGCCTTAAAAGATGAAGATTCAGTCCCAATTTAGCGAAAGATCTTGGGTGCAATAAAAAAAAAGAAGACGTGGCACTTGGACAGAAGACGTGTCCAAGTGCCGATTCCCAGCAAAGGATTTGTCTAAGGCAAAGTGACACCTGTGCAGTTGCCGATGAAGACAAAGTAAAAAATTTGCCAGTCCAAGGTCACATAGAAAATGAGTGACAGTCTGAGAAGGAGAGCCATGAATCTTTTCGCCCTGCGTTTTTAACTACTGGTCAAGACATTTTATTCAGCATTTTTTTTTTTTGAGCGGGTGGGGGAATGGCTGTTAAAAAGCAAAATTCTTCGAGTGAAAAATATCCTTCTGTGCTTCAGAAATGATGCGGGAATTGCTCACTGGGGCCATGAATCCAGGGGAAAATCTCACCTCTGCAAATCAAATTGATGAACGCTGGTCGATCCTTGCTTAACTTGATGCGAGGAGTTCTGACAAAAAAGTTGTTGGCGACTGAGGTGGGTGTACAGGAAGGAGGGAGCTAGTGCTGGCAGGAAGTAATCACACAGGTTTAAGTCCATGTTTGGGGGCAAGAGAAGACAGGGTGGATTTGATTTAAATCGAGTTGATTTAAATCACAATTTAAATCATGATTTAAGTCACTAGTAAAAAGGCTTGATTTAAATCAACTCCATTTAAATCATAAGTTTTAAAGAGCAGCTGTCATCTCTGCTACTCCTTTGACCCACTGTTGACTCACCGATGGTCCCAGTGTTGCAGAATATACAGCCTCATGCTATATAACTAAGCTCCATTTCATGCTGAATAAACTAAATTATTTATGTATCTTAAATAGAAAACTATCTTATGATAGTTTTTTATTAAAATAAATTTGATAAAAATAAAAAAAAATCCGATTTAAATAAAAATCTGATTTTTTTGATTTTTTTTAAAAAAATCATTGATTTTTATTCACCCTGGAAGACAGTATATTTTGAGATCAGGTGGTGGTCCCACTCATAAAATCACACAGAAGATTATTTAGCAGATTTACAGAGTTGGAAGGGACCTTGTAGGTTCATCTAATCCAGGGGTCTCCAACCTTGACAACTTTAAGCCTGGCGGACGTCAACTCCCAGAATTCCCCAGCTATCTTTGCTGGCTGGGGAATTCTGGGAGTTGACGTCCGCCAGGCTTAAAGTTGCCAAGGTTGGAGATCCCTGATCTAGTCCAACACCCCCCCCCACACACACACATACAAGCAGGAGACCCTACACCATTTCTGACAGATGGCAGTCCCGTCACTTCTTGAAGGCTTCCACTGATGAAGCTCCCACAACTTCTGATCAGTCCTAGTACGTTGATACCTTAAACCAGGGGTGTCAAACTCAAGGCCTGGGGGCTAGATCTGACCTGCGGGGGTGCTTATATCTGGCCCTCAGGGCCGCCCTGAAAATAGCAAAGGACCGGCCCGTGGTGCCTCTGCCAGCAAAAATGGAGCTCGTGAGGGCTGCGTGTGGCCCTCCCGAGCTCCGTTTTCGCGGGCAGAGGGTTGCAGGAGGCCGTTGAAGCTGAAAACGGAGCTCGGGAGCCCGTTTTCGCTGAAAGAGCACTCGTTCCACCACAGAGCCCCCCCAACACAAGTGATGTCATGCTGGCCAGGTCTACCCTGGCCACGCCCCCCGGCCTCTGCGAGGTCAAACACAACTTTGATGCATCCCTCAATGAAATTGAGTTTAACATCCCTGGATTAGCTCTTCTAGAGTTTTTACCAAGTCCTTTATTGTTGCAAATTAATACATGCAGGTAGTCCTCGACTTATGACCACAATTGAGCCCAACATTCCTGTTGCTAAGTGAGACATTTGCAAGTGAATTTTTACCTCATTTTAGAACCTTTCTTGCCCCTGTTGTTAAGTGAATCAGTGCAGTTAAGTTAGTAACCTGGTTGTTAAGTGAATCTGGCTTCCCCGTTGACTTTGTTTGTCAGAAGTTTGCAAAAAGGGATCATGTGACCCTGGGAAAGTGCAACCGTCATAAATATAAACCAGTTGCCACGTGTTCGAATTTTGATCACGTGACTACAGGAATGCTGCAACGGTCGTAAGTGGGGGGGGGGGGAAATGGTCATAAGTCACTTTTTTCCAGTGCCATTATAACTTTGAACATTCACTAAATGAATGGTTGTAAGTCAAGTCAATGGAAGTTCTTCTGTGAGAATTTTGAAAGCCTAAATTTAGGTGGAGAGGGTTAAAATAGTTTTGAGCACCAAGAGTGCAGCTTGGAATTGCAGATGGGGATGGGAGGAGGAATTGTTTTTTATTTTGATCTATACTTTGTTTTATTGTTTGTAAGTCACCTAGAGTAGTGATGGCAAACCTTTTCGGTACCGAGTGCCCAAACCGGAATGCCCGTGCAGGCGTGCGCCGGAGCACCGGAAACCCAAAATCCAGCTGGAGGCACATACATGCCTGTTTGTGGCTGGTTTCGGTTGTTTTTCGGGCCATTTTCAGGCCATTTTTCGGGGCATTTGGGGGCCATTTTTCAGGGCGTTTTTTCGAAAAACAGCCCGAAAATGACCCCAAAAAAAAACGGCTTATATTTTGGCCATTTTTTTTCCGCCATTTTCAGGCCATTTTTACACTGTTTTCAAGCTGTTTTTTTGAAAAACGGCCCAAAAACTGCCTGAAAAATGGCCTGAAAACGGCTCAAAAATTGGCCCAGAAAATGGTCTGTTTTTTGGCCGTTTTTTTGGCCATTTTTCGGGCCGTTTTCAGCCCGTTTATTGGGCCATTTTCAGGCTGTCAGGGTTGATCTCCTCTAGGAGTGACCGGTTTGATCGCCTTGCAGCCCAAGGGACTTGCATGATTATTGTTATTAGTTTGTTATTAGCTAGTTTTAGAAAATACATATTTCCCAAAAGGTTTCCACAATTTTGGCCAATACTGTATATTCCGCGTGGAATTTTCTTCTTCAGGGCTGTGAGCAAAGAGTCCAGGTGGCCTGTGAAGAAGCAAGCAAATTAGGGAATATACCAGAATTGAGGGCCCGTTTCCCACAGCCCCATAGATGTCGCAACCCCTCGCTGCCTCCTTCCTTCTTTTTTCTCCTCAAGAACTAATGAAGGGCTCTTTGATGGACACGACACTCCGATTTTAAATAATGGAGAGTTTAATGGAATCATGAATAAATAGTAACAGATTTGTCTGTCAAGAATTAAATAGTGGGACTTCTGTGATTAATATCAGAAACTCATCCGAAATAGTTTTAGCCATTTCCTACAGGTGACATCTGTGCTTAAATATAATTTTCCTCTCCCTGTTCTGGCACGACTGTTAATTACTTACTCAATGTAGTTCAACATTTAGTTAATAAATATGTCAGGCTTTTACCCTGGCATTCTTTTCGCCCGAGTTGTGAATTTGCAATTAGTTTTAGATTTACTACATGGTGACAGACAGTGCTATATAAATAGAGGTTAAACACACAATTTACATATTAATTTCATGATTCATTTATTCAATGATTTATGTGGATATAGATTGTATTTAATCTCGGCGCTGTAGTTGTTTGAAGCATGACGGACGGAATCGCTACGCCGGGGTGGGCCGGTGCAGTAGCGCGAGTTGTATTGAGTGGCGAACACCAAAGAGACGAAGCCACTTACTGGAATTGTGTGGATGCGTTAAATTTAATGCTTGTATAGGAGGGGTTTACAATGGTAGGAAGGGGTGACACTTGGAACGCCCTGTACATTTTTTTTCTTCGAAGTTACTTTGAATATTGGCAATGTTCTGTACAAACACTGCAAAATCTCCATTCCCGCCCCACTTCTGAGGGAAGGATATTGCAAAATCTCCATTCCCACCCCACTCTGGGACCAGCCAGAGGTGGTATTTGCCGGTTCTCCGAACTACTCAAAATTTCCGCTACCGGTTCTCCAGAACCTGTCAGAACCTGCTGAATAGCACCCCTGCTGCAGGGCTAACTCACTGCTCACTCCAGGAGTTTGATTCTGAGAGGCTCAAGGTTGACTCAGCCTTCCATCCTTCCGAGGTGGGTAAAATGAGGACCCAGATTGTTGGGGGCAAGAGGCTGACTCTACAAACTGCTTAGAGAGGGCTGTAAAGCACTGTAAGGTGGTATATAAGTTTTAAGTGCTATTGCCCTAACATCTAGCACTGATGATCTTACCTAGTTTGGTAAAGAAATGTCTCCAAGAAAATCACAGAAAGCACACTATGGACCCAACAATTCAACCCTGAGCTCCAAATACTTTCTTTTATTTGGAATCTTGAATGTTGAGGCAGTCTGGAATGTGAGGTAGATGCGAAATGAGTGAAGCTGCTGTATTGGTATCCTCTATGAGTCCCATCCATTGAAATGACCCATACCATCACCACAAAATTGTGGGTGATATGAGGTAAAAGGTAAAGGTTCCCCTCGCACATATGTGCTAGTCGTTCCCAACTCTAGGGGGCGGTGCTCATTTCCATTTCAAAGCCGGAGAGTCAGCGCTGTCTGAAGTCGTCTCCGTGGTCGTGTGGCTGGCATGAGTAAACGCCAAAGGCGCACGGAACGCTGTTACCTTCCCACCAAAGGTGGTCCCTATTTTTCTACTTGCATTTTTTACCTGCTTTCGAACTGCTAAGTTGGCAGAAGCTGGGACAAGTAACGGGAGCTCACCCCGTGACGCGGCGCTAGAGATTCGAACCGCTGAACTGCCGACCTTTGTGATCGACAAGCTCAGCATCTTAGCCAAAACAGTAGGTTGTTGAGAGTTTTGCCAAGCTGCAGTTAATCCAAACATTTCCTGTTAGGTCACAATGCATCTTCTGCTTTAAGCGGCTGTGGTTAATTTGCTGGACGGTTGGGTTGATTTGATCACTTTGGATTTGTAGAAATCGCCTGCTATTATTTAATTCCCTTTGACAAGTTGCAGATTAACGCCAGCCTCCTCTTGCTGGCACTTTAGGTTCTCCATATTTTTGAAAGAGGTTTTGAAGTCAAGCTAACCACCCTCTGGACTTTCCGAAGAGAAAGAGGTGGGATTCATAACTCGTAAGATTGAATTTTCAAACCTTATTTCTCGGTCACTTATTCTTCTTCAAAAATCAATTTCTAGTATTGATTTTTTTTGTTTTTGTTTTTTAAAAAAGAGCTGATTGTGAAGCTGAATCTGGCTTTTCCGAGCCCCTGGAATTGGAAGCTGCAAAGGAATGGACACAGTAGGAAACAACGCCAAGCAATATTTAAATGACACAATCCTGGCAAAAAATAGATATTGAGCCTGTCCATTATTTCTGCCCAAGAATAAAGGTACTTAAGGAAAGTAATTGTAAATGGCTCCTGACATTTGTTTTTTCAGAAATTATTTGCATCTGGTTTTCTGCATGGGAGATTTTTTTTTTTTTAAAAAAATATTTTTGTTTTGTTAAACTATTTTGTTAAACTGAAAGAAGACAGGGGTATGAAGGAGAAAAAGAAATAGCAATTGAGAATTGAGTCCAACACCCCAGCCATGTAGATTTTACTAGCTTCAGGGCTTCAGGGCTCTCGAGTTTGCAAAGGAAAAGCATAATTGGGGCCATTTAGAAAATGGCTTTAGTGATTTAATTTTTGAAGTGCCTGAGCTGTGAAAATTGTCAGTCAGAAGCGACCCAGCGATAAAACCCAGTTAATAGAAGCCATCATTGAATCTTGGTTTCACATTAGAACAGCTGCAAAACTCAAAGACTTGGTTCGCTCCATGGGAAGTCGTTGTAAGGCCGTCATTCATGCTTAAGGTTACCCAACTAAGTATTAACTGACATGGTGATGATTTTTGCATTTCTTGTCTTTTTCTATGGTGATCATTTTTGTATATCTCGTTTTTTCTACGTGTTTCACTTTTCTTCTTTATACTGTAACTGCTATTCTAATAGCAAATCCTTCATAAAAGTGATTGCATTACATTCTTGATTAAATTATCTTTCCATTGATATATAATTTTATGGTACTACTCAAAAAAAAAAAAGTGGTGTTATTAGCTAGTTTTAGAAAATAGACCTTTCCCAAAAGGTTTCCACAATTTTGGCCACTATTGTATGGGGTCCCAAATGGGGAGGTCTTTAACTGAATGCCAGTTAAGGATAGATCATGATAACTGAAGAAGCTTCTTGTATCAGAAGCAAAATATCTTCAAGGAAAAGCAAAGTAAGTCCAGTTGCCTCTTGAAAAAACATCTTTGGGGCAACCATGACTTGGATGACTGAGAATCTCCATAGACATTATGATAATCATCTTTTCCAGATTCTGGAATAAGATTTTTTTGAACAAAGTTGTGGCACTTTATCTTCCATTGGCCATTGGGAGCTTGACAAGCAGTTAAGGATAATAAGAATCCAAAAAACATTTGGAAGGGCTCAAGGATTAGTATTCCTGTATTTTAAAAGAAGAAGATTATATGACTTATCCTTTCTAGCGTCTTAATCGTCCAGGTCCTGGTTATCCTGAAGATGGTTTTTCTAAAGAGCAAGTGAATTTTCTTGGCTCTCTCACTCCCTTGAAAATGTTTCGCTTCTCATTCAAGTAGCAAATTTCACCAAAAATATGTTTGCAAAGCTGTGAGCTGAATTCTGGTTTACTTTTTAACTCTTGACCTATTCTTATAGAATACATGTAGGAGAGGCTAAGGAAATTAAGAGAGGAAAGGGAATATTTCCAAACATATGGACTAAAAAGCAGATGGACATTTCAAAGTCATTTATCAGAGAAGGATGGATGGATGGATTGATGGATGGATGGATGGGTAGTTAGGTAGATATCGTAGGTAGGTGGGTAGAGATAGATGAACAGACAGAAAAAGAGAGAAAGAAATAGATAGTAGATAAGGTAGCTAGCTAGGTAGACAGACAGACAGAAAGAGAAAGAAAGAGAGATAAACAGAAAGAAAGAGAAAGAGATAAAGACAGACAGAAAGAAAGAGAGAGATAGAAAGAGAAAGATAGATAGATAGATGATAGATAGACAGACAGACAGAGAGAAAGATAGGTAGGTAGGTAGGTAGGTAGACGACAGACAGACAGACAGATAGATAAACAGACAGAGAGAAAAAGAGAAAGAGATAGATAGATAGATAGATAGATAGATAGATAGATAGATAGATAGATAGATAGACAGACAGAGAAAGAGAGAGAGAGAGAGAGAGAGAGAAGGTAGGTAGGTAGATAGATAGATCTTTTGCTGTATTAATGTATTAACTTTTTTCTAATCTCCAAATATTTGAATTTGTTGAAAGTTTGACAGACACTTAAGACACCAGTGCTTAAGTTTGATCATTAATGCAACATTTGATGAAAAGCTTGATTTATATACATATCTGTATTTAGTTTAAGGTAGTAAGGTTAAAATACCTGCTCTCCAGGGAGTTTGACTTGATATCTTCATATTGCTAGATGGTTCAAATCTATATGAACAGCTGGTGTTTTTTTTCCAGACTACATCTGGACACTGAGTTCACACGTTGACTTACGGTTTGTTTTAACTGTGGCCTGTTGATGGTCAGAGTGTTTGGAGGGCTTGATTATAAAGGCTGGAGATCCACATGATCAATGATCCAAAAACTGTGTTTCTTTCTAGAACTTTGTCCCAGTTGCAAAGCTGTTTCAAGAACATTTTGTCCTTAAAATCAAAATCTATACACATTAATGATCCATTCAATTATTGCTAATATTTAAGCCATTTTCCAAAATGTATTTTAGGGGACAAAGGAGAGTTTTGATGAATGATGAATTAGAAATTGTTATAAGGATTAGCAAACGTGGCATTCTGCATATGAACTAGGAGATACTTGCCTGATGAGATAACATTTCCACAATCATTTGTTACACAAAATATGGAGACATTGCACATCTGTATCTCATTCCTTGTTTGATGTTGAACTATTTACTATGCATTGCATTGACTTCCATGCATGCTTTGCTTCCATTATCTATAGCTCTTACCACATTAAGCAATCAACCTCCAACTCCATATTTGTGTATCTTATTGATCAACATACATTTTATGTTGATTGACATAAACCTGCATTTTTATTGATCCACCTATAGTTTAGAATTTCCTTCCCCTTTTGCATGTAAAACCAGAATCGGGCATCAACTTTTGGAGGTGTCTGAGATTGCATCCAAGTTTTGGATGATGCCTTAACATTTTGTGATTGCGGAAGGGGTTTTGAGCACAGATAAATCCGCATTTTTGTTACGTTTCCTTCCTTCCTTCCTTCCTTCCTTCCTTCCTTCCTTCCTTCCTTCCTTCCTTTCTTTCTTTCTTTCTTTCTTTTTCTTCCTTCCTTCCCCCTCTCTTTCTTTCTTTCTTTCTTTCTTTCTTTCTTTCTTTCTTTCTTTCTTTCTTTTTCTTCCTTCCTTCCTTCCCCCTCCCTTTCTTTCTTTCTTTCTTTCTTTCTTTCTTTCTTTCTTTCTTTCTTTCTCTTTCTTCCTTCCTTCCCCTCTCCCTTTCTTTCTTTCTTTCTTTCTTCTTCCTTCCATCCTTCCATCCTTCCTTCCCACCTTCCTTCCTTCCTTCCTTTCTTCCTTCCTTTCTTTCTTTCTTTTTCTTTCTTCCTTCCTTCCCCCTCTCTTTCTTTCTTTCTTTCTTTCTTTTTCTTTCTTCCTTCCTTCCCCCCTCCCTTTCCTTCCTTCTTTCTTTCTTTCTTCTTCCTTCCTTCCATCCTTCCTTCCCACCTTTCTTTCTTTCTTTCTTCTTCCTTCCTTCCATCCTTCCTTCCCATCTTTCTTTCTTTCTTTCTTTCTTTCTTTCTTTCTTTCTTCTTCCTTCCTTCCATCCTTCCTTCCCACCTTTCTTTCTTCTTCCTTCCTTCCTTCCTTCCGTCCTACCTTTCTTTCTTTCTTTCTTTCTTTCTTTCTTTCTTTCTTTCTTTCTTCTTCCTTCCTTCCATCCTTCCTACCCACCTTTCTTTCTTTCTTTCTTTCGTCCTTCCTTCCTTTCTTTCTTTCTTTCTTTCTTTCTTTCTTTCTTTCTTTCTTTCTTTCTTTCTTTCTTTCTTTCTTTCTTTCCTTTTTTGAGCAATTGACTTATCCAGATGTTCCATCAATCAACTCCAGCAGCTGACATGGGTAAACCTTTGAAAGATATAAATAATTCCAAAGAAAATATATTGGTTCTCTTGCTTGCCCTTTACCACCCTGGTGTCTTCCAGATGTTTTGAGATTTCAATCCATTGGCGTACCTTGTTGCTTTTATGAATGTGTTCATTTTTAGAAAGGGGAAAAATTCTTCAACGCGTTGCTTGATTGAAGGAAGATTAGATTTGTTAGCTAATGAATTAGAGATAGATCCAGAACTGGGTTTTGCAGACTGTCTGAGAAAACAATTTTCTTGCTGGACTCCTAATTATTTAAGTTCTTTTAAAGTTTTATTTTAATCTTTTAAGTTTATTTAAGAGCCTTGGTAGTACAGTGGTCTAAGGCACCCTGTTATTAAGCTGGTTATTAAGACCAGCTGCCTGCAATTACTGCAAGTTCGAATCTCCCTAGGCTCAAGGTTGACTCAGCCTTCCATCCTTTCTAAGGTAGGTAAATTGGGGACCCAGTTGTGGGGGCAATAAACTGACTTTGTATAAATATAAAAGGATGAAGGCTATTGCTGAGCACATTGTAAGCCGCCCTGAGTCTCCGGAGAAGGGCGGCATATAAATCAATTAAAAAAAAAAGTTCTAATTCTTTTTCATGAGATGAATGTAAAATCCACTGATTTTGGGGTGGTGGAAGAATAGGTGTCTTTCTCTCCATACTTTGGGCCTTTTGTTGAAGTTGCAGAACCTGAATCGAAGTTTGAAAAGCTTTCTTTAAGAAGATAGAGATATAAATTGAAAAGTCAGAATTTCCTAATGGGGAGCATGATGTTAACAATGTACATCCCTTGTACGTGCTGTTGTTCATTGTAATGTAGACTATGGTGTCCAGTGGTGAAATCTAAAATTTGTTACTACCAGTTCTGTGGGCGTGGCTTGGTGGATAATGTGATTGGGTGGGTGTGGCCAATTTTTTTTTTAACTTTTAAAATCATTTTTTCTACAACCTCTTTGGCGAAGAGGTTGTAAAAATGCTTTCGAAAGGCTCTGACGATCCCAGCTGAGTTGCCTGACTGGCAGAGGCTTTTTTCAAAAGCCTCTACCGATCAGGCAACTCAGCTGGGATCATCAGAGGCATTTAAAAGAAAAAAAGGGTTTTTTTCTTTTAAAAGCCTTTGACGATCCCAGCTGAGCCGCGTGATCATCAGAGGCTTTTTTTTTTACTTTTAAAAGCATTTTTTGGCCGAAGAGGTTGTAGAAAAAAATACTTTCAAAACTAAAAAAAAGGAGCCTGAGTGGCGTAGGAGGCTAATGCCTCCTACTAAGGCAGCATTTAACATCCAGCTGCCTGCAATTACTGCGAGTTCTATTCTCACCAGGCTCAAGGTCGACTCAGCCTTCCATCCTTTCTAAGGTGGGTAAAATGAGGACCCAGTTTGTGGGGGCAATAAGCTGACTTTGTAAAAAATATACAAAAGTATGAAGGCTATTGCTTAACGCATTGTAAGCCGTCCTGAGTCTCCGGAGAAGGGCGGCATATAAAAAAAAATAAAAATAAAAATAAATAAATAAATAAAGCCTCTGATGATTGTGTGTCTCAGCTGGGCATGGGGGGGGCAGGGATTTTTGCTACCGGTTCTCCGAACCACCCGCCTCCATCGCTACCAGATTGGGCGATCTGGTCCAAACTGGGAGCATTTCACCCCTGATGGTGTCCCAAAGGCATTTTTCAAAAGGCAACTGGACTTTTCTTCATTTTTTCCTTGAAGACGTTTCACTTCTCATCCAAGAAGCTTTTTCAGTTCAGTTCTTAGAACTGAGCAAGCTCTTTGGATGAGGAGCAAAGATGTTTTCAAGGGAAAAAAACGAAGAAAGTCCAGTTGCCTTTTGAAAAGCATCTTCTGGACAACCATGACTTGGATGATTGAGAATTGTGTATTGTGGTTGACATACAGTAGTCATGAACTCATATCAGACGAAGGAGGCCCATCAAAATAATATCTTCTTGTACAGTTTCCTGGTTTATAAAATCACAGAACTATCTCCTTTGTCTTCATTTATTGATAAGGGTATTTATTTATCATTTCCCTTAGATAAATCCCCTGCTAAGAATAATCAGGGTAGCGTCCTTCCTTAACTTGATGAGGCTTTTTTCTCCACAAGTTTTGGGTGCTGAAGTAAGAACCACTCAGTTTCTCATCTAAAGATTCTCAACCCCAACTCTTCGCCATTTTTTATGAGAACTCTCCTAATTATAGCTTTTTAATTAGCACAAGTCGTTAGTTTCTGATTAGTTTACAGAAGAATAAGGACTGAAGAGGATTATTTCTCCTTAATAAGGCTTCTTGATTTGAATCTTAAACATTTAGACTTCTTGGGGTGGGGTGAAGACAGTATAAAGAGAGTTACATGAGTTCTATGAAAGAGTCACAGATTCATCTTCAGCATTTTTGTTCCAGTATGGTCCACTTCAAGAACGAAGTAGCAGATAGGATAGGACCTATCTACAGTAAGAACTAAGGGACGCGGTGGCTCCCTGGCTAAGATGCTGAGCTTGTCGATCGAAAGGTCGGCAGTTCAGCGGTTCGAATCCCTAGCGCTGTGTAACGGGGTGAGCTCCCATTACTTGTCCCAGCTTCTGCCAACCTAGCAGTTCGAAAGCAGGTAAAAAATGCAAGTAGAAAAATAGGGACAACCTTTGGTGGGAAGGTAACAGCGTTCTGTGCGCCTTTGGCGTTAAGTCATGCCGGCCACATGACCACGGAGTGAAGTCTGTTGTAGCTCTGGGGGCACAAGTGGTGCATCACTCCTTTCATCATCCTTGCAAGTATTTGTGTGTAGAAGGAGTGCAAATGTACTTGCTGTTTAGCAAAAAATTGAAAAAAATGGAAAATTGTGCCCAATAGCACAATAGCGATAGCACCTAGACTTATACACCGCTTCACAATGCTTTACAGCTTCCTCTATGCAGTTTACAGAGTCAGCATATTGCAAACCCCAACAATCTGGGTCCTCATTTTACTGACCTCGGAAGGATGGAAGGCTGAGTCAACCTTGAGCCGCTCAGGATTGAACTGCTGGCTCTGGGCAGAGTTAGCCTGAAATACTGCATTCTAACCACTGGGAAGGAAGGAAGGAAGGAAGGAAGGAAGGAAGGAAGGAAGGAAGGAAAGAAGGAGGGAGGGAGGGAGGAAGGGAAGGAAGGACAACAGCACTTAGACTTATATATCACTTCACAGTGCTTTACAGCTCTCTCTAAGTGGTTTACAGAGTCAGCATATTGTCCCCAACAATCTGCGTCCTCATTTTACCGACCTCGGAAGGATGGAAGGCTGAGTCAACCTTGAGCCTGGCTGTGGGCAGAGGAAGGAAAGGAAGGAAGGAAGGAAGGAAGGAAGGAAGGAAAGAAGGAGGGAGGGAGGGAGGAAGGGAAGGAAGGACAACAGCACTTAGACTTATATACCGCTTCATAATGCTTTACAGCCCTCTCTAAGCGGATTGTAGAGTCAGCATATTTTCCCCAATAATCTGGCTCCTCATTTTACCAACCTCGGAAGGACGGAAGGCTGAGTCAACCTTGAGCCTGGTGAGATACGATCTGTCAAATCGCAGTCAGCCGGCAGTCAGCAGAAGTAGCCTGCAGTTCTGCACTCTAACCACTGCACCACCACGGCTCAATGCTGCACCACTCCAATGTTGATTGGAGTTAAATGGACTTAAGACACTTTCCCACTTTACACAACCCCGTGCCCCCCCAGCCATAAGGGGGGGGGGGGGAAACACTTCTTATCAGGGGAAAAAAAAACAGTCTTGTTTTTGGTCTGCATTAACATATTCGAGGATGCTTGTTCTTGATAACTTACGTGCATTTTGAATTTAGACATCCATTTGCTATATTTCTTAGACTTTCCTTCAGGGATCATTATTCTACTGCATCCAGCACAGGAAGTTTCAAGGTCAGCATTACTTGAACAGTTGTAATAGTCCCAACAGAAAGATAAATATATATTGACTGTAGCTGAAGCTGCGGATCTTGCGGTAGCTGAAGGTCAACGACCCTCTGAGGTGCTCCTCAACCTTCAGATGTCTATAGGTTAAATCGCTGATGAATTGCTCTTACAGGGGGGAGGAAATGCATTGGATGCAACATTGAACATTAGAAGGTAGGTCTGTCCATGAAAAATCACGGGGAAAGGCCGAACAGGGAAAACAGAAACAGCCTTTCCCTATTTATACTCGTAGGAACTTCAGAATCCGTTTATTTTGATGCATCTTTACACCATTCTTCTGGTCCAGGAATAAATAATTACCAGAGCGAATTTGAAACCATAAACAAAGGTAGTGCTCGACTTATACAACAGTTGTCTTACTGCCCAGTCAAAGTTACAAGAGCCTGGTGGTGCAGTGGACTAAACTACTGTTAAAGTAGTATTTAGCTGCCAGCTGCCTGCAATTACTACAAGTTCAAATCTCACCAGGCTCAAGGTTGACTCAGCCTTCCATCCTTCTGAAGTAGGTAAAATGAGGACCTGGTTTGTGGGGGCAATAAGGGAGATGGGACGGATGCCTCCTTCAGCATCCTGCCGGCCAAAACGGGGCACAGGGCCCCCCGCTTGCAGTTCCCCCATGCCTCGTTTTTGCCCACCTGCAGCACTCTGCCGGCCCAAAAAAAAACAAAAAAAACCGGGCCAAAATGGGCTGTTTTCGGCCAGCAGAAGCACCGTGGGCTGGTCCTTTGATACTTCCAGGCCAGCCCCATGGGAAGGATTTAAGCATTCTGCAGGCCAAATGCAGCCCGCGGGCTTTGCGTGGTCTAAGCTGTATGAATGTGGAATCTGGTAATAAAACTTCCATGTTCAGGGGCTCTCAATCCATCAGATGCTAGAGAATGAAAAAAAAAAAATGTGATTTTCTACGTGAGACAGAAAACACAGAGAGGGAACTTGTTCAAGTTTCTACAAGTGTAGATTTAATTTTAGTGTTCGCACTGAAAAATAGAGTACTTTGTGGTTTTGAATGCTCCAACACTGGAAGTCTTTAAGAAGATGTTGGCTAACCATTTGTCTGAAGTGGTGTAGAGTTTCCTGCCTAAGCAGGAGGTTGGACTAGAAGACCTCCAAGGTCCCTTCCAACTCTGTTATTCTATTCTGTTTCTCTAGAATTTCCTTCCTTCCATTCAGTCATATCTGTCTGACTTCTGCAAGGGTCTTGAAGTCAAGGTATGTCATTCTTTGAGGGATTGTCGCATGGACACACAAGTCCTCAAATCCATCAGAGTTGTCACTGCGACACAATAGCACGAGCCAGTGAAAAGTGACATTGGTCAGAGTTTACATCGCCTTACTCGGAACCGAGATTATTTTTATATACGTGGAAATATATTTAGACCCAAGTTTTTTTAAAAAAAAAATATGATTTTTTTTTAATGTTCCTCTTTTTCTTTTTAGAACTCCAGGAGAAAAAAAAATACCCTTGAATTAAAAGAGGCTGCAGTATGGTCAAAGATAGTCTTAACTAGCTGTCAGTCAAAAAGAGAAATTTGTTGAGACACTTAATTACAAGATAATGTAGTCATCAAAATGTTGTTGTGGTAACTGACAGCTCATTTTGGACGGAAAGCTTAGAGCACCCTCCCTTGGGGTCAAAGATGCAGCAAGGTTAACTTAGTAATGACAAGTCTTTTATTATCGCATTATGACATTGAAAAAAAATTGCAATTATACTAATAAATTAATAACAGTAATAAAGTGACAGTTATAATTGCATAATATACATGTTGTCAACTACCTTTTGGTGACATGGCTTGAATTTTTATTTTAGAGGCATCTTGCATTAATTCACTCCAGGCAGCACAAAGATTTTCCTCTTTGTCAATCTTTCAGATGCACAGAATAGCAAAGCAATTTCTACAATTGAGTGAAGGATAACTCAATAAGTACTGAATCCAATTCAGACAGTAGCAGCCCTTAACAGGTGTGGGGCAATTTCAGAAACGTGGTTTAGTAGTTGGTGGGAGGCCAGAAGGTCTTAGGGGCAGGGGTGGGCTTCAAAAATTGTAGCAAGGGGTTCTCTGCCTGGTTGCTGGGTGGGTGTGGACATGGTTGGCGTGGCCTAGTCGGTCTCCTGCACCACGGTTTGCCCTCCCCAGGCTCCAGAGGCTTACCTTGAGCCTCTGGAGGGCAAAAACAGCTTCCCCAGGCTCTGGAGGCCCTCAAACTCCCCAAACTTCCAGTAGGCCCGTTTTTTGCCCTTCCCAAGTCTCTGTGTGTATCCTGTATCCAAAATGGGTCACGTGGAGACTCCTGGGAGTGGTGGGGTGGGTGGCGCCAGCCAGAAGTGGGATTTGGGGGTTCTCCGAACTGCAGAGAATCTTAGCTAGAGGTTCTCTCGAACCCTTGCGAACCCCCAGCAGCCCACCCCTGGTTTTAGGGCAGAAGGCTGGATTGGGAAGTTGTGGGAGAAAGAGTAGCAGCACCTAGGGTGGAGTTAAAAGAGGGAATCAGCTTAGAATCCCTATGTAGCCACAAGCTAACTAAGTCCAACCTTCCTTGAATTCCATTGACCCATATCTAATTCCTACCAGGTGCTAACTGTTAAATTAGAAGATTCCTATCCATTGGCTGTTTAGTAATAAATCAGTTTAATTGAATCTTCATGTGTGGACTTGGTCTTTCAGGTAGGAGTTGAAGAAACATCTTGGAGAAGGGCAGTGGCACTTCCATGTGGCTGCAAAGACACATGGATTATATATCTTTGGAATTATCAAAAGCTCAACTTTGGTGAAGAAATATTTATCTTTGCTAACAGACGTTAATATTTTCCATACTTGCGTATTCCTGGCCCTGTGACCGTATGGAGGTTTTGATCCACCATTCCACCTATTCCCTTTGCTTTGTTTCCTGATTTTTGTTAGAGTCAAGGAACAACATGTTATGAATCATTCCTTTCCATTGCCACTTATTGTCCCTGGGATGTAGAAAGGATTGTCCTTCTGCAGGCTGGCCTCAAGAATGACCCATCTCAAAAGGTGTATTTAAACTTTTATTTTTAAAGATGGAATTACAAGGTTTTAATCATGTTTGATTTAGTAAGCCGGTGGTGTTGACTTCAGATACTATTTCTGGAGCCCAAATGTAGGTTACAGAGAAACAAAAAGTGTGCAATCTGCTTTAGTTTTGGGTTTGGGGTTCAGGTGTTATCTTCTGGGAGAAGTTGAAGAGGTAACACTTGGTTGGCCTTGTGGAAACCTTCCATAGCGTTGAGTTCATCAAAGAAAGGGATCTTGATTGGATGTCTTCTTCTATCAGATGGAGGTCAGGAAGTTCTTGCAACTGTGATGGTTCGGTGGTGTGTCCCTGCACTGGAACTCATGAAGAAGTGTTGGATAAATCAAGACAGTTGTCTCTGCAGCAGCTATTCTTCTCTCTACTTCCACCTAGGAGAAAATTCAGCTGCCAAGCCTTATAAAATATGAGCCTTCTGTTCTAATTCGAGAATTAAGTTTGCAAAGATACATGTACCTCCGTGGTACCTGCCAACTGCTTGCAGAAGATAACCCGTTACATGGGGAATTGGCAGAGTTTTTAAAATTATTTTTAGCGTTTGCTTACTCAGAGAGAAAATATAAATGAATTTTAGTCAACAAGAGCAGCTCTTTTTTGCTTAACCTTGAAGTCCATGGCAAAGATCCAGTGTATTTCATAGAGTCAGATGTTGCTTCATTTCTGTTCTGGATGGATGGAAGCAAGTCCGTAGAGATAGATAAGTTTGGTCTAAGCAGAATTTAAAAATAGGGGGGAAAAATAGCATAGACAAAAGGCACTTTGCAAGGATGTAACAAGTTACGATTTCAGAATACTTGTAGTAATTAGGAGTAGTAACTTCCTGTGTTCCAAATATGGAGAACTTCAGCTGATTCAATAAATAAATAAATAAATAAATAAATAAATAAAAAATAGATAGATAGATAGATAGATAGATAGATAGATAGATAGATAGATAGATAAATAACCACCAGTCCTAATCTATGGTTTGCTTGTATCTTTGGAAGCTTAAATTATGGTTTGCATTTGCAGTTGTGCTTCGTGCAATCTTCCATTAAGCCTGGCTTGTGAAACACACTCTGATGATGATGTATGAAGATGGAAGGGTTTTTTTTGGGTGTACGGGGTGACTTCAACCACTAGCTAATGGTGTAGCTAATTATAGCTAATTCGATAAAATGTGATAATGCAACTGTACCTTAAAATGTTGGGGGAAACATAAAATAGGACTAGGACTAGGACTAGGACAACAAGACAAGACAAGATGACAAGACCAAGTTCAAGACCAAGACCGAGTTGGAAGGGACCTTGGAGGTCTTCTAGTCCAACCCCCTGATTAGGCAGGAAACCCTACACCACTTCAGGCAAATGGTTATCCAACATCTTCTTTAAAACTTCCAGTGTTGGAGCATTCACAACTTCTGGAGGCAAGTTGTTCTACTGATTAATTGTTCTAACTGTCAGGAAATTTCTCCTTAGTTCTAAGTTGCTTCTCTCCTTGATTAGTTTCCACCCATTGCTTCTTGTCCTGCCCTCAGGTGCTTTGGAGAATAGCTTGACTCCCTCTTCTTTGGGGCAGCCCCTGAGATATTGGAACACTGCTATTATGTCAACCCTAGCCCTTCTTTTCATTAAACTAGACACCCAATTCCAGCAACCGTTCTTTGTATGTTTTAGCCTCCAGTCCCCTAATCATCTTTGTTGCTCTTCTCTGCACTCTTTCTAGAGTCTCCACATCTTTTTTACATCATGGCGACCTAAACTGGATGCCGTATTCCAAGTGTGGCCTTACCAAGGCATTATAAAATGGTATTAACACTTCGTGTGATCTTGATTCTATCCCTCTGTTTATGCAGCCTAGAACTGTGTTGGCTTTTTTGGCTGCTGCTGCACACAGCTGGATCATATTTAAATGGTTGTCTACTAGCACTCCAAGATCCCTCTCGCAGTTACTACTGTTGAGCAAGGTACCACATATACTGTAGCTGTGCATTTAGTTTTTCTTGCCTAAACGTAGAACCTCATTTTTTTCACCGCTGAATTTCATTTCGCTAGATAGCGCCCAATGTTCAAGTCTGTCCAGATCCTTCTGTATCTTGAGCCTATCTTCCGGAGTGTTGGCTATTCCTGCTAGCTCGGTGTCGTCTGGAAGGTGGAAATCAAGTCACTGGTTGGAATCCTAAGCCCTGGAATCTACAGGACTTCATTGTTGCAACCTTTCAAGTTACATTAAAAGAGTTGGATTTCAGGAAGAGCCACAAAACTTTTTTTAAAAAAATTTCTCATTCTTTCAACTGTGACTGTTAGACCAACTTTTCTTCCTGGTGGCATCTGTATGCTTCTCTCTTCTTTCATGGCTTCCATTATGGTCGATCTCAAGAGAGTGCTTAGGAAAGGTCACCATCTGTATGCGTGGGGAGGAGGACGAGGAGGAGGTAGAGGAGGAGGAGGAGGAGGAGGAGAGGTGTGGTTGTCCCTACCATAAGCTGAGGATTTTCTGATATTGAGGAAAAACACAGAAATGGCAGCATCCAAGGCAGTGGTGAAATGCACCACTGGTTGCCACTGGTTTGCTGCCTGCACATGCGTGGTTTGCGCCAGATGTGTGCTGCATGCATGCCTGCACACCAGACACATGCTGCATGCACATGCATGATCCGCACCAAACTCGCGCTTTTGGATTTCCTGCTTTTTTTTTTTTAACTTTTTAAAGCATTTTTAACTACCGGTTTGGGCGAACTGGCTCGAACCGGTAGCATTTCACCTCTGATCCAAGGGGATGAACGAATAACAGAAATCCCTTCAATGTATTTGAAAACAGTTTCCTACGATCTGGAATGAGCTCCCCCCGGAGATACGTAGGATCCCGGATCTGCGCACCTTCCGCCGCGCGCTTAAGACTTTTCTATTTCATCAAGCTGGCCTGGCCTAAATCTTCCCCCTTTTTAAATGTGGAAATTTTAAATGTGGAAATTTTAAATTTTAAATTTGTCTTATTTATAGGGTCATGGGTAAGGCGTTTTAAATTGGGGAGCCATTTTGGATTTAATTCTGTTTTAAACGTATTTTAATGTTTATATTGTATGTTTTTAATTTTGGCTGTTCACCACCCCGAGTCCTTCGGGAGAGGGGGCGGTATAAAAATCAAATAAATAAATAAATAAATAAATAAATAAATAAATAAATGGGGGTTCTTAAGCGTCCCCCAGGTTTTTCCCCGTGGTCTGTTTTAGTTTGGAAAGGGAGATCCTGTACCTCTGACCCTGGGAGAGCTGAGGAATATAATTCAGTGACAATTGGCTGACGGAAACATCCCTTTTCTACCTCTCGTAGAAGATGGGGAAGACTACTTTTTGTTGTTTGAACTAGTCATAGACCTGATTCACTTGCAATGTGGCTGGAGAATTCTGGGATTTGAAGTCCACAAGTCTTAAGGCTGCCAAGTTAGAAGACCTCTGGGTTAGAAGATGGGAACTTCATATTTTTTGCCCGGTTTTTCAAATTGTCCACTTTTAATTTCTGAACCGCAATTAGATACAGCATTTCCCTACCGTTCCCTTGCCCCACCTTTTCTTCCTGCTTTTTCTGGTGAGCAATTAGAATGGGTTGGGTGATTAAGGTTACTATTGCTCCATCTATATTAGTCTGATGGATGGAGCTATTAGATAAAGACAAACGAATTCCTCATTACCTGCCTGCTTCATTTCTGCTCTTTGCCCTGGAGAAGATCAGCATAAAAGATCAGTCTGTTATTGAGAAACTGCAGGACAAATATTGAGCGTATGCAGCCCAAAAAGAACAATCAAAAAAATCAAGCAAAGACAACTGCCCGTCACGAGAAACAGAGTTTGGGGTGTGATGGAGCAAGCCTGACTGTTTCTTGGAGATGGACCTGGTCTTATGAAGCTTGACTCAAGGATGTCAGTGAGTTTCTTTGACCTTTGAGCTTCTTGTGTTTGGTCCACATGGTTAGTGGCTGTCAGATTTTAGCTCTCTTCTCTAGACCACTATTTCTCAACCATGGCAACTTTAAGATGGATGTCTATGGAGATTCTGTATCTTTTGGGTTGTCCCAAAAGTGCTTTTCTTCAAAAGACAACAGAATTTCCTTGGTTTTTCTTTTTGAAAATGTTTTGCTTCTCATCCAAGAAACGTCTTCAGTTCTGTATTCCTGCACCATTCGAAAGATGTTTATTTATTTATTTTATTTATTTATTTGTCAAGCATATATAAGATAACAGATAAAAGTATAAACATGATTTTGAATACATGGAAAGGATACAAGTAAAAAGGGACATTAGGACAGGGATGCTAGGCACGCTGGTGCTCTTATGCACGCCCCTTATAGACCTCTTAGGAATGGGGTGAGATCAACAGTAGATAGCTTAAGGTTAAAGTTTTGGGGGTTTGGGGAAGAAACCACAGAGTCAGGTAGTGCATTCCAGGCATTGACCACTCTGTAGCTGAAGTCATATTTTCTGCAATCAAGTTTGGAGCGGTTTACCTTAAATTTGTATCTATTGTGTGCTAGTGTATTATTGTGGTTGAAGCTGAAATAGTCATTGACAGGTAGGACATTGTAGTAGATAATTTTATGTACTATGCTTAGGTCAGACCGAAGGCGGCATAGTTTTAAGTTGTCTAAGCCCAAAATTTCAAGTCTGGTGGCATAAGGTATTCTGTTTCTCCTGAAATATCTCTGGACTTTCTCAATTGTATTAATGTCCGATATGCAGTGCGGGTTCCAGACAGATGAGCTGTATTCAAGAATTGGTCTAGCAAATGTTTTGTATGCTCTAGTTAGCAGTACAATATTAACAGAGAAGAAGCTGTGCAAGATTAGGTTAACAACTCTTAATGCCTTTTTGGCAGTGTTGTTACAGTGGGCTCTGGCACTTAGATCATTATTTTATTTTATTTATTTATTTAATTTGATTTGTATTAGAGATGAGTACTCCAAGGTCCTTGACAGAATGTGGGTTGTCTACAAGGGCCGAACTGAAGAAGCTTTTTGGATGAGCAGCAAAGTCTTTTCAAAGAAAAAAAATACATGAAAGTCCGGTTGCCTTTTGGAAAAAGCACCTTTAGGACTTTAAGATTCATGGACTTTTAAGATGAGAGGACCTGCTGATTGGGGAATTCTGAGAGTTAAGTCCACCCGTCTTAAAATTGCCAAGGTTTTGAGAAACATGGTTTTAGAAATTCATCTTAGAAGAGAGAATGAATATTATCTTCTAGTGTGCATCTTTGCTGATGCACAGTTATGGTGTCTAAGACATCCAGCGCGTCTTCTCTTGGGCATTTATTTATTTATTATACTTGTGCCCTGAAAAATAAGTGATATTGCCCAGGGGAACAGCAGCATTTTAAGATCATTAACAACATCCATAGTAACAGCATCATAAGAATGATGGAAACCATAAAAAAGCCGTTAATCAATAGTGCTGGAAAGATAAAATATATAATCCATTTTTTTCCCAGAGTGGAATGGGCATTTAAACTGACTTATAAATTACAGAAATCCCAAGGAGAACAAGCGTCTTCTTGCTTGCCATTATGAAGTCTACAGTGGGTATCAAAAGCTTCTTTAGGGAGGATGCTTCCTAAACAGAGTCTCATAACTAAAAAAAAAATTGTCCTCTGAAACCATCTCACTACAGTTGCGAGATGCTTGCGAAATGCCTGCACAGATCCATAAATCTCATATTTTGGTGTGAATCTCCTGAACAATTGATATTCCATGACACATCACTTGCCAGAATTGCATCACTTAAGGTACCAAGCTTTGCTCACACAACATTTCATCCTAATTATCAAGGTCTTGTTTTGAACAAGCAATAAGAAATGCAACACTCCATGCATCCAATGGAAGGGAGCTGCAGTTCATGAAAGCCATATGCCTTTTAAGAACATTTAGCAATAGCACTTACACTTATAGACCGCTTCACAGTGTTTTATAGCTCTCTCTAAGCGGTTTACAGAGTTGCCCCCAAGAATCTGGGTCCTCATTTTACCCACCTCGGAAGGATGGAAGGCTGAGTCAACCTTGAGCCTGGTGAGATTCGAACTGCCAAATTTCAGGCAGTTGGCAGTCAACAGAAATAGCTGCAGTACTGCATTCTAACCACTGAGCCACTGTGGCTTATTTGCTAATCACAAAAAGTGCTATTAGGCCCCTGATTTTTCAGACCATCAGAAATAATCAACATTAGGAGAAACCTGTGTACAGAAATACAATTTTTTCCCCTGTTCCTATGTAAGGAATAAATATAACAAAAGGATTTTCATATACGTTTTTGTGACGTCTTTGGGAATCACTCTTAAGATAAGCCTGCATGAGGTTGTTGGTGGGCGAGGAAGGAGAAGAATGAAGTGGTTTGCTGGAGGCCACTGGGAGTCCTTCATGAAGCCAACTTGTTTGATTGTAATTGCGCCGTGACAAATATGGATCAGTGGTTTGCTGTCATCCTGGGGAGATATTTGAAAAGGCTGATAGTAATTCTTCCACTTAACAGACGAATAGAAGCTTTATTTTCCCTTCCTGTACTTGTATAGCAATAGCAATGGCATTTAGACTTATATACCTCTTCACAGTGCTTTACAGCCCTCTCTTAAGGGCAGAATTAGCCTGCAACATTGCATTTTAACCACTGGGAGGGAGGGAGGGAGGATGGATGGATGGATGGATGGAAGGAAGGAAGGAAGGAAGGAAGGAAGGAAGGAAGGAAGGAAGGAAGGGCAATAGCACTTAGACTTATATACCACTTCACAGTGCTTTTCAGCCCTCTCTAAATAGTTTACAGAGTTAGCATCTTGCCCCCAACAATCTGGGTCCTCATTTTACCCACCTCGGAAGGATGGAAGGGTGAGTCAAACCTTGAGCTGGTCATGATTGAACTGCTGGCTGTGGGCAGAGTAAGGAAGGAAGGAAACAGAGGGAGGGAGAGAGGGAGAGAGGGATGGAGGAAGGAAGGAAGGAAGGAAGGCCGAGTCAACCTTGAGCCTGGTGAGACCCGAACTGCCAAATTGCTGGCAGCGGGTGATCAGCAGAAGTAGCCTGCAGTACTGCATTCTAACCACTGTGCCACCGCGGTATCCCTTGAATGCGCAGCTCAGCTCATCAACTCAAAGTATTGGAAGGACGTCAAGATAATATTATTCTCTGGGCTGTTTTGGAAAGAGAGTGGACAAGCTTGTTTGGGGTTCTGTTAAAGTAGAGATGGGAGGATCCCAGCTTGAGGGTGACACCCCCCTCCTGCAAAATGGACAGGAGATCAGCTCATCTGGCCATCTCCAATGGACAACTCTCCAGTGGGTAGCTGGGAGGCAGTTGGGTGGATGGATGGAAAGAAGGGAACTGCCTATTGTTCTTATTAGTTAGCATCTTGTTGTTAAGAGAAATACCCTAATAACCGGTGAGATTATTGGGATGGGTGCTGCCTACTTCAATACAGATAGTCCCTGACTTACAACACTTCTTTTAGCGACTGTTCAAAGTTACAACGGCACTGAAATAAGTGACTTCTGACCATTTTTCAGACTTATGACCATTGCAGCATCCTTATGGTCAGGTGATGTATATTTGGATGTTTGACAACTGACACAGTTTATGATGGTCGCAGAGTCCCAGGGGAGTCACATGATTCCCTTTTTGCAACCTCCGACAAGCAAAGTCAACGGGGCGGGGGGAGGAGGAACCCAGATTCACTTAACAACCGTATTGCTAATTCGACAACCGCAGTGATTCCGTCAACAACCGTTAACGCAAGAAAAGTCGTAAAACTGGGGCAGAAACTCCCTGAACAAGTTTCTCACTTGGCAACCTAAGTTTTGGGCTCGCTGGTGGTCGTAAGTCGAGGACGACCTGCATTTGACAAAAGTCTTGAAGCTAAACAGTGAGATTTCCCCTCCTCTGGCCGGGGAGAAACGAATGAATTAGTTCCTGCTGAATAAGATCTTTAGGATCACCAAGGCAGTGACTTCTCTGTTGACGGCCAGTGGGGGGTTGGAAGAGTGAAATAATTACTTAACAGTAGGTAAACAATGTGTGATGTGAAGTATGCTTCTCCCCTTCCCCGCTTCTCCCCTCCCTTTATTTCCCACTCCCGATTCTCCCTTTTCTTTGTTGAGAGAGCTTCTCTTAGCGATGGCTCCACTGGGATAAGCAGCAGAGAAATTTGATTAAATGGATGCCCGGGGGTCACGACCCTGTCTAAACATGCTCCAGCTCTCAGCATTAATCAAAGAACACACACACAAAAAAAAAAAAGGAAAGAAAGAAATTGACCTTGGTGCACGTGAACATTTGGTGAAGATTGTGTACAGTTGCATAAGGGGGGGGGGGGGGGGAAAGCCGCGCATAGGAGAAAAAACAGCTCTTCGGTTGGGTTGCGTTGAACGGGCTGTCCAGTGTCCCAATGATAAAGACCACATCGCCATTCATACCTACGTACCAAGTGCCTTGCGGCCATCGTTAATCATTGGCAATATCAACATTTACATAGCACTTTGGGGCATTGGTTGCTCTTGTTGCAATCCTCGCATTTGGGGGAGTGGGGGTGGGTGGGAGGCAAGAGGACAGATGGAAACTCAAAAGGTGCCCAGAAAATCCAGATTTTAATAAGTGAGGAAGTGGTAGTTGGCAGCTGGACCCCTTGGAGGCAGATGGCAAGGGTCAGGTGCACACACCTGGATAGGGATCCATCGACAGTGCCATGCTGAGAAAGCATTAAAAGTTTTAATATCAGCCCTGGAGGGATGGAGCAATGTAAGAATAAGAGACCTATTTAATAAGCTTAAATCTCCAACCTAATGCGTGCCTGTTGGGAGTCATATTTGTTGAATGTAACAGTTGGGCTTGCTTCTCAGTAAATGAGGATTGCGCTCTAAGTGCATTTATCTGTTAATGGAAACATTTGCTCTCTATTTCACCCCGTCCTCATTTAGGCACGCATTATGCTAAGTCTCGTTGGGTCAGGTCTTGAATAAAATGCACTGTATGTGGCACACACAGCCTTTTTTTGCAACCACAGTGATGTCCAAATGATGGGTGCTGTGGCCCGCCGGCGGTCAGCGGAGCTGGGAGCAGAGTCGGACAGTGAGGAGGTTGGGGAGGAACTTGGGCCAGTCCTGGGGAATGGGGAAAGCTCGGACGAGGGCTCTGCGTCGGAGGCAGAGAGGGAGATAGACAGCAGCGAGGCAGAGGAATAGCTGGAGCCCGTTCCCAGTATGTGCATGTGCAGAGCTGCCAGAAGACAAGAACAACTCAGAAAGCAGGGTCGACTCAGGAGTAAAGCCATGCCTTGGAGGTGATTGGCCCCCCCATAGAAAATAAAAGAGGAGCGAATAGGGAGTGGGCTTTTGTAGGAAACAATTCCTTCGTTCCGTGAGTCTGAGAGACTCTGTGCTAAGTTTTGCCTTGTACTGCGGTTGGAAACAAGTTACGTGGCAGCTTGCCAAACGAGATAAGGCGTGTTGAGAAATATTGCTTTGAAAAACTGTCTGCTTGTTAAGGGAGCCTAGGTCAGAACAATGGGCATGCAATCGTATCATCACACGGAGGATGCAGTGAGACATGTGTGTCATGTCGTGAGACAGGTTCATAAGTCACGTCATTCGTGTGATGATGACATGTGATTGATTCCCCATTGCTTCCCGGGGGACGGGGGGGAAGGCACGCACTGATTCCCCATTGCTTCATCATCCTCTTTTAATGACCCCATAATCCCTTACGGGGTGGAGTCTGGGCAACTGAATGGAACTGAGTGTTTACTGGCCAGATGCTCTTCCTGTCCTCAATGCGGAGTTTTGGAGAGTTGTCCATTTTGAGATAATCCTGGTGAGCATCTGAGGTATCAGGTCCACTACTTTTTAGATGGTGACCCCCAAAACTAGCCCCTTCAAAGTGAAATAAAGCCTTCGGAGTCCAAAAATTGTTGTTGACTTCTGATGTAAGTAGCTCAAAATGACGCTGCCTCTCGAGCCATTTCAATGGAAAAATTTCAACGTCTAAGGATCGGCATTACCTATTTTTAAGAGGGAGGACGATAATGAACAGATTGATGATTTAAAACAGGGGCTTCCAACCTTGGCAACCCAGAATTCTGAGAGTTGAAGTCCACAAGTCTTAAAGTTGCCAAGGTTGGAGACCCCTGATTTAAAAGGAGCAACACTGGAACTTTCTGATTTATTTTCTCTAAGAGGGTGTGTTTGTAAGTGTGTGTATAGTATTTCAATTGTATTGTATTACATGATTTATACTATGATATATATGAACATGTGCACATTATATCATATTACATTACATTACGCAATTCAGCTCAGATTGTTAGAGTTCTATTACAAGGGTAATAAAATTTGGAGCTGTTTAGTCTACTCACCATCTTGGTCCTCTCGTTCATTCATTGCTAAACCTCAAGCAACAGTTCCGTCAATGCTTTGTTAGAAATAAGTTACAATATGAAAGACCCGCTTTCCTGATATATCAGAATAACAAGAGTTGGAAGGGACCTTGGAGGTCTTCTAGTCCAATCCCCTGTTCAGGCAGGAAACTCTCCACCACTTCAGACCAATCTCTTATTTAAAATGTCCAGTGTTGGATAATCCACAACTTCTGGAGGCAATTCTTTCCATTGGTTACTTTTTTTCACAGTCAGGAAATTTCTCCTTAATTCTAAGTTGCTTCTCTCCTTGATTAGTTGCCATCCATTGCTACTTGTCCTGCGTTCAGGTGCTTTCGAGAATAGCTTGACTCCCTCTTCTTTGTGGCAGCCCCCGAGATATCGGAACGCAGCTATCATGTCACTCCAAGTCCTTCTTTTCATTAAATGAGGCATTCCCCACAATTCCTTCAACTGCTCTACATATGTTTTAGCCTCCAGTCCTTTAGGAGGTAGACTGACTCCAGTTCTATAGAATTGTGGATTTGGAAGACACCAGAATGGTCAGCTTCTGAAGTGTGCTGAAGGTTAAAGGTTCCCCTCGCACATGCGTGCTAGTCGTTCCCGACTCTAGGGGGCAGTGCTCATCTCCGTTTCAAAGCCCAAGAGCCCAGCGCTGTCTGAAGATGTCTCCGTGGTCATGTGACCAGCATGACTCAATGCCAAAGGCACACGGAACGCTGTTACCTTCCCATCAAAGGTGGTCCCTATTATTCTACTTGCATTTTTTACGTGCTTTCGAACCGCTAGGTTGGCAGAAGCTGGGACAAGGAACGGGCGCTCCCCCCATTATGCGGCACGAGGGATTTGACCCACCGAACTGCCGACCTTTCGATTGACAAGCTCAGCGTCTTAGCCACTGAGCAAACGCGTCCCATACCTGAAGTGTGCTAGAAATCCATTAAAACCATCCATGTCCACACATGTCCCGTTTTCTCTTCAAAGCCTCCTGAGATGGAGGAGAACTTTCACCCTCCCTTGGTAGACTGTTCCACCTAGCTCCGTGGGCTGTAGAAAGAGTTCTTTAAAAGTTTTTCATGGATAGGATGAAGAAAGACTCCCCCCACAATAGATACAGGTTGTGCTTGCAGAATTTTATGAATTCACCGTAAAGAACTGAGCAGTCTCCTAGCACAGCTATAAAATACAATAGTACTTCAGCAACTTTTTTCCTGTTTCTCTTAACCATGTTTGCCTGCATCGTAATCCAGGGTGGGAAGGGTTAATTTATTCCTTGCACCGTCAGTGAAACAATGCTACAGTAAACATTTTAATTAAGTTTTCTTGGAGAACACAAAGGTTCATGAGACGTGGGTCACATTGACAGTGCTAAACAGCTCGGTACAATTTATGAGCTCAACTTGTTTACTCAGGAATGTAAAAATTTCCCTTTCTAAATGGGACAGCCTTATCTTTATTATTCCAGGCCCCTTTTGAGTTTACAGTTGTCTTATAAGCAACCTTTCTGAAGCTTATTTTGGGATCCCTAAGTAAATGAACAGACAGAATTAATGCTCAGTGCCAACAGCCTTAACATTTTTATATATTTGGTGATTGAGAATTAAGGCTTCGGCGGTCAGGGCACGGGGAAAGGAAGGAAGAGAGAGAGAGAGTGAGAGAGAGAAAAACAAATGGCTGTACTTTATTTATCCAGAATTTATGTGATAACAGAAGGCAAATTGAGTTTCTGGAAAGGAACCTTGTTTACAAACCTTTTTTTCTTCTTTCTTTTTTTAAACCGGAGCCAAGCTACAAGGATATGTGCATTTCAAGACTTAGAAGATCAAAGAAAGCATTTCTCCTTTTTAAGAATTGTCAGGATCAGGGTCCAAGCCCATGATGGCGAACGTATGGCACGCAGAGTCCTTTCTGTCGGCATGCTCGCCGTCGCCAGCTGCTCTTCTGGTTTCCCGCGTGCACATGTGCGCCGGCCAGCTGGTCTTCGAGGGCGCAAGAGCACCAGAAAATGGCCTGAAAACGGCCCGAAAAACATCCCCCAAAACAGGCTGTTTTGAGGGCCTTTTTCAGGCCATTTTCCAGGCCATTTTTGGCCCAAAATACAGCAGGAAAACAGCCGGGAAAACAGTTAAAAACAGCCAAAAAACAGGCATACATGTACTGCAGTGGTGGATTGCCCCCAGTTCGTACCGGTTCTATAGAACCGGTAGTAAAACCGGCGGGAGGCTCTGCCCACCGAACCCGACGTCATCAAAACGCTTCTACGGACGCGCAGAAGTTTGCATGCGGCCCCGCTGCGAACTGTTAGTAAAGGTAAATAGAACCCACCCCTGGCGCACTGGCCAGCTTGGTCTTCGGATTTCTGGCGGGCAGACATGCACGTCCATTCTGGTTTGGGCTCTCAGTGCCGAAAAGCTTCACCATCACTGGTCTAAGCGCATCTTTTTTAAAAATTCCAGCCCTTGAAAAGAGAGGCTGTGCTTGCTTACTCTGAAAGTAGGTTTTTCTGAATTACTTCCCCTTCTCAAAACGGAGTGGGCCGTCAGCCAGTTTTCTCCTGGGCTGCAGGAAGCATTGCTTTCCCTGTCCAGCGCGAAGAAATGGATCCGATTGGAATGGTATTGTCCTCCTTTGGTGTCCACAGGAAATGTTAATTTCCACACCTTGCTACCAAATTTGTCTGTCTTTGTCTTTGGGCGGACAAAACTTTTCCAAGAGGCTTCATGAATCGTAATTGGAAAACAGTTAACCTTGAAGTTTAAGGGGAGAGGGGGGGAGAGAAAAAAAATATTGTTGCTTCCTTAGAGAAATGACTGTCTCCAGAATGCGGAACAGCTGACAGAAGTCCAGAAAACGATTTTTGGGGTGGGGGGCTGGGTGGGAGGTGAGTGGGGAGGGAGAAACAGATAAAAATCATCTGATAAATTCATCAAGGAACGTTTGGAGTGGAACAAACTGTACTCTTGGCATGCTAAAAATAAAGGAGGAATGTTCTTACCGTATCGTCAGTATTTGTCTCCAATAAAAATATCGCTTTCTCCTTCCTCTTCTCTCCTTTCTTTCTTTCCTTCCTCCCTCCCTCTTTTCCTTCCCCTCCCTTCCCCCTTTCCCCTTCTGAGATCCTTCTTTAAATTAACTTCCTTCCTTCCTTCCTTCCTTCCTTCTCCTTCTGAAATCCTTATTTAAATTAACTTCCTTCCTTCCTTCCTTCTTTCCTTCCTTCCTTCCTTCCTTCCTTCCTTCCTTCCCCTTCTGAGATCCTTATTTAAATTAATTAATTTCCTTCCTTCCTTCCTTCCTTCCTCTTTTGAAATCCTTATTTAAATTACCTTCCTTCCTTCCTTCCTTCCCCTTCTGAAATCATTATTTAAATTAACTTCCTTCCTTCCTTCCTTCCTTCCTTCCTTCCTTCCTTCCTTCCTTCTCCTTCTGAAATCCTTATTTAAATTAACTTCCTTCCTTCCTTCCTTCCTTCCTTCCTTCCTTCCTTCCTTCCCCTTCTGAAATCATTATTTAAATTAACTTCCTTCCTTCCTTCCTTCCTTCCTTCCTTCCTTCTCCTTCTGAAATCCTTATTTAAATTAACTTCCTTCCTTCCTTCCTTCCCACCTCCCTCCCTCCCTCCCTCCCTCCCTCCCTCCCTCCCTCCCTCCCTGCACATCAGTAAACAGTTGGATTCAATAGGGTATAACCCCTGGAAGGGCTAGAAAAAGCCAAGATGATTGAGGCATTAGATCTAACACGTTACCTTGATCACATCAAGGATGCTGACATCGGCCCCTTTGTGATGGAAGTGCCATCTCTTGACACGACGTGCGCTACACATCATTCACGACTTAATTCTCAGGCACCTAAGTAAAAGAGCTAATTTTTGTGCACCTGCAAAAAATCAGCGCACCTGGGTTTTGACAGGTCTTTTTAATGGAACTGGGGTTTTTTTCCCCCCCTGAAGATGGCTCATGACTGCCCGTAATATAACAGTGTGGTACACAACTGGATTGGTGGAGTTCCTGGGAATCTTTTTTTAGCCGGGCCTCAAAGATCTCCAGAACTTGCTACGAAGCTGGAACTTTTAGTAAGCCTGAAAGAGAAAATTATTACATGCCTTATTAGAAAATAATCACCTTCTGTTTTATTTTGGGGTCAGTGAAGTGAAATCAGATTTTAGTTTTTGCTTTAGCCACGCATGTTACTTTGGGGGAACATGGTATGATGAACGTATGATGAATGGTGGACGGAGCCAGATATGTCTAGGCCCATGACACACAGAGCTATCTCTCTGGGTACGCGAGCCATTGCCTGTTGCTCTTCTGGTGTGCCGGCCAGCTGGTCTTCATGGGCGCAGGAGTGCCAGAAATGGGAAGAGCAGCCGCCTGGTGCACATGCGCGTGCCGGGAAGATCTGGTTTCCGGTGCACAAATGCTCACCGGCCAGCTGATCTTTGCGTGTGCATGCCTGCCAGAAACCGGAAGACCAGTGGCCGATGTGCATGTGCGTGCCGGAAACCGGAAGATCATCTTCCTGGCGCTCACATGCGCGCCAGGTGGCTGTTCTTCCGGTTTCTGGCATGTGTGCGTGTGCACCCCCATTTTGGCACTCGGTGCCAAAAAGGTTCGCCAACGCTGGTCTAGCCTATCAAAGAGAAGGATTAGGGGTGACATGATCACGGTTTTCCAGTACCTGAGGGGCTCTCACAGAGAAGGGTTAGGAATTATTCTCCAAAGCACCGGAAAAAGGTAGGACAAGAAATAATAGGTGGACGCTTGTTAAAAAGAGACCCAACCTAGAAGTAAGGTGTATCTGACCTAGGCTTCCTGATATAGTAAAAAGCACACAATTAGTCCCCAAACTCCCTTTTTTTATTTTCATTCACAGCACGTGCTGAATCACCAAGAGTTTATAAAGAGTCCAACAGAAGTCTGCCACAGTCCTTTGGATAAGGCTGGTAAACACCCACCTTTATCTTCTTCGACACGCTGCCAAAGACCTAATTGGCAATTAGCTTGGCAAGGCCACATGGAAACACAGAGTCAAAAACGGAGCTTCAAAGTACATACCGACACCACCCACAACGTTGCTTCCTGCAAAAGCCCATGTGCCTTTGCTCTTCCTTTATGTCTTATGGGAGAGGCCAATCATCTCCAAGCCTTACTCCCAAGTCACCCCTTTTGTTTTAACTGTTCTTGCCTTCTGGCAGCTCTGTGCATGCGTGCGCTAGGAACAGGGCTCCCCCTGTTCCTCTGCCTCTCTGATGTCCAACTCTGCAGGTTCCGGAGTCCTCATATAACTCCCAGATGGCCCTGGCCCCATCTCTGCCTCTGACGCAGAGCCCTCGTCCGAGCCTTCCCCAGACTCCAGGAAACTGGCCCATGTTCCCGAACCCCAGCCTCCTCAATGTCCGACTCTGCTGCCAGCTCCGCAGGCTGCTGGTGGACCACAACATAAGGAGAGATTTCCTGACAGGGAGAACAATTGATCAGTGGAACAGCTTGCCTCCAGAAGTTGTGGCTGCTCCATCACTGGAGGTTTTCAAGAATAGACTAGAAACCCATTTGCCAACTTGAGGGAAGGAAACATGTAGATGACAATCCTGGCTGACCTTGTTTGGGCCTAGAAAGCTAAAAGAGGCTTGGTTAGGGCCTAGATGAGATACCACCAGAAAGCAGTAAGATTGTAAAGTGGATTGGGAAGTCCTAAATTGAATAGAGGAGGCAATGGTAGAACGTTGTTGCCAAGAGAAAAATTACGGATTTGCCTCATCTGTATTTAATGGACCTTTAGGTGCAAGTCTCTATAAACGTTGATCTCTGAGAAAGGAGAAGCTTCACAGATTATGGTCACTTGGTGATATCAGAGAAAGAGGTTACAATGATTGATAAGGTGTAACTAGGATCTGTTAATGATGGAAAGAGAAGATTAATCAGCCAGCACTTAACAGCAAAGTATTCATCAGATTAAAATTTGGTCTTGCGCATTCCTGGGAGGCATCAGGATGTTGCTGCAGGTTTGCAAGTTCAAAACAGTAAGCAATGCTCTCGGCTCTCTGGAATTAGGTGGCTTTCCCGCCTTTGTGGTATTATCCAAACTGGGGCTTTCGAATCAAGTGTGAATATTGGGGTTTAACTTCTCTCCCAGGGGAAGAATGGCCCTGTGCCAGATCTCTCTTCCCCCTCTCTCCTTGTCTTTCTTCATTGCTTCCTAACGCACCACTTGCTTTTCTCTGGCTTCCCGTCTTCCTTCCTTCCTTCCTTCCTTCCTGCCTTCCTGCCTTCCTTCTTCCTTCCTGACTTTCTGTCTTCTTTCTGTCTTCCTTCCTTTTGTCTTCTTTCTACCTCCCTCCCTCCCTTCCATCTCTGTCTCTCTGATTTCCTTCCTTCCTTCCTTCTCCCTCCCTGTCTTTCTGTCTTCTGTCTTCTTTCCTTCCTTTCTCCTTCCTTCCTTCCGCCTTCTTTCAGCCTCCCTCCCTTCCTTCTGTCTTCTTTCTCCCTCTCTCCCTTCCTTCCATCACTGTCTCTCTGATTTTCTTCCTTCCTTCCTTCCTTCCTTCCTTCCTTCCTTCTTCCTGTCTTTCTGTCTTCCATCTCCTTCCTTCCTTCCTTCCTTCCTTCCTTCCTTCCTTCCTTCCTTCCTTCTTCCTGTCTTTCTGTCTTCCATCTCCTTCCTTCCTTCCTTCCTTCCTTCCTTCCTTCCTTCCTCCCTCCCTCCCTCCCTCCCTCCCTCCCTCCCTCCCTTCCTTCCTTCCTTCCTTCCTTCTTCTTTCTCCCTCCCTCGCTCCTTCCCTCCCTCCTCCTCCTCTTCTCCAATTGGCCCCATGGAATTCATTCAATTGATTTGCAATTCCCCCCCTCCAATTTTTTCTTTCTTTCTTTCACGCTCACTATCTCTGTCCAGACAATGAAAACAAAGGTACAGTAGGGTTCGGTTTTCTCATTATTGATTTCACGCACCAGCTGCCAGCTGTTTTAGCTTGTTCGTTTATATAACCCTCTGGGCAACTTTTTTTTTTTTCAAAAAAAAAAGAGTACTTTTCTTTGACCATCTGCTAAATGCAGTTGGTTTAATAATTAAAGACTTGCCATCCTTTTCTCTAACAAACACAACTGCTGCCATATTTTTAGCAGAGAAATCAACACTCTGGTGCATTGGCTATGTTTGTTCAGCGGCCAAGCAAAATAGTTCCCCTTTTTGAGATAAAGTCATGATAATTTGGGAAGCTTGGAACTATATCGTTGTTTCCTTGCTTCCAACATGACTCCCTCCAACCACCCTCCCTGGTATATTTGTGTGTGTGTGTGTGTGTGTGTGTGTGTGTGTCAGTGGTGAAATCCAAATTTTTTTATTACCGGTTCTGTGGGCGTGGCTTGGTGGGCGTGGTGTGACTTGGTGGGTGTGGCAGGGGAAGGATACTGCAAAATCTCCATTCCCTCCCCCCTCCTGGCAGAAGGATATTGGAAAATCACCATTCTCTCCCCACTCCTGGGGGAAGGCTACTGCAAAATCTGCACTCCCTCCCCACTCCTGGGGGAAGGATATTGCAAAATCCCCATTTCCTCCCCACTCCAGGGAAAGGAATTGCAAAATCTCCATTCCCACCCCACTCCTGGGGGAAGGATACTGCAAAATCTCCATTCCCACCACACTCCGGGGGAAGGAATTGCAAAATCTCCATTCCCACCCCATTCCTGTGGGAAGGATACTGCAAAATCTCCATTCCCACCCCATTCCTGTGGGAAGGATACTGCAAAATCTCCACTCCCTACCCACTCCTGGGGGAAGGATACTGCAAAATCCCCATTCCCTCCCCACTCCTGGGGGAAGGATATTGCAAAATCCCCATTTCCTCCCCACTCCAGGGAAAGGAATTGCAAAATCTCCATTCCCACCCCACTCCTGGGGGAAGGATACTGCAAAATCTCCATTCCCACCACACTCCGGGGGAAGGAATTGCAAAATCTCCATTTTCACCACACTCCTGGGGGAAGGAATTGCAAAATCTCCATTCCCACCCCATTCCTGTGGGAAGGATACTGCAAAATCTCCACTCCCTACCCACTCCTGGGGGAAGGATACTGCAAAATCCCCATTCCCTCCCCACTCCTGGGGGAAGATACTGCAAAATCCCCACTCCCTCCCCACTCCTGGGGGAAAGATACTGCAAAATTCCCATTCCCTCCCCACTCCTATGGGAAAGATACTGCAAAATCTCCATTCTGAGGCCACCCAGAGGTGGTATTTGCCGGTTCTCCAAACTCCTCAAAATTTCCGCTACCGGTTCTTCAGAACCTGTCCGAACCTGCTGGATTTCATCCTTGGTTTGTGTGTGTATTTCTGATTGCTGGGCCATTTGCACGGGGGTGGCAGGATGGCAATGCTCCCAGGGAAACAAACAGAAATATCTACTGACTCTGAACTTTATGGCATGTTTCAAGCTGGAACAAATAATTCCACCTCTGTACTTCCTTTATACATCCTTTTACAGATACAGATTAACAGAGTTGGAAGGGATCTTTTTAGGTCATCTAGTCCAACCCCCCGCCCATGCAGGAGACCCTACACCATTTCTGACAGATGGCAGTCCAGTCTCTTCTTGAAAGCTTCCAGTGATGAAACTCCCACAGCTTCTGAAGGCAACTTCTGTTCCATGGGTTGATTGTTCTGTCAGAAAATTTCTCCTTATTTCCAAGCTGAATCTCTCCTTGTTCAGTTTCCATCTATTATTCCTTGTCTGGCCTTCGGTGCTTTGGAAAATAGCTTGAGCCCCTCCTCTCTGGGGCAGCCCCTTAAATATTGGAAGACGGCTATCATGTCTATCCTGGTCCTTCTCTTCACCAGACTAGCCATGCCCAGTTCCTGCAACCATCGTATGTTTTAGCCTCTAGTCCCCTAATCATCCTGGTTGCTCTTCTCTGCACTCTTTCTAGAGTCTCAACATCTTTTTTATAGTGTGGTGACCAAAACTGGATACAGGATTCTAGGTGTGGTCTTACTAGGCTTTATAGAGTGGTATTAGTACCTCCCTTGATCTTGATTGTATCCCTCTGTTAATGCAATTTAGGATTGCATTGGCTTTTTTTACAGAAATGGCTTTGCACATAATGTTTGTTGGTCTATTTTCTTTTTCCAAATTTATTTTGGACCAATGCTCCGAATTGTCTCTGCTTTTTTTTAAAATCTTGTCAATACAGGTAATTTCTGAGTTCATCCAAGTTGCAAGAGTTTTATTTTAGTTTTTTTCCCCCAGGAAAACGCATGGAAATAATAGCCTGGACTATACTGGACTGAACGAAATGTGTCCTTTAAAAAAAAAAAATCCGTATCTTTTTTTCTGCAGAGGGAATAAAGATATCGTATCTAACTTGGAAGGCAGAGAATACTTGCTTTTGTGATGTCTTGACAGTGCGAGCGATTTCTCTGATGGTGTTCAGAACCCCGCAATTCGCCATCTGTTTTGTTCCTGACTAGAGACAGTAGGGTAGCAAGCTTTTTAAGCTGAACGAGACAGCTAATCCTTTCACCTCTGAACTATTTTAATAAATTAATCCATAACTGGAAACCCCTCTGTTAGCAGCACACATCCGTCCCACCAAAGATAGCTAAGGTTGGAATTCTTTCTAGGTAGAGAGTCCCAATCTTTTCTTGTTATCTTTTCATTCCTATTCTCTTGTCCGACGCCTTTAGCATTTTTAGAATTATTTTGTCGCTCTCTCTCTCTATCTCTCTGTGTTTATGTTTCTCCTGGGTTCTGTGGATTAATTTTAACGGCAGAACGGTAAATCTGGTTTTTTTTGCAATGTTAGTGCTTGCTTTCAGTTGCACGCCAAATACGAGGGATGTGCACTAATATTGCAAAAAAAAAAAAAAAAAAGGAGCCCAGATTTGTCGTTCTGCTATAAATTGATCCACAGAAGTCAGAAAACACACGCCTGTGCGCGCACACACACTTTGCTGGTATTTTATTCCAATTTCATTTTAAACTGTATTTGATTCCAATTTCATTTTAAATGATACTTTGTCCAAGTCCATTTAAAATTGTTTTTTTTAAAAAAATCAGATTTTAGTAATAATTTGTGCCTGGAACTCTGCACTTTGATATGACCCAAGGGCTAATCAATAAAATAAATAAGTTAACACACTACAGGTAGTCCTCGATTTACAGAAGTTCATTTAGTGACCACTTGAACTTAAAACTGCACTGAAAAAACTGATGGCTATTTTTCAGTTGAGGACTACCTATAATTTGCTCTTATAGGACTACCTACAACTTGATTTGCTCTTCTACAGAATAATAGTTTTCCTTTATTTTGTTCTGCAGGGTATCCTAAAATCGTCTCCTTTCCTTTTTTGATTTCCTTAAGATGTATTTCAAGTCTGACTTGCAAGATTTCTCTTTTGAGAGCTGAAAAAAGGGGGTGATTTTAATGCTTTGGAGAAATTTGCTCTGATAATGTTTATTTATTTATTTATTAATCAAATTTCTATACCGCCCTACTCCCGAAGGACTCAGGGCGGTGAACAGCCAAGATAAAATACAGATAATACAAATATTAAAAGTCCCTTAAAATTATTAAATATTTTGGCCGAAACACAGATTAAAACACCCAATTTATAAAATCAAACGAATTAAACATTTAAAAGAGGAGAGTTAGGCCAGGCCAGCCTGCTGAAATAAAAAAGTTTTGAGAGCACGACGAAACGTGCGCAGATCCGGGATCCTCCGTATCTCTGGGGGGAGCTCTTTCCAGATGGTAGGTGCCCCCACAGAGAAGGCTCTCCCCCTGCGGGCCGCCAGTCGACACTGTTTGGCTGACGGCACCCTGAGAAGCCCCTCTCTATGGGAGCATACTGGTCGGTGAGAGGCTATTGGTAGCAGAAGGCGGTCTTGTAAATACCCTGGTCCGATGCCATGGAGCGCTCTAAAGATGGTAACCAAAACCTTGAAGCGCACCCAGAAGACCACCAGGAGCCAGTGCAGCTCGCCCAGGATGGTGGTCACATGGGAGTGCTACACCGCTCCCATAACCATTGTTGCATTGTCTGTTGTTACACAACTGCTTGCACGATCTCCCTATTTTAATGCTTTGTGATTTGTGTTGAGGAGGCCGTGCAGATTATATTTATGCGTGCGACAGGAATCCTGAAAATATTTGTGAGATGCTCTAAGCTTCTTTTCTTTGATATGACTAAATGAGTCTGGAAAAAGGAAACGATTGTGTGTTTTCTTAATGAGATGAAAGATATCCGCGTTTTGCCTTTGAAATCTTTATATTTGTTTGTCTAGAAGATCTTTGTATCTTTTTTTTTGTGTATTTTATACAAACACAACTCCATTCCGGACAGCTGTTCTACTTGAAGTCTCAGTAACTCTTTCAGTAGATAAGAATAAGCTCGCTTTTCTATAGATGTGACTCTTGAGGGTGGTAGGAGTCCCAAGAGCGTTTTGACACAATACAGCCCACTCAGCCGGTCCTGAGCACATGGTCCCTTGAGGATGTCATTAATAGGTTGTTTGTTTGTGTGTCTGTATGTGTATGTGCGCTCCTTTCAATTTACAACTTTTCAATGCAGAACAGAGTAGAATAGAATATTCTGTATTGGCCAGAATATTACAAAGTGTGGTGTAGATGGTATGAATGGTTGGAAAATAGGAAAAATGAGAAAGAGGAATAAAGGAGAGAGGGGGAAAAAGAAATGTTGAAGAGCAAGGAGCAATGTAGACGAAATAAAGAAAGATAGAAAATAATTGTTGAATAAGACAAAAGTTAAAATATGTGTAAATAGATGTAAATAGTAAGAAAGGATCACCTTGAAATAGCTGAAGGAATACGTGATATGTATATAAATGTTGTGTGCTTATGTTTTGTTTTAATGTGTTCAAAATAAAAAACTTAAAAAAAAAAAAGAATATTCTGTATTGGCCAAGCGTGTTTGGACACACAAGGAATTTGTCTCCTGTGCTGTTCTGACTCAGTCTTAGCAGAAGCAAGAAACAGACTCCTTGTCACGGAAAAACCCCTCTTGATTTACCTCTGGTGAATTAATGGCATTCACCCACCGAAAAGTCCAGGCAAGAGTCCTGCAAGGAGTTAAGGGCAGCAACAGACTTTATCAATTCCTTGGGATAATTGCACGGCCGTGAGCTCCTAGCTGAAAGGCTGCAAATTAAGTTCTGGCAAGCAGTCTCTGAGGCACGAAACACAATGAGCAAAATCTTCAGAAATACGAACGGTTGTCTCCTACGACAACCATTCCCCTTTCCTTCTATTTATTCCCCAGCCAGGGAGGAGCCATTCAGCATCCATGCATGCTTTGCTTCCTGAGTCAACTCCTTGTCCTCCGTTGTTCTCCTCTCCTAACAGCTCTGCGCATACGTACATCTGGAACAGGCCCCAGCTGTTCTTCCTCCTCATCTCAGCCTCCAAAGGCAGCTGCCTCTCCAGTGGCTGGGAAATGTTGGACGGCCCCGGCTCCATCTCTGCGTCCGATGCAGAGCATCCATCAGAGCATTCCCCAGACTCCAGAACTGGCCCAAGTTCCTCCCCAACCTCCTCATCGTCCGAGTCTGCCGCTAGCTGGCGGGCCACAACAGGTGCAGGGTGATAGGTCATAGATCATAATCATAAAATACGTGACTCACTTAACAACCACATTAACAGTGGAAATTCTGGTCTCAATTGCGGTCATAAGTCAAGGACTACCTATAGTGAAGTTTTCTGAAAGTTTTGTCGTGATATTCCGATCAAATAATTGTAATGTGATGACCGATTTATGTGAAATTCCAAAGGGCTGGATTTGTTGAATTCTTGAACTTGTCAAGAGGTTCTTAATTTGAGAGAAGTACCTGTGGATCCTTTCTAAGGCTCTTGTTGGGTCTGTTGTGATTCTTACACACTGTTGTATGAATGCTGCCCAGAGAAGACAAGCCATCACTTAAATGCTTTGGATCCTTGCATGTGTGTGTGGGGGTTTTTTTTTGCACATAGAAAAAAGTGTTGAGTTTTCACACTTGGAATTCGTTTCATCACATGCTCTTCAGAGCATTTATTTGAATGGAAATGAGGGGAAGCCAAAAACAAGACTGTAACACCCAGTAACATTTTTCGTTTTCTTTTAAAGATATTAAAGACCAGCTTGTCAGTCCTTGTATCCATCTGGCTGTCTCTCAAACCTTGAAAAATTGGGATCTGTAAAACTACCTGCCAATGTGATCTCCCATTCACCCATCCCAATGCATAGGACATTAAGCAAAACCTTTCCTTTCTTCCTTCCTTCCTTCCTTCCTGCCTGCCTGCCTGCCTGCCTGCCTGCCTTTCTCTGTCCTTGTCCTTCCTGCCTGCCTGCCTTTCCTCCATCCCTTGTTTTTCTTTCTTTCTTTCTTTCCTTCCTTCCTTCCTTCCTTCCTTCCTTCCTTCCTTCCTTCCTTCCTTCCTTCCTTCTTGCCGGCCGGCCTGCCTGCCTGCCTGCCTTTCTCTGTCCTTGTCCTTGTCCTTCCTGCCTGCCTGCCTCTCCTCCACCCCTTGTTTTTCCTTCCTTCCTTCCTTCCTTCCTTCCTTCCTTCCTTCCTTCCTTCCTTCCTTCTTTCCTTCCTTCCTTCCTTCAAACTATATTGGTTTTCCAGTATTTGAGGGGCTGCTACAAAGAAGAGGGATTCAGCTTATTTTCCAAAGCACCAGAGCCCAGATCAACAAGCAATGGAGGGGAACTTAAGAGAGAAGCAACCTAGAACTAAGAGGAAATTTCTTGACAATGAGGACAATAAACTAGTGAATCGGCTTGCCTTCAAAAGTTGCAGGTGCTCCATCACTGGAGGTTTTAAAGAAGGGATTGTATAGCCATTTGTCTGAAATGGTATAGGGTTTCCTACCTGAGCAGGGGGTTGGACTAGAAGACCTCCAAGGTCCCTTCCAACTCTGTTATTCTGTTCTGTTCTGAAATGATTGGTAGAAGAAGAAAAAACTCAAGAGGGAAGGTGGGTTATAACAGGATCCTGTAAAGCGTCATAGTCAACCGGATGACTGGATGACTCTTTCGGTAAAGAGGGCAAATCCGATTTTAGCATTTTACTTCAATTGCCAAATAGCCTTTATACGTTGAATGTCATGACTCTACTTTCTTCTTAAAACCGATTTCAGTGCAATTCCCCCTCTTTAGCAATCCTTGGCCCGAAGATTCAAGCTTTTGTTAAAATTGGTGCTTAACCGTTTTAATCAGCTCCCTATTAATTTCTGGCCCCACTTCAAAGGCCTAGTTCTGCCGTTGAATGCTCTGAATTGTCTTGCATCACCACATCGACCCATTTGCTTCCCTGACCAATGCTTTATCCCAGGGGTGTCAAACTCAAGGCTCGAGGGCCAGATCCGGCCTGCGGGGTGGCCGCCCTGGAAATAACAAAGGACCAGCCTCCGTACGGCCCTCCCGAGCTCCGTTTTCTCTGCCAGAGGGTTACAGGAGGCCATTGCAGCCGAAAATGGAGCTTGGGAGTCCGTTTTCGCTGGCAGACCAGTGGTGGGTTTCAAATTTTTTTACTACCGGTTCTGTGGGTGTGGCTTGGTGGGCATGGCTTGGTGGGTGTGGCAGGGGAAGGATACTGTAAAATCTCCATTCCCTCCCCAATCCAGGCGAAGGATACTGCAAAATCCCCATTTCCTCTCTTAGCATTTGGGATTTGGGAGGCAGAGAATAGATGGGGGTGGGGCCAGTCAAAATTTTTACTACCGGTTCTCCAGACTACTCAAAATTTCTGTTACTGGTTCTCCAGAACTAGTCAGAACCTGTTGCAACCCACCTCTGTGGCAGACTGCTCGGGCCGCCACAGGCACCCCCAACATGAGTGACATTGAAATGGCCACATCCAGCCTGGCCACGCCCAGCCTGGTTCCCTAAGGTCAAACATAACCCTGATGTGGCCCTCAATGAAATCGAGTTTGACACCCCTGCTTTATCCTATCCGTGACATTTGCAATGGAGGCACAGCGGACACAATCAGCCCTACCGATTGGGAGAAGTCCAGTGGTGGGTTGCTCCCGGTTCGGTCCGGTTCTATAGAACTGGTAGTTAAACTGGCAGGAGGCTCCGCCCATCTGCCACAACGTCATCATGGGTGTGAGCAAGCGTGTGTGCTCCCGTTGCGAACCAGTAGTAAAGGCAAGTGGAACTCACCCCTGGAGAAGTCACAGAGGGCTCCTTCTACTTCTCATTTTAGGACATCAAGACAAGATAAGACTTCTCAAAGCAGCCTGCCATCTTCTTGCAGAAGGCAAGTTGAGAATGACAATGGGGGACTTGGATTGTTTGTTGACTTGGAAAATGCTGGCCTCTTTCCATCTTTTTGCAGCCGTAGTTCTGTTCTGCTTTGCTTTTTTTTCTTTTTTCCTCTTCCTAATTTACTTTGCACTTCCTATCCAGATGGAAAACCAGCATATCAACATGATAAATAATAAGATTTCTGGCAGATGGCCAGAAGCTAACAAAAGAGTCAAACCCCGCAACTCTTTGACATACAAGTCCCGCCATTGGTTAATTGTCAGTTACTACTGGTCTACTGAAAGGACAGGGGCAGTGCTGCCTAATGGAGAAGCCGCCTGCACACAACGCTTGGGTTATACCCAATGAAGTGTGTTCCTTACCCACAATGACCGCCGTGTTGAGAAAGGGCCCACCAACTATTCCGTTGTTGTTGTTATTGTTAATTAAGACAACATTCTGATGAATCCAATCACCTTGAGAGCAGAATCAGAGCAAGATTGTCTTTGTTCTCAGATGAAATATTCACTCTGAAAAATTAAAGCTGCATTCCACCTTCATTCCTAAACGATTTGCCATTTTGGAAAACAACGATTGAAGAGAAAATCGGATCAGTTTGGGGCATTTTGTAGCTATGTAAGCAATTACACTTAAGAGTTTGTCTGTTGCCTTCCTTCCTCTTTTCCTTCCTCTTCCACCCTTTCCTTCCCTTAGCTCCTCCCTCCCTCTCTTCTTTCTTCCTTGCCCTGTCTTCCTTCCTTCCTTCCTTCCTTCCTTCCTTCCTTCCTTCCTTCCTCCCTCCCTCCCTCCCTCCCTCCCTCCCTCCCTCCCTTCCTTCCATCCTTCCACCTACCTACCGTCCTACCTTCCTAAAAGGTTTGTAATGATGACATTTTCCTCTCTCTCTTGCTAAAGCATAAGAAAGCTTAAATAGTTTTGCTCTAATGACAGCAGGAAATGTATTTTCCAAATATTTGTGCAATCAAAGCATTCAGTTTTAAAGATAATAGGAAGAGGGTTTTTTCCCCTCTTTTTTTTTGTAAAGGTAACCGTATAAGGCTTAAATCATACTCCCCGCTCCTCCCCCCGCCCCCACCCAAGATGGAATAGCTGTGATAAACAAATCTTTATTGTACATTTCCTGCCTGTCGCAGGAAATCAAGGGAAGATCATTCCACCAAAGTTAATTGTAATTTATTTGATCTGTCCTTGCTGTTTGTTGCCATCGTGTGAGCTGAAGTTCACCAAGAAATAACTTCCAAAGAAACAGGAAGTTCTGTTCTGGGTGACCACCCTGTAATTTTTGCAGAAAGCCAAGTTTATAAATGAAACAATGTGTGCCTCGGACTGTAAATATGGCAGTAAGCAAAGTGGCCAGTTCGTTATTTCTGCAAAAGTTCTCTTCTAGCTTCGCTGATGGAAAATCCGCCAGGTTTGGGGTGTTTTGCTCAGGAATTCTTCACTTTGGAGACCAACTTTGTTAAGGTTTTTAAATTCCTGGGTGTCTTCTCCCTCTGGAAAGTCTGCTGTTAGAGGAATGGGAAATGTCTTCCCTGCCCTGGGAGACTTGGGTGGCTGCAACTGGACTCTTTGCTGGGGACCCTTGTGGTATAATGGATAGAGCAGGATCAAAATGTTTCTGTCTTTCTCTCTCTCTCTCTCTTCTTTCTTTTCATTCCTTCCTTCTTTGCCCCTTCCTTCCTTCCTTCCTTCCTTCCTTCCTTCCTTCCTTCCTTCCTTCCTTCCTTCCTTCCTTCTTTTTCTTTCTTTCTGTCTTTCTTTCTGTCTTTCTATTCTTTTTCTTTCTTAATTTCTCTTTCTTTTCTTTCTTTATTCCCTCCCTCCCTCCCTCCTTTCCTTCTTTCTTTCTCTCTTTGATTTCCTTCCTTCCTTCCTTCCTTCCTTTCTTTCCTTCCTTCCTTCCTTCCTCTCTCTCTCTCTCTCTGATTTCTTTCCTTCTCCTTCCTTCCTTCCTTCCTTCCTTCCTTCCTTCCTTCCTTCCTTCCTTTTTCTCTCTGATTTCCTTCCTCTTTCTTTCTTTCCTTCTTTCCTTCCTTCCTTCCTCTCTCTGATTTCCTTCCTTCCTTCCTTCCTTCCTTCCTTCCTTCCTTCCTTCCTTCCTTCCTCTCTCTCTCTCTCCTCCCCTCTCCTCCCATCCTCTTTCCTTTCCTTTCCCTTTCCCTTGCCATGCAATCACTTCAGCTTCACAATTTTGCCCACGGGTGGTGCTCTCGGAGAGCCACTGCTCCGAGTGCTACTATTGCTGCTTTCCACTTTGGTTTTTTTCTTTTTGCAAATCCCTTTTGCTGAGCGAAACCCTTGAATGACGCCGGCAACGTTGTCTTCTTAATGATGGTGCCTTTTGGGTTGCGTTGCAGACGTGTGTAGACGAGAGCCTGTCAGTGTTTCCCAGGAACCCTTCTTATTAAGAAAATAACCCTAGACGTTAGAATAACAGAACTTGTGTTTGCTAGGAGCCGGGTTCGGATAGAATAAAAACTTGTCTTCCAAGATGTATTTTAAAAGGACATTTTCTCCCTCCTGGCAATTGGAGGTGCCTGCTTGTTTACCTATCTTGGCCTGGACCTTGGTCTATAATCCACCGTCCCCTTGTCTTCCTGACATCCAATTGTCCTTTTCATCAGCATCCATCCGAAAGTATGTTTGTCTAGAAAGGAAACAATTAAATTCCAATATCTCTTGAAAAAAATCCCAGCTTCTCAAAGAAAACATACTTCCGCAGTCCAAGGCTACAAGAAACGCATTGAGAATCAACCCTTCCGTCTAATAGCCTTAAAAGGGGCATGACTTCTACAATTCCACTAATGTTTATGCCCTTTTTCTGAACTGGCAAATTTACTTTAAATAATTGGGATTTTTTTCCCCCCATCAAACTGAATCAGTGTGTTGTCCTTTCTGATTCTGGTCTACCACAAACGATAGTTTATACAAGTAAGTAACTAGAAAGGAAAGAGAAATGGTGATTATTATTATTATTATTTTTTAAAAAGGGAAGCTTGGTTGTTTCAAAACGTTTAACAAATATAATTAAAATGCTAGATTAATAAGTAAAGGTAAAGGTTCCCCTCGCACATATGTGCTAGTCGTTCCCGACTCTAGGGGGTGGTGCTCATCTCCGTTTCAAAGCCGAAGAGCCAGTGCTGTCCAAAGACGTCTCCGTGGTCATGTGGCTGGCATGACTAAATGCCAAAGGTGCATGGAACGCTGTTACCCTCCCACCAAAGGTAGTCCCTATTTTTCTACTTCCATTTTTTACCTGATTTCGAACTGCTAGGTTGGCAGAAGCTGGGACAAGTAATGGGAGCTCACCCCGTTACGCGGCACTAGGGATTCGAACTGCTGAATTGCTCACCTTTCGATCGACAAGCTCAGCGTCTTAGCCACTGAGCCACCGCATCCCTCCTTACCTTGTCTAGCAGATGAAAAGAAGGGCTCAGTCAGTTCCTGCCTCACAATTGTTCAATAAAGACATCCAGATATGTATATTTCCTCCCATTTCCAATTAAGACCTGAATGTTTAGGGTTCCAATTAGGAGCTGAACGGGTTGAGGATAGACAGCATCAAACTTCAGAGATCTTTGTGTCTGAAATCCTGAAATCCTCACTTCAGAAATCCTGAAATCCTCACTTCAGAAAACCGAAGGGCAGAGGATGTGACAGAGCAGGGCAAGGCCTTCAGTCTTTTCTAATTTAAAATAAAATTATTGAGGTTCATCATCTGGCAATTCATGGCTTTGGCCGCTAAATTTCCGTGATGTATTGTTGAGGGACTCTGGAATTGCAAATAAGACTGTTATAGATGACCTGGGGGACCAGAGCTGTACTGTGTCCATGTTGTACAGTAATTAAACACACACATTTCCACACATGGTTGCAGGCTCAGGTGACTTCTGTATTCTGTAGCTTCTTCTTTTATTTTTGGACAGACTTCCCAGCTCTGTTCAGCACAATCACTGGTCTTCCCCCAGCATCATTAACCATGATAGATCTGTTTTTCTGCTCCAGGTTCCTGGCTGTGATCCTCTCTTCAATTCCCTTGCTTGTCTTCTGTGCGTTTGGCCACCCTGTGTTTTGCCGCTGATACCCTGTTTCCCCAAAAATAAGACATCCCCTGATAATAAGCTCAATCGGGCTTTTGAGTGCATGCGTTAAAATAAGCCTCCCCCCCCGAAAATAAGCCCTACTTGAAAATATTTAAACGCAGAGCTGGAAATCAGGTAAGACAGCAAGAGGAGCTCCATCTTGCTCCACATGCCCCAAAATAATAAGACCTCCCTGAAAATAAGGCCAAGCACTTATTTCTGGGTTCAAAAAAATAAAAGTCAGGGTCTTATTTTCGGGGAAACACGGTAGCACTGTAATAGCATTAGCACTTAAGAGTTATATACTGCTTCACAGTGCTTTACAGTCCTCTCTAAATGGTTTACAGAGTCATCCTATTGCCCCCGACAATCTGGCTCCTCATTTTACCCACCTTGGAAGGATGGAAGGCTGAGTGAAGGAAGGAAGGAAGGAAGGAAGGAAGGAAGGAAGGAAGGAAGGAAGGAAGGAAAATAGCCATAGCACTTAGACCTATATACCGCTTCACAGTGCTTTACAGCCCTCTGTAAACGGGTTACGGAGCCTGCATACCACCCCAACAATCTGCCTCCTCATTTTACCGACCTTGGAAGGCTGGAAGACTGAGTCAATCTTGAACCAGTCAGGATTGAACTGCTGCCAGTAGGCAGAATTTGCCTGCAATACTGCATTCTAACTACTAACCACGTGCGCGAAGAGAATCGGTAGTAACACCGGTTGGAACCCACCACTGCAACACAACTGCGCGGGCCACTTCAGGCATGCGTGCCATAGGTTCGCCATCACGGACCTAAACCATTTGCTCCTCTTCAGAACTCCGCTTGAACCTTCCGAGTTCGTCATTTACATGAATGTTTTCTTGGGATTACCTACTTTCTTGTCCACTCTGACCTTGTAATTTTGTCACAGTTGGAGACGTAATGCAGAGTGACTAAGATAATGTTGTTTACACAGCCTTTAAGTGGAGTGACATTATAGTCAAGCAAGTGTCACATCACCTAAAGAGAAAGAAGACTTAATTACCATAATCCTGTGAATACTAAAATTCCTTAGCCATGTGTAGCATAATAATGTCATGTTTTCCAGGTATGGTTTATTAACCTGAGGAAAGGAGATAGTGAGTCTCTCTTTTTTCTTTTCCTATTTCAACTTGCGACACAATTGACACCAAAATTTCTGTGGCTAAAGCCGGATGGTTGTTAAGTGAGTTTTGCCCCATTTTACAACCTTTCTTGCCACGGTTGTTAAGTGAATCACTGCCGTTAAGTTAGTAATGTGGGTTGTTAAGTGAATCTGACTTCCCCATGGACTTGGCTTGTTACCTATGTTGCTTATTGTGTATTTCTCTTGTAGGAGTCTACCCAGTTTCCCCCAAAATAAGACATCCCCTGATAATAGGGCCTGGTGGCTCAGCAGACTGATAGCCTTGTGATTAACACCAGCTGTCTGCAATTACTGTAAGTTCGAATCTCACCAGGCTCAAGGTTGACTCAGCCTTCCATCCTTTCAAAGGTAGGTAAATTGAGGACCCAGTTTGTGGGGGCAATAAGCTGACTTTGTATAAATATACAAAAGTATGAAGGCTATTGCTTAATGCATTATAAGCCATCCTGAATCTCTGGAGAAGGGCGGCATATAAATCAAATAAATTTAAAAAAACAAAAACAAAAAACAACAATCGGGCTTTTGAGCGCATGGCAATAAGGCCAAGCACTTATTTCAGGGTTCAAAAAAATATAAGACAGGGTCTTATTTTCGGGGAAATATGGTACTTTAATTGACCCAAGAAACTTCAAAACAGCATATGGAATATACGCTTCAAACAGCATAATTACATTGGTTTATTGATAACGTTTCACCCAAAAAAAGAGTTTCGGACAGAATTTCAACTTGGAATTGACTAGGTACTAACTACAACTAGAAACAGCTTTTCAATCAGCTTTGGCTTGAATACCTCAGTGTATTTATGTGCTTTTGATTGTGAGAACTAAACAAAAAAACATAGCTGTAGAAGGCTCAGGCTAATTGGTGAGTCTCTTGAAAATTAAGAGCTCATTTATTTCCTAAACTTCTTCTCTTTTCACTTTTTTAGCTAAACTAAGAAATAGGTGGTCGGTGAAAAACGACTTGCATTTTTATTGTGATTTCAAAGGTTTTTTTTATTATGATGATTGAACTGCAAACCAATAATATATCGGTTAATGGAGAGATTTGGGGAGAGAGAGAGAGAGAGAGAGAGAGAGAGAGAGAGAGAGAGAGAGAGAGAGAAGGAGGGGGAGAGGGAAATAAATTGTGATGATTGAACTGATAACCTTCTCTGGGCCTTCTCTGTGGGGGCACCTACCCTCTGGAATCAGCTGCCCCCAGAGATAAGGAGAATCCAGGACCTCAGTGCCTTCCGCCGTGCCCTTAAAACCTTCTTTTTCCAACAAGCCGGGCTGGCCTAACTCTTTTTAAGTGTTTTTAATTGTTTTTGTTTTTGTTTGTTGTTTTAATTAATGGGGCCAAATTTATACATATTTTTAACTGTATTTTAATATTTGTATTTGATGTTTTTATTTGCCTGTTCACCGCCCTGAGTCCTCAGGGAGAAGGGCGGTATACAAGTTCAAAAATAAAATAAAATAAATAAAATAAAAATAAACCAACATTATATTGGTTAATGGAGAGATTTGCAGAGGGAGAGGGAAGGAGGGAGAGGGAGGGAGTGGGAGAGAGAGAGAGAGAGAGAGAGAACCAACATTGGTTAATGGAGAGATTTGGAAAGAAAGAAAAAGAAAGGAAGGAAGGAAGGAGGGAAGGAAGAGACAGAGAGAAAGAGGAAGAAAGAGAGAAAGAAAGAGAGAGAAAGGGAGAGAAAGGAAAGAAAGAAAAAGAAAGAAAGAAAAGGAGAGAAAGAAAAAAGCAAGAGAAAAAGGAAAGAGAAAAAGAAAGAAAGAAAGAGAGAGAGAAAAAAGAAAGCATTTGGAGAAAGCAAAACCAACACACTGCGTGTGTTTCCCCCCCCCACCCCGCTCCCTTGGCAGTTCGCTGTGCTCCGATTAGCTTTCATTGCTGCACGCTGACCACATTTTCCTTTGAAGGAAGGGCGCCCGAGCTGTAACCTTGACTCAGCGGTGAGCAGCGGCAGCCTTGCCATAAAGTCACTGAGCTGGTGCTTGGAAAAAAGCAGGGAGCACCTGCACGCACAGGCTGTTGGACTGAATTCCCAGCCCCTGGAGTGTTGAGGCTGCAGCTGCTGGGCTGCCTAGCAGTTGGAGAAGGCTTCGCCCTCCCTCTGCTCGGCTCCCCTGAGATCCACTAAAGGGGTTTTAACTTTCTTTGGATGTATAATTTTTGTTGATTAACTGGTGTTCGGGGAAGGGGAGGCCTTTTGTAAAACCGATGGCAGGGAGGCGCCGCCTAGGGCAGGAGCTGTCGAGATGATCCCTGCCGCCTTTTGTGGGGATGCGATGCGGGGCGCTAATGCTATACTGCCTCCCCGAGCATCGTGGGTTTTTTTTTCTCTCTCTCTCCCCACTTCCTTCCCACAATGCCTTGCGGCTGTGGCCTTCAGAAAGGAAGGCAGAACAGCTGATATCCCCCGAGGAAGGCAACTCAAGTTCTGTTTTAATATTTGCCTTTTTCTAATTATGTTAGAACGCAATCTGAGCATCATCGCATTACAGCAAGGTAGCTACTGATTTTTCTTCCACCTCTTTCAACGCCTCCCTTTCACAAAAAAGGAAGCTGGACTGTAGAGTTGGCTTGATATGTGTGTGTGTGTGTGTGTGTGTGTGTGTGTGTGTGTATATATATATACATATACATATATACGTGTTTTTCTTCTAATTTTTCTAAGAAAATTGATACATATATACATATATATATTACAATTGGCTTGATATGTGTGTGTGTGTATGTGTATATATATATGACAATTTTTTAAAAAAATATATGGATTTGCTGCTTTAAATTTGCCCAGTAGGGTATTTAACCTTCTATTCCCATCCAGTTGTCTCTTTTTATCTCGTTTCTCTGTCTCTCTTTCCATCCATCTGCCTATAATCGTTGTCATTTATTTAGGTCTTTTGAACTCATTTCAATGTTTTTTTTTCTTTCAAAGACAGAAAAGGACATAATCTCATTATATGCTCTTCAGTGGTTTATCTAAAAAATGTCAGTCCGTACAGGCAAACAAGAAAGTTATACAGTAATAACAAGTGAAAACCATTCCCAGCTCTAAAACATGATGACCATTTCCACGTCAGCATCTTTTAAAACAACCCAGCAAGAAATCCAGAGCATTAAAATTGCTTTTCAGTTGCTTCCATAAGAGTTTGTGTACACCACACATCTATGTTAGAATGCTTTTCCACTTGTAAGGCTGTGAATCCTTTGGCAAAAAAAAAAGAGAGGTTCAACTATACAGAGATTTCAACTCCTCAGAGTTGGGGAGAAAAAAGAAAGCTATTTTAAAAGTAAAGTACGGCAGAAAATTTTGCGAGTTTGCAAAACCCGTGAACTTAAAAACGAAATGCTGAGTTTATGGGGAAATAATTTCAGAACACCTAAATGTCTTACGGAGATTCTCAATCATCCAGGTCACAGTTGTCCCAAAGTTGCTTTTCAAAAGGCAACTGGACTTTCTTCAGGTTTTTTTTTCTCCTTCCCCTTGAAGATGTTTCGTTTCTCATCCAAGAAACTTCTTCAGCTCTGAACTTAAAGAAGCCTCTTGAATGAGAAGCTAAACATCTTCAAGAAGAACAATAATAACGATGAAGAAAATCCAGTTGCTCTTTGGAAAAGCACCTTCAGGACTTCAGAAGACCTGTTTTGGGAAGTAGATAGAGGGGAAAAAAAAGTCTAGGAGTTTTGGTTCCCAAGATTTAAAGCGTGGGTTGAGTTGACCGTCGCCTAGAAGCTTCTATCAAAAAACCTCTTTCTCACTTTATGGAGCCCAGTTTCATCTGAAAATTCCTCCGACTCCAAACCTAATTAGTGAAATTAAGTTGAAAACGGCTGTAAACAAGCGAAGTTATTATTCATTCTGCTCCACAGCTACAAATGTGGGAGGACATGTTAAATGATAAATTAGGCATGAACCGCTTTAATCTGCGAGCTGAACATGTGAGAAAATGGACTGCATTGGTAATTAGTGTTTACGGCCACGGGGAGAGGGGTGGTTGGGGGGGGTGTCTTTGAGAACAGTGACAGGAAATTGATCAGTTTAGGTTGTCATAGCAACCCGAAAGGGCCCTCCATTTCTTTGGCTGCCTTTTGTCCGTGGCGAGCTTTGCTCTGTTTTCAAAATATATTTATGAACTCTAAAGATAATCTACTCAATACAGCAAAGTGGCCCCCGAATGGTAAAATGCCAAACTGACAAGGTGCTAGTGAATGTCTGAACGCCCCGATAACAAGCTTAAGTGTCCTACGGTTGTCATGACGCTACTTTTACAAAGCAAATGATGTCTGGGAGAAGCAAGCTGGGGAAAGTAGGAGAAGAAGAAGAAAAAGGAAAAAAGGAGAAAAAAACACTCCTCAAAATTAGCCGAAAATGCAAATCTCTTTATGAGACTGTCTCCAGCATAATAACAGACAATAATTGATGATTTATGAGATGCCACCATAGCAACCGGGCCTCTTGGTCCCCTCGCCTGTTTGGGTGCTGCACAATAGACGTTCACCACAACATTCAAGGGGGGGGGAAGGAGAGGGGAGACAAACACAAAACACGACAAAGTTTTCGAGCTCCAGCAACAACATTAAAGCCAGTTTCTATCCAGCGATGGATGGCACAGTGCTTAAAAAAAAAAACACCCTTAAGGAGATGTGAAAAGACGAAAATTCAGAATTTTCTGGTCAAGTCAACGAATACTTTTAGAAGTTTTTCTTTTTTTAAAAAAATGAGGTTTGTAATGGATCCCTTGTGAAGAAGGGAAAATGGAAGGCAGGGAAAATAGTATTAAAGTTCCCCAACCACTATTTCCTCAATAGATCCGAGACTTTAAAGCAACTTTCTTGCTTCTCTTAAAACAAAAAAAAATGCATTTTACAGAATGTTTCTATTCAGGAATAAGCTTTTAAAAATTAATTGCCCAGGCTAATCCTTTCTGGTCAGCAAAAGCTAGTCCTTTAATATCATTATTAACATAAACATTTACTTGGATTAACAGCCGTTCTTCCATCATTAATTGGATTTTTAAATTATTATTATTAATGGCTGCGGTGCCCAAAAAAGTTCTCACAGGGTGGCTTTGAAAACAAGAAAGGATTCTTATGCTTGTGTTTTCCATGTTAAAATTGAATTTAAGTAACAAAACCTGGTCAGTAAAGTTAAAAAAAAAGAAAAGAAAAGCGAAACTTATAAAGTCTGCTTAGGTGGGATTTTAAAAAAAGAAGTCCTGAACATTTCTGCCTATTTTTGCATAATATAAGATGTTTTTTTCCATGTTTTGACTCTTAGAATTACAACCTACCATTATTAAAACTTAGATGGGTTACTCCTAGCAGTGCTATAAAAATAATATCTTTGGTAGAAATGCCTATAATTTTCGCTAGTCTCTCCTGCAGTACTCATCCACTGAATTTTCTCATAGTGTGTGAATTTTTTCACAATGTGTGGTGGCCAATTTCCTGAGATTTCTGGGTGAAATTTTGAATATTTGTGAGAATGTTAACATCTAAGGAGATGTTTAAAATGATAATGACACTTTATAAAGCTTGGCGATTTGGCCATTGGAAAGGTATGTTTATTTTACCACATCCCTACCAGCGATCGTCTGTGGTATTTCATGAACCTTTAGTAGACCCTCAACCAGAGATGGGTTTCAGCAGGTTCTGATCAGTTCTGGAAAACCGGTAGCGGAAATTTTGAGTAGTTCGGAGAACTGGTAGTAAAAATTCTGACTGGCCCCGCCCCCATCTATTCTCTGCCTCCCGAGTCCCAGCTGATTGGAAGGAAATGGGGATTTTGCAGTAACCTTCCCCTGGAGTGGGGAGGGAATGGAGATTTTACCGTATCCTTCCCCTGCCATGCCCACCAAGCCACACCCACCAAGCCATGCCACGCCCACCAAGCCACACCCACAGAATTGATAGTAAAAAACTTTGAAACCCACCACTGCCCTGAACTATTAGTGGTTAAATCAGAAATAATTTCTTTTATGGTAATTTTAAGATAGAAAAAGGGCAAGAAAAGGGGGAAAAAAGAGAATTTTGAATTCCTACTTTTCTGAAATCTCCTTTTCATGGTCTGTTCCAAAGGGGTCCAGCCTGCAGTGGTGGAAATCATTTTTTTTTACTACCGGTTCTGTGGGCGTGACTTGGTGGGCGTGGCAGGGGAAGGATACTGCAAAATCTCTATTCCTTCCCCACTCTGGGGCCAGCCAGACGTGGTATTTGCCGGTTCTCCAAACTACTCAAAATTTCTGCTACCGGTTCTCCAGAACCTGTCAGAACCTGCTGAATAGCACCCCTGAGTCCAGGACGACTTGCCTCCACCAAAACCTGCTGTGGGGCAAACGTGAATCAGAGTAACTGGAATTCAAAATCTCCTGAAGGCTGTAGATAATATTGACTTCCTTAATTCAGTTTTCTGCGTCCTTGGAACTGGAATGGGCCAACTCCTCTTGGCCAACTCGCCCTGACTTAACTTGCCATGGGACAACTTAATGTGAGATAACTGCACCCTAGACCTGTTCCTCTCTTAATATTATTATTAATATTATTAATATTATTACAAATAAAATCCCAATGATTTTAAGAAGGGAGGAAGTGGTGGATGGTCACACTAATAATATTAAGAGAGCAATGGGTATAGAATACAATTATCTTGCATCGAGTTGTCCTGTGGAGAATTGGCTGTAATGAGTGGTCCAGTAGCGAGTTGACCACAATGAGTTGTCCCATTTCAAGGATGCATAAAACTGAATCGGGGAGGTGTCAATATCTTCAGCCTTCAGGAGACTTTAGTTCCAGTTACTCTAATTCATGTGATTGGTAGTCAGAGAGAAGATGGAATTACAGGAACTTTTAGGAGTTTTTCAGCTCCTCCCCAATACAAAAGAGAAGGGTAGGTTTTGCAAGGATGATGTTGTGGCCCACCAGCGGCCAGCAGAGCTGGCAGTAGATTTGGACAGTGAGGAGGTTGGGGAGGAACGTGGGCCAGTCCTGGAATTAACGTGGGCTCTGAGTTGGAGGCAGAGAGGGGGCCAAGGCCATCTGGTAGTTCTTTGCTGCCTCCGGAGTCTGACATCAGCGAGGCAGAAGAACAGCGTGAGCCTGTTCCCAGTGTGCGTATGCATAGAGCTGCCAGGAGACAGGAACAATTAAGGAAACAGGGTCAACTTGTGAGTAAGGCTTGGAGATGATTGGCCCCTCCCATAAGACATAAAAGAGAAGCGAATGGGACGTGAGCTTTTGCAGGAAGCAATTAGTTCATCTGGCTGATTCAAGATTTGAAAATTCTGTTTGTGACTCTGTGCCAAGTTTGGCCTTGCCCTGCGTCTGGAGATTAGCTCTTTGGCAGCGTTCCACGTGAGATAGGTGGATGTTGATAACCTCCCTTTGAAAGACTGTCAATGAAAGTAATTTACAGCCGTAGGAATTAAAGAGGTTTGCTGGGACTAAGTTTGTGCTGTTTTATTTCTAAGGAAGCCTAGGTCAGAACAGATGACCCATCTACAAGGACAGTCCTTGGTGTATAAAGAGCGGACTCTTTCTTCAAATAGATTCCGAAACTAATTGATGCAATAGCTATATGTGCATGTCAACCTTCGTAAGTTAATAGGAATGAAGTGAAACAATGGGCAGAAGATTGAACCTATCTTGAAGAATCCATCCAACCATTCAGGAGGCAAAAAAATAAAATTCTTTCCCATGTTGTTGTTTTTTTTGAAAGAAGAGTTGCAAAGCTAAGGAGCCGCCAATTACACAAGTATTCTTTTGTCCCCTTTGATAACTACCTGCAATTCATCTGAGTAACTAATTAGATGACTTCATGGTTGAGCAGAGATTTGAACCGGGTTGCCCTCGGGTCATAAAAAATAGCCTACGTAGCATATGGATCCCACTCCTTGGATTGAGCATGAACCTCGGTGGAACCAGAAGGTGAAAATCATTGAGACGTTCTCTATTTCTAGAGCAGAGGGCAGTTTCCGTTGAAGTTTAGCTGGGCTTACAAAAATAAGGTAAAAAAATAAAATAAAATAAAAAGGTAAAGTAGTCCCTGCGGATTTTACTTCGCTAGTCGTTACCGACTGTAGGGGGCAGTGCCCATCTCTATTTCAAGGCCATAGAGCCAGCGTGGTCCGAAGACAATTCCACAGTCATGTGACCTGCACAATGTCACGGAGCACTGTTACCTTCCCACCGAAGTGGCCCTCAATGAAACTGAGTTTGACACCCGTGCTCTGGAGTAAACAGGTAACACTTAAGACACAGCAACAGCATGGCCATGATTTAACCCCTGGCTGAAAATAAACAACGTTGACAGGCAGTGCATGATTGGTAGAGAGAAGGGGCTATGATATATATCCACACTCGGGCACCATGGTTGGATACCCTGTGCTTTGACATCCTTATCTATAAAGTATAGACAGATATGTCAGCTTGTTTTTGCTATATATTTTAAAATTGCCTCTTTTGATATCCAACGATAATCTTATCCGTTGTCTAGAGCTTGAGCTGATGAAAGTTCTGGAGAAATGTCAACAAATCTTGGGTTTGTTTCTCCTTTTAAAAACAAGAGATGGTTGCATCTCTTGAGCCGAGTTCTGAATATGGAACAGACTTGTTTGTATATCAAGAGCAGACAATGAGCTGTTTTGTCACATTCAATTACCGAGGCCAAAGAAATTGTGACAGCTTCTGTTATATATATTTATAAAAGCCATGCGAAATGTATGAACGCTTTGTTTGGAACGTGGTTGGAAATACTCGAACCAAACATTGTTGAGTAAATTAATATTTTGGTCTTGTGATATTTTAATTGGAAAATAGCAGCTGTGCTTAGCTGGAGATAGACTCTGTCTGTCTCTCTCTCTGTCTCTTTCCCTTCCTCAAGTGATTTACAAAAGAATTGTAATAAAGCTTTCTCTCTCTCTCTCTCTCTCTCTCTCTCTCTCTCTCTCTCTCTCTCTCACACACACACACACACACACACACACACACACACACACACACCAAATTTATATTTTGCCAATAAAGAAATAAAGGGAGACTAGTATAGATCTAATTCAAGCTATTTAGCTCTCATCAGCTAGCCATACCCTTACTCAGATTCGAACTTGGAGTAAGAGTATGGCGAGCTGATGAGAGCTAAATAGCTTGAAATAGATCTATACTAGTCTCCCTTTATTTCTTTATCGGCAAAATATAAATTTGGTATAAAATGGTTTGTCGTGAATGCGACTGCTTGAGAGCTCCTGGATTGGAGCTGAAAGGCGAAAGGGAAGCAATATGCTCCCTCTCACAAGAAAAAGTGAAAGAAAAAAATAGAAAAGAGGGGAAAAAAAGATACAAAGAAGTGTCTTCTGATAGTCTTCACAGCAGTTATAATGACAAATATATATTTAACCTGTCTCTCTAAAGTTACATCATATTGGTCTTCTTTTTATGATCATAATCATAATTATAAATTTATTTGTCAAGCATATATAAGATAACAGATAAAAGTATAAACATAATTTGAATACATGAAAAGAGTAAGTAAAAAAGAATATTAGGACAAGGCCCGTAGGCACACTAGTGCTCTTAATGCACGCCCCTTACAGACCTCTTAGGAATGGGGTGAGGTCAACAATAGACAGTTTAAGGTTAAAGTTTTGGGGGTTGGGGGAAGAAACTACAGAATCAGGTAGTGCATTCCAGGTATTGACCACTCTGTTGCTGAAGTCATATTTTCTGCAATCGAGTTTGGAGTGGTTTACCTTGAGTTTCTATCTATTATTTGCTCGTGTATTGTTGTTGTTGAAGCTGAAGTAGTTATTGACAGGAAGGACATTGTGGCAGATAATTTTATGTACTATGCTTAGGTCAGACTGAAGTCGGCGTAGTTCTAAGTTGTCTAAGCCCAAAATTTGGAGTCTGATGGCATAAGGTGTTTCATTTTATTAGACAGAATCTATCCTGTCTAATCCTTTTCCTGCAGTCCTTTCATTACCAAAGTAGCTAACGTCATCCGTCCTTTTAGGTGTAAAGGTTATGAATTGGGTCACCTTCTGTAGATTGGGATGTGGTTATTTAAGGATGCTTACAGGAGGGGAGGATATATGTTCATTTTGCAGATTGTCGTCTACTGCTAGTGAGAAGGAGAGATTGGGATATGACACATCTCCAAGTCACGACTACCTAAAGTCCTTAACTGACTGTTTTTACTCTGAAGTCTATTTTTGCTGACCCATGGGTCAATCCCACTGTACGTATTAAGGCAGAAGTAAATAACTATGTGTTTACGGAGGCTCAGCCCTCTTAAATCTGTTCCAGATTGCTGCTGTTCATTTACTTCTGTATAAAACAAATACCAAAGTGGTTAAGAAGATGTTAAATTCTTTGCTGTTTAACACAAGTTCTCAGCACTTAATATTCTGCCTGTGAAGTTGCAGCATTTCTACATTGCAATCTTAGTCATATTTATATTCCCCCCCCTTTTTTTTGCAAAACATATCTAAATTAGGTTTAACTGCAATTGAATAAGCTAGGTTTGAACCAGTTTCTGATAACCAGCACTGGAGGTTAGCATCTCAGATTAGCTCTTGCTAGAGTGCATATAGTCAAGACGATGGTTTTCCCAGTTGCAATGGATGGCTATGAAAGTTGGACCATAAGAAAGGCTGAGCGCCAAAGAATTGAGGCCTTTGAACTCTGGTGCTGGAGAAGACTCCTGCGAGTCCCTTGGACTGCAAGGCGATCCAACCGGTCAGTCCTAGAGGAGATCAACCCTAACTGCTCCTTAGAAGGCCAGATCCTGAAGATGAAACACAAATACTTTGGCCACCTAACGAGAAGGAAGGACTCCCTGGAGAAGAGTCTAATGCTGGGAACGATTGAGGGCAAAAGAAGAAGGGGACGGCAGAGAACGAGGTGGATGGATGGAGTCACTGAAGCAGTTAGTGTGAGCGTACATGGACTCCAGAGGATGGTAGAGGACAGGAAGGCCTGGAGGAACATTGTCCACGGGGTCGCGATGGGTCAGACATGACTTCGCAACTAACAATAACTAGAGAGTAGCAAAAACATTGCATATGTAGAAACATGCATTTTGTTGTGGCAATTTATTTTTGCTTATAAACTATACTCTCTCATATTTCCAATGGAAACGGAAATGGGTTGGCCACAGAGCAAGAAGACTTTATGGCAGGTAGACCAAGGAAGTCATAGAATGGATTCCACTTGATAAAAAGTGTCCACGCAAGAGACCTTAAACAAGATGGAGCTATGACATCAGCAAGTATGGCGGGCCCAATTGGCAAAAGAAAGCTCAGGACCATATTGTTTGGAAACATGAGGACGAGGCCTTCATCCTGCAGGGGATAGACCATGGCTAAAATAATGATGATAAACTATACGTGCAGTGCGTTGTAACTTGTAGAGTGTATAGTGGGAATAATAGAATATCAAAATCAATAGCTCTTAGCAATAGCAATAGCACTTAGACTTATATACTGCTTCACAGTGCTTTACTGCCCTCTCTAAGCAGTTTACAGAGTCAGCATATTGTTCCCAATAACCTGGGTCCTCATTTTACTGACCTCAGAAGGCTGAGTCAACCTTGAGCTGGTCAGGATCGAACTCCTGGCAGTAGGCAGACTTAGACTGCAATACTGCATTCTAACCACTGCACCACTACGACTCTTATATAGAAATAGCACTTAGACTGATATACCACTTCACAGTGCTTTATAGCCCCCTCTAAGCGGTTTATAGAGTCAGCCTATTGCTCCCAACAATCTGGGTTCTCATTTTATCGACTTCGGAAGGTTGGAAACCTGAGTCAACCTTGAGCCGGTCAGGATCGAACTGCTGGCAGTGAGCAAACTAAGCCTGCAATGCTGCATTCTAACCACTGCGCCACCACGGCCCCAGTACGTTGTTATGTAGAAGCAAAGAAAAGGATAGCATCAGAACTTGCATACTAGTTGCTGCAATGAATCTTGTAAAAACTCACAGGTGTCTCATTTGGTCACGTCTTTAAAAGAAATGGAAATTTAATTTGCCTGGTGGTTTTTTTCCCTCTAATCATTATGGTTTAAAGCCATAATGTAGAGACTGCAAGAAAGTACTTCAAGGTACTTTCAAGGTAAGTCAAGGTAGTCCTTGACTTATGGCCACAATTTATGTTCTGCCCCAGCTACGGACCCCAAAGAACGCAGCACATACAAAATCCATTCAAACCTTAATTTACTGAATAAACCAGTCTTTTACAACAACAGCTGTTAATCAATTGCATTAACATCCGCCAAGAATTCAAAGAATAATAACTGAAAGCTTATTATGGTTGGCAGAATGCCCAGAAACAATTTGCAAGAAGCTGATAAGACAAAACACGAAGATATGTGAACTAAGTTGTTCTTTGCAAATTGCTTCAGTTGGCATTCCTCCTTAAATAGGCTAAGGGAGTGGCCAATTAGCCCCAAGCCTTACTCTCGAGGAGACCTCCTCCTGAGGAGCCACTCCTGCCTTTTGGCAGCTCTGCGCACCCGTGCATCGAGAAGAGGCTCCTCCTCTTCGTCCTCTTCACTTAAGGGAGCTTTTAGAGGTTCTGAAGGCCCTGGCTGAATCCCTGCCTCTGGCACCATATCTTCTCCAGCCTCCTCATTGTCTGACTCGAGTGCCAGCTGCACAGGCTGTTGGCGCAGCAGCACACCAGCCTCCTCGCTGTCTGAATCAGCTACTAGCTGCACAGGCCGCGTACGGGCCACAACAATTGAGCCCAAAACGTCTGTTGCCAAATGAGACACTTGTTAAGTGAGTTATGCCCCATTTTACGACTTTTCTTGCCAGAGCTGTTAAATGAATCACTGCGATTGTTAAGTTAGTAACACGGCGGTTAAGTGAATCTGGTTTCCCCATTGAACTTCGCGCGTTAGAAGGTCACACAAGGTGATCAACACGACCACGGGACATTAGAGCCATCGTAAATATGAATCAGTTGCCAATTTTGATCACGTGACCATCAGGAGGCTGCAATGGTCATAGGTGTGAAAAAAGGTCATAAGTCACCTTCTTTTCAGTGCCTGCTGTAACTTTGAACCGTCATGAAATGAATTGTAAGTTGAGGATTATCTGTATACCTTTGAACAAAGCACACAGCTTCTCAAGTCAGCGGAAGCATTTTAAAACGTTTGAGCCAAAGATTCTTGAAACTGACTTTGAGCAATAGAGAAGGGGTTGTTTTTGACGCAAGTGCCTTTCATGCGACGAAGCTTATTTGTAAGTATATGTCTAAAAGGAAATGTAACCAATGTTTACATCTTCCCATGACATTTTGCTCCAATAACAGATTCTAAAGGATTATGGAAATTATTAAGAAACCTGCGGTTTTGGCTTCCTGCTTTTTTCTGTGTCAAGTAACGGTAATCCTCTTTGACAAAAGAGGTTTATTACTATCCATGGGTCCCTGTGCAAAGAGCCACTTAACAGCCTCTAACAAATTTTTTTTTGATGGAGACGGAGCAAATAGGAAGTGTTAGCTTGGAAGACTGCTCAAAATATCTAGACCCACAAGGGTGCATCAACGGATTAGCCCAAAGCACCAACCGCGGATACACTCCGATTTGCCGTATCAAACGTTGCAAAACTCTGGGTGGCGAGCTTAGGTTTTGTCTCAATGGGTGGGAAACCAAGAACTGGAGAGGGTTCCAAAATATCATGTAATACAGGGGTGTCAAATTTGATTTCGTGGAGGGCCGCATTAGGGTTGTGTTTGACCTCGGGGGGAGGTGGGCAGAGTGGGTGTGGCCATGGAGCAGGGGTGAAATCCAAATTTTTTCCCCTTCCGGTTCTGTGGGCGTGGCTTGGTGGGCGTGGCAGGGGTAGGATATTGCAAAATCTCCATTCCCACCCCACTCCAGGGGAAGGATACTGCAAAATCTCCATTCCCACCCTGCTCCAGGGGAAGGATACTGCAAAATCTCCATTCCCACCCCACTCTGGGGCCAGCCAGAGGTGGTATTTGCCGGTTCTCCGAACTACTCAAAATTTCCGCTACCGGTTCTCCAGAACCTGTTAGAACCTGCTGGATTTCACCCCTGCCACAGAGGGCATGGCCAGCTCTATGTCACTCGTGTCGGCACCTGTGGCGGCCCGAGCGCTCTGCCAGCGAAAACGGAGCGGGGGGGAGGGCATGTGTGACCCTCCCAAGCTCTGTTGTCACTGGCAGAAGCACAGCGGGCCAGTCCTTCGCTGTTTCCAGGGTGGCACCACTGGCCAATTCTAAGTACCCCGCAGGCCATATCTGGCCCCCGGGCCTTGAGTTTGATACCCCTGATGTAATATTTATTTATTTATTTATTATTCGTATTTCTATGCCGCCCACTCTCTGGGCAGGACTCTGGGCACCTTACAACAAAGACAGTATACTAAATAGCATATTGCCCCCAACAATCTGGGTCCTCATTTTACCCAACTCGGAAGGATGAAAGGCTGAGTCAACCTTGAGCCGGTGAGATTTGATCTGCTGATCTGCTGAACTAGCAGTCAGCTGAAGTAGCTGCAGTACAGCACTCTAACCATTGCGCCACCTCGGCTCAATTTAGCAGATTACAGTGTGGCACTAGTGTCTTCCAATCAGAAAATCCCAGAATTTAAGACTTGTGGACTTCAACTCCACAAATTCCCTAACTGGCCTTTAGCTTTTTATGGGAGCTGCTGGCTCATCATATTCAAGTGATCATCCACCGCAGCAGTTGTAAGTGTGAAAAATAGTCATAAGTCACATTTTTTTTCAGTGCCATTGTAACTTTGATCAGGCACTAAATGAACTGTTGTAAATTGAGGACTACCTGTATTATGTATGCTTGCTGCCTTGAGTTATTTATAAAAATAATATAGGCGGCATATAAATAAAATAACTGTTGTGGCCCGCCAGCGGACAGCAGAGCTGGCGGCAGACTCAGACAGTGAGGAGGTTGGGGAGGAACATGGGCCAGTCCTGGAGTCTGGGGAAGGTTTTGATGTGCTCTGCGTCGGAGGCAGAGATGGGGCCATGGCCATCGAACAGTTATCAGCTACCTTTGGAGTCGGAGATAAGTGGGGCTGAAGAACAGCTGGAGCCTGTTCCCGATGTGCACATGCACAGAGCTGCCAGGAGAAGGGAGCAGTTAAGGAACAAGGGCCGACTCGGGAGTAAAGGCACAAGTGGACGGTGAATGGTCCCTCCCATAGGGAATAAAGAGGAGCGAAAGGGGAGTGGAGTTTGCAGGAGACAATTAGTTCATTTCATTAGTGTGAAGATCTGTTCATGACTCTCAGAGACTCCTTGCCAAGTATTTTCTTGTACAGCATTGCATTTGGAAGATATCGGCCTGGCAGCTCTCCAAGCCTGATAAGGTCTGTGGTTGTAAATTCACCCTTGAAAGACCAGGACTTTGCTGGATGTGAATGAAACGAATTTGTATTAGCTTAATAAAAAGATGTTTTGTCGGGACAGGGAGTCTGTTTTGTGCTTTTGTGAAGCCTAGGTCACAACAATAACAAGAGACACAACAAAGGCAATGGGTATAATACTATATTAATAGGAGCAAGCATACGATTTCATCATTAACTCAGTTAATTCATGTTGAGTTCTTATTCCAATACTCTGCATTCAAACCAGATTGTTCACATTTTCAAATTTGGAAAGGATTATTTAGTTCAGATTCACAGTCTGAGGTCAAACTTCAAGTTGCTTTTGGGACTTTTCTTTTGAAGGTTCTCCAGCTTAAAAGTCACCTTACTTGATTTTTCTTTCCTGTTCAGAGACTGCAATGAAATAATTTGTCTATCCCGTTTTAGAAAAAGTGTTTTTGCAAAAACGTTTTATCTGAAGCAGGAGAAAGTTTGGACAAAGGATTCCCAAACGCCCCAGAATGTTGCTCTGAATTCAAAAGTGCATTTTTATATCATAGCTGCTTCAGTGTTCTGACTTTTCAGCAATTGGCTTTTAAGTACTCCAATCATGAAGACTTATAAGGTAATCAATAAAATAGTAAATCAGAACCCACTGTTGCTGTCGGAGGGTGTAGTTAATTAAGAAGAGAAGGAGGAGGGAGAAACCGAGGAAAATTGGACAAAAACATGTTTGTTGAGTGAGAAGAACAGACTGCCAAATTCAAAATGAGTGCTCTTGTGTAAGCATAGACATTAAGTTGAAGCCTTAAGTCAACAGTCAACTGTTGCTTCTTTGCTGAGCTCGGTGGCCGGTTAGTTTTAATGAAAGTACGCACTGCAAAATGGCATGCTTAATTGCTGTTTCAGTTGCAAGAGATTTGAAGCAGGGGTGACATGCTACCGGTTCGGGCTGGTTCGCTGGAACCGGTAGTAAAAAAATGCTTTAAAAAAGTTTTTTTTAAAAAAGTTCCAATGATCGTGGGGCACAGCTGATTGTCGCACAGCTGATCGTTGGAACTTTTTTTAAGAAAAACTTTTTAAGCATTTTTTTTCCTATTGGTTCGGCATGCATGCACTCACGAAGCGAACCGATAGCAGACTTCAGAGCATTTCATCCCTGGTTTGAAGTATTTAAAACTCAACTTTAGCCATTTTTTTCCCCTGTCGATTGGGTGGCATGTAGCGGGTTGCATTTAGCGCTGAAATCCACCTTGAGTAAGATCCTCCTGTTTTTCTTTCCTTACTCTCAGGTTAATAGAGAAAGGGGTTTTTTTTAATTTCTCTTGGTAGTGTCTTTAAAGTTATTATATTGCTAGAAGTCATGGAAGGTGCTACTGTTATTGATAGGTGATTAGGTAGATAGGCTGATAGATAGGCAGACACACAGACAGATAGATGATAGATAGAGATAGAAAGACAGAGAGAGAGGATAGATAGATAGATAGATAGATAGATAGATAGATAGATAGATGATAGATAGATAGATAGATAGATGATAGATGGATGATAGATAGATAGATAGATAGATAGATAGATAGGCAGGCAGGCAGGCAGGCAGGCAGGCAGGCAGGCAGGCAGGCAGATAGCATAGTGGCCTGATGGGAAGACATTCGCCGCCCACTTGGAAGGATGAGAGTTTTATCCTAGATAGCAGCAGATATTTCTCTTCTAGGGCACAAAGAAAAAAATGTCTGCTGCGAACTCTGTGTAGGTGTCAGGAAGGGCATCCGGCTAGTATACGCACAGCTCCATCTAATTGTCCCGACTCTACCCTGAATTAAGGTATTACAGTCATAAAAAAGGATAGATAGATAGATAGATAGATAGATAGATAGATCTTTCCAGGGGCCTGCAAGTAGCTCAGCAGACTAAAAGCATTGTGATTAACACCAGCTGTCTGCAATTACTCCCCGAAGCAATTTCTCTTTCACCAATGCTGAGAACCAGTAGACGGAAAAGGCAGAGGGATTTTCAACTACTGCGCTATTTCAGCATTTCTCTTCCAATGAACTTCATGCGGTATCTTTTCCTGTCATAAAGTGTCCTATGAAAAGTCCAGAAAGAACCAAAAATATATTTACATGTAGTCCTTAGTTCACTTAGTGACTGTTTGAAGTTACAGTGGCACTGGGGGAAAAAACAAATGAGTAGACCGATGCCTCCAAAAACAAATGAGTAGACCGATGCCTCCAAAAACAAATGAGTAGACCGGTGCCTCCAAAAACAAATGAATAGACCGGTGCCTGCAAAAATAAATGGGTAGACCAGTACCTCCAAAAACAAATGAGTAGACCGGTACAGCTCTGCAAGCAGTTAAAAGCCTGGTAGACCAGTACCTCTGGTAAATCCTAAAGAATTGTCACATGACCATCAAGCCATGCCCACAAAATAAGCCACACCCACAGAACCAGTAGTAAAAAAATTTAGAACCTACTCCTGGCGCGTACCAGTGGTGGGTTTCACTGAGTCCTATTGAAGAAGGGGGGTATAGAAATGGAAACAAATAAATGGGAACTTACTTTGCTACCAGTTCGCTTGCGTGCCAATTCTGCGCATGCGCAGAGCGTATTTGATGTCCGGCAGGTGGGCGGAGTCTCCACCGCCGCTGCTACCGCGGCGAACCGGTAGCAACTCACCACTGGCGCGTACAATATATATGAACATTTATTCGCTAACTTTTTCCAGAGAAGAAGTTAATCATATTTTTCAGTGGATGTTACACCTCCCCAGAAAAAAAACGGGAGTAATGCACCTTTAAAAACTGAACTACATCTTCTTCCCTTTTATCAAATTCTCTATAAATCTTTCATGACAGTTTATTTAACAGAGTGTCATTGAAACTGTATGGGTGATTGATGTGACCCATGTAAGATCAACATGAAATGTTTGTAAATGTCAGCAAAATGTGACTATTGAGGAGTGAGTGAGGATGGCGAAGGAGTAAGAGTGGAAAAACAAGCCGGCATTACCTCTTCTCCCTCCCCACTATGTTTATCTTAATTTCTCCCCCACCCCCCACCTCCACCTCCCAGATATAATTACCAATTTGTAAAAACAAGCATCTTGTGTTTCTGGGAGGATGAACTACCAAAAGGGCTGATCTGCAGTCTCAATTTTGCAGTTTTATGGAATGTTGGATGCTTTGATCCTGCCTTCCCCGAATCCATTTTGAAATGAAAGCCAAAGGAATGAACGGCGTCCTTCCCCCCCCCAAGTTGGAATAAAATAGATCATTGGGGTATCCAGAACGCAACACAATTGCTAGCGTTAGAAACGATGTTTATTGCATTGATCGGTCTTCACCAAAGCCAATGTCCTAGTATAGGAGCAGGAGTTGCATTCAGCCGGTACAGAGCGGTTTGCCCGAACTGTTAGTGGAAATCGTGGGTGGGCACATGCATAGACGGGACGCAGGCAAGCGAAGCGGTAGGGAAAGTAAGTGAATACCATCCCTGTACAGGAGTCTTCAAACTTGGCAACTTTATGACTTGTGGACTTCAATACTTGGAAATTCCCCGGCCAGCATCCCCTCCCAGAATTCCCCAACATGGCTGGCTAGGGAATTCTGGGAGCTGGAGTCCATGGGTCTTAAAATTGTCAAGTTTGGAAACCCCTGTCCTAGTAGATATATTGGGATACAATTCACTGAATCCTAAGCATTATACTCGGTTGGAATTGAGTGAGGTTGTAGTCCCACCTCAAATATAAGGTCCTTGACTTATGACCACAATTGAGCCCAGAATTCCCACTGCTAATCAAGACAGTTGCACAATGAGTTCTTATGATTTTTCTTGCCGCGGTTGTTAAGTGAGGTAACACGGTTGTTAAATAAATCTGGCGTCACCATTTGTCAGAAGGTCACAAAAGGTGATTGCATGACCCCTGGACACTCATAAATATGAGTCAAGATGCCAAACGTCCAAATTTTAATCCCGTGACTATCGGAATGCTGCAACAGTTGTGTGAAAAACGGACATAGATCACTTTTTAGTAATTTAGTAACGTCAAATGGTCAGTAAGCGAACTGTTGTAAATCGAGGATTCAGTGTAGCATTCCAGCAGAGAAGGATACATCAATAAATAATGCACTTCACCGCTTGCGTGTTTACTCACAAGAGAAATTGTACTCTTGCATTGACAATGGTAGCCTCTATTTCTTAAAAAAGCAAAAACAACATAGCTATTAACAATTTGTGAGTCCTTCTCTAGTAAATAAAGATGCTCCAAATCCTGCACCCCAAGTTCCCAAGCGACAAAGTCAAATGCAAGGCAAATACCGTGGAAATGTGGAGTTGAGAAAATTATTCATCTAACGCTCCGCACCCTTCCTCTATCTTGCGTTCTTTCTTGGCAGAAAGGAAAAAAAAAACAGCAAATGGATTGAATTGGCTGCTATCCAATTCAGATTCTCAGTGGAAAGTCAGCCGCTATGTTTGAATTTATTTAATTGAAAATTAAATCTTAAAACGTAGTTTGTTTTGAAGACTTGAGTCAATTGATGGCAGGCACAAAATCCTGGTTTTGCCGCAGGCTGTTTCCCTGTCAGGGAAAGGGAATTCGGATGGGTAAGTTGGTTTTAAAGGTAAAGGTAAAGGTTCCCCTTACACATATGTGCTAGTCGTTCCCAACTCTAAGGGGCAGTGCTCATCTCTGTTTCAAAGCCAAAGAGCCAGCGCTGTCCGAAGACGTCTCTGTGGTCATGTGGCTGGCATGACTCAACGCCAAAGGCGCAAGGAACGCTGTTTCCTTCCCACCAAAGGTGGTCCCTGTTTTTCTACTTGCATTTTTTTTACCTGCTTTCGAACTGCTAGGTTGGCAGAAGCTGGGACAAGTAATGGGAGCTCAGTCCATTATGTGGCACTAGGGATTCAAACTGCTGAACTGCCGACCTTTCAGTCGACAGGCTCAGCGTCTTATCCACTGAGCCACCATAAAGAGAAAAAAGTTCTTGTTTCATTTTGATTTGCAAAAATAAAAATTGAGGGGGAAGGGAAGGGGAGGGGAGGGATGTTGTCTTTGATTCCATCCTAAATACTGAACTGTTACACTAGTCCTTGATTTATGACCAAAATTGGGATCAGAATATCTGTTGCTAAGCTTCTTAAGTGGCACCTGATTGTATGACCTTTTTTGCTGGGATTGTTAATGTAATGTAAATGAGAGACATACTCATGTGTTCGTGCCCGTTGCAGCCCTGAATTCATTTTTACTCCCTCAATTCATCGTTTCGAGACTCCCAATAGTTTGATACCTTGTTCTTCTCTGGTAGTCCTCGACTTATGACTACAATTGAGTTTGGTTTCCATCCCACCCCCCATCTTCAGGGAGGTGAAATTTACTAAAAGGGGTGTGGTTAACAGAATACTTATATACCGCTTCAGAGTGCTTTACAGTCCTCTCTAAACAGTTTAGAGAGTCAACTTATTGCCCACAACAATTTAGGTCCTCATTTTACTACCCTCGGAAGGATGGAAGGATGCATCAACCTTGAGCCGGTGAGAATCGAACTACCGAACTGCAGGCAACCGGCAGTCGGCAGAGTTAGCCTGCAATGCTGCATTCTAACCGACCACGCCACCGTGCATCATCGAAGGAGAGTACTATTAATACGAATGAATGCAGATATACGTGTGCCAGGATAATGTTCTGGATCATTATGGATTCAGGTTTCGATCTGAGTCGGTCCCTGGGATCAGAGGTTTTGTCTTCTGAGCTTTCAGATTCGTGCTGGAGATCCCATCTTCAGGGATCTTCTCTCTAGCTCACACTCTGCTCAGAAGAGTGGGACCGACCCACTCTTATTATACTATTATAATAATAATAATATGTGCTTTCATTTCATTCCACTTCAATTCCTTGATTTTAAAAGCTCAGTTCTTTAAGATCGATTTTTTTGTTTTTACTCAAGTCCCTCTGCACCCCCCCCCCCCATTACAACCGGCATTTTCAGAGGTGGTATTCAGCCGGTTCGACAACTGGTAGCAACAATCGCGGGTGGCCCCGGTTCTATGATGTCCTATTTCAGCATGTTTTCGAGGCTGGGCGTGCGAGTGAGAAAAGCGCATTCATGGAAGGTGTGTGTGGGGGGGCGGGGGGGGGGGCTGGGAGCGAACCGGTGGTAAGAATATTGGAAACACACCGCTGGGCACTTTTTAATACAGTTGTGAGTTTGAACAACTTTTTTTTTAATCTGCTTTTAATTGGCGAAGGCTCACCCTCTGATAAACAGTATGTTTGCTGGTCATTTAGGATTGTGATGCTGTATATAGATAATAATTAAATGCCACGTGTGGGACAAAAGCTACTTTGAATGCATAGGGGAAGGCCTTGCGTTGTGAGGTGTGAGTGACTGCACCGCTCCTTGTTGTGACAAGTCACATCATAGAGTAAGCAGTGACAAATGCCCCACCTATCACGAAGTGGTATCATTAGGCATTCAAATTGTTAAGCATGTTTAATAATTGGGAGGGAAAGATTTGCCAGTCAAAACAGTGAGGGCATGATATTTTGAATTAAATCACTCTTTGCATCAAACAGCACTTGGTGTGTTATTTTTTTTTAAAAAAAACAAATAGAAAACTTCTAGTTAGAAAGCTCAAGGATGTTCTGCCCCAGTTACGGACCCCAAAGAACACAGCACCCACAAAGTCTGTACAAACCTTAGTTTACTAAATTAAATCAGTTTTTTTTTCAAACAAAGGCTGTTAATTAACTTTCTTAACCAGAAAATGGAAGGGAAGGGAAGGGAAGGGAAGGGAATGGAATAGAAGAGAATAGAGAATAGAGAATAGAGAATAGAGAATAGGGAATGGAATGGAACGGAGAATAGAATAAGAATAAGAATAAGAATAAGAATAGAATAGAATAGAATAGAATAGAATAGAATAGAATAGAATAGAATAGAATAGAATAGAATAGAATAGAATAGAATTCTTTATTGGCCAAGTGTGGTTGGGCACACAAGGAATTTGTCTGTGGTGCATATGCTCTCAGTGTGCATAAAGAAAAAATAAAATATATTCGTCAAGAATCATAAGATACAACATTTAGTGATAGTCATAGGATACTAATAAACAATCAAATCATATTAGGAAACAAAAAAACAATATAAGTTGTAAAGATACTAGCAACATGGGTATAGCCATAAGTGGGAAGAGATAGGTACTAGTAAGGATGAGAAGAAGAATAGTAATACAGTCTTAGTAAATTATTTGACAGGGTTGTGGGAATTATCTGTCTAGCAGAGTGATGGTATGAGGGAAAAACTGTCCTTGTGTCTAGTTGTTCTGGTGTGCAGTGCTCTATAGCGTCGTTTTGACGGTAGGAGTTGAAACAGTTTATGTCCAGGATGCGAGGGGTCTGCAAATATTTTCACAACCCTCATTTTGACTCGTGCAGTATACAGGTCCTCAATGGAAGGCAGGTTGGTAGCCATTGTTTTTTCTGCCGTTCGAATGATCCTCTGAAGTCTGTGTCTGTCTTGTTGGGTTGCAGAGCCAAACCAGACAGTTATAGAGGTGCAGATGACAGACTCAATAATTCCTCTGTAGAACTGAATCGGCAGCTCCTTGGGCAGTTTGAGCTTTCTGAGTTGGCACAGAAAGTGTGAAAAAGGGTCGTAGACCGTTTTTCCAGTGCCGTTGTAACTTTGAACAGTCACTAAATGAACTGACAGCAGTTTGAGGACTACCTGTAATGGCTATATAATAAAAGTAATGACAGTTTGACTATTAATGGACAATAAATAACCTAGGTAAGGTTTGTTTGGTTCTGATCTACAAGATATACAGCTGTGGCATTAGGTCTGTGATGTACTTTAAATCCAGAGCGTTGAAACACACAAATCTGGTTGCCAAGAGCAAAACTGAGATGGCTCATCTTTAACTGACAAATGGAAGTTGAAAACAATGCGTCAAGTTAAAAGTGGGATTACCGCAACCACGCTCCAGGCTTTTGGAAGGAAGAAGCCGACATATGGAAGTTTGGTTTCTCTAAGGTATCGGTGGGTAGAGTTGGTGCGTCTCGGCGCGCCCGTCGGCATGGTTGGCAGCTCCGCTCCTCAAGGAAGGCATTGCTTTCAAACATGAGTAATTGATGAATTGTATGCAATATGCAAATGTGAATGCATAAATCTCCTGAATGACAGCTTAATTTATGTGAGCTTTTAAGAATGTTGGATTAGATTTTAATTAAATATCTTCAAAGGCACCCTGACGTATTCAGAAGTCAGGGTTGGTGGGTGGGAAGTGGGCAACGGTGGTGTAGAAAGAGGAATCGGGGCAGAGGAATAAGTCCCGCCATTCGCGTTTCAGAGTTCTCACATGCTCGTGCATGCGTGCACAGGCATATACACAAACACACGCACACACAAACATACCAGGGGTAGTATTCACTTACCTATGCAACCAGTTCACAAATGCGAGCACGCGCTCAGGGCCTTCCGCCAGTGGTGGGTTCCTCCTGGTTCGGCCCGGTTCGCCCGAGCCGGTAGCGGTGATGATATGACATCACTGAACTGGTTCTCTTTGTTCGGGAGCTGGGCCTTCCTGCCCCCCCTGCATTATTCTTACCTTTTATTTGGCCCCACCCCCAATCTATTCGCTGCCTCCCGAGTCCCAGCTGATCGGCTAGAAGGAAAAAAACTGTTTAAACTCTTGCCACGGGGCTTCAAAGGGCCGCCCTACAGCTGATCAGTATTAAAAGGCAGTGTGGTGGTAGACCAGTGTGCTTGAAAAACAAATGGGTAGACCGGAAAGCTCCAAGAACAAATGGGTAGACCGGTACAGCTCTGCAAGCAGTTAAAAGCCTGGTAGACCAGTACCTCTGCTAAATCCTAAAGAATTGTCACATGATCATCAAACCACGCCCACAAAATAAGCCACACCCACAGAACCCGTAGTAAAAAATTTTAGAACCCACCCCTGCCTTCCACTCATGCGCAGAGCGTTGAAAACGGGACATAACGACATCCAGGTGAGTGAGCGGACTCGAACTGGATAGAATTGGCTGAATACCCACCACCGAAACATACAAACAAGGCCATTTATCTTGTAAAACTAGTAGCGTTAATGAGCAGATTTTGCTTGGTGTGCTTGCCTTAAGAAGCATCCAGTGAAGTTTAATAGAAATTGTAGGATGGTAGCCCATATTGAAAGGGGGTGGGGTGGGGTGGGATGCCAGTATTTATCAATTATGCATTTTACAGATATTTAATCTCCCTCTAGTTGCTGAAATGTATGTAGATGCTTTTCTTTCAGCAAATGTTGATAAGAAAACAAGCAAGCTCAGAGAGCACCAAGGAACCTTCATTTCAACCCTCAGCTACAAATATTCTCCTTTTTGAGTCATATTTATGATGGTTGCAGTGCCCTGGGGTCATATAATCCCCCTTTGCGACCTTCTGACGAGCGAAGTCAATGGGGAAGCCAGATTCACTTAAAAGCTGTGATACTAACTTAACAATGGCAGTGATTCAGTTAACAACTGTGGCAAGAAAGGTCATAAAATGGGGCGAAACTCATTTAACAAATGTCTCATTTAGCAAACAGAAATTTTGGGCCCTATTGTGGCCATAAATTGAGGACTACCCTGTTTCCCCTAAAATAAGACATCCCCTGTTAGTGTTCTGCCCCATCTCTGGATTCTCAAGGATTGTGACACATACCAACGGTCCTTATCAAAGTTATAATGTAGCAAGAATAAACAAAGTCCGGCAAAGGTTGGCAACCAGCCCAGAAAACAAGATACAATAAGACACTCACTCTTCAAAAATGCTCTGTAATAATTACACGTTGTTTCCAGCAAGAAATTACTAACTGCGTGCGACTTATAGTAAATAGGCTAAGGGAGTGGCCAATTATCCTCAAACCTTACTCTCGAGGAGACCTCCTCCTTCTGAGTAGGCACTCCTGCTTTTTGGCAGCCCTGCTTGCTCGAGCATTGAGGAGAGGCTCCTCCACTTCGCTCTCTCCACTTGAAGGAGCCTCTGGAGGTTCTGAAGGCCCAGGCTGAGTCTCTTCCTCTGGCACCACATCCTCTTCAGCCTCCTCGCTGTCCGACGCGAACGCTGGCTGCGCAGGCTGCTGGCGCGACCCCACACCAGCCTCCTCGTCGTTGGGATCAGCCACGATCCGCGCAGGCCACTGGCAGGCCACGACAGACAATAAGACCAATTGGGCTTTTGACCGCATGGCAATAAGGCCAAGCGCTTATTTCAGGGTTCAAAAAAATATAAGGCAGGGTCTTATTTTCGGGGAAACACGGCACCTATATTTAATAGAAGCTACAATTTGCTGAATTTCTGCAGGAACAGAAAAAAAAAAGAAAGAAAAAAAATCATCATATAAAAGTGTTGGATATTCTACTGCCTAGTTATCCCTGAAGACTGATGCAACAAGACATGTATTTATAATAAACTAGGGATTCCCAGGGAACCTATGAGCCATGAACTCAACAGGGAAGGTATTTTTAGTATACTCGTCTTGTTTTCTGAGATGTCTGAGTGAGCAGTGCTTTTAAAGCATTTCTTCCAATTCAAAGATAACATACTTATTACCATTAATTCAATTGATATCTTGTCTTTCCGCCTGGATATAAACACTTAAAATCTCCTGAAAATAAGTAACTGCTACCCTGTTTTCCCCAAAATAAGACATTCTCCTGATAATAAACCCAATCGGGCTTTTGAGCACATGGCAATAAGGCCAAGCGCTTATTTCAGGGTTCAAAAAAATATAAGACAGGGTCTTATTTTCGGGGAAACACGGTATTAAACTGGCTGAGATAGAAAAGATCAAGCTGAAGGGGGAAGCTTTAAGAGTTCTCTGTCAGCTGAAAAAGGGGGATTCTGCTCCATTTCTTGAAGAAATCTATTCCGTAACTGCATGAAGGTACAGAATAAAACCATTTACTACTCACTGAACCCCACCCCCACCCCCAAAATGAGGAAAGTTTCAGTTATAAACTCTAGGGATAGAAAACTGAGAACTGATTTGGTCTAATGATTCAGACATCAGGCTTTGAAAGTGGGAGACCGTGAGTTCTAGTCCCGTCTTAGCCATGAAAGTCAGCTGGGTGACCTTGGACCAATTACCAAGAGATGGTGTGTTCTAATCCCGCCTTAGCCATGAAAGCTGACTGGATGACTTTGGGCCAATCACCAGGAGACTGTGAGTTCTAGTTCTGTCTTAGGCATGAAAGCTGTCTGAGTGATGTTAAGCTAATCACCAGGAGACTGTGAGGTGGGGGGGCAGAACCGGTTCGGTGATGTCATATCGTCACTGCTACCGGCTCGGTGGAACTGGGCCGAACCGGGAGGAACCCACCACTGCTATGTATATATAAACAAATATGGAGACCAGCCCTCAAAATTCTCAGCAGGTACCCTGCCGACCAAATTAATGCACCTAGAGAGCTTCCGAGTCGGAAAAGGCTCCTAAGATGTTCCCTGAAATGTTTTATTTAGATGCATATTCATTTCCTCGATACATCGGACTGAAAAAATGCAGAAAACTCTCCCACCCCCTCTCCTAATTATATGATCCTAACGCCAGGCTGGAAATATTTAATAAGGTGAGCCTCTTCCATTTGCTCCATCTATCTAATTGAGTGAAAATGAGTATCGTTAAAAAAAAAAAAAACGTTGATCAAGCACAGAAGTTTTAAGATGGAAGCCGGGGTTTCATTTTAGTAATAGGCTGAAAATTGGGTTTCATGCGAGGGGGCGCATTAAACTTGGCCTGTTTATAGAGAACATAAACTTACGCCAACTGTTTAGAAGGGAGAGCATGAAGTAAACTGCCTATTTAAGCTGAAGCTCTAAAATAGCCGGTTCAGATAATGAGGGAATGTCTTCTGTCATTAAGTGTTTACTTAAGGAAGAAGTACGGCTTCAAAAACCAGGAAACGGGAACATCTATTAATGGGAAAGAAATCTAAGAATATATATGGCCAGGCCCCCTCCTCGCTGCCCGCATCAATCCTTTTAATAGAATTGCAGGTTATATGTTAACTGTTTTATATACTTGCAAATGAGGCCTGAAATAACCACAATGCATGCATAATTCACAGATCAGATGAACACACACAGGGCTTGTGTGTGTTTGTGTATGACATCGATTTCCTCCTAGCTCAGCAGGACGAAGGATGGGATTCTTTTTTTTTTTTTTTTTTTTTTTGCTGGAGGTTTTTTTTTTCCGGTGCTGAGCATCTCCTAGAGCAGTGGTGGCGAATCTTTTATTCACCGAGTGCCGAACAGGGAACGCGCTTCGTGAGCTTTGCGTGTTTCACGCACGTGCTATCTGTGCTAACATGTGGCTCCTCCCCCGTGTGCTGCGTGCACAATGACACCCATCTGCGCACGCGTGCAGTTTCTGCGCGCAAGCATTGCTGTCTATCAGAGGTGGGTTTCAGCAGGTTCTGACCAGTTCTGGAGAACCGGTAGCGGAAATTTTGAGTAGTTCGGAGAACCGGTAGTAAAAAGTCTGACTGGCCCCTCCCTCCGTCTATTCTCTGCCTCCTGAGTCCCACCTGATCTAGCCATGTCTTAGTGTCATATGTGATCCAAGCCCTTATTGTTTGTCTGTTGGGAGTAAACCAACGTAATCAGAGGTACTAGATTGTACCTGGGAGATCTAGATCTAAGGTTCCACCAAGCCATTGAGATCACTGGATAATTTGGTGCCATCCACCTTGGTTTAACGCAAACCATCTCATTCTATTCTATTCTATTCTATTCTATTCTATTCTATTCTATTCTATTCTATTCTATTCTATTCTATTCTATTCTATTCTATTCTATTCTATTCTATTCCATTCCATTCCATTCCATTCCATTCCACTCCACTCCACTCCACTCCACTCCACTCCACTCCACTCCATATGTTCTATTCTATTCTATTCTATTCTATTCTATTCCATTCCATTCCATTCCATTCCATTCCATTCCATTCCATTCCATTCCACTCCACTCCACTCCACTCCACTCCACTCCACTCCACTCCATATGTTCTGTTCTATTCTATTCTATTCTATTCTATTCTATTCTATTCTATTCTATTCTATTCTATTCACCAGCCACTGTGTGCATAAATCCCGTTTTATGATTAACCTGTGTGAGAACAGCCAACGGTGACTAGACAAGCCATGGCTTAGTGTCATAAATGATCCAAGCCCTTATTGTTTGTCTGTTGGGAGTAAACCAACGTAATCAAAGGTACTAGATTGTACCTGGGAGATCTAGATCTAAGGTTCCACCAAGCCATTGAGATCACTGGATAATTTGGTGCCATCCATCTTGGTTTAACGCAAACCGTCTCACAGATCATTGTTTGGTTACAAAATAAAGAAGAGGTTCCATTTTTTTATATGACTTCCCCTGCTCCCATAAGGGAGAGAATCAGGGGTGAAATCCAGCAGGTTCTGACAGGTTCTGGAGAACCGGTGGAGGAAATTTTGAGTAGTTTGGAGAACCGGCAAATACCACCTCTGGCTGGCCCCAGAGTGGGGAGGGAATGAGGATTTTGCAATATCCTTCCCCCAGGAGTGGGGAGGGGATGGAGATTTTTCAGTATCCTTCCCCCAGGAGTGGGGAGGGAATGGAGATTAAACAGTATTCTTCCCCCAGGAATAGGGAGGGAATGGGGATTTTGCAGTATCCTTCCCCAGGAGTGGGGAGGGAATGGGGATTTTGCAGTATCGTTCCCCTGCCATGCCCACCAAGCCACGCCCATAGATCCGGTAGTAAAAAAAATTTGAATTCCACCACTGGAGAGAATGAATAAATAATCCATAAACGTGACCGTTTTCTTCTGCCTTAATATTTAGATCTTCAAAACAAGTCCTTAATTAATGCCTGATACTTCTTCCCCCTTCTTTTATTTCCCGCTCTTTCTTCCACATTGATAATTATCCTTTTACCAAAGGGGAGAAATTTTTGAGGAGGAAAAAATGGAATGGTTATTTTTGGCAAGGGGCCCTAAAGTAAAAACCTGCTGTGTTTAATGTGTAAATTATAATGTGTGCCCGTTAGGAGGAGTAATTTTTGCGAAATGCTCATATAACCATGAGATTCCTGAGGAAGCTGTCAAAAGAGTTTGCCGTTTTCAAGAGCAAAGATTAATTGAAAAGCAGCTTGTAATATACATTGCCTATCTGAAGGGAAAATGAATAGCTTAAACTTAAATAAAAGCCAATAATCACAGAGAAGAATAAATTAGAGTAATTGTACATTTGCATTCAGAAGTTGACAAAAGGAGGGTTTTTTTAAAAAAATAAAAATTCTTTATTTTGGAGTCTCCACATGGCTTTATTTGCTTGTAAATTAATAGAAATAAACCCCAAAGCAAAGCAACCTTCTCTTTTCACATATTTAAGATGTGTTTGTGTTGTGACTTTTGTGATGTCGCAACAATTATATTTTTTAACATTGCAAGGGAATAGATTTTCCAAAAGAAAAATATAGGCTATATTTTGTCAGGACTTAAAACACATATATTTAAAATTTTTATTTGCCAAATAAAATGCAGACCTCCTGTGTATCAGCCTTCCCCAACCAAAACACACATCACACGTCTGGTTTTCTAATTCTGAGAATTCACCCGTCAGTTCTGGGAGTTGCTGAGAAGTATGAGGGTTGGAGTCCACCACCTAAATTGATTGTATTGTGGATTTGCTTTCCCCCTAGACCAGTGTTTCTCAACCTTGGAAGCTTGAAGATGGGTGGACTTCAACTCCCAGATTCTGGGAGTTGAAGTCCACCCATCTTCAAGCTACCAAGGTTGAGAAACACTGCCCTAGACAGTTCTCCCTTTAGATGAAGTGAAGCAGGGGTGGGTTCTACTTACCTTTACTACTGGTTCAAATCGTGCCCACGCGCACGCGCAGATCAATTATGCTGACGTCTGGATCAATGGGCGGAGTCTCCTGCCGGTTTTACTATTGGTTCTTGAGAAACGGTCCGAACCGGGAGCAACCCACCACTGAAGTGAAGCAGCCACCTGACATCTTCATTGCTCAGTGAAGTGAAAAGACATTATGGACCTTTCTATCTCTGGATGCCAAAATCATTTGTTTAAAGACACCATCCTCTTTTTCCTGGAGTGTCTTGTCAATCGGGAGATTCAGGAAGTTCAAATGAGCATAAAGATTTATGGCGAGCTTAAGCTCTCTATAAGAATCTGACCAACTAACAGTCGAGGGAGATGAGCGGGAGATAAGAAAGGCATTCAAAGGGGTCTGGACTTCGTGGGCTCTTTTGGGCGCGCAGGGACACATGACTGATGACGTGTTTGATTCCTCCCTCAGGCTCAGCCTGGTCATCTTCCTACAGTGTCATGAGCTGGTTGGGTCAATTATAGGTGCTCCATTCCAGCAGCAGCTCATTCAACAGAGGAATCTTCCGTCTTTTTCCTCTCCCTGAGCTTCATCTGATGGACTTCATTCACTGCCGATGCAGACGGTAGCACTGCAGAGGTTATCGTCAGGTGATCAGCCAACTGCTGGGGACTTTTATTGTTTCATCTCCAGCTATAAATGACAGCAGGAAATCACCTCTCTATTCTCTGTCACCCATTTAATCAGCTGAGATCAGCAAGAGAGGAGGTGGAGCTTTCCAATATCGGCGTGTGAAAATCGAATTGTGCATTGTTCATTTCAGGCTTACAACACACACAGATGTGTGCATAATCTCATAAATAGAAAGAATTAAGCTTGTTGGATGAAGTCGAGAGCTCTCCTAAAGAAGGACTAGGGGTGACATGATATCAGTGTTTCAATATTTGAGGGACTACCACAAAGAGGAGGGGGTCAGCCCAGGGGTGGGTTCTAAATTTTTTTACTACTGGTTCTGTGGGTGTGGCTTATTTTGTGGGTGTGGCTTGGAGGTCATGTGACTAGGTGGGCATGGCTAGCTGGTCAGAGTCATTTCTGGAAGGTCATCGCACTTACAACCAGTCCTCGCACTTACGACACAACTCATTTGTTTGCTTTTAACACTGATCAGCTGTAGGACGGCCCTTTGAAGCCCAGCGGCAAGAATTTAAACAGTTTTTTTTCCCTCTAGTCATCAGCTGGGACTCAGGAGGCAGCAATAGATTGGGGGTGGGACCAAATAAAAGGTAAGAATAACATGGGAGGGCGGGGGGGAGAACCGGTTCGGTGACGTCATATCGTCACCGCTACTGGCTCGGCCGAACCGGACCGAACCAGGAGGAACCCACCACTGGTCAGTCTATTCTTCAAAGCACCTGAAGGCAAGACAAGAAACCACGGATGGATGCTAATCAAGGAGAGAAGCTACCCCGACCAAAAGAGAAATTTCCTAACAGAACAATTAACCAGTGGAACAGCTTGCCTCCAGAAGTTGTGGGTGCTCCATCTCTGGAGGTTTTTAAGAAGAGATGGGACAGTAGCGATTAAAATAAAAGTCAAACCAGAATTTTTCTTACTGGGAATGGCAGATGGTAAATATAATAAAAATGTAATCTACCTAATATTACATATATTAACAGCTGCAAGAATAGCATTTGCTCAGAAATGGAAGAGTAAAGAAGCACCTTCAGAAGAAGTGTTATGTAAAATCTTCAATTGTGCAGAAATGGACAGACTCACTTTGGAACTTAAAAATAAGAGTGAATTGACATATTATGAAATCTGGACTAAATTGTATGAATGGTTAGTTAGACAAGAGGAAGAATGCCAAGAAGAAGGTCTAGTGAATGTCTAGAAATATATATATGTCAATGTATGCTGAACTTGTGTGTGTGATATAAGTTTATTGGATATGGATATTGTTCTGCTCCAGCTACGGACCCCAAAGAACACAGCACACACAAAGTCTGTACAAATCTTAGTTTACTAAATTAAATCAGTCTTTTTCAAATAAAGGCTGTTAATTAACTTTCTTAACAGCCTACAAGAATCCAAAGAATAAATAATCATATTCTTACTATGGTTGGCAGAAAGCCCAGAAGCAATTTGCAGAGAACAAAGATCAAGACGCGAAGGAGAGTGAACGAAGTTGTTCCCTGCAAATTGCCTCAGTCGTCGTCCTTCCTTAAATAGGCTAAGGGAGTGGCCAATTAGCCCCAAGCCTTACTCTCGAGGAGACCTCCTCCTGAGGAGCCACTCCTGCCTTTTGGGAGCTCTGCGTGCCCGTGCATCGAGAAGAGGCTCCTCCTCTTCTTCCTCTTCACTTATAGGAGCTTCTGGAGGTTCGGAAGGCCCTGGCTGAATCCCCGCCTCTGGCACCGCATCTTCTCCAGCCTCCTCATTGTCCGACTCGAGTGCCAGCTGCACAGGCTGCTGGCACAGCACCACACCAGCCTCCTCGCTGTTGGAATCAGCTACTAGCTGCACAGGCCACTGACGGGCCACAACAGATATAGTTGTTTAAGAGGAATTATGTAGTATGCTTGACATGTAATGAAGTAAGATATATGTAAATTTGTCTATAGATTAAGGAATATATTATTTATTAATTTCAATTAGACGGAAATGTTAGAAACCAGAGATGTCAAACCGTGTCCATTGTTTTTTAAATTTGAATTATTAATAAAAAAACCTTTTTTTTAAAAAAGAGATGGGACAGCCATTTGTTTGAAATGGATCTTCTGCTTGATCAGGGGGTTGGACTAGAAGACCTCCAAGTTCCCTTCTAATTCTGTTATCCTGTCATCCAACATCCGGTATCATTTAGGAGACAATTGGTTCGAAAAGTTCAGGAACAGACCTACAGAAGGGCTGTTTCTTATTGTCCCCCATCAATTGGTGTCCGTGGCATGTTGTGATTCAGGAGTCCAGAGTCTTAATAGCTGTGGACAATCATCCCCAGGGATTGACTTAAAATCCCGCTTTAAGCTTTCTAAATTAGTAGCCACCGCTATATCTGGAGCCCGTCCGTGGCTAATAAGCCTAACTAAGAAACTGGCAACCAGCAGAGCATCAGCTGTGCATTATCAGAAAGAGTGGCCAAGCCTTGTGTGTAACAGCAGTGGTGGCATTAGCTGGCAACACTTAAGCTCACCGTTAGGGCCTTTTCTATTTTCCACATTGCAAGGGAGTCCGTTCGTTTTACTGGGTCCCCCCCCCCGAAGAAAAGTGCTTCCCCCACCCCCCAATCTTTTTTTTTTTGCAGAATTACAATTGCAATACAGTGATGGTTTATGGGGTTCTTAAGTCTGATGGCATTTTTGAAAATCTCTCTCTCCCTCTTTCCCTCTCTGCTTCTCTGTCTTTCTCCCCCCTCCCTCTTTTTCTCCCTCTCCTTCTCTCTATCTTTCTTTCTCCCACCCTCCTTCCCTCTCTCTCCCTCTCCCTTTCTCCCTCTCTCCTTCTCTTTCTCCCTCTCTCTTTCTCCTCCTCTCTCTCCCTCTCTTTCCCTTTCTCCCTCTCTGTCCCTCCCTCCCTCTCTTTTTCTCCTTCTCCTTCTCTTTTTCTCCCCCTCTTTCCCTCCCTCCCTCTCTCTTTCTGTTGTACAGTGGGGCAACACTCACTTAACCAATGTCTCAGTTAGCAACAGAAATTTTGGGCTCAGTTGTGGCAGTAAGCCGAGCACTATCCTTGCGACCAGATGCTTCCTTATAAATTTTACACTTAGTAACCAAACTGTGCCACAAGTTTGTTTCGTTTCTTTGAATGTGAGTAACAATAATACTGGAGCATCCACTACTATATAGAGAATAGAATAGAACAGAACAGAACAGAACAGAACAGAACAGAACAGAATAAGAAATGGAATGGAATGGAATGGAATGGAATAGAACAAGAAATAGGAATAGGAATAGGAATAGGAATAATAGGAATAGGAATAGGAATAGGAATAGGAATAGGAATAGAATAGAATAGAATAGAATAGAATAGAATAAGAAATAGGAATAGAATAAGAAATAGGAATAGGAAGAATAGGAATAGGAATAGGAATAGAATAGAATAGAATAGAATAGAATAGAATAGAATAGAATAAGAAATAGGAATAGGAATAGGAATAATAGGAATAGGAATAGGAATAAGAATAGAATAGAATAGAATAGAATAGAATAGAATAGAATAGAATAGAATAGAATAGAATAGAATAGAATAAGAAATAGGAATAGAATAAGAAATAGGAATAGGAATAGAATAGAATAGAATAGAATAGAATAGAATAGAATAGAATAAGAAATAGGAATAGAATAAGAAATAGGAATAGGAATAATAGGAATAGAATAGAATAGAATAGAATAGAATAAGAAATAGGAATAGGAATAGAATAGAAATGACTAGACTAGAACAGAACAGAACAGAACAGGAATAATAACTTTATTGTCATTTTGAATGTACACCAATCAGCATAGATTAAAATGAAATTTTGTTGAATACAACTCTAGAATAGGACAAAGACTATGAAATGTTCACATACAGATTTTATTTATATATACATAGAATTTATTTATACATACAAACACACACCTGATATACCAGAGCAGCATTTGTTGTTAGTAGAGTAGAGTAGAGTAGAGTAGAATAGGAGTTAGAGTTAGAGTTAGTTAGAATTAGAATTATTAGAATACAATACAATACAATACAATACAATACAATACAATACAATACCCGTACCCTACCCTACCCTACCATACCATACCATACCATATTTTATTGGCCAAGTGTGATTGGACACACAAGGAATTTGTCTTCGGTGCTAAAGCTCTCATTGTACGTAAAAGCTGTAAGTGATCATGATCATAGTCATCATAAAAATACCTCATAGATCATAAGATACAATAGTTAGTGATAGAATCAACATAAATCGTACTAGGAAACTAAATAAAACTACTGTGTTTCTCCGAAAATAAGACCCTGTCTTATATTTTTTTGAACCCTGAAATAAGCTCTTGGCCTTATTGCCATGCGCTCAAAAGCCTGATTGCGCTTATTATCAGGGGAATGTCTTATTTGGGGGGGAAACGGTATAAATCATAAAGATACAAGCAACAAGGTTATAGTCATAAGTAGAAGGAAATGGGTAATAGGAAGAATGAGAAGAATAATAGTAACTCAGTTTTAGTAAATAGTTTGACAGTGTTGTGGGAATTAGTTGTTTAGCAGAGTGATGGCGTTTGGGAAAAAACTGTCCTTGTGTCTAGTTGTTCTGGTGTGCAATGCTCTATAATGTCGTTTTGAGGGTAGATTTTGAAACAATTTATGTCCAGGATGCAAGGAGTCTGTAGATATCTGTGCACTGTTAGTTTACAGAACCTTTGTTTTAATGGCTGACCCACTGAGTGGAGAAACACAAGTCCTTCCAGGAAATCAATAAGCACCGGAAAAGTCAAAAGAAAATGAATGCATCCAATGTGAGCAAGTGACACAGAAATTATTATTATTGTTTTTCCCCCCCCTCGAAGAAGAAGCGCCGTAATAGAAGGCAGATGCAAGCTTAATAGAAACATAAAAAATACAGGAGGAGAATTCGTGCACACACCTATTTCCCATTTATAAATCAGGCTCCTAGCCTCCTTTCTATATTTTTAAAATGGGATTCAAGGTTGGTTTTCATTATTTTCTTGTCCTGCAAAAGCACAGTAAATATTTGTGCTTGTAAAGCTTAACCAGCTGACTCTAATGGAAACGGGTATTTTATGCCTCTTGGATTGGAGAAAAGAAAGAGAAGCCTTCCACTCATCCCCATTTATTTATGACGGCCTTTTTGGTTTGGTTTGGTTTTGGTAAAGGATCTAAAATTTGCTAAGTATTGCACACAGATTCTTTTTTTTTTTCCTTTCTAAAAAAGGGTTTTAATAGGCTAACAATCTAAAAGAAAAGGGAAGGGTGTTAAAAGATACCAAACAAAATACACACAGACTGTAAAATACTACCATGTTTCCCCCAAAATAAGACCCTGTCTTATATTTTTTGAACCCTGAAATAAGCGCTTGGCCTTATTGCCATGCGCTCAAAAACCCGATTGGGCTTATTATCAAGGGATGTCTTATTTGGGGGGAAACAGGGTATAATGTAGATGTGTATGAAAGACCCTTCCTTCCTTCCTTCCTTCCTTCCTTCCTTCCTTCCTTCCTTCCTTCCTTCCTTCCTTCTCTTTCTTTCTTTCTTTCTTTCTCTCTTTCTCTCTTCCTTCCTTCCTTTCTTTTTCTTTCTTTCCCTCTTTCTCCCCTCCTCCCTCCTTCCATTTCTTCCTTCCTTCCTTCCTTCTCTCTCTTTCTTTTTCTTTCTTTTTCTTTCCCTCCCTCCTCTTTCTTTCTTTCTTTCTTTCTTTCTTTCTTTTCTTTCTTTCTTTCTTTCTTTCTCTTCCTTCCCCCCCCCCTCCTCCTCCTCCTCCTCCTCCTCCTCCTCCTCCTCCTCCTCCTCCTCCTCCTCCTCCTCCTCCTCCTCCTCCTCCTCCTCCTCCTTCTTCTTCTTCTTCTTCTTCTTCTTCTTCTTCTTCTTCTTCTTCTTCTTCTTCTCTCTCTCTCTCTCTCTCTCTCTCTCTCTCTCTCTCTCCAATCCACAGTTTCCTAAGTTTATTTTCTATTTTGGAAGAAGTTTATATATATGTATATCTTTATTGCCAAAGAGTATATCTTTATTGTAGGTATAAGGTAAAAGTTCCCCTGGCACATATGTGCTAGTTGTTCCTGACTCTAGGGGGCGGTGCTCATCTCCATTTCAAAGCCGAAGAGCCAGCGCTGTCCGAAGACGTCTCCGTGGTCATGTGGCCGGCATGACTAAACGCCAAAGGCGCACGGAACGCTGTTACCTTCCCACCAAAGGTGGTCCCTATTTTTCGACTTGCATTTTTTACGTGCTTTCGAACTGCTAGGTTGGCAGAAGCTGGGACAAGTAACGGGAGCTCACCCCGTTACACGGCGCTAGGGATTCGAACCACTGAACTGCCGACCTTTCGATCGACAAGCTCAGCGTCTTAGCCACTGAGCCACTGTGACCCCCCTTGTTGGTATAGTAGAGTGTATATTTTTATTGTTGCGGGAGTAAGGGGGTGGTAAATGATTAAACTGTTGTGCCATTGAGATGCACACATTGTCTCTTCCTTATGTGGGTCATGATGGACTTTACAACGCAGTTCTGCTTATGTCATTCTGAAGATGCCTCTATTTCTGTCTCTGAGAGGGATGAGCCAAAAATACGATTCCTTCTCAAGACGTTGAAAGTACGTTGTCTTAAAGCTCAGATGCTTCTAATCAATCCTGCCTCTTTTCTCAGGAAAGTTCTAGGCTAGGCTGAAGTTTAACACTTGGAAGTTATGCTGCAAGTTTCACAAATTATTCCCTTCCCTGTAGAACTGTCCCAAAGGTGCTTTTTTCTTTAAGAAAAAAAAAAATATTGAATTTTCAAACATTAAAATACACATTTTAATGCAAATAGAAAAGAAAAAAGAGCAAAAAATAGAAAACTATAACACACAAAAAAACAAACACATCAAAACTTAAACACTAGTAACAGCTTTTCTACATCGGTATCTCTATCCTAATTAACTTCCATACACAAATTCTACTTCTATCTATCACTATCTTAACTTACATCCTTATCTAAGTTATAATAACTTCTATTCACAATTCGGTTTCGTGACAAAATATCGCTTACATTTTAGATTTACTCTCCAGCCAGGAATACCATCTATCCCAAATTAAATAATACTCTGTATTTTCCCTTTCCTTAATTTCCAATTGTTTCCAATTTTGTGCTATAACAATTCTACTCGCAGTTAGTATATGTAATATGATATATTGTAATTTTTTTTTCCATTTTCCCTTTCAAAATACCCTCTGCCCCTTTTTTGCCCCGGATCTCAAGCCGTGTGATCCTGTTCATCAATAAACCTTCTTTCCAAGCAGCTTCCATGAATCCAGTGTCTTTTCCCCCCCACTTGGAACTGAACATAGAAGGATATTTCTTCCAACACCTCCTTGCAACCCCTTTTCTCTTATGAATACGGAGACTTCTTTTTCACTGTTTCAACTTTACTTAACCTGTTGTGACCTAGGCCCAAGTAGGTATTATCAGATGCAATTAATTCTAAACAAACAGATTTTATTAGCGCAGCTGGGAATTAACTCATTCTCAGTGTAGTCCAAAGTAATTCAAAACAAATTCTTCATAACGCAATTCTTCAGCCTTATCACCAACCTTGGTCTACTTTGGCAACCTGCCAAAGGCTTTTCTTGGCAAAAGTTCAGAAGCTGACAAGAAATAAATGCAACAAGACAAGAAACAAATCTATTAACGTTGTTTTCTGACAAAGAGCCCAAGAGCCGTTGCTGGTCTTTTAAGCCTTATGGGAGGGGCCAATCATCTCTTGGCCCTACTCCCGAGTCGTCCTCTTTGCTTTAGCTGCTCCTGCCTTCTGGCAGCTCTTCTCATGTGTGCACTAGGAACAGGCTCCTCCTGTTCCTCACACTCTCTGCTGTCAGCCCTCTGGAGGCTCCGGAGTCTGTGCATTGCTCCCAGATGGCCCCTGGCCCCATCTCTGCCTCTGACGCAGAGCCCTCGTCCGGTCCTTCCCCTGACTCCAGGACTGGCCCATTGTCCTCCCCCAGCCTCCTCATTGTCCTACTCTGCTGCCAGCTCCGCAGGCAGCTGGCAGACCACAACATAACCAACCTACGTCTTGGGATTTTGACTTTTCAGCCTGTTCAGAGGCCGAGACTTCCAGTTGTCTGAAAGTCTTCAGAGGTCATCCCTTTGGGAAGGCTGATAATTGAACTCGAGAAATTTCATCCCGGAACGATTTGATTATGCTCCCCCTGCAATAAATAAGTATAAATAAATGGACAGTGCAAATAAAGAACAAGAGAAAAGACATGTTATTTAAATAGGCAAATAGGTCAGGTAAATGAGGTATAAAATAGTTTCACAGCTCTAGCTCCCGTCAGTTGAGTAGCCAACCTTTAAATTGCTTATTCTATCAGCTGTCCCTTTGCAAAAAAAATAAAATAAAATCTTTCTTGCAAGTAGGGTATTTTTTTTTCTCCCCCACCCACAATATAAGAGATGTAATATATCCCAATCAGTCCGCCGTATCATGATCTCTGTAAGATTGCCAGTCACATCTCTTGTGTAAATTGAACGGCTCGAGTTCTTTAGACTGTTCGCTGGTTCATTCATTCTTACTTGACACATTTTAGATGTCGCTGAACGTTCCAGGCCCTTTCATATTCTCATGACCAAATCGGCTTCTTGGTTTTAAGTCTTTTTGAACAGCCCCCAAAATTGGGTTGGACTGGACCCCATTCCCACAGCCAATATTCAGCATTTTATAGGAAGTTTTATGTATTTATCTGCTAAATCCTAAAGAATTGTCACATGACCATCAAGCCACGCCCACAAAATAAGCCACGCCCACAGAACCGGTAGTAAAAAAAAAATTAGAACCCACCCCTGGCCAATTGGTCAGCACAGACTTTTAAGCAAGAGGGAGTTATTTTGTCTGGGCCAAATGAGAGACATCATCACTTAATATAATAAGGGTTTTCCCCCCACTTTCCATCTTTATTCTTCTGCTACCAGGACTAAGATTCTCGGCAACCCTGGATGCCCTCTGGTTGTCCTTTTTCCACCTGGATTTGCCTGGTGTTAAAATGGAAAACCTTGGCTACAAAGACATGGCTTGCCCTTGTCCTAATGGATTTTAAGTAGCTGCTAAGGAGGACCATGAACAGGCTGCTGATGTCACTCAGAGAGTAGTTAGAAGGAAAGGTGAGTTGAGGACATAGGACCCCCATTAAGAAATGTATGCTGCAGTTTCAATTCTTCCCTCAAGAAAAACTTGTTTGCTTGACTAAACGTTTGCACCAATGTGGGGCTGCAGTCTTCCAGAAATGTTCTTTGCCTGTAAAAGAGAAGTCTTATTTTGGCCAACTTGTTTTCAGGGTCCATGATCACAATCCCTAATTGGTGGGATTTGCAGAGGCCACCACTGAGTAGCCCCTTTTTCATGGTCCCCCTAGATAACAATCCCTAATTGATGGGACCTACACTAGCAATAGCACTTAGACTTATATACTGCTTCACAGTGCTTTTACAGGCCTCTCTAAGTGGTTTACAGAGTCAGCCTCTTGCCCCCAACAATCTGGGTCCTCATTTTACCCACCTCAGAAGGATGGAAGGCTGAGTCAACCTTGAGCCTGGTGTGATTCGATCTGCCAAACTGCTGGCAGGTGGTGATCAGCAGGAGTAGCCTGCAGTACTGCACTCTAACCACTGCGCCACTGTGGCTCTTTTACAACATGTCCTGCCCTTCCCATCCTGGTGGGTAGGTAACATGTGGGAAGAAATATCCATCTGGTTCAGTTCCAAGCCGGGAGAAAGGCACTGGAGATAAAATGGAGGCTGGAGGCTGATTGGAAAGATGGTTTAATGAGGAAGCAGAACCACATGGGTTTGTGGTTCTGGTGCAGCTGACCACATGGAGTTGAGAGTGAGGGGTTTTTATACCTTCTCTTGGGCTTTGCACTTGAGCTTCCTGTTCCTGTGCAACAGCATGTATTTTATTGGCTGTTGTAGAGGTTATGTAGGGGTCACAACTGGCTCTATAGGTTGTCTGAGCTAAGTTTGGTTGAAGTTTGGAAGGTGATGCAATGTCCTTAGGAGATTGTGCAATGTAGTGAGCTCTGCTGCTAAATGGTAGTGGGTTAATCCTATTGTGTCCTGAAGGGCCATGTCTTAATCCTATCACCCTGGAGCTGAAAGTCTTTTGTTTTGTAGATAGGCTGGCCGAGTTTTTCTCAATGGGCACAAAATATCGGCTGGGGTCAAGGAACGGGGGCTCTGAGTTTCTGTCTCCCTTAGGATTTTTAAAATTTCTCTTTTAGGGGAAATATTTTATCCTGCCTTTTTATAAAATATTTCTCAAAATAGTTCATTCTTCTAGGAGGGAGGTAGTGGTGGCTTCCCACAGACAAATAAAATAATAATAATAATAATAATAATAATAATAATAATAATAATAATTATTATTATTATTATTATTATTATTATTACCAATAAGGTTGGGACTCTCCAAGCATGCATTGGTTCTAAAAATCCATAGAATAAAACCTGACTTACATACCAGTTCAGCATCACACAATTACATTAGGGGTGTTTCTCTAGGGGTAGGCTGCTGGGGGTTTGCAGGGCTTCGGGAGAACCTCTAGCTAAGATTCTGTGCAGGTCAGAGAACCCCCAAATCCCACTCCTGGCTGGGCCCGCCTACCTCACCCCACCCCATTCCTCCCAGGAGTCCCCACGCAGCCTGTTTTGGATGCAGGTAAGTCTAGGGTGTGCACAGAGGCTTGGGGAGGGCAAAAAACGGACGTATTGGAAAGTGGTGGGTTTCAAAAATTTTTGCTACTGGTTCTGTGGGTGTGGCATGGTTTGGTGGGTGTGGCAGGGGAAGGATACTGTAAAATCTCCATTCCCATCCCACTCCAGGGGAAGGTTACTGCAAAATCCCCATTTCTTCCTGATCAGCTGGGAATTGGGAGGCAGAGAATAGATGGGGATGGGGTCAGTCAGAATTTTTATTACCGGTTCTCCGAACTACTCAAAATTTCCGCTACCGGTTCTCCAGAACTGTTCAGAACCTGCTGAAACCCACCTCTGCTACTGGAGCTGTCCAGAGGGCCTCCGGAACCTGGGGAGGCAGTTTTTGCCCTCCCAGAGGCTCGAGGAAAGCCTCCGGAGCCTGAGGAGGGCAAAAACAGCCCCCCCCATCATGGTGCAGGAGGCTGACTAGGCCACGCCCACCCAGCAACTGGGCAGAGAACCCCTTGCTAAACTTTTCGAAGCCCACCCCTCTGTTTCTCCCATCCCAACCACCTACATTTTGATCCAGAAGAAGAACACAATAGCTGGGAGTTCCCATGCAGTGTTGCACGGAAAGAATTGGTGCATTAGTGCAAAACTCTGTTTTTATGAGAGTTGCCCGGGTGAGCAGGTTCTAGTTAACTGCTTAAACAACTTCACCCGATGATTAATGTTAATTGCCAATTTTGCATGGCTGCCTCTTTCCCTCCCTCCCCTTCCCCGAATTAGCCTGTTGTTGCCTTTGATCTGGGAAGGAATACAACGTCTTTCAATAGTTAGACAAGTGATCAGTTTCCCCAACATGAAGAGGGAGACAGCGTCAAGTTTCAAGGAGGTCAGAGTTTCTTTCTCTTCCTTAGCTCCTCGAAGGTCACTCAGAGTTTAACTGCATCTGGCATTTAGGAAATATGTGGTCAAAATCCCAACATATTTTTTTTTGGGGGGGGTGTCATTGTTTTGATGCCACAAAGCAATGGAAGGTAGACTTTCCGAAAAGGGCACACATTTTTTCCCTGCGTTGAATTTTGAAAATATAGTGGAATCATGGGTTTTGCAGAAGAAGAAAGAACATCCTACTGTACTTTCGATTTCCAGCAGGAATCTCTTCTTCATCCAGTTGGCAGAGTTTAATAAGTTTTAGGCAGCATGCACTAAAGGCAGGTGCTCTGAAAGGGTTGGAGTAGGCTTGGAATCTAAAAGAAAACGGAAGGGTGCTAAAAGATACCAAAGAAAAAGCACAGGTAAATACTAAAATGTACTGTAGCTGTGTATGAAAGACCTACCTTCCTTCCTTCCTTCCTTCCTTCCTTTTCTATTTCTCTCTCTTTCTTTTTCTTTCTTTCTTTCCCTCCTTTCTTTCTTTCTTTCTTTCTTCTTTCTTTCTTTCTCTTTCTTTCTCTCTCTCTCTCCCACCTTCCCTCCCTCCTTCCATTCCTTCCTTCCTTCTCTCTGTCTCTTTTTTCCTCTCCCTCCTTCCCTCCCTCCTTCCATTCCTCCCTTCCTTCTCTCTCTTTCTTTTTCTTTCTTTCTTTACCTCCCTCCCTCCTCTTTCTTTCTTTCTTTCTTTCTTTCTCTTTCTTTCTCTTTCTTTCCTTCTCTCTCTCTCTCCCTCCTTCCCTCCCTCCCTCCTTCCATTCCTTCCTTCCTTCTCTCTCTCTTTTCCCTTTCTTTCTTTCTTTTCTTTCTTTCTTTCTTTCTTTCTTTCTTTCTTTCTTTCTCTGTCTCTCTTTTTTCCTTTCTTTTTCCCTCCCTCCCTCCCTCCTTCCTTCCTTCCTTCCTTCCTTCTTTCTTTTTCCTTTCCTTTCCTTTCCTTTCCTTTCCTTTCCTTTCCTTTCCTTTCCTTTCCTTTCCTTTCCTTTCCTTTCCTTTTCTTTTTTGCTTGCTCAGTTGTAGTCATAAGTCAACGACCAGCTGTATATATCCAAACTTGGCAACTTAAAAACCTGTGGACATCAACTCCCAGAATTCCCAAGCAGCCATGGAATTCTGGGAGTTAAAGTCCACACAGGTCTTACAGTTGCCAGGTTTGAACATCTGTGGTTTAGTCTAACTGTAACCGAGTTGTTAAGGGATGTGGTGGCTCAGTGGCTAAGACACTGAGCTTGTCGATCGAAAGGTTGGCAGTTCGGCAGTTCAAATCCCTAGTGCTGCGTAACGGGGTGAGCTCCGGTTTCTTGTGCCAGCTTCTGCCAACCTAGCAGTTCGAAAGCACGTAAAAGATGCAAGTAGAAAAATAGGAACTACCTTTGGTGGGAAGGTAACAGGGTTCTGTGCACCTTTGGCGTTTAGTCATGCCGGCCACCTGACCATGGAGACATCTTCAGACAGCGCTGGCTCTTCGGCTTTGAAACGGTGATGAGCACCGCCCCCTAGAGTCAGAAACGACTAGCACAAAAGTGCAAGGGGAACCTTTACCTTTACCTTAATCGAGTTGTAAACCACACAAGACAGGACCTCCCAGTTGGTGTTCATCTTGAGATTCAGAGTTTAAATCCTTGTTCTTTTTGGCTGTTAAGATTGGTCTCTTACCTTTCAAAAATCCATGAGGATTCTTGGCATTACAAATGTACGTGAGAGGCGGAGCAATTCTCCCCATTAACTTAGATGAAAGAAATGGGACCAGTGAATAGCACGGATTTGTATAACAGGAACTCAGAAATGTGAGAGATATTCCTCCAAAATGTGATTAACGGTCATGGGATTAGGTGAGTGTAAAAAGAGTTTAAAGAGATTCATAGAGTGGTAGTGCCAAGTTCCATTAGCCAAAGAATATTAGTCACTGAAAAGCAACAGCAGCCAAATATTCTCCTTGAGTTTTCCTAAAATATTAGTGGAGAATAAGCAGACTGTACTCTGTGGCCCCTTGTCACCTGGAGAAGCACCAGCTCAAACCTGTAAAATTTAGTAAATACAGGTTGAATTTTCATGGTGCCCTTGGAGGGCTTCACCTCCTGCTTTCATTCTTATCTTAAGTCTCTCAGTTAAAACAAACAAACAAACAAATTGGAAAAAAAACCTTCTGAGGATATCATAGTATCATTAGAAAGCCGTTGAAACATAGAATAGAATAGAATAGAATAGAATAGAATAGAATAGAATAGAATAGAATAGAATAGAATAGAATAGAATAGAATAACAGAGTTGGAAGGGACCAACTCTAGTCCAACCCTCTGCTTAGGCAGGAAACCCTACACCACTTCAGACAAATGGTTATCCAACATCTTCTTAAAAATTTCCAGTGTTGGAGCATTCACAACTTCTGCAGGCAAATTGTTCCACTGATTCATTGTTCCAACTGTCAGGAAATTTCTCCTTAGTTCTACGTTGCTTCTCTCCTTGATTAGTTTCCACCCATTGCTTCTTGTCCTGCCCTCAGGTGCTTTGGAGAATAGCTTGACTCCCTCTTCTTTGTGGCAACCCCGAGATATTGGAACACTGCTATCATGTCTCCCCTAGTCTTTCTTTTCATTAAACTTGACATACCCAGTTCCTGCAACCGTTCTTCATATGTTTTAGCCTCCAGTCCCCTAATCATCTTTGTTGCTCTTCTCTGCACTCTTTCTGGAGTCTCAACATCTTTTTTATATTGTGGTGTTTACATTGAGATGCAGTTCCTAAGTAGTCAGTGGAACAACTTGCCTTCAGAAGTTTTGGGTGCTTCATCATTGGAGGTTTTTGAGAAAAGACTGGGCCGCACTTGTCTGAATTTGTATAGGTATCCTGCTTGAGAAGGGGGTTGGACTAGTATGGGTGTCGGCAACCCGCTGCTCTGGAGCCGCATGTGGCTCTTTCGTCCCCCTGCTGTGGCTCTCTGTCGGTTGAACCCACCACTGGCTGGCCCCGCCCCTCGCTCTCCCATTCTGGTCACTCCTCGCCTGGCCTGAGAGAGAGTGAGACAGAGACAGAGAGAGACAGAGACATGAGAGAGAGAAATGAGATAGAGAGGGAGAGGGAGAAAGAGAGAGACAGAGAGAGATACCTGTTTCCCACAGAAAACACCAGGAGCCACAAAACTTGGGTAGGCGTGGCTGGGGGGATCATGTGACTGGGTGGGAGTGAATGATGTCGAGTTGGCCACACCCACCCAGGTTTTGTGGCTCCCGGTGTTTTCTTTTCTGTGGGAAATGGGTTCAAATGGCTCTTTGAGTGTTTAAGTGCAGACTCCTGGACAAGAAGAACTTCAAGGTCTCCCTTCCATTTCTATTCTGATTTTCAAGAAAACTACAACAACACAAGAAAGTCCAGTTGCCTTTTGGAAAAGCACCTTTAGGACAATCTTGACCTGGATGATTGAGAATCTCCACAGAATTAAAACTTCAAATCTTGTTTCTATCCCCTATTCAGTCTGATCAAATAGGGCTCTTCATGGATTGGAATGTACGCACAATAGAAAATCGATAGTTTGTTAAACATATTGCAACAGGCTGGATTGATAATGGCGATCAGGTCAGTTTTTTATTTTTTATTTTTCAAAATACAATCATTTCATTTTTCCTTAAACAGTGTGTCGTCTGGGTTCAAAATATCTCTGTGCACCAACCTTCAACATTTACAACATCATTCACTTTAATATAATTCTCTAATCTTAAAATCATAGTATGCTAAACAATTAAACACTAGAAACCTATTCGTTTTTCCTCGTAACATGTCTTCTAGTAAAAATACAATCATAATAGAATTACACATAATTATCCTACTTATCCTAATACTAACAATTATCATCTTATTTATACCTCTATCTTAACATATTTTCTGTTCTTCTTTAATCTCCGTCTTTTATTTCCAGTTTGCCTTTTTATTCTCTATAAGCATTGATAGAATACTTCCCATATCATATAAATATTCAGTTCGTTCTTTCTCCTTAATTGCTAGTGTTAATCTGTTCATTTCTGATGTCAGCATTCCAATTTATGATCTCCTCCAGCGCTGACATGAATGAGAGAGGGAGAAGCCTTGCTTTAATGCTGAGATGAACTTTCATTTAGTTTCCTGCTCCTTGGTAGATAACGTTACTTAGGAGATAGAGGGAGGGGGGAATTCCTGTGAATAGAAAGTGCTTGGGACGGAGAGATGGATCTGCACGATGGCCAATGAGACATTGGGGATGAAGAACGGAAAGAGAGGGGTTTGGAAGGAGATGCCAGTTTTGGCTGCATCCAGAGTTCAGGAATGACGTTTTATTCTTAAATAAAGAAAAATTCATCAGAGACTTTGCGTTTGAGAATGAAGTTTATTTAAGATAACACCAAAACCTGACATCTGCACATTCCCATCACCTTCTCCTCAATACGAATCACTTCAGTTTTCAGGTCAACACTTCACAGGTGTTGTTCTGATCTGGAAATCTTCATAATTCTTCAGGTTGCATCAGGGGTGAAATGTTCCCGGTCAGACCGGATCAGGCGATCCGGTAGCGATTGTGGCAGGTGGTTCGGAGAACCGGTAGCGATGGCGGCGCGAGGCTCCGCCCACCCGCCCGAGTGTCGTTACTTCCTGCTTTTAAAAGGTTAAAAAAAGGCTCTGACGATCGCGCGCCACAGTTGATCACCCCACCGCGCGCTGTTCTACTTACGTTCCCAAGCCTCCTTTTGGCGTGCACTGCGCGCGTGTATGCCCCTGCACCTCAGATTGGCGGTCTGTTGTTCTGGTACATGGGTCAGCAACGTGCGGCTCTGGAGCCGCATGCGGCTCTTTCACCCCTCTGCTGCGGCTCCTTGTCACTCAAAATACGTGTCACAACCGCCAATGTGCATCACCTGCCAGCACGTGATTTATTGAGCTTTTCAACCCCCAGTAGGCCAACCATGGATAAATCCAAGAAAAGAAAAGTTTCAGAAGAAAACAGAACATTTAATTCAACTACATATGCTAGTTTTGTGGCCTCTCAAGAAATAGTCAGGCACGGGAAGGGTTTTTGTGGCTCCCGGTGTTTTCTTTTCTGTGGGAAACGGGTCCAAATGGCTCTTTGAGTGTTTAAGTTTGCAGACCTCTGTTCTGGTACATAAGCACCTAATGTAGATTGTGGTTGATTTCATGAATGCTATTATGCTTCCTTTGATTTAATCATTTGTACTATTTTTTTTTTTAAACTAACCCTCGGTTGGCTGGGTTTAGACATTGTAATTATTGGTTGACAAGCCATGATGGCTGTATTCAAAGCATGCAAAACTAGCCTGCCCCTCAATTATATCTTATCATGAGGGATGAACCGAGAAACAGTGTTTACAAGCCTGTAATAATGCTTCAAATGTAACCCCATTGATGGAGACATTGGCGTTAACAACACCGATGCAACACAAATTTTACTCCCAAATAAGGACAAAATAGGACAGGCTAGTGCCTATAACCTGATATTCAATATAAATGATTGCACATGTTGTTGTTAGTTGCAAAGTCGTGTCTGACTCATCACAACCCCATGGACAACGTTCCTCCAGGCCTTCCTATCATCTACCATCCTCTGGAATTCATTTAAGCTCACGCCGACTGTTTCAGTGACTCCGTCCAGCCACCTCATTCTCTGCCGTCCCATTCTTCTTTTGTTCTCAATCGTTCCCAGCATTAGGCTCTTCTCCAGGGAGTCCTTCCTTCTCATTAGGTGGCCAAAGTATTTGAGTTTCATCCTCAGGATCTGGCCTTCTAAAGAGCAGTCAGAGTTGATCTCCTCTAAGACAGACCGGTTGGATCACCTTGCAGTCCAAGGGACTTGCAGGAGTCTTCTCCAGCACCATAGTTCAAAGGCCTCAATTCTTTGACTCTCAGCCTTTCTTATGGTCCAACTTTCCCAGCCATACATTGCAACTGGGAAAACCATAGCCTTGACTATATGCACTTTTGTTGGCAGGGTGATGTCTCTGCTTTTTAGTATGCTCTTTAGATATGCCATAGCTTTCCTCTCCAGGAGAAAGCATCTTATTAATTTCTTGTCTGCAGTCCCCATCTGCGGTGATCTTGGAGTCCAGGAAAATAAAACCTGTCACTACCTCCATTTCTTCCCCATCTATTTGCCAGGAATAGAATAGAGTAGGGTAGGGTAGGGTAGGGTAGGGTAGGGTAGGGTAGGGTAGGGTAGGGTAGGGTAGAGTAGAGTAGAGTAGAATAGAATAGAATAGAATAGAATAGAATAGAATAGAATAGAATAGAATAGAATAGAATACAGAATACAGAATACAGAATACAGAATACAGAATACAGAATTGGAAGGGACCTTGGAGGTCTTCTAGTCCAACCCCCAGCTCAGGCAGGAGACGCTATATACCATGTCAGACAAATGGTTATCCAACATCTTAAAAATTTCCAGTGTTGGAGCATTCACAACTTCTGCAGGCAAGTTGTTCCATTGATTAATTCTTCTAACTGTCAGGAAATTTCTCCTTAGTTCTAAATTGTTTCTCTCCTTGATTAGTTTCCACCCATTGCTTCTTGTTCTACCCTCAGGAGCTTTGAAGAATAGTTTGAGAGGGCGAGATGCCAAGATCTTAGTTTTCTTAATGTTGAGATTACACATATACAGTTTGCATAATAGCGTCATGACATGTGGGTTGATATTTTCCCTCCTCGTCTCATGCCTTGGCTTGAAATTTAGCACTTCCTGGTATGTTAAGCCATAGTTTTGGGAGTGGTGTCTGTACCGAGAAACTGACCTGACCTGACCATCGTGCAGACATTGGATTAGAAAATCTAATAGCGTCGCAGGAAGATATGGATTGTGAAGAAAGAAACACCTAATCCAAAACAATATCGGTCTCTTGTGTAACTGGAAAATGATCTGTATGTTCACTTTGTTTTGGAGGTGAGTTTATTATTTCCCTATCCCCAATTTTAAAATAATATTATTGCTGAGCATAAATAATCAAGTAATTAAGCAAAAAAAACAAAACCCAACCTTAATCATTTGCTCACGAGCAATCACCATTCAATTAAAGAGCAATTAAATGGTTATTTGTGCCCTGCAAAATAAGGCAGTCCTCAAATCAGTAACACAATCAATATTTTCACTGCAACAGGATGCGGGGAAGATGGACCTTTTAACCCGTGCCGATTAAATGGTCATCAGACGGTTTCCTAGTTGAATCACCACATGTTTATTTGTCTTGATTAGTATGCAAATTTACGTCTAAATTCTAGGAAATTTGGGGGTGCATCCACGGCGAGGGAGGAGGGGGTCCATTGCTTCGACGGTAAATGTTGCTATTGTCAGAAGTCCAAAGGCCATTCATTTTTTGACTTGTGTATGGAAGAGCTTTGCATGATTGTTCAGTTTTTACATGCTAAATCACAATTTGTGCAGGTATAGGACCGAACTGCATTTGAAGCTTCCTTAGGCAGGTCGTCTTGCGTTATGGCCGTTTATTCCACAACTGTTCAAAAGTTAGGATGGTTGTTGTGGCCTGTCAGCCGCCGGCCCCTCCAGCAGATGAATCAGATGAGGAGGAAGCGTGGGAGACAGGGTCAGCATCAAGGCAACCTGAGAGCTCCGAGGGGAGAAAACGGAATGGAGCTGTCAGAGATAGAATCAAGGGTGGAGCCTGGACCGTCCGTCAGCCCTCAGATGGAGAGTCAACAGCCCCCAGGTCTGGAGGTGGCTGATGAGGAAGAGGAGGAACAGTTGGGTCCAGTGCCTGATGTGCAGATGCACAGAAAGCAGAGGAAAGGAGAGCAGTGGAAATCTATGGGCCGGTCCTCAGGACAGAAAAGCCACCGATGCTACCGAAGCCCCACCGTAGCTCTGGGGATAAAAGGCAGGGGGCAGAGATGAGTAGGTGTGGCAGACAACTATTTGTCTCCCTGCCGGACACTTGTTAGTCTGCTGTGTGTGTGAGAGAGAGAGAGTTATTTTTGCCGGGGCTGTTGGCACTCCTAATAAAGGGAACATTTATTTAACTACAGAGGGTTTGTCGTGTTTGGAAACCGGGTCAGAACAACGGTGTAGTACAAATGCACAGAACTACAAGATACCTACAGGGGTCTTTGTAGTTCTGGCTATCACAGCCTCCTCACAATCATGTGATTGTACATAGGACACTGGGTACTTGGCTCATGATTATGACTTTGCAACAAGCCACGATGACATTCCCTGCCGGCTTCCCACAAGCAAAATCATTGGGGAAGCATGCAGGAAGTCGGAAGTTGTGATCACATAAGCTCCTTACTTGATAGTGGCATAGTTCTTGCTTAAAGAAGGCAATCAGAACTGCTGGAATTGCCATAGCTATGATCACATATGTCATGTGTCAGTCCCATGTCACTTAACGACAGAAATTCTGCTCCCAATTTCTTTCATAACCAGACGGCTACCTGTATAAAGGCAACCTAGTCTGAGTTTCGGATCTTGTACTTTACTGATGGCTCCTTCCAGTCAACAGGCTATGATTTAGGGTTGTTTGACCAAGATGAACATTCTCGATTTCCCATAGAAGTACAAGTGGCTGCTGTCTCTAGTTCAGGCAAAACAGGGTGTTTTGCTGCCTCCATTGAGTTGCGATTCCTTCCGATGGTTTGTTGATTTCCAATCATAAATAAAACTGCAGTGGAAAATGCACGGAAGAGTATCCAGTTTCATTTCTAAGTGTTAGAAATTGACTGAAACCAACCACACTAGACACGTCTCAGAATAAATTTGTCAGCGAGCGCTGTTGTATAACAGGAAGAGCAAATATTGTGGCAAAGTTGTTGACGCGAGAAAAGAGAAAGGATATAACGTTTCCTCAGAAGAACCGATGGGTTTCCAGGAACTATGGCTGATCCAGTTTTCCTGGAGTGGTTGTTTTTTTTTTTTTTTTCAAGAGAATGCAGATATGGTGTTTTCAATCTGACAGTGCTGAAAATGTTCTTCCAGTCAAAGAAACCTCACTTAGTGCAACCCTGAGCCAAAAATCTCATTCGCTCAAGAGGCATTGAGCCGAAATTTTTCCCTGTGAAACTTTTCCCTGTGAAAATGGATCATAAAATTCATCCTCCACAGAATTGTGGATTTGGGCCTGCTTGTCTCTCCAGCAGGCCTACTTCCAACCATTGTGGGTCATTGCAACCACATAGATAGAGACTGGTTGTATTGCAGTAGTTGTTCTGATAATTAGCTAGTATAGTGAACATAAAATGGTAAAAATACTCTTTACATGTAGTCCCAGGGGTGGGCCCCTGGGGGGTTCGGCAGAGTTTGGGCGATTCTCTAGCCAAGGATCGTGGGGTTCAGCGAACCCCCAAATGCCACCCATGGATGGCCACCCTGCCCCTCCCAGAAGTCTCCATGCGGCCCGTTCATTCCAGGTAAGTGCAGGAGCCGCGCGGACGGTCTGGGAGGGCAAAAAATGGGCCTACCGGAGGTTTTAAAATGATTTTAGTTGGATGTTTTAAATTTGGCCGAATGATTGAATTATTTTAATAAGCTTTTAATTTTTGTTGTATATTGTTTTTACCATAGCGGTTCACCGCCCTGAGTCCCTTGGGAGAAGGGCGGTATATAAATATAATAAACTAAACTAAACTAACTAAACTATTCTGGAAGTTCGGAAACAGGTCTGTTTCCGGCCTCCGGACCCTGGGAGAAGCTGTTTTCACCCTCCCGGAGGCTCGAGGAAAGCCTCCGGAGCCTGGGGAGGGCGAAAAATGCCCCTGCCCAATGACTAGGCTACGCCCACCATGGCCATACCCACCCAGCAACGGGGCAGCAAACCCATTGCTAAAGGATCTGAAGCCCACCCCGGGTAGTCCTCGACTTATGACCACAATTGATCCCGGAATTTCTGTTGCTAAGCAAGATGTTGAATGAGTTTTGCTCCATTTTATGACCTTTCTTGCCACAGTTCTTAAGTGAATCCCTCAGTTGTTAAATTGGTAATACAGTTGTTAAGTGAATCTATCTGGCTTCCTCAATGACTTTGCTCGTCAGAAGAGGTGCGAAATGACTCCTTATGATGGATGCTGCAACCATCATAAATACATGCCAGTTACCAAGTATTTTAAATATGATCAGGTGACCATGGGGATGCTACAACGGTCACAAGTGTAAAAAAAAAAGGTCATAAGACACTCTTTTCAGTGCCATTGTAATGTTCAACGGTCACTAAATGAATGATTGTAAATTGAGAACTACCTGTAGTTAAGTTAGATCCTGGTGATAACATAGAAACAACTCTGAAGTAGTATATAGATCTAACGAAGGAACGAAGGAAGGGAGAGAGGGAGGGAGAGGGAGAAGGGAAGGAAAGGGAAAGGAGGGAGGGGAGGGAGAGAAGGAAGGGAGAGAAGGGGAAGGGAGGGAGGGAGGGGAGAAAGAAGGGAGGGAGAAGGAAAGGAAAGGGAAAGGAGGGAGGGGGAAGGAAGGAAGGGAGGGAGGGGAGCAGGGGTGGGTTCTACTTACCTTTACTATTGTGCCTGCACGCACGCTTTTCTGCACATGCGCAGATCACTTATGATGACATCCGGGTCAGTGAGCGGAGCCTTCCGCCGGTTTTACTACTGGTTCTTGCGAACCGGTCTGAACTGCAGGCAACCCACAGGGGTGAAATCCAGCAAGTTCTAACAGGTTCTGGAGAACCGGTAGCAGAAATTTTGAGTAGTTCAGAGAACCGGCAAATACCACTTCTGGCTTGCCCCAGAGTGGGATGGGAATGGAGATTTTGCAGTATCCTTCTCCTGCCACACCCACCAAGCGACACCCACAGAACCGGTAGGGGAAAAAATTGGATTTCACCCCTGGCAACCCACCACTGCAGGGAAGGGGGTAGAAAGGGAGGGAGGGAGGGAGGAAGAGGGGGGAAGGAAGAAAGGAATGAAGGGAGGGAGAGAGGGAGGGAGGGGAGGGGGGAAGGAAAGGAGGGAGGGGAGGGAGGGACAGGGGGAAGGGAAAGGAAGGAAAGGGAAGGAAGGAAGGATGGATGGATGGCTACAGGACATACAGGACATGACATAATGGAATTAAATTGCAGGAAAGAAAATTATAATTAAAGGCTTTAAAAAATTCTAACAGTATGAATGTCTTGGCTGTTTGTAAAGTTGCCTTGCAGAAGGTGAATTTCAAAATGATATTCATTTTGGTACATTTAGGGAGGCACAGTCTTCCAAAGTGTTGGGATGATCAGTGACGAAACTTTTTAAAAAATGATCATGCTGTGTTTTTTTTTTTTTTTTTTTTTTTTTGCAAGCCCCCAGAAATGTCTGTAGTTGCGAGAACTTCGGTATTTAAGCAAAACTCACCTTTTGTAAGTCCTATCCAGTGAGGCTCCTACTCATTTGTTGAACATGGCTGGTGGACTTGCGTAGAAGTGAAAAATAATTGATTTGAGGCCTCGCATAAGATCAGGTCTCTTCTGGCTGGAAACCAAGATGGGATGAAAGGTATTGATCTGTGCAACATATTTTATATCATATTATCCTGTATTGTATTCCATAGGACTCTCCAGAGTTAAAAGGGCTCGACAGCCTCCCTCACAGGGTTGCTAGAAGACTCAAAATAATCCCGCCTTTGATGCTCTATTTCTGTATCTAATGTTGTAAATATTTTTAATATTTATGATTTTACTTGTAGGCTGCCCAGAATTGTTTTGCAGAGTGAGATGAGCAGCATATAAATTTAACAAATAAATAAATAAAAAGTAAGCTACACCAGAATGAACATGTTGAGCAGAAAAGTGGCCTCAAATCAGTGGTCAAATCCACATTTTTTTACTACCGGTTCTGTAGGCATGGCCTGGCTTGGTGGGCGTGGCTTGGTGGGTGTGGCAGGGGAAGGATACCGCAAAATCCCCATTCCCTCCCCACTCTGGGGCCAGCCAGAGGTGGTATTTGCTGGTTCTCCGAACTACTCAAAATTTCCGTTACTGGTTCTCTGAACTACTCAAAATTTCCGCTACCGGTTCTCCAGAACCTGTCAGAACCTGCTGGATTTCACCCCTGCCTCAAATCATCAGGAGCAAAGAAATAATTAGTCTTTTTATTTGCTCACAGGGGATGTCCCTTCCATTTTTCGTTGCACCTTTTCACTGTGAAACACCAGAATCTGGGATGTTCAAATGAGCACAGGTTTATTCTATGCCCGTAATGGTGAACCTTTGGCACATGTGACACAGCTGGCACGCAGAGTCGTCTCTGCGGGCATGCAAGCCGTCACCCAGCTGAGCTCTACTGTACATGCGCATGCATGCCTTCCACCAGCCAGCTGATTTTCGGGATGCACATGGAGTGGGGCACATGCGGGAGACATGTGCATGCACGGAGGGACGGTTGCGCACACATGTGTGGGGGATGGGAACGCGGGGGGTGCAACACCACCTCCCCCATGGTCAGGTTTTGGGCCCAGGAGGTTGCAGGGAGGCCTGCTAGGCCCAAAATGACGCGTGTGGTGAGTGGCGTGCCCCCCCCCACGGCCCGTTTTTGGGCCCAGGAGGCTCCAGGGAGGCCTGCTAGGCCAAGGATGAGGGGCGGGGGGGTCATGCGCAAATGCGTGGGAGGAGCATGGAGGGCTTGTGTGCGCATGCTCTACGGGGGCGCATTGCATTATGGGTGCCGGCTTTCAGCACACAGTGAGAAAAAGGTTAGCCATCACTGTTCTATGCTATCCCTAAACAAGAATCTGAACTGCTAACAGTCAAGGCAAATTGGTGGTCGATAAGAATCAATGTCTATGGAGATTCTCAGTCATCTACATCATGGTTGTCCCAAAGGTGCCCTTTTAAAGATCTTGACGAATGTATCTTTTCTTTTATGTACACCGAGAGAATATGCCCCAATACAAATTCCTTGTGTGTCCAATCACACTTGGCCAATAAAGAATTCTATTCTATTCTATTCTATTCTATTCTATTCTATTCTATTCTATTCTATTCTATTCTATGCTATGCTATTCTATTCTATTCTATTCTATTCTATTCTATTCTATTCAACTCTATTCAACTCTATTCTATTCAACTCTATTCTATTCAACTCTACTTTACTCTAAGGAGACAACTGTGGACTTTCTTGTTTTTCTTTGGAGACGTTTCACTTTTTATCCAAGAAACTCATCAAGCTGTGACTGGATGGTGGACTCGGTGACTTTCTAAAATGCAAATGACCAGCTGTCTGCAAGGAATATAAATCCTCCCATTCCCCACCCATCCAGTCAGAGCTGAAGAAGCTTCTTGGATGAGAAGTGAAATGTCTTCAAAGAATAACAAGAAAGTCCAGTTGCCTCTTGAAAAAGCACCTTTGGGACATGAGAATCAATGGAATTCAAGATGAGTTGGAGGAGTTAGATCCCTTGCCCCCTGCAAAGGCATTCGAAGCTAATGACACCCTTGACTCTTCCCTCGGGCGCTCAGCCTGGTCCCTCTCCTACATTAACCAAACCTTAAGGATGCGTACAGGTAGTGGTGAAATCCAAATTTTTTTACTATCAATTCTGTGGATGTGGCTTGGTGGGCATGGTGTGGTGGGCATGGCAGGGAAAGGATACTGCAAAATCTCCATTCCCACCCCACTCCAGGGGAAAAATACTGCAAAATCTCCATTCCCACCCCACTCCAGGGGAAGGATCTTGCAAAATCTCCATTCCCACCTCACTCCTGGGGAAGGATTCTGCAAAATCTTCATTCCCACCCCACTCCAGGGGAAGGAAGGATACTGCAAAATCTCCATTCCCACCCACTTTGGGGCCAGCCAGAGGTGGTATTTGCTGGTTCTCTGAACTACTCAAAATTTCCACTACCGTTTCTCCAGAACCTGCTGGATTTTCACCCCTGCCTGCAAGTAATGGGTGATTGACCGGTCACTTTGGAATCCAGAAAGAGTTAAAATTCCAACAGCAGAAATCAGAAACCAGCAAGCAAGGACCCGGCTGGTCACAGCCTTAAGAAAAGAAATAAAAAAATCGATGCAAAGTACATTGCTGATGCAAATCCTTTTGACAAAAGAGCACTTAAAGTTTATTTTCACTTTTGTTTCAACAGTTCACGACCGGGGAGACCCCCCAAGCGCTCTCTGGGGGTTGCGATACAAGAGAACACGCGCTTGCTTCCCCACGGAGTGCCGGGCCTCTTATCGCCAGGGCTTATCTCCCCAACAGGTAATAAAATCCTTTGGATGCTTCTCTCCCTGCTTTCGTTGTCCTGTGTAGCAGTTGAAATAAACTAATATTGATCTAACTGCCTTGTCCTTCAGGGCTTTTTCAAGCTTTACCAGAGGTTACATTATTGGATTTCTTGAGCATTCATGAAACCTCTCTCCAGTCCCCCCCACCCCCACCCTTCACCCCCACCTCCCCCTCACCCCACGTGGCGTTGCTGAGCTGACTTAAAACCTAATGGATTTGCAATTTAGCTCTTCATTAATCGTAATTTCCTTAAAGGGAAAGTGCCATTAAGATGCCTCGGTCATACGATATGGGGAAAGGTTGATCTCAGAGCTTTGGAAGGGACTGGGAAGGGACTCTTTTCAAGAGCCTGGTATCTGTGGGGAGGGTGTATTTCTCTTCTCTTTGTTTTCTTCCAAATTCAGAAGCCAGCAATCATGGGGAAGAGAGGTGAAGAGCAGCTTCGTAAGACGCCAATGGCTTTTGGCCTCAGGATTTGCAACGTGATAAAAGCCTACGAAGCTGGGTAGTATAGTTTGCAAGCGGTTGTATGTCTTGGTAGACCTCTTCCGTGATTAGACAGTGGGGAGCTTGAGGTGGCGGAAGGCAGCAATAGCAATAGCAATTAGACTTATAAACCGCTTTTGGGTCTTTGGCTATTTTTCCTTTCTTCTTACTTGAGACAAAGAGCCTTGTGGAGTTCAGGTAGTCCTCAGATTACGAGCATAGCTAGGACTAGAATTTTGGTTGCTAAGCGAGGCATTTTTTAAAAGTGGATTGCCCCTGATGGTACTATCTTTTTGGCCACGGTTGTTACAGTATTTTTTGGAGTATAAGACGCACCGGAGTATAAGACGCACCTCAGTTTTTGGGGAGGAAAATAAGAAAAAAGCTGATTGGCGGGTGGATCGGCCTCCCCGAATACCCCCAATCAGATGTTCCCAAAGGTGAATTTTAGCAGCAGGTTCCTTAGTTGTGAGCTCTGTGCCTTGCTTTTTTTTTTGCTTTTTTGTCTGCCTCTGAAACTTCTGAAACTCTGTTTCAGAAAAACCATTTTTTCCTGCCTCTGAAAGCCTCCGAAATAGAGCTTCAGAAAAAAAAGCCTCTGAGGCTCTGTTTGGGGGCTTCTTTTCTGAAGCTTCATTTCTGATGCTTTTTTCAGCCTCTGAAACCTCCGATTGAGAAGCTGGGTGGGGCTACATTCAGAGTATAAGACACACCCAGATTTTCACCCTCTTTTTTTGGGGAAAAAGGTGCGTCTTATACTCCAAAAAATATGGTAAATGAATCAGTGTGGTCATTAATCAAATCTGGCTTGCCATGTTGTCTTTGCTTGTTGGAAGACTGCTGGAAAAGTTGCAGATGGCGATCACACAACCGTCGTAAATAAATGTTGGTTGCTGAATGCCTGAATTTTGATCCCGTGACTGTGGGAAAGCTGTGACAGTTGTAAGTGTGAGGTCATAAGTAACTTTTTTTCAGTGCCTGTGCAACTTCGAATGATTGCTAGAAAAATGGTTGTAAATTGACAACTTGTATGAACAATGTCAGTGAATCTTAACTATTTCAAATCCTCACAATCCCCATCAAAATAATAAGAGAGGAGGAGGAGAGGGGAGGAAGAGGAGGAGGAGGAAAAGGGAAGTGGGGAAGAAAGGGGGAGGGAGGGAGAGAGGGAAGGAAGGAAGGAAGGGAGACAGACAGAAGGAAAAAGAGAGAAGGGAAGAAGGAAAGAATGGAGAGAGAAGGAAGGAGAGGGAGGGGGAAGGAAAGGAGGAAGGAAGGGAAACAGAAGGATAAAGGAGAAAGAAGGAAAGAAGAAGGAAAGAATGGAGAGAGAAAGAAAGAGAGGGAGAGGGAAGGGAAGGAGGAAGGAAGGAAGGAGGAAAGAGAGAGAAGGGAGGAAGGAAAGAAAGGGAGAGGGAGGGAGAGAAGCAAGGAAGGAGGGGGAGAAAGAGACAGAAGGAGAAAGAAAGAGACAGAGAAATACGAGCGGTTTTGAATTATTCCATGCCCGTCTGTCTGCTGTCCATAGCCGATGTGGAAAGCCAAGGGAAATAGTGATAGCTTATGATGGCTGGTTATGAATCATGCTTCCCAACTCTAATCACATATTGAGATGTCCACATGTACAGTATTTCAAGATGCAGACGATACGCATTTTGTCACTCTGCGGCAACCCTTGGAATACTAAAATAAACAACAGCGGAGACACATCGCAGGACTCAGTCCCGCAAAACTATCGCCTGAGCCATTAACCATAGCCTGACATTCAGCAGCTCTGCCATGGCAGATTTTTGCTCTGGCCTACAGATGAAATAGGAGGAGGAATCATGCTTGTTTCACTTCCACGCTGTCTTCGCCTTCAGAGCCTCCACGCTTCACGGTGGAAATCATCGCTGTTAATATTAATGTTTCCCACAACAGATGCAAAAACCACGGCCAGTGTTTGCATGTCAACAATGAATCTTTAAACACCCTTGTAAGCGCATCTGGAAAAGAGCAGCGTTGTAAAGAAGCTTCACATGACAGTGACAAGGTGTCAGTCATCCATCTCTTGTCCTCTTTCTCCCTCCGTTTGTCTCGCAAACAAGGGGAGGAGATGCCGAACGGTAGTTCCTCCTTTTACAACCATAATGGAGTCTGCCCGTCACAGTCAATCAGAATAAAGCGGGAAGGGACCTTGGAGGTCTTCTAGTCCAACCCCCGGCTGAAGCAGGAGACCCTATGCCCGTGATGGCGAACCTATGGCACACATGCCCAAAGTGGCATGCCAAGCCATGTCGCCCGGCACTGTTCTGCCCCAGCTACAGATCCCAAAGAACACAGCACACACAAACTTTGAACAAAACTTAGTTTACTCAAATAATGCAGTTTTTAAGTGGCTGTTAATAAGCGTTCTTAACAGCCTGCCAGAATTCCACAGATAAGATAGTCAGAGTCTTACTGGAGTTGGCAGAAAGCCCAGAAGCAAGGTTGCAAAGAAATCCCGACACGATGATTAGCGAACTAAAGTTGTTTCCTGCAGCTTGTTACAAGCTGCGTTCTTTCTTAAATAGGCTAAGGGCGTGGCCAATTAGCCCCAAGCCTTATTCTCGAGGAGACCTCCTCCTGAGTGACCACTCCTGCCTTTTGGCAGCTCTGCGTGCCCATGCATTGAGAAGAGGCTCCTCCTCTTCATCCTCTTCACTTAAAGGAGCCTCTGGAGGTTCTGAAGGCCCTGGCTGAATCCCTGCCTCTGGCACCACATCTTCTTCAGCCTCCTCGCTGTCCGACTCAAGCGCCGGCTGCACAGGCTGCTGGCGCAGCACCACACCAGCCTCCTCCTTGTCAGGATCAGCAACAATCTGCGCAGGCTGCTGGCGGGCCACAACAGGCACACACACCCTTGCCTGTTTGTCTACCTGGTTTCTGGCGCAAATGCTCGCGTGACGATCAGCTGTCCTTCGAACGCCCAGCAGTGCCAAAAAACAGTGTGTGAATGTGCTCCAGCCAACTGATAGTTGGGTGTGCATGTGCACCAGGATCCGGAAGTTCAGCTTTTCTGGAGCGTGATCCCTTTGTGTGTGCGGAAGTGCCGAAAACTGGCCTGCGCATGTGCCCCGGCCATCTGATCATCCGGCACGCATGCACGCTAGAACCTAGAAGTTCTGCTTTTCCAGAGCACAGTCCCCTACGAGTGCGTGCGCGCACGTGTGATGTTTCCGCGTGAACTTTTTGGCACTCAGTGCCAAAAATGTTTGCCATCACTGCCATTTTAGATAAGTGGCTGTCCACTCTTTTCTTAAAAACCTCCAGTGATGGAGCACCCACAGCTTCTAGTGGCAGGTTGTTACACTAGTTAATTGTCCTCACTGTTAGGAAGTTTCTCTTTAATTCCAGGTTGCTTCTCTCTTTGATTAGTTTCCAATCATTGTTTCTTTTCCTGCCCCTCTGGTGCTTTGGGGAATAATTTGACCCCCCTCACTTCTTTTGAGGCAGCCCCTCAAATACTAGAATGCAGCTATCATCTGTCCACCCCCCTCCCCAGTCCTTCTTTTCTTTAGATTAGCAATACTCACTTCCTGCAACCGGTTGTAAGTGTCGAAAACGTTCATAAATCCGTTTTTTCAGTGCCATTCTAACTTTGAATGGTCACTAAGTGAATGGTTGTAAGTGGAGAACTGCCTGTAGAAAAAAAAATATATATTGCGCCAGTGAGAAGTATTTTGTTGGGCACATCTTTAGTTAAACCACTTTTTTTTCCAGTGCTTCGAATGGTCACTAAATGAATGGCTGTAACTCAGTGGTGAAATCTAAAATTTGTTACTGCCGGTTCTGTGGGCGTGGCTTGGTGGGGGAGGGAGTGATGTGACTGGGTGGGCGTGGCCAATTTTTTTTTTTACTTTTAAAATCATTTTTTTTATAACCTCTTCAGCGAAGAGGTGTGTCTTATACACCGAAAAATATATTAATTGTGGGGGACATGGGGGACATGGCTGCATTCATCGTCATTGTCAGCCATTCAGTTGTGTTCGACCTTTGACCCCTCTGTGGATCGGCAAAGAAAAGTTGTAAAACAGGAGCAAAACTCACTTCACAAATGTCCCACTTTAGCCACCTAAATCTCAGGCTCAATTGTGGGTCGTAAGTCAAGGACTCCCCGTGTTTGAATGTCTAAGGCTAATAATGTCATTAAGTTACAAGCATCATCGAGGTTGTGCCCAGTGGCACAAAAGTCCAGATTTTTTTTGGGATTCCTTCCTCTTGGCTTTGCCACCACCCCTATGGCGAAAGGATTGATGCTACCCGCATTTTTGTCATTGTGATAAATGGCATCTCTGTTTCCCTTCGCTTCCGTTCCATCTGCTGCCCCCTCGGACTACACCGATACGAGAAGGAGCTCGCACTCTGCAGCCAATAAGCTTTGGCGTGGCACTTTGCAGGTCTTGCAGGACAATCTGTGCATTTATTAAAATTGTTATCAGATAATGAAAACATCGGGCGTGTAATATCAGCGTCTGCAAACTGCCATTATGATATTGACCAGCGACAAGCTAAATTGGAGAGGGCAGGTGGATGGCGCCGTAATTTCAAGGACTCAACATATACAATTCAAAGGACATTTTGTTTTGGGATGTTTTTGTTCCTTTCTTCCAAAGCCTTCATCTCTGGTATAGGAATACTCATTGCTCTTATAGGATTCTTTGAGCCCTGAGAGATGAATGGGGTGTTTCCAGAATATAGGTAGTCCTTAACGTACGACCAATTGAGCCCCACATTTTTATTGCTAAGCAAAGCAATTGTTAGGTAAGTTGTGCTTTGTTTTATGACCTCATGGAAAAACATTTGAAGTCTCACAAGGAACTCTCTGTGGTCCTGTTTCCTGCCTTTTTTTTTTTTTTACATACACCTTTTGAGGGACTTGGTGGCTCAGTGGCTAAGACCCTGAGCTTTTCAATCAAAAGGTCGGCAGTTCAGCGGTTCGAATCCCTAGTGCCACGTAATGGGAGTGAGCTCCCGTTACTTGTCCTAGCTTCTGCCAACCTAGCAGTTCGAAAGCATGTAAAAAATGCAAGCAGAAAAATAGGGACCCCCTTTGGTGGGAAGGTAACAGCGTTCCGTGTGCCTTTGCGGTTTAGTCATGCCGGCCATATTATCACGGAGACATCTTTGGACAGCGCTGGCTCTTCGGCTTTGAAACGGAGACAAGTACCGCCCGCTAGAGTCGGGAACGACTAGCACATATGTGTGAGGGGAACCTTTACCTTTATAAAGTATTTTGGCTTAGGATACCCATTGTTGCCTTCACTTAAGAGCCATGCCATTATCTTGCCTGCCATTATCTTGCCTGCTATATAGCCAAGTTCCCTGGTAAGGATATTGACTCAGGGTGAAAAGATTATATTGATTATTGTTTATTGACAGAAATCAGCCAGTCCAGTGTCCACAATTGAAGATCTCTCTCTAGTTTTCTACAACTCCGAAGCTGTATTTGTGATTTATTAGTGTCTAAGACAGGACTAGAACTCACAGTTTCCTGGTGATTGGCCCGAAGTCACTCAGCAAGTTTTCATGCCTAAGGCAAGACTAGAACTCATTTTCTTGGTATTTGGCTCAAAGTCACCCAGCTGCTTTCATCCCTAAGGTGGGACTAGAACTCACCGTTTCCTGGTGATTCACCCAAAATCACCCAGCCAGCTTTCGTGGCAGGACTAGAATTCACCATCTCCTGGTGATTGGCCCAAAATTACCCAGCCAGCTTTCATGGCGGGACTAGAACTCACCGTCTCCTGGTGATTCACCCAAAATCACCCAGCCAGCTTTTGTGGCAGGACTAGAATTCACCATCTCCTGGTGATTGGCCCAAAATTACCCAGCCAGCTTTCATGGCGGGACTAGAATTCACCATCTCCTGGTGATTGGCCCAAAATTACCCAACCAGCTTTCATGGCGGGATTAGAATTCACCATCTCCTGGTGATAGGCCCAAAATTACCCAGCCAGCTTTCATGGCAGGACTAGAATTCACCATCTCCTGAAGATTGGCCTTCGCCTAAGGCAAGGACTAGAACTCACAGTCTCCTGCTTCCTAGACCAAACTGATCCCTGTACAAATCCATACCATGCACTTTTCTTAATATATAGAAGTGGCTTGACCAACAGTTCCCGCATGGTCTCCTATTGAAGTTTGATCAAGAACCAAACCTCCTTAGCTTTCTGAATCAGCCAAGGTCATTCACTCTGTTTTGAATGCACCATTGTGATTTAAAACCCTTGTTTATTGCATGAATTTACCTCAGACACTGGGCTTTTCTTAAGGTATTATCTTGGTCCCTCTACTAGAACGTGGGCTGTGTGTTATAATAACAAATCTTTAGTGATAATGGCACCTTTTAAAATGGCTTGATTGATAGTGAGGCATGCCTCCTTTAGTCTGCACAACTGAGAGGAATAATGTAGGCACTTACTTCCTTTGGATGGAAGAAAAGCCAGCCATCTTGCGCTTTAAAGATGTACAGAATCCCAAATTAGATAAATATTTGCTTTATGGCGCAGCATTTAATGTTACACCTGCCATAATTTGCTGCCTGTTCGACAGGCCGCAAATAAGACATTGGTCTACCACTCTATAAAAATGCAGTAAATTAGATTAGAGCGACTTCCCCAGAAAGTAATTATTCCATGTATTTATGAATTGTAAGGGGCCTTATAGTTGTTATAAAAAGCATTTATTTCCTCAGGACAGACTTAAGTAACCAAAATAGAGCAAGAACAGATGAGAAAGAGAGAGAGAGAGAGAGAGAGAGGAGACAGAGACAGACACAGAGAGACAGACACAGAGAGAGACAGGCACACACACACACACACACACACACACACACACACACAGAGAGAGAGAGAAAGAGAGAGAGGGGGGGGGGACAGACGGACAGACAGACAGACAGACACAGAGAGACAGACAGAGAGAGAGAGAGAAAGAGACAGAGAGAGACAGAGAGACAGACACACAGAGAGAGAGAGAGGGAGACAGAGAGAGAGAAAGAGAGAGACAGACAGACAGAGAGAGAGAGAGAGGGAGGGAGAGAGAGAGAGTTTGCATCGCACAGAACTTTTTGGAAGTCGGAAATCAGCCTGGATCGTAATTTTTTCCAGTGGATAAAATTTTAGAAGCCAGCGTAGAAAGGTCTTGCAATGTAGAGCCGAGCTTCCTTCGGCTAAAACAAAGAGGCGTTAACCGTCGTGAAATCCTTTCAACGTGTTGAAAGAAGATTTCTTCAGTGACTTATTATGCTGGGTAAGGTCACCTTTCTGTTTTATTAACAGACGGGGGATTTTAGATCGTGGATTTTTGATCTTTTGGAGAACGTGGCTGAAATTAGGCCGGCACAGATGTAGAGAAAATGAGTTGAAACCTTAGCCCTGTGCAGGTGTTATGAGGTTATTCTCCGAGTAGAAAGAATTCAGCTTTCCGGTTTTATTCCTACAACAGCCTTCTTGTGAGGTAGGTTGCAGTGAGAGGCCCTGGCTTAAAATCTTCAATGAATTTCCATGGCCTTTATTTAAAAGTCCAGTTGCCTCTTGAAAAAAGCATCTTTAGGACAACCATGACCTGGATGACTGAGAATCTCGATAGACATTTTTTAACTGAAGTTTTTCAAGTGAAGGAAGAAGTTGTGGGAACTTCATCACTGGAGGCTTTCAAGAAAAGATTGGACTGCCATTTGTCAGAAATGGTGTAGGGTCTCCTGCTTGGGCAGGGGGTTGCACTAGATGACCTACAAGGTCCCTTCCAACTCTGTTAAATAATTTACATGGACGCCCATCTCACAGCAATACACCTTGAGTAGTGTGCCAAGTTTAAAACCCAGCAGTCAAAACAACGACATCTTCCAGTTTAATAAAACACACAATAGCAATAGCATTTAGTCTTTATTTACCAGCCCATAGTGTTTTAAAGCACTCTCTGGACAGTTTACAATCTAAGCATAACAGGTAGTCCTTGAGTTATGACCACAGTTGAGCCCAAAATTTCTGTCGCTAAGTGAGACAGTTGTAAGGTGAATTTTGTGCAGTTTTACGACCTTTCTTGCAAATAGAATAGAATAGAATAGAATAGAAGTAGAGTAGAGTAGAGTAGAGTAGAGTAGGAGTAGAGTAGAGTAAGAGTAGAGTAGAATAGAGTAGAATAGAATAGAATAGAATAGAATAGAATAGAATAGAATAGAATAGAATAGAATAGAATAGAATAATAGGAATAGGAATAGGAGTAGAGTAGAGTAGAGTAGAGTAGAGTAGAGTAGAGTAGAGTAGGATTTTTTCTACAACGTCTTCGGCCGAAAAAATGCTTTTAAAAGTAAAAAAACCCGCCTCTGATGAGCAGGCAACTCAACTGGGATCATCAGAGGCTTTTAAAAGCATTTTTTTTCTACAACCTCTTTGGCCGAAGAGGTTGTAAAAAAAATTGCTTTTAAAAGGCTCTGACGATCCCAGCAGAGTTGCCTGATCGTCAGAGGCTTTTGTTTTCTTTTAAAAGCTTGTTTGTTTGTTTGTTTGTTTGTTTGTTTGTTTGTTTTTAAAAGAAAAAAAGCCTCTGACGATCAGGCAACTCAGCTGGGATCGTCAGAGCCTTTTAAAAGCATTTTTTCTAGAACCTCTTCGGCCGAAGAGGTTGTAGAAAAAAATGCATTTAAAAGGCTCTGACGATCCCAGCTGAGCCACACGATAATCAGAGGCTTTTTTTTTTTTACTTTTAAAAGCATTTTTTCGGCCAAAGAGGTTGTAGAAAAAATGCTTTTAATAGTAAAAAAACAGCCTCTGATGCTTGCGTGGCTCAGCTGGGCATGTGGGGGTGGAGCAGGGATTTTTGCTACTGGTTCTCCGAACCACCTGCCACCATGGCTACTGTATTAGGCGATCCGATTTGAACTGGGAGCATTTCACCCCTGATGGGATGGGTTATTTTGTAATTATACTAAAGGGCACCAATCAATTGAATGTTCTGGAAAGAAGTCGAACTTCCCTAAATTCTGAAGATCTCATGCAGCGTTTCATGTCGTCAAACGAGTATGTGAGCTTCGAACTATAAATATCTGAAAAACTTTTTCCAATCACCCAGAACCAATCAAAATGAAATATTTGACTGGAAACAGAAAATTCAATAAAGTGCATTTAGCAGGATTCCAACAAAGCTAAAGATTTACTTGGGCTATTTGTGTACATATTTTAAAGCATGAGAACACAATAGGGTAGCTTTCCTTAAGGTAGATTTTAAAAGTGGAAAGAGGGAACTAAAGATGAAAGAGAAGCTGAGCAGCAAAACACAAATTCTTTCCAAGATAGCCTCTGGACAGCTTCTGTTTTAAAATAGGATGGGCAGCTATAATCCCTGCCATTGTCCTGTTAGATCAAACCTAAGTATTTCATGGGCCATGGGCCACATCTGGCCTTTTGGCTGACCCATCCAGCCAGTGGCAGGAAAGACGAAGGGTGGACCGATGGCAGCTCTCCACAACAATTCCAGGTTCTCACGTGGCCCTTTGGGAAAATTAATTGCCCACCCCTGTGTTAGATGAAGATAATGATCCAAAAGTTAGTTAGTTTACTTTATTTAGCCCATGGGCCATATCCAACTGCAGAGTTCCAAACACAAATTATTACTAAAATCTGATAAAAACGGTTTAAAATGGAATTGGAATAAATATACAATTTAAAATTTGGAATAAATATACAATTTAAAATTTGGAATAAATATACAATTTAAAATGAGATTGGAATAAAATACAATCATTTAATATGTGGATAAATAAAATACGATACAATTATATTTCAGTGTCACCCCTACCATCTACCCCGATCAGTCCCACATATGCCGATCACAACCGAACCATGTTTTGCTCAAGTACAGTGTTGTATTAAATGTTGTATTAAAAGTGCTTTTTCAAAAAGGCAACTGGACTTTCTTGGGATTTTTTTTCCCTTGAAAACATTTCGCTTCTCATCCAAAGAAGCTTCTTCGATTCAGAACCAAACCTGGAGATGATCGAGAATCTCCAAAAACAGGAAGAATTTTGATCTAGGTGTATTGGTCGATCCATAGCTGGGGAAAGGAACTGTGACAAAAGTGGACAACTTCAGTCTTTCCTTGTTGGATTGCTCATATTTAGGTTGGAGAGGATAAGATAAGCAATCTAAACAGGGGTGGGCTTCAAAAATTTTGGCAAGGGGTTCTCTGTCCGGTTGCTGGGTGGGTGTGGCCATTGTGGGTTTGGCCTATTCAGCCTCCTGCACCACAGCAGGGTGGGGGGGGTGTTTTTGCCCTCCCTGGGCTTTGGAAGCTTTCCAGGAGGGCGAAAACGGCCTCCCCAGGCTCCAGAGGCCCTCTGGAGGCTGGAAACGGGCCCGTTTCTGGCCTTCCTAAACTTCCGGTAGGCCCTTTTTTTGCCCTCCCTGAGCCTATGGGTGTGCCTTGCACTTACCTGCATCCAAAACAAGCCATGTGGGGACTCCTGGGAGGGGAGGGGCAAGGTGGGCAGGGCCAGCCAGGAGTGGGATTTGGGGGTTCTCCAAACTGAACAGAATCTTAGCTAGAGGTTCTCCCAAACCCTACGAACCCCCAGCAGCCCACCCCTGAAGCTAAATCAGGGTTCCCCAACACCAGGACCGCGGACCAGCATTGGTCTGTGATCTTCCCGAAACCGGGCCACGCAAACGAGCAAAGTCTCATCCTCATATGCGTGGGATCCAGGCAGTGTGCAAAACCACGTTCCCCCCTGGTCGGTCCATGGAAAAACTACCCTCCACGGAACTGGTCCCCGGTGCCGAAAAATTTGGGGTCTGCTGAGCTAAACAATACCTGTTAACACATGTACCTCTCCTCAAACCGGCTGGTTTGCACATTTCAGATGGACCTGTTTACTTGGCTGACTACCCAAAATGGAACATCTGATCTGTGTGGGAGCCTGCCATTCCTGAGTTCTGGAGAAAGCATGTTTGGAATGCTTTCCTTGTAAATGGAAAGAAATGAACTCTTTTCAGCTCCAGTCTTCTAGCTCATGGCTGCCTAAACCAGCTTTTAAGGGAGCCAATCGAACCATTGCAGTGGTGAAATCCTCCATGGATCGCCACCAGTTCGCTGCCTGTGCATGTGCAGTGTGTGCCAATTGTGCCCTTCACGCGGAAAAAGGAGACTTCACTAGGTAAGTAGAACAGCGAGGGAGGGAGCAGCTGTGCCGCACAATGTAGCTTTGCTAGAAAGCAGGATTTCCTGCTTTCTAACGAATATAAACCGTGCGGCACAGCTGATCGTTGGAAATACCGGTTCATTTTTTTAGCTGAACCGGAGCGAACCAGTAGCATTTCTCCCCTGAACCATTGTCTTCTAAACCAAGAAAATATGCAACGGGAAAGCTGCAAAAAACCAAAACAAAACATGGACTATATTCTACCGTCATTAACATCTCAATAGTTTCAGCTCCCGTATGAAAAGCCCCCCCACCCCCCACCCCACCTTTGCCCTGTGAATCCCAACGCACCTTTGGTGTTTAGCCAAGTGCCGTTGACTTGGCTGCGGTTATCCCAGAGCAGGTGACTAAATTACCCTGAAATCAGGCAGAAAATTTCCTCTCCTGGTCACTGAAGTGAAATCTGTCCACTGGTCAAGTGGCAAAGCCAACTGCCGTCTGAGAGCCCTGAGAACTGCCACTTCCAATAAGTCAAGTCTTCAACGAGCGTGAAACGGTCTTCTTTCATGACGATTGCGTTTATTATGTTTATTTCAGTTGATCTATTTAGCCAATGTGAATTGGTCAGCACCCTGGCCTTTGGATGTGTTCCATCTGTGGGAAACCATGCTAAAATATCAAAGGACCTGTCACTGCCGATTTATTCATCATCCCAGTGTAGGGTTGACCTACATAAGCGAGAACATATTCTTCGAGAGGGGGCGGCCGGTGTGGTTTGGAAGGCAGAGAATAAAGAGAGAAAAGGGGGGAAATATCTCAGCTAGAGTACACTGCGGTAAATGTTTTATTTATTTAAATGCTGTATTTATTCTTCTTTTCTGCTATTGCTAGAAGAATGGCCTATAAAAGAACAGGAGTATTGGAGAGCAGGAAATCAAGGATTGCAAAAATCCAGATGCTGGGTATTTGCGATAAATTAGTATATCAATACAAATATTTATTTGTACCCCAAAATAAGACATCCCCTGATAATAAGCCCAATCGGGCTTTTGAGTGCATAGCAATAAGGCCAAGCGCTTATTTCAGGCTTCAAAAAAAATATAGAATCTGCACAGAAGCTTAGCTAGAGGTTATTATTATTATTTTATTATTATTTATTATATTTCTATACCGCCTTTCTCCCGTAGGACTCAAGGCGGTGTACAGTCAAGAAAAATATAGACACACAAACATCATAAAATTGCTAATTAAAATTATTACTTAGTTTGGTCAATTAAATAAAACCCAGAATTAGATAACATTTAAAAAATTCATTCACATGTTCATATGTTTAGCCTCGCCTGTTGGAACATCAGGGTCTTGAGGGCACGGCGGAAAGCACGGAGATCAGGGATATTCCGTATCTCCGGGGGCAGTTCATTCCAAAGGGTTGGAGCCCTCACAGAGAAGGCCCTCCCCCTGGGAGTCGCCAGTCGGCATAATTTGACTGACGGTACCCTGAGTAGTCCCTCCCTGTGAGAACGAACTGGTCGGTGGGAGGCTATTGGTGGCAAAAGACGGTCTCCCGAACCCCTGCGAAACTCCAGCAGCCCTGGTGCTACCTGATAACAAATAGCAGAAGACATTTTGAAGAAATATCTTCAAAGAAAAAAAAAACCAGAAAGTCCAGTTGCCTCTTCAAAAAAGCACCTTTTGGGACAACTACGACCTGGATGACTGAGAATCCCCATAGACATCATCAGTGCTAGCATTGCGCTAACATCTAGCCTTGATGATGTTACCTAGTTTGGTAATGAGACGTCTGTAAGAAAACCCCCAAGCTCAGAGACCACCAAGGACTCCCGCAAGAATCTCTCTTGGATACAATCAGTTGAAGCAAATGCTGTTGCTGGCTTGTATGGGAACAGTGGTGCCAAAGAATTGGGAAATTATAATTAAATTGACAGAAGAAGCCACGTTAGTTCTTTCTCTCCGTAACTTGTAAAGCTGTGGAATAGCTGCTGCTTGGGTTAGCTAGAACATATGAAGAAGACCTCTGATCCATCTGGGACAAATAGCTGCTGAGAGAGACAGTTCTTGTTCTGTCAGAAATTGTTTGCTGTTCAGGGTGGATCAATGAACATGTATTCATTTATTCATATGAAAAATTCTATCCTGATTTTCTTTTCTTTTCTTTTCTTTTCTTTTCTTTTCTTTTCTTTTCTTTTCTTTTCTTTTCTTTTCTTTTCTTTTCTTTCCTTTCCTTTCCTTTCCTTTCCTTTCCTTTCCTTTCCTTTCCTTTCCTTTCCTTTCCTTTCCTTTTCTTTTCTTTTCTTTTCTTCTTTTCTTTTCTTTTCTTTTCGGATCTTCTGGGCCCCCCAGAAGTAGGGAAACAGGCTGTTTCCTGCCTCCAGAGGACCGTGGGAGGTGGGGAAGGCCCGTTTTTCTCTCTCCCCGGCCTCCAGAGCCTTTCTAGGAGCCTGGGGAGGGCGAAAACTTCGTTCTCTACTCCCCGGAGGCCTTCTGGAGGCCAAAAACGGCTCGTTTGCCAACTTCCAGTCCCACCTAAATTCCCCCACCACCACCACTCCTGGCACACAATGGCAAAAAGGTTAGCCATCCCTGATCTAAACTTTGTGTTGCTTACAGAAACTATGTTTTTCCCCCCTAAAATCAAATCCTTTGATGAAGAACATTAGCAGATAGAGTCACAGTGTAGGAATGAAGATAGAATCATAGGGCTGGAAGGGACTTTAGAGGTTTTCTAGTCCAACCCCCTGCTCAGGGCAGGTATGAATAGACCTATCAGTCCAATCTCCTGCACAGAATTTATTAGACCATTTTCCCCTAAGGAAGAACTTCCCAGTTTCCTCTACAGAAAAGCAAACATAACAGAACTCTGTACTGATTTCTGAAATAAAACAGCACAGGATGGTGTACAAAGTCCAGGGAACTCTGTAAAATTAAAATTAATTTCACATTCATAAAATTGCCAACGTGGAGTTGCAGCGTTCTGGGGTGGCCAGGCAGAAGATCCTAACTTTTTCCTAATCAAGCATGCTCCTTTCACACTTGGGATACTGAGAAGGCCCTCTCCATCAATAAGAGGTGTGGCTACCCTGGATCTAAGGCATTTAGAGCTTTAAAGATATTTTAAAGATTTCTCTGCATAAAATAACCACAACTTAATCCAGTCTGGATATAAAACAGGTGTCACCATAGCAAGTTTAGTGTCACAATGTTTATTGCATTAAGAAGAAAATTCCAGACCTGTCCTTTGAGTCCTTCCTTCCTTCGTTCCTCCCTCCCTCACTTGTCTCTCCTTCCTTCCTTCCTTCCTTCCTTCCTTCCTTCCTTCCTTCCTTCCTTTCTTCCTTCCTCCCTCCTTCCCTCCCTTGTCCTTCCTCCCTCCCTCCCTTGTCCTCCCTCCCTCCTTCCCTTGTCTCTCTTTCTTTCCTTCCTCCCTCCTTTCCTCCTTGTTTCTCCTTCCTCCCTCCCTCCTTCCTCCATCCCTCAAATTAATCTTCCCTGTAAGTATCCCAACACTCTTCTTAACTATGCCTAAGTTTCACACTGCCCTTTTCCAAATTCAGAACACATATACCATGTTTCTCCAAAAACACGACCCACCCCAATAATAAGCCCAACCCTAATTTTTGGGGGGTGGGCCTAACATTACCCCTACCCTAAAAATAAGCCTGGGTGGGATGGCCGGGGGGGATGGCCGTGGCCAGCACAAGTGGCGGCGTGAGGGGTATGCAACTGTTCGGCTGCAGCTGCAGCCCGCTGGCCCCTTGGGGTAGTGCAAATACCGCTTTTGCCCTTCTCTTTCTGGGCGTAGCGCTTCTGCTTGTTGGGCCGCTTCCCCGAAGCCGGCAGCTCCGCGGCCAGCTGCTTTGCTTTCCCCTTGTTTTTGGGAAGCTTTTTGGAGAACGGGAGGAAAATGGGGAGGGGGGATTTTCCTGCCTGTCATCCATTCCTCTAGCTCAGCACAGCCTGAGGGAAGGATGGCAGGCAGGAAAATCCCCCTCCCCATTTTCCTCACGCTGAAGGTTTGGAATGGAGGCGACGATGCGTCCACGGCGCGTCCAGCTCACCGAGTCTGGCCTGGCTGCACCTCAAAAAAAGTAAGACCGCCTCGAAAATAAGCCCAAGTGTTTATTTTCAAGTCTAAAAGAAAATAAGACTCAGTCTTATTTTCTGAGAAACACAGTATTTTCAGCTCAGCTCAGAATTCCAGAGACTTCCAGAGTAGCTGGAACAATCATTGAATAAATCTGATGAAACTGGAATCCAGGTATTTCAAACTAAAAGCATGATTTGAGATTGAAATACAGGGTTAGGGTTGCAAGAACAATTACCCATTATTATTATTTCACTCTTTAATGATCAAGAGATAAGTGCACCGTAAATGTTTGTGTTTATTTTTCCCCCCTCAGTTCTGCTTCATCTAAATTAAATATCCTTCCATTGACAGACAGAGAGGTCAATCAATGTGAACGTAGCACTGGTTATGATCCTATGGATAATTGTTGTAAGGGTCCTTTGTTGTTGTAATTATTTCACCTTGTACAACCTATTGCTAGCATTGTTAGAAAGATATTACTGTGGCATTTCATTTTGAAGTTCCGTTTGCTCTCCTGACCAAACAGTTGTGGCTTGCCAATATTTGAGATACAGTATTTTAGATAACTTGTACTATTATTTTTTTTAATCCAAAACTGGTGGAGATAACTTTGGGCGGTGGGAATTGGATCAAAACAGGAAGAAAAATGGATATTGGGCACCCATATGGATGGCAGAAGATAAACGAAGATATTAAGAGCATTATTTAGTAACTAGCTGAATACCCGTGCTCCGCTATGAAACTATGTGATTGGGCTTGATAAATCGACACTTACAGTTTGAAAATTAATGAGTAGTGACGATCGGCCTCTCCCCTCCCCTTCTCTCCCTCAGCCTTGCTTAGCTCAACTGTTTTGTAGTAAAGCTGCTTGCTGCTGTGAAAGTAAAACTGAAACTCCTCTCCTCTGCTTGTGTTTTGCATTTGGAACAGATTTCTTTCCAGGTGGGGAGGGGGAGTAGAACTCCTTAGCATCAGAGCATGTTAATCATAATATAGGAAATACTAATGCTCTGATGGTCATTTCGAAAAAATACTTTCTTAGTGACCACCTAGAATATTCCCATTTCATACTGTATCAATGCTTTTAACAATGTTTTTCTTTACAGACATAAGGACTTTGTTTTTCCCTGATGAAAGCCACGTAAAGTTTGCAGAGCTCAAGACTCTTCAAATACAAGGTGTTTACTCCTCCTATTTGTGTCTTTTGTGACTTAATACATTCTTTTCTCTGCAGCAGGGGCTGTTAGCATGAGGTTTTGGTATTGACTATTCATTCATCCACAAACTTCTCTCTCACACGTCTGTCTCCTTGAGTGTGACTTTTCTGAGGCATTGATTTGTTAGTGCCGTGGTGGCACCGTGGTTAGAATGCAGTATTGCAGGCTAATTCTTCATTCCACTGCCAGCAGTTTGATCTCGACTGGCTCAAGGTTGACTCAGCCTTCCATCCTTCCGAGGCCAGTAAAATGAGGATCCAGATTGTTGGGGGCAATAGGCTGACTCTGTAAACCTCTTAGAGAGGATTGTGAAGCGGTATATAAGTCTAAGTGCTATTGCTATATAAAAGCCGTAGTGGTTAAAATGTGGTACTGCAGGCTAACTCACTGCTAACTATCAGGAGTTCGATTCTGAATGGTTCAAGGTTTGACTAAGCCTTTCATCTTTCAGAGGTGGGTAAAAGGAGGACCCAGATTGTTTGGGGGCAATAGGCTGATTCTGTAAACCTCTTAGAGAGAGCTGTAAAGCACTATGAAGCGGTTTATAAGTCTAAGTGCTGTTGTCCCTTCCTTCCTTCCTTCCTTCCTTCCTTCCTCCCTTCCTTCCTTCCTCCCTCCCTCCCTCCCTCCCTCCCTCCCTCCCTCCCTCCCTCCCAGTGGTTAGAATGCAGTATTGCAGGATAATTCTGCCCACTGCCAAGAGTTCGATCCTGACCAGCTCAAGGTTGACTCAGTCTTCCATCCTTCCGAGGTCGGTAAAATGAAGATTCAGATTGTTGGGGACAAGAGGCTTAGACAGTAAACCGCTTAGAGAGGGCTATAAAGCACTGTGAAGCAGTATATAAGTCTTAAGTGCTATAGCTGTTGCTACTTTCGGTTGGAGCTGATTAAAAGGAAGAATTTGTTTCTACAATTGGCCATAGGAAACCACAACGGAACAATTCTGAAAGACGTTTGGGAGTGTGTCTTTCATTAGATAAAAGCCCAAGGGGACAATTCTTTATATGGAAGAATATTAAACAATATTATGGGATGCGTACCCAGTTTTTTTTGGAAATTGAAAAGCAAGAATGCCCAGTTTTTCCAGACCCAGGCTCTGTTCATCTTTACATGAGATAAAGCCGTAATCTGAGAAGAAGTGAAGCTGGGACAATTGAATTGACAGTATATTAAAATCAGAGAAAAGGAGTTTTTAAAATTGTTTTTCCAGTCATGAAGTATATACGACTACAATGGAGCACAAAATCCCCATTGCTACACTTGTTAAGTGAGTAGTGTTCCATGTTAACGATATTTTTGCTGCCATTGTTAAGCGAATCACTGCAGTTCTTAAATGAATCATGTGGTTATTAAGCTAATCTGGCTTCCCCCATTAACTCTGCTTGTTGGAAGTCGGCTGGGAAGGTTACAAATGATGATCACTATAGCAATAGCACTTAGATTTATATACCGCTTCATAGTGCTTTGCAGCCCTCTCTAAGTGGTTTACAGAATCAGCCTCTTGTCCCCAAACAATCCGGGTCCTCATTTTACCAACTTCGGAAGGATGGAAGGCTGAGTCAACCTTGAGCCGGTCAGAATCGAACTGCTGGCAGTCGGCAGAATTAGCCTGCAATTCTTGTGGCCCGTCAGTGGCCTGTGCAGCTAGTAGCTGATTCAGACTGCAAAGAGGCTGGTGTGGTGCTGCCCCAGCAGCCTGGGCAGCTGGCACTCGAGTCAGAGAATGAGGAGGCTGGAGAAGATATGGTGCCAGAGACAGGGACTCAGCCAGGGCCTTCAGAACCTCTCCTTTAAGTGAAGAGGACGAAGAGGAGGAGCCTCTTCTTGATGCAGGGGCACGCAGAGCTGCCAAAAGTCAGGAGTGGCTCCTCAGGAGGAGGTCTCCTGAGAGTAAGGCTTTGGGCTAATTGGCCACTCCCTTAGCCTATTTAAGGAGGAACGCCAACTGAAGCAATTTGCAGGGAACAACTTCATTTACATACCTTTGTGTTTTGTCTTGCTTATCTTATCAGCTTCCTGCAAATTGCTTCTGGGCATTCTGCAACCACAGTAAGCTTTCAGTATTATTCTTTGAATTCTTGGCGGCTGTTAATGCAGTTAATTAACAGTTGTTGTTGTAAAAAACTGGTTTATTTAGTAAACTAAGGTTTGAACAGACTTTGTGTGTGCTGCGTTCTTTGGGATCCGTAGCTGGGGCAGAACAACAATGCTGCATTCAAACCACAGCTCTTACATGAATCATCACATAAGGTTGGGACAGTGCAGCTGTCCTATGTACATGCTGGCTATCAAGAAGATCTAGGCCAACTCACCGCGGGACAAGAGCGAGACTAATATCGAAGAAATGGTGGAACAGAATCCTTAAAGAAAGGATGCGAAAGGAGAGGGAGAGACTGAAATGCGAATGAAAAGAAAATAATTTTTACATTATTTTAAATAATTGAATTGAATTGTTGAATGGTGACATAGTCCCACGGCGAGTTGGCCGCGGCAAGTTGTCCATGTCTGTGGAGATGCTGCAATGGTCACAAGAGTGAGAATTGGTCAATTTTTTCAGTGCTGTTGTTACCTTGAATGGTCACTAAATGAATGGTTGTAAGTTGAGGGCTACCCGTACACCTCTAACTTATTTTGATTAGGATGCGCTTTCATAGTCTCGGTCATTAGTGGTTTATTCAGTAAACATTGGTTAAGCAAACCACGGCATAATATGCTATTTGAATGTGCTGGGATTTTTGAAATATCTGAGAGACAAATTCAAGATTGCACCTCCCATACTTGTAATCCTGCTATAAAATACAGCTTTTTATGATTTATTAATCTCAAATTGGTGAAGTAGGAATAGGAAGACTTGTCGTAGATACTCATGACGTTACTTGAGTTATGGAAATAGGCTGCAGGAAGTCCTCGGCTTACGACCACAATTGAGCCCAAAATTTCTGTTGCTAACTGAGACATTTGTTGAGTGAATTTTGCCTCATTTTACAACCTTTCTTGCCACAGTTGTTAAGTTAATCACTGCCGTTGTTAAGTTAGTAATGTGGTTGTAAAGTGAATCTGGCTTCCTCATTGACTTTGCTTGTCGGAAGGTCGCAAAAGGGCATCACATGATCCCGGGACTTGGCAACCGTCATAAATATGAACCAGTTGCCAAGCAGCCAAATTTTGATCACATGACCATGGGGATGTTTCTATAGTTGTAAGTGTGAAAAACGGACATAAGACACTTTATTCAGTACCCTTTGAACAGTAAAAGTTGTAAGTCAAGGACTACCAGTATTTCCATCATGTCCTATCACAGTGATGGCAAACCCTTTTGGCACCAAGTGCCCAAACCAGAATGCACATGCGCGCGCTGGGCATCAGAAACCGAAAACGGCCCGGAAAACGGCCCAGAAAATGGTTTGAAAAATGGCCTGAAAAACAGCCCAGAAAATGGCCTCAAAACGGCCTGAAAACAGCCTGGAAAATGGTCTGAAAAACAGCCTGAAAACAGCCTGAAAAAAAGCCCAGAAAAAGTCCTCAAAATGGCCTGGAAAACGGCCCGAAAACAGCCCAAAAAACAGGCCTGGAAAACGGCCTGAAAACAGCCTTGAAAATGGTCTGAAAAACAGCCTGAAAATAGCCTGAAATACAGCCCAGAAAATGGCCTCAAAACAGCCTGAAAACAGCCCAAAAATGGCCTGGAAATGGCTGGAAATAGCCTGAAAACAGCCTGCAAAATGGCCCAGAAAATGGCCTCAAAACAGCATGGAAAACGGCCTGAAAATAGCCCCCAAAAAATGGTCTGGAAAACGGCCTGGAAAATGGCCTGAAAACAGCCTGGAAAACGGCCCAGAAAATGGCCTCAAAACAGCCTGAAAATCGCCCAAAAAAAGGCCGGAAAATTGCCTGGAAAATGGCCCGAAAACAGCCTTGAAAAACGGCCTGAAAACAGGCCAAAAATGGCTGGAAAATGGCCTGTTTTTTGCCCGTTTTTCGGGCTATTTTCAGGTCATTTTCCGGCACTCCAGCCCCCGCAAAGACCAGCTGGCTGGCTCGCCAGAAACCAGAAGAGCAGCTGGTGATGGCGCACGTGCCCACAGAGAGGGCTCTGCGTGCCACCTCTGGCACCTGTGCCATAGGTTCTCCATCACAGTCTTATCAGGTTTAAGGTCCAATTTGGGGAGATTGACGGATACATCGAAAGAATGAAAGATCTGCATGCTTCAACCGGCCCAAAGTTAGGAGGGCAAAGAGGGAGAATAGAAGTGGCCATAGAACGGCTTAATGTATGGGAAAAGATGGATGTTCTCACATCTGGCTCATCTGGATTAGCAGTTAGTCGTGGATGGTAGAATGAACATGTTCATGATAGTAAAAAAAAAAAAAAAAAGTCTCCGTTTTGTACTTTGCAAAAAAAGTTGAACATGTCCTATGTTCTCCGTTCCAAGGGTAAAACATGAAACTAGATATTTAGCTAGTTTCTTTTTTTGTTTGTTTGTTTTTCTCGTTGGTGCTTCTATAATCTTTTAATTTCCTCCCGAGAAAAAGAAAAAAAAATCCATTTGAATCTCAGAGCAAGAGTAGAACCTGCTAATTGAAATTATAATAAAAAAGAATAATTTGAAAGGGGTAGGTTGGGGTGAAGAGCATTCATCTGGGATTTGGCCAGATGCATTTTAAGCCTATTATTTTTGAAAATAAGTTTTCTGTTTAAAAGGCAATAAAACCAAACTAAGTTGGTTACGAGAGGATGCTGTTTTTTTTTCTTCTCATCTTTGGATTCTGCTATTTTTCCGCTATTATTATTTTTTTTTTAGCTTTGCATGAATAGCTAAATGTTTATAAACAGAAGCTAAAAGTAATTGGTATACCCATGGAATATTGTATTTTAATAGGCTTCGTCATAAATGTCCGCCCACTTTTTAGAGACGGGTCAAACTACCGTATGCATGCAGCTTTATGTCTTTCCCTGTAAAATCATCTCACCAGAAATTTTGCAGCCTCCCTGCTTTTTCACACTTTTATGCCATCTCTGTTCTGACCTAGGCTTCCTGAGACAGTAAAAAGCACACGATTAGTCCCAAAAGCCCTCTCTTTATTTCAACGGCTGTGAATTCTGTTCATTCACAGCCCGTGATGAGTCACAAATAATTTGTAAAGAGTCCGACAGAAGTCTGCCACAGTCCTTCGGGATAAGGCTGATAAGCACCCACCTTTATCTCCCTTGACATGCTGCCAAAGACCTAATTGGCAATTAGCTTTGCAAGGCCACACAGAACTAAGAGTCAAAATGGAGCTTCAGAATTTAAACCGACCAGCATGAACAAAGTTGCTTCCTGCAAAGGTTCACGTGCCTTTGTTCCTCCTTTATGTCTTATGGGAGTGGCCAATCATCTCTAAGCCTTACTCCCAAATTGTCCATTTTGTCTTAACTGTTCTTGCCTTCTGGCACCTCTGCGCATGCACGCACTGGGAACAGGCTCCCCCTGTTCCTCTGCCTCACTGACGTCAGACTCTCGAGGCTCTGGAGTCAGCACATAACTCGCAGATGGCCCTGGCCCCATCTCTGCCTCTGACGCAGAGCCCTCATCCAAGCCTTCCTCAGACTCCAGGACTGGCGCATGTTCCTCCCAAGCCTCCTCACTGTCCGACTCCGCTACCAGCTCCGCAAACTGCTGGTGGACCACAACAATCTCAGGGAAAGACCTGAGGAGTGTGAGGTCCATCAGTCTATTCTCTGGGTCCAAAAGGACTGGGATTAAAAGCCAACATCACAAAACCCACACACAAAAATAAAACATCTTGATGTACACACGGTCGAAATTAAGATGCGTTCTGCAAGACAACCTATAAACAAGGATCCAACTTTTCACAGTCCATTTCATTCACCCTGCTTCTCATTGTCACGTTGCACAAACAGGGAACAGATAACCGGTTAGCCGTTTGCAACAAATCTGGTGACTTTGTAAGTCGCCAAGAAGTTTTGACCCGCTAGAGAGCATTGGCAATCAAGCTTCCTTCCTAAATAATGTTCTCGTGGTTGAAAAAAAATGAGACAACAATTTCTTTCCGGGCTTAGCTTGATATAAATCTCAGAGAACAGCAGATAATGGGAAGAAATACCCTCCATCACTTCCGAAAATAAATTACACTCTGAACATTTCAAGAAATCCCTCTTGTAGAGCTATTTAGAAGATGCCACCTCCAAACCAGCCCCATCTTCTGAAAATGAGGGAAAAAAATAGGAATCTCTTTTTACAGGAGAACTTTTTTTTTTTAAAAAAAAAGTGGCAAGTGGGTTTTGACGATTGCTTAAATTAAAAACAATCAGATATTTGATTTGCAGATTCCTAGGTTCAGTGAAAAAGCTGTGATGACCTCTCTATCTTCACCCTAAAAGCTTTATCAGGGTAGCTTTTCTATTTGCAAAACCATTTTAAACAGGGGGATTTACCTGTTTGTTTTCTCTGAAATCCGTTAATATAATCTCCGGTTTAATATATTGATATCCGTGGGCTAATTAAAAACGGTGAGTGCGTGCAGGCATTTATTTGTTCAAACAAACTGACTGCATAAACATTATTATAAACTGTTTACTCTCCCCCACCGAAAGGGAAGGGAAGGGGTAGTCGGGACAATTTATGTTCACTAATACAATTTCTCATTAAAGCTGCTGCCAGGTAGATTTAAAAAAAACAACCACCATCTCTTGAAATAGTAAGTAAGTGGGAAATTAATTCAACAGTTTAATCTAGAGCTAATAACAGTTGCAAGCTCTGAAAGAGATTGCTTCAGCAGGGAGTTAATTAACAGCTTATTCCCTATTTGATAAAAGTAATCCACACTAATTCTAGTGTAATTTACCTCAATGTAATATAAAACCACAAGCTGCTTCTAATGCTGGTGGTAATTAGGCTTACATTATGGTCATGCTGACAATGGAAGAGGCATTATTATTGTTATTAGTAACGGCAACAGCAATATCAGTGTTATTATTTGTGTTATTTGTATCATTAGGATTATTATTTACTCTTGCAACGTGGGTACCCTTGAAAATATTCTTTTGACATTTTCTGAATGGACATTCCAGGTTCGATTTTCATTTAACCGAAGAAGAGTTTGCAAATTCTTGAAAGAAGGTGTTAGTGATGGGGCTTGTTTATTTATTTATTTGTTTATTGATTAGACTTAGTTTCTGCCTGAAGGCGACACTGGATGGCTTACAAACATTAAAAGCCTATAAAAGATTAAACCAATTTTTAAAAACTCTCTTTTTACGACCCTGTAATCACTTAATTTGGGGTAGAGTCAAGGCGACTGGATGGAGCTGAGCATTTACTGGCCGAATGCCCTTCCTGACGCCTATGTGGAGTTCACAGCAAATATTTTTTCTTTTATGCCCTGGGAGAGAATTAAAACAAATAAGACTAGCACTGATGTTACCTAGCTGAAACATCTGCAAGAAAACCACCAAGCTCATTTCAACCCTGAACTATAAATATTCTCCTTTATTGGTACAGTAATTATCGGCATTGACAAATTCACCTTTGGTCAATTGCAAAAGGCAGCTTTATTGGGAACAGCTTACATTTTGCAAGGATACTTCTAACACCATCAAGCATACACATCTGCCTGTTATATTTAAATATTTCCTCCCCTGATTAAGAAAAGAGAGAAATTTTGTATGATCCAGATTCTAGATATTTCATCTTCATGTCATTAAAAGGACATTTGATAGTCAGCATTCTAACGCAAGAACTAAACATGTTAATTACTTGTTTATCATGTGGGTTTATTGTAACCCAAGAAGAGTTCAGTTTTATAATTTTTCCAGCGACACAGACTATGTGAGCAGATAAACCATGGCAAATGAAATTGTCCATATGCAGGTGGTCCTCGACTTACGACCATAATTGAGCCCGAAAGTTCTGTTGTTAAATGAGACATTTGTTAAGTGAGCTTTGCCCCACTTTGCGACCTTCCTTGCCATAGTTGTTAAGTGAATTACTGCAGTTGATAAGCTAGAAACCCGGTTGTTAAGCGAATCTGGCTTCCCCATTGATTTTGCTTGTCAAAAAGTTGCAAAAAATGGATCCCATAACCCCGGGACACAGCAATGGCCGTAAGTATGAACCAGTTGCCAAGCATCTGAATTTTGATCACATGATCATGGGGATGCTACAAAGGTGGTAACTGAAAAATAGTCATAAATCACTTTTTTTTTAAAGATGTCGTAACTGGTCACTAAAGGAACTGTTGTAAATTGAGGACTACCTGTATTCCCTATTTTCCTCCTCCTCCTCCTCCAACTACAGAATGTCTTGATTAGTAACAGTCAAGGTTTTTCACTGCAAATAATCTTGTCTCCCACCTTTAAAAGTTTCTGACATCAGGCCTGCAAAGCAATCATCATCATAAAATAAACAAATTTAAAAATCCGCCTTGGAACCTGGGAACAATTTTTGTTCCCTCTCACATAGATTTTTCAAATGAAATAATTGGCTTTCTAACTTTTTTTTTTAAAAAAAATTGCATAGATTAAAAGAAGCTGCTAATTGCTTTCAAATGCACCGGCTGAGAAGATGTCTTATAAATTAAACAATGGCTTTGTTTGAAACAGGGATGGGCAAGTTGTTTGGGCCCCCGGTTTGATGTCGAATGGCTTTTAACATTACTGAAAATAAAGGATGTGAAATTTCCGAAGGGCTGAATCTCGGAGCCTGTTTCCAATAGAGGTTCCCCGGGATTAATTTACGTTGTCGTATTTGGAAAGTACGGTGCAGTACAGCCGAACCAAAATAAACCTCTTCATTCCTACAGGTAGTTGTCAACTTACAACCATTTGCAGTTACTGAAAAAAAATATGACTTACAGTCGGTCCTCGTATTTATGACCATTGCACCATTCCACAGCCCTGGGATCGTGTGCTTGTCAACTCGCATCTATTTATGACAATTTCACTGTCCCACAATCATGCGATCATCATTGGCGAGCTTCCCAGCCGGTTCCCAGTAACAGTGTTGGAAGGGACTTTGAAGGTCATCTACTCCAACCCCCTGCTCGCGCAGGAGACCTGTACTAGGGATTCGAACCGCCGAACTGCCGACCTTTCTGATCGACAAGCTCAGCGTCTTAGCCACTGAGCCACCTAGTTAGGCAGTTCCCATCCAATAAAAGTCAACGATGGAACCCAGGTTCCCTTCAGTACCATGCGGTTCACTTTACAATTTACAACTGCCTTAACAACCCTGGCAAAAGGCATAAAATCAGGTGCTGCTTGCTTAACAACCACTTTACTTAGCAATGGAAATTGTGACTGTAAGTCGAGGACTACTTGTATTTGTTTCATCGGATGGAGAAGATGTAGATTTGTACTTTTTCGGCAAGTTTCCATAACTTTATCTCTTGGACAATATATCTCTATTGCAATGATGTCCTATACCAGGGGGTATCAAACTCAAAGTCCAGGGGCCGGATCCGGTCTACATGGTACTTAGATCTGGCCCACGGGGCTGCCCTGGAAACAATGAAGGACCGGCCTGTGGGGGCAGAGGGTTTTAGGGGGCTGTGGCAGCCGAAAACAGGAGCTCATTTTCACTGGCAGAGCGCCCGGGCCACTACAGGCATCCCTGACACAAGTGATGCTGAGCTGGCCACACCCACTCTGGCCATGCCACACCCCCCCCCCCGAGGTCAAACACAACCCTGATGCGGCTCTCAATGAAATCGAGTTTGACATCCCTGTTCTATACTGTATCTAACAAAGGTAAAGGTTTCCCTTGCACATATGTGCTAGTTGTTCCCAAATCTAGGGGGCAGTGCTCATCTCATATATACGAGACCGCTTGCTGCCAGCAATAGCCTCCCACCGGCCAATACGCTCCCACAGAGAGGGACTCTTCAGGGTGCCGTCGGCCAGACAATGCCGACTGACGACACCCTGGGGGAGAGCCTTCTCTGTGGGGGCACCAGCCCTCTGGAATGAGCTGCCCCTTGCGATTCGTCTCATTCCTGACCTGTGTACCTTTTGCCGCGCTTTGAAGATCCTCTTGTTTCAACAAGCCGGCCTGGCCTAATACGAATTTTAGAATGGGTGTATGTGTGTTTTAATCAGTGGGCCAAATTTTTATATATTCAATTTTAAATTGTTTTAAATTTTGTATATTTATATCTGTTTTAATATGGCTGTACACCGCTCTGAGTCCTTCGGGAGAAGGGCGGTATAGAAATCCAATCAATCAATCAATCAATCTCCATTTCAAAGCCAAAGAGTCAGCGCTGTCCGAAGACGTCTCCGTGGTCATGTGGCCGGCATGACTCAACACCAAAGGCACACGGAACGCTGTTACCTCCTCACCAAAGGTGGTCCCTATTTTTCTACTTGCATTTTTTACGTGCTTTCGAACTGCTAGGTTGGCAGAAGTTGGGACAAGTAACGGGAGCTCACCCCGTTACACGGCACCAGGGATTCGAACCGCTTGAATTATATGTAAAGATGACATTACGACCATCCTTTTAAAAAAGGATTTTTACAGACTGTATACACTATGCTTTTGTTACTAATAGAAGTAGAAAAGTAATTTCTACCTAAAATAATTACTACATCTAGATCGGGGGTGGGGGTTGCTGAGATTCAAGAATCACGTTTCACTCCTGAAAGCTCTGATTGCAACGTGATTTGGCCCAAAAGTTCTTCAAAGGTTGTTAACATTTTGTAGCGTTTAACTTGGTAGTGGAGAGAGAGAGAGAAATAATTAAATACATGACTGCAGGCAAACCATACAAACTATATTTAATTTTAATTAAACATAAATCAAATTTAATGTTTTGCCTTGGTCTCTCCCATTCCTTTTGAGAGTGTAGCCCTCATTTAAAGATAGTATACCCAATCCGGGCTAACGGATATTAAACAAGAGGTGGCTGTTTGCAAAAGAATACAATTAAAATTTAAAACGGCCCCGTATGGATTTTGTTCAAATACAGACAGTCCTATGTAGAGGCATCACATATTTCAATACTACACATTAAGAGCCATCGTCGGAGTTTGATTAGCAGACGCGCTCAAGGTAACGAAAAAAAAGAAAGTCAAGCTGCATTTCCTCCTTATTATCCAGTTTAACTTGGCGATCAATATTTGCAGAGATTGTTCAGTAGACTAAATACGGGCATACCAGTCCAAGGAGCATTTGAATTAATTCCATTTGAAAGCTGCCCCCTTCCCTCCTTGAGGTCTCAGAATTGCTTGTATGACCTTTGCAAATAATCTCACATCTGCACGTATTCCTAATCAGCGGTGAAGTTGACTTCTCTGTCATCTGTCTGCTGGATGATTATTTATATATACAGTGGCTAGATAGATAGATAGATAGATAGATAGATAGATATAGATAGCAGATAGATAGAAAGATAGATGAGATGATGGATGGATGGATGAATAGATAGATAGATAGATAGATGATAGATAGCAGATAGATAGAAAGATAGATGAGATGATGGATGGATGGATGGATAGATAGATAGATAGAGATATGATAGATAGATAGAAAGATAGATAGATAGATAGATAGATAGATATAGATAGATAGCAGATAGATAGATGAGATGATAGATGGATGGATGGATAGATAGAGATATGATAGATAGATAGATATAGATAGATAGCAGATAGATAAGATGATAGATAGATAGATAGATAGATAGATAGATAGAAAGATAGATGAGATGATGGATGGATGGATGGATGAATAGATAGATAGATGATAGATAGCAGATAGATAGAAAGATAGATGAGATGATAGATGGATGGATGGATGGATAGATAGATAGATAGAGATATGATAGATAGATAGAAAGAGATAGATAGATAGATAGATAGATAGATATAGATAGATAGCAGATAGATAGATGAGATGATAGATGGATGGATGGATAGATAGAGATATGATAGATAGATAGATATAGATAGATAAGATGATAGATAGATAGATAGATAGATAGATAGATAGATAGATAGATAGCTACAGAGAGAGAGATACATATAGATAGATAGACAGACAGAAAGATAGAGAAAGAGACAGACAGACAGAGAGATACATATAGAGATATAGATACATAGAAAAAGAGAGATACAGAGAGAGAGAGAAATACATATAGGGATAGAAATAATAGAAATATATATATATATATATATATATATATATATATATAGAAAGAGAGAGAGAGAGAGAGAGAGAGAGAGAGAGAGAGAGAGAGAGAGAGAGCGCTATAGATAGATAGAGACAGACAGATCAAAAGATATATAGAGATAGAAATACATATAGGGATATAGGTACATAGAGAGAGACATAAATATATGTGTGTGTGTATATATATATATATATATAGAGAGAGAGAGAGAGAGAGACAGACAGACAGACAGACAGACAATTAGTTTTAGATAGATTATAGAGATTGATGATGGAGATAGAGATAGCTCACTTAGCAGCACACACACACACACACACACACACACACAGAGTGTGGGTTCTATAGCATCAAGATGGTGCATTCCTTAAAATTTGCACAACCAGGTGCAAGGCAGATGTGCAAAGAGAATCCGGATAGTGTGTTTATACTACAAATGATTGCATTTTATTCTCTCCAGGATTCCTTTTATGCATGATGAGCATAAGAATAATCCATGTTTTCAAATAATGAGCTCAAGTAATGAATCAACTCTTTTCAGACTTCCTCTAAGATTTTATTTACGTTCTCTTTCTCTCTCTTACTAAATGGACACATGTTTTTCTCCTTTTTCTTTTTTCCACGTCCCTTAAACAGCTTGGGCTTCCTTATTCAAAGGAAATATTTTGGGTAACTTGACGTACAGGATTGATTTTCACCCCGATTCTGGATTTTAAACAAGCGTGCAAAATTCTGAAAGCCTTGAAAAAATGTTATTTGCAGCTGGTCCTTGCTCTTAAAAACTATTGCGGTATCACTAAATCACACAATCAAAATTCAGGAGTTTGGCCACCGCCTGTACATAACGACAGCGTTTGGGGTCATGCGGTCCCTATTTGTGACTTTCCTATAGGGGGCTTCCAATAAATAAAGCCGTTTGGGGAAGCTTGATTCGTTTAATGACCAATGCACACAAAAAAAGTAATGGGCAGGATTTACTTCATGACTGCATCACTTAGCAACAGAAAACAGAAGTTCCAATCTCAGTTGTGGTCATAAGTCAAGGATTTTCTGTAAAATTTTCAGCGTCTCTTAAGATTGCTTTGAACCAGTTAGGCAGGCAGACAGACAGTATAATAAAATCAAACTAAGCTATAACCTTTTCAACTTCCTTCGGAATAAATTGTGTCTTTTTTTTTTTGTTTTAAGTCATCCAGTTTATTCCCAAGTAAGTTGCAAAGCTCGTAGCTAGGTTTGATTTGATTTGATTTTGATTTCTTTGTTTTGTAAATAAAATTCAAACTCTCATCGAGCCAATAAAAAGATAATTGCATTATACTGATTCAGGGCTTTTAACTTCTATACTTAGACGAACTTGCTTAGAACAGCAGCCCCTGAATGTCAAAAGAGATTTCGCTTAAAGAAAGAGAGGGCACTTTTGCCTTCTCCCAAGCCGGTGTCTGAAAATAAATACATAAAATATGAGCAGAAAAGCAAAAGAAGACCCATAAGGAGAAAAAGTAATTGCTTTTTTTTTAAAAAAAAAAAGATTAAAATGCTTTTTAAAAAGTCTCTCTCCTTTTCTCTCCTCTCTCTTCTCCCTCCCTCTCTCTCCTCTCCTTTCCCACTCTTCTCTCAACTCTTTCTCTCCTCTCCTCTCCTCTCCTCTCTCCTCTCTTCTCCTCTCCCTCTCCTCTCCCCTCCCCTCTCCTCTCCCTCTTTTCTTTCTCCTCTCCCTCTCTCCTCTCCTCTCTCTTTCCTTGCCCTCTCTCTTCTCTCCCATTCCTCTCCTCTCTCTCTCTCCTCTCCCTCTCCTGCCTCTCCTCTCCTCTCCCTCTCTTTTCCTCTCTGTCCTCTTTCCTCTCCCTCTCCTCTCCTCTTCTGTCTCTCCTCTCTCCCTCCTCCCTTCTCTCTCCTCTCTTCTCTCCCTCTCCTCTCCCCTCCCCTCCCCTCTCTTCTCTCTCCTCTCCTCTCCTCTCTTCTCTCTTTCCTCGCCCTCTCTCTCCTCTCTCTCTCCTGTTTTCTGCCTCTCCTCTCCTCTCCCTCTCTTTTCCTCTCTGTCTTCTTTCCTCTCCCTCTCATCTTCTCTCCTGTCTCTCCTCTCCTCTCTCTCTCCTTTCCCCCCCTCTCCTCTCTCTCCGCTCTCTCCCTTCCCACTCCCCTCTCTCCTTCCTCTCTCTCTCTGACTCTGTCTCTCTCCTCATTTTGTGGAAACACCAATATAAGGATACTGATGGAACGAAATATTGACAGTGCAGGAAAAATGTTATTTCTGGGGCATTTGCCCCACAGGCTTAGTGATGGCTTTGTAGGGTCATGCTAGGATAGAAACTGTCAGGCCTAAACCCCAAATCAGCTAAATCATGTCCAACTTTTCACAACCCCATGGACCATAGCATGACAGCCCGCCCCTGTCTCCCGGAGTTTGCCAAAATTCGTGTTCATTACGATAGCGCTATCTAATCATTTCACCCTTTGCCATCCTCTTTTCTCCTTGCCTTTAATACATGTAGTCCATGACTTACAACACTTCATTTAGTGACTGTTTGAAGTTACAAGGGCACTGAAAAAAGTGACTTGAGACCGTTTTTCACACTTACGACCATTGCATTATCACTTGGCAATTGATTCATATTTATGACCGTTGCAGTATCCCAGGGTCACGTGATCATCTTTTGGCGATCGTCTGGCAAGCAAAGTCAACGGGGAAACCAGATTCACTTAACAACCGTGTTACTGACTTAACAACTGCAGTGATTCACTTAACAAATGTGGCAAGAAAGGTCGTAAAATGGGGCAAAATTCGCTTGACATATCTCTCATTTAGCAACATATATTTTGGGATCAATTGTGATTGTAAGTCGAGGACTACCTGACACAGTGAATCCAACTGCATCCAGTATTTTATTTGCTCACACCTAATAGACAGAATCTTGCCAGACTAAAGTTAGAAAGCTTGTAACTTCATAGATAGATCCTTAGAGATTCTCGGGTGTGGCTACCCTGAATCTTTTCCTCTCTTCCCATCCAATTCAGGACAGCACAGTCTCTCCTCTTGTCCCCCCACCTCTCTGCCCTGGGAAGTTGTGGTACTATTGTCATCCTTCTCCAGGTTAATAGAAGTCCTGTTGCATGTAGCTTCCAATTTTGTAGGCATGATTGGTTGCCCTACCACTTTCTTCAGCTTCCGGGATGTACCTTTTGATCCCTTAAGAACAACAGTCTTTCCTGACAACATTTCATTTCATTTCATTTATTTAAATTTCTATACCACCCTTCTCCAAAATAGGACTCAGGGCGGTGAACAGCCAAAGTAAAAAACAATACATACAAAATTTAAAAGCACTTTAAAATAATTAAATATTTGGCCGAAAATTAAAACAACCCAATTTAAAATCGATTTAAAATTCACTCAAGCCAGCCCAGCTAGTTGAAATAAATGGGTTTTCAGGGCCCGACGAAAAATCCGGAGGTCTGTTATTGTACGTATCTCTGGGGGGAGGTTGTTCCAGAGGGTGGGCGCCGCCACAGAGAAGGCTCTCCCCCTGGGGGTCGCCAGCCGACATTGTCTGGCGGACGGCACCCTGAGGAGGCCCACTCTGTGCGAGCGTACTGGCCGGTGGGAGGCTATTGGTGGCAGAAGGCGGTCTCGTAAGTACCCCGGCCCTAAGCCATGGAGCGCTTTAAAGGTGGTCACCAACACCTTGAAGCGCACCCGGAAGACCACCTTCTAAAGAAGAAGGTTTCCTTGCCAGTTGTGTCCGACTCTAGGGCACTGTGCTGAGAGAGCCAGCATTGTCCAGCATGGCTATACACTAAAGATGCATGAAACACTGTTTTCTTTCCCACCGAAGTGGTACCTATTAATCTACTTGCATTTGCATGCTTTCAAACCGCTAGGAGGCTATTTAAGTGCTAGCCTATTTAAAACAGGCTAGCACAGTGGTGGCGGACCTTTTACTAACTGAGTGCCAAACAGGTACGCACTTCGCTTACGCGTGGCTCCCCCCGTGCGCCATGCGCGCAATTGCACCATCTGTGCATGCGTGTGGCTTTCACGCGGCTCCGTGTGCTGCATGTGCAATTGCACCATCTGCACACAGCTTGCACGCACGCAATGCACGTACGCGAACATCATCTGTGCATGCATGCGCTTTACACAGGTACTTGCATCCACATGTGCGTGCATGCACAAGAGAGCTCCGAACTCCAGTTGGGTTTCTGAAATTGTGCGAATGTGCACCGGAGGCCCAAGCAGCAGCTGGGGTGTGCACACATACACAGCTGCAGTTGAGTAGGGCGACAGCTCGCGTTCCCGGGAAGATGGCTATGCGTGCCACCTTGGGCACACGTGCCATAGGTCACCATCACAGGGCTAGCCTTTAACTCGCCTATCTTAAGCAGGTGCCTTCTTTGTCAGCTTTCGAAAACTTTAGCAAGCAACCACACTTAACATAGCCCACCTCGGTGCGATGCGCCGTGGTATCTGGTTGCTGTGTTTATTCAGTCCAAGGTGCACATGTTGATGCGTCCGTGCCAGATGGTGCTATCCCATGATACCCCGTATAAAATATAATATATAAGCATTTGTATCAATAATTCAGCCTCCACAGCATAAATCAGTCACATGGCCTGCTCCAGCAGATGGGGAATGCCCTTTGATTTTCATACTAATAACCTAATTCATAAAACATTGTTTTGCATATTTCCATATCGCGTTATCCTGTACGTTAGGAGGTAAGGAAAAAAAAAAAAGATGCTAAGCTTGCAACTTTCCTCGCCTCCTTTCACGGCTGCGTTCGGGCAGGCTGCCGAAGAAGCGAAATAATGTAAGATTTCTAGGATTAGAGCGTTTTCACAGCCTATAGAAAGCTCCTTCCCCAATCTTGGTTCTGTGGCTTGCTTAGGTGCTCCCTGATAACCTCCCACTGAAGAAGATATGAGAATAATCAGAATAACAGGCTTGGGAAGGGACCTTGTAGGTCATCTAGTCCAGCCCTTCCCCCCCTCCCGCCCAAGCAGGAGACCCCCCACACCATTTCTGACAGATGGCAGTCCAGTCTCTTCTCGAAAGCTTCCAGGGATGAAACTCCCACAACCTCCGAAGGCAACTTCTCTTCCATGGGTTGGTTGCTCTCACTGTCAGGAAATTCCTCCTTATTTCTGATCTTTCCTGTGATCAGTTTCCACCCATTATTCCCTGTCTGGCCTTTGGGTGCTTTGGAAAATAGGTTGACCCCCCCCCCTCCTCTTTGTGACATAAAATGCCATTGGTCTAGTGGTGAAGGCACCAAGTTAGAAACCAGGAGACTTTGAGTTTTAGTTCCATATTAGGCATGAAAGCTGGCTGGGTGACTTTGGGCCAATCACCAGGAGACTGGGAATTCTAGTCCTGCCTTAGGCATGAAAGCCAGCTGGGTGATTTGGGCCAGTCACTCCCTCTCAGTCCAACCCACCTCACAGGGTTGTTATGTGGGAATTAGGAGGAGTTGTGTGTTAAATATGTTCCCTGCCTTGAGTTATTTATAAAAATAATGAAAGTGGGATACAAGTAAATAGGTAAATCATGGAGATGGTTGATGAATAAGCTTGGAGATTGAAAGTTGGAGGTTGAAGCTTTGAACTGAAGCTCTTGGAAATCTAAATGTCCTTAGGACAGGGGTGTCAAACTCAATTTCATTGAAGGCCGCGTCAGAGTTGTGTTTGACCTTGGGGGGGGCGTGGCCAGCTTGATGTCACTCGTGTCAGGGGTACCTGTGGTGGTACGAGCACTCTGCCAGTGAAAACAGGCTCCCAAGCTCCATTTTTGGCTGCAACAGCCTCCTGCAACCCTCTGCCAGTGAAAACAGAATTCGGGAGTACCACATGCAGCCCTCCCGAGCTCCATTTTCGCTGGCAGAGGCACTGTGCGCCGGTCCTTCACTGTTTCCACGGTGGCCCCACGGGCCAGATCTAAGCACCCCACGGGCTGAATCCGGCCCACGGGCCTTGAGTTTAATACCCTTGCCCTAGGAGAAGCCAGAGATGATTTCCATGAAAGTTTGACACAGGCCATTGTATTCTGTGTCACTGAAAACATTGTAAAACTTAACTCTTCTTGGGTTAGAATATATTTTTTTTCCTTTTTTTTTAATTTTAAAACAAAACTTTATTCATTCTTCAAAAACATTTAAAACTTACAAGTTTCTCTTAATTAAAAAGAAATTTACATATACAGTACACAACTTCGTCTATTGACTAATTTCTATTATTATATATATACATGTATACATACACACAGTGACTTATTTCCTTTTCTATCCATCTGACAGTGCTGTTTTTAATTGTATTGATTTCTTCTGAATTTCATCTTTACCCATTCCCCTTCCTCTGATTTATCCACTGGTACCATCTATTCCATATTGTAAAATATTTTGAGTGTTCCTTGTCCTGTAACTCTAAAGTTAATTTGTCCATTTCTTTTTGTCCACTTTTTTTTAATCAAACTGCGATAAACAGTATCAGATAATTAAATGACGTAAGTTTACTTCTTGGGTTAGGATGCTGATTCTCAAAAGTTCACTCATTGGCATGAAAGTGAAATATTTAGAATCTGGACTATAATGCCAGGCATATCAAAAGCAGAACCCTGGTTCTCCAAACCACCTGAAGGCAAAACAAGAAGCAACGGATGGAAACTAATCAAAGAGAGAACCAACCTAGAACAAGGGAGAAATTTTCCTGACAGTTAGAACAATTAATCATTACTGTTTGCTTCCAGAAGTTTTGGATACTTCAACACTGGAGGCTTTTAAGAAGAGATTGGACAACCATTTGTCTGAAATGGTATATAGCCATGATGGCAAACCTATGGCACACGTGCCACAGGTGGCACGCGGAGCCATATTTATGGGCACGCGAGCGTTGCCCCTAGCTCAGCTCCAGCGCACATGCACGTGCCGGCCAGCTGATTTTCAGGCCTTCTGGGCCCACCAGAAGTTGGGAAACAGGCCGTTTCTGGCCTCCGGAGGGCCTCCGGGGGGGGTGGGAAAGGCCGTTTTCACCCTCCCCCGCCTCCAAAAAAGCCTCTGGAGCCTGGGGAGGGCAAAAAACCGGGCCTACCGGGCCCACTGTGCCATCATGTGCCAAATGCTTGGGGAGCGTGTGGGGGTCATATGTGCATGAGTGGGGGGGCATTGAATTATAGGTGTGGGCACATGACCCCTCCCCCACGCTCCCCACCGCTTTTGGCACACGATGGCAAAAAGGTTAGCCATCCCTGGTATATAGGGTTTCCTGCCTGAACGGGGTTGGATTAGAAGACTTCCAAAGTCCCTATTATTCTGTTGTCTACAATATATTGGAGTAGATTGTCACAGTTGGTATCTGTTGGACACTGATGAGCTCCAGGGTTTAGAGGCTCTCGGGACAATATCAATTTCCTGACGTTTCACCAGTGACTTTCTGCTGCTGACATCTTCAGAGGCAAGGTGGTCAGCTATCTACAACTTTCAGATTTTGCCTACTCTTGGCAGGTTTTAGGGACGTACCTGTAGCAGGGAATCAAGCCTCCTTCAAGTCTGTGTGTGTGTGTGTGTGTGTGTGTGTGTGTGTGTGTGTGTGTGTATCGAATGAGTAGACTTCTTCAATAGTACAGTATCACTTCAGCAATCAATAGGAGACAGGCAGTGTGGAGCAATCTCTTTAAGGTGTACAAAGCTGTTTCTTTCATCTTAAAAGTTGCAAGATGCTTTGCAGATGGAACAAGGGTGAAATCCAGCAGGTTCTGGAGAACTGGTAGCGGAAATTTTGAGTAATTTGGAGAACCAGCAAATACCACCTCTGGCCAGCCCCACACTGAGGTGGGAATGGATACTTTGCAATATCCTTCCCCCAGGAGCGGGGAGGGAATGGGGATTTTGCAGTATCCTTCCTCTGGAGTGGGGAGGGAATGGAGATTTTGCAGTATCCTTCCCCTGGAGTGGGGTGGGAATGGAGATTTTGCAGTATCCTTCCCCTGGAGTGGGGTGGGAATGGAGATTTTGCAGTATCCATCCCCTGCCACTCCCACCAAGCCACACCATGCCCATCAAGCCACACCCATAGAACTGGTAGTCAAAAAAAAATGAATTTCACCACTGAGAAGGAAGTGAATTTTCTTCACATAAGGAAACATTTTGCAATGAAAAACCTTGATTCACGATCTCCTGCTCACTGTCAGAAGAAATGTAGTACACAATAGTGTTACACCAAGCTCCACAACATTCGTTAAAGTGTAGAAAGTATGACTTAATTTAGTCCTAGACTTTAGTGGTAGACTTACTTTATCTTCTTTACCTATTATGCTGTTTACAAATTGCTTTGAGCTGATACACACATACACAAATAAAAATAAAAATAAGAAACAGAAGCCACATTTGGATGTGACATTTAATGTAGTAATGTAGCTCTTTTAAAAAATCTTGTGCCTTTGCCACGGCATGGCATGTTCTTTCAGTGATAAATCAATCCGGTAACAACAAGGCAAGCATTTAAAATGGAATTATTTCTGCAAGAGACAGGGAGAATAGCAGCGTTAAAATATATTTTCCTCTTGTCCTTCCCAAGAATTGTACAATGCACTGAAGGGCAGTGTTTTCAAATGATGGTGGGAAGTGTCAAAAGCATTTTGATTTCACTTTTTTTTTTAATTGAAAAGTTTTACAAAAAACAAAAGTTTTCTTTCCCCCCCCATATTCCCCCCACCCTTTCCCTCTCCCAGACTTCCCAGAGCAAAATACAAGGTGTTTCATTTAACAATCATAAACTAGATTAACTTACTTATCCTCAGACTACTAACTCCCCCCCTGAAACCTTAACTCCACTATAGATAACATACTTCTAATACTTAACGTTCATTCATAAGCTATTTGATATTTTCTTGTCTGATACTTATTTTGAATATAGTCAATCCATCTTCTCCATTCCGATACATATCTTTCTTGTGTATAGTCCTTCAAGTACGCTGAGATTTTCGCCATTTCTGCTAGGTTCGTTACTTTCAGTATCCACTCTTCAATAGTAGGCAAAGAGTCCTTCTTCCAGTATTGCGCTACCAACAAAATATGGAACGCTTCACGAATTTGCGTATCATCCTTGTGCAGGGGCCATGCTAATCTTCTCTGTATCATTCCAATTTTAGTATATGTGCTGCCGAAGCGAGCACAAGCATTTTGATTTCACTTTTAATTTCCTTTTATATATATAAAAAGCAAAATCTTCTCTTTGGTTGTTTTTTTCCCAAAGTGATTGAACTTTGGGGAACAAACCTGTTGGACATCTATTCCAATGGAGCTTTTTTTTTCTCTCTCTCTCCCCAAACTATAAGTGTAGAAATATTAATCCAATTTTTTTGCCATAGGAAAATGATGCTCCTCACATTATTTCTGTGATAATGAACACCTCCAACAGTAGATGGAACCAGGATGTGGTTGGTATCTTACCAAGAAGAATTACTTGACCACAATTCATTATTAAATCTCCTGGATGAGGGTTCTTTGAACACTTATTTTGTTTTGTTCGTTTTATTCCCTAAACTTTTTTTTTTCTTTTCCCCCTGCGGTAGACGTTAAAGTTTTACAAAAGCTATTAATTTGAAACGAAAACAAAACAAAACACCCCCCAAAACCATCAAATGGAAGGCAGTTCATTTTGGCCACGATATCACTCACAAATTGAAGCATTATAGAAAAGCTAAACAATGCCAAATGGATTTTGCCGAGATCAAAAGCCAAATATATTTTGGCTGCTTTCATCTCCACTGTTCCATTTACTAGGAGCCTGACCTTAGTCAAACATCTATTAAAGTTAGCTTTTTGATCTTTCTCCCTCTCCGGGTTTTTTCCTCACCCCCCTTTGCCTTTCCTCCCCCCCTCCTCTTTGAAAAAAAAAGAAAGAAAGAAAGGGGGAAACAGTCAATCTGAAAAAATCTCTTTCCAAAGACAATCATACTACTGTGTTAGACATTCCAGCGGCATCTAAGTAAATAGGATTCTTGAACGTATGTGATAGATCTCTGGTTTAAACAGGAGAGTGGGGTTTTTTTTGTGCGTGATTAAGACAAGATTAAAAAGGAAGCGTTCTTCAGAGGCTGTTAAACGGAACAAGAAATTTTTTCCCTTCAGGTTATTGGAAACCTGTTAGCTGGTCAACCCCCTCCCTGTTTGGTCCTTTGATTGTGCGGGGGAGCCCCCCCCCATCTGCTTTGAAATTTGATAACAGGTAACTTGCTCAATTGTGATACCTTTCCTCCTTCATGGCTCAAAGTTTTTTTAAAATTTTTAATTAGGAAAAAGGATTCATTTTATTTATTTATTTTGTCGCATTTCTATGCCGCCCCACTCGCAAGGGACTCTGGCTGGCTACTAAAGGATGAGATCTTCAGTCAGTTTTCACAGAGCTTCTAAAAAAAAAGATCTCGTCAGTTTGGAGGCCATCGAATAGTTGGGCTAAGATCCTGTCAGTCCTAAATTTCACGGAGACTGACGTGAAGAGAATAGAATGGAGTTAGCTGAATAGAATGGAACTATCAACTGAGGTGTGCAAAGAACGGAAACTATATTTCTTTTGAATTATTTCAAACTAGTGTTAATTGATGGGATGAAACTCAGAAAACCTTAAGGATTTGCTAGAGATCGGTTTATGAAATCTAGTCTTATAGCCATGGAGGAACAGAGTTGGAAGCGACCTTGAACAGAACAGAACAGGACAGGACAGGACAGGACAGGACAGAATAGAATAGAATAGTTGGAAGGGACCTTGGAGGTCTTCTAGTCCAACCCCCTGCTTAGGCAGGAAACCCTACACCACTTCAGACAAATGGTTGTCCGGTCTCTTCTTAAAAAATTCTGGGGTTGGAACATTCAGAACTTCTGGAGGCAAGTTGTCCCACTGATTACTTGTTCTCACTGTCAGGAAATTTCTTCTTAGTTCTAGATTGCTTCTCTCCTTCATTCGTTTCCTTCCATTGCTTCTTGTCCTGCCTTCAGGTGCCTTGGAGAATAGGTTGACTTTCTCTCCTTTAGCCCCTTAAATATTGCAGAACTGCTATCATGTCACCCTAATTCTTCTTTTCATTAAACTCAACATTTCCAATTCCAGCAAGTGTTCTGTATATGTTTTAGCCTCCAGTCCCCTAATCATCTTGGTTGCTCTTCTCTGCACTCTTTCTAGACTTTCAACATCTTCTTTATAGTGTGCTGACCAAAACTGGATGCAGGATTCCAAGTGTGGTCTTCCTACCAAGGCATCATAAAATGAAAAGCATAAGAACTCAAAAAATTTTGAGTTCTTTGTCTCCTTTTCTATAAAAAAAACCCTCTCTGGTCAACAAGTGATAATGGTAATCTTGCTAGTTGCTACCAACCTCCCAACCTACAGAAAAACTAGCCAAGGGGAAGATTTTATATCTTCTAACATTAAAATAGTGAAAATGATGGAAGAAGAGTTTTAGCACTATTTTTTTAAGCTTGGCTAAAAAATGCGGTAGTTCAGTGGCTAAGACGCTGAGCTTGTTGATCAAAAGGTTGACAGTTCAGCGGTTCGAATCCCTAGTGCTGCCTAACGGGGTGAGCTCCCGTTACTTGTCCCAGCTTCTGCCAACCTAGCAGTTCGAAAGTATGTAAAAAATGCAAGTAGAAAAATAGGGACCACCTTTGGTGGGAAGGGAACAGCGTTCCATGCGCCTTTGGCATTGAGTCATGCCGGCCACATGACCACGGAGACGTCTTCGGACAGCGCTGGCTCTTCGGCTTTGAAATGGAGATGAGCACCGCCCCCTAGAGTCAGGAACGACTAGCACATATGTTCGAGGGGAACCCCTTTACCTTTACAATGGTAGGAAAGCTTTGGTTATCCGAGTTTTGCTCTGCTCTGCTTTGCTTTTAATTTGTTCTGCCCGAAGTTGATTCTTAGTTATTTTGAGAGTTTCCTAGAAGGAGGAGGATGACATACAATCTGCCTTCTGCTTCACTGAACTGAGAATATAACAACAGAAGCCAGATCTCTTTGTTCCTTTGGAGCAATCTTTCTCTGTCTCTTTGTAGATTAGAGGCAGGAGATGTTTTACCCATGGAGAAACACTAGACAAGAATGAGATGTGAATTTGGGGTGGGACAGGTGAATAATTCTAATCCACAATTTAAGGAGAAAGGTTGCTGATCCTTCGGTGTGGCGCGTTGACTTTGAGGGGCAACTTTAAACAATCCTAGCCCTTCTCCTTCATATGGACCCTCTATACCAAGAGTGTCTAACCTTGGCAACTTGAAGACTTGTGGACTTCAACTACCAGATCTTTCTTTCTTTCTTTCTTTCTTTCTTTCTTTCTTTCTTTCTTTCTTTCTTTCTTTCTTTCTTTCTTTCTTTCTTCCCTCCCTCCTTCCCCCTCCCTCCCTCTTTTCTTTCTCTCCTTCCTTCCTTCCTCCCTCCCTCTTTTCCTTCCTCCCTCCCTCTCTTTTCCTTCCTTCCTCTTTCCCTCCCTCCCTCTTTTCCTTCCTTCCTTCTTTCCTCCCTCCCTCCCTCTCTTTTCCTTCCTTCTTTTCTCCCTCCCTCTTTTCCTTCCTTCCTCTCTCCCTCTCTTTTCCTTTCTTCCTTCTTCCATCCCTCCCTCCCGCTTTTACTTCCTTCTTTCCTTCCTTCCTCCCTCCCTCTCTTTTCCTTCCTTCCTTCTTTCCTTCCTCCCTCCCTCCCTCCCTCCCTCTCGTTTCCTTCCTCCCTCCCTCCGGGATTTATTGAGATTTCATTCAAATTTTTGGGATTTCCTTGACATGCAAAACATTATAGCCATGGCTTCAGTGTAATACAATTATGTAAAATATTATAGAACACCAAGTGACTTCAGAGATTTTCGGCTCAGTTGGTTTCCCTCCAGCCGCTCTCTTCCTCCTCTCTTTTCCCTTTTGTTTTTTCTTCCCTCTGGAAGCTTCACATTCTTCCCAGTGATCCTAAACGTCCGATGGGTCAAGGGGGATCAACTCTGCAGAATAAGAGAATGGTCGCTGGAGTGGAGAGCTCACAAAAAGTATTAAGTTTACAATCCTGACAAATCATTTCCATAGTTGAGCCTCTGTAAGAAATGAAAGTTGTCATGAAATCAATCAACCATTAGAAACAGGCCGCTGAAAGGAAAGGAAAGGAATATGTGTGTTTATGTGTGTGTAGTTGTGTGAATACAATGCAAGCATGTTCTCTTTTTGGTCCTTGTGGCTTCTTTCAGGAAAATAGGGCTTATTTTTTTAATGTGAAGTTGGTCTTCAGGCCTCTCACGCATTATTCTTCTCTCCGCTGTTAATATAATCCTACTAATTTAATTCTTGAAACGGCCGCAAGGATGAGCTGCCAAAATATGCAAGTTAGGAACACATAAGTCAGTTTTTGTAGGTTCAAAGGTCTGTCTGTCTGTCTGAAGACTGTAGATTTTTTTTTTTAATTTGATTTATATGCCGCCCTTCTCCGAAGACTCAGGGCGGCTTACAATGCGTTAAGCAATAGCCTTCATCCTTTTGTATATTTATACAAAGTCAGCTTTTCTTTCTTTCTTTCTTTCTTTCTTTCTTTCTTTCTTTCTTTCTTTCTTTCCTTCCTTCCTTCCTTCCTTCCTTCCTTCCTTCCTTCTCTTTTCTTTTTTTTTTAAATTTGATTTATATGCCACCCTTCTCCGAAGACTCAGGGCGGCTTACAATGCGTTAAGCAATAGCCTTCATCCTTTTGTATATTTATACAAAGTCAGCTTTTCTTTCTTTCTTTCTTTCTTTCTTTCTTTCTTTCTTTCCTTCCTTCCTTCCTTCCTTCCTTCCTTCCTTCCTTCCCTTTTCTTTTTTTAAAAAATTTGATTTATATGCCACCCTTCTCCGAAGACTCAGGGCGGCTTACAATGTGCTCAGCAATAGCCTTCATCCTTTTGTATATTTATACAAAGTCAGCTTATTGCCCCCACAACTGGGTCCTCATTTCACCTACCTTAGAAAGGATGGAAGGCTGAGTCAACCTTGAGCCTTGGCGAGATTCAAACCCTGCAGTAATTGCAGGCAGCTGGTCTTAATAACCAGCTTAATAACAGGGTGCCTTAAACCCCTGTACTACCAAGGCTCTTTACCTTGGTTTACCCAGATTATAGCACCTGGGACAGTGCTGTAACCCTGACACCTCAACACACTTCTTCTCGGTCATATATATTTTCATTTTTCTCTCTGTGTGTACTGTCCAAGGTCCTGAAATCTGAGCTATCATCTTAGGCCTCCGGTATGAATTGGTAGAAACTTGAGGTGAAAAGCGTTCTATTTTTAAAAGCATCGTTGCTTTTTTTAAAAGTCCATTTTTTTTCCTGGAAATAAAAATACCTAGCACAGGAGTTTCAAACTGGATTTCTTCAAAGGCCAGATCAGCATTGTAGTTCTCCTCCACGGGTGGGCGGGGATGGGAGGGGCAGGGAGCAGGGGGGAGATGGGATGGAGGCCTCCTGCAGCACCTTGCCGGCCACCCTGTGCTACGTTTTAGGCCTCCAGCCGAAAACAGGCCCTGCGGAGACCCTGTGATGCCCCTGCGTGACCTGTTTTCGGCCTCCCTGGCCTCCAACAGCACTCTGCCGGGCAAAAACTGGTCGTGTGGAGGCCTTGTGGGGCCTCCGTGGGGCCATTTTTGGCCGGCAGAGGCATCGCGTGTCAGTCCTTTGATATTTCCAGGCCGGCCCGCAGGCCAGATTTAAGCACCCTGCGAGCCAGTTCCAGCCCATGGGCCTTGAGTTTGACTCCCCTGATCTAGCACATCAGGCTGGACCTGCAGCAAATGCATGTAAAGCAGGGGTAGGCAATTAATTTTCCCAAGAGGCCACGTGAGAAACTGGCAGTGTTTTGGAGGTCCAAACCAGGGGTGAAATGCTCCCGGTTTGGACCGGATCGCCCGATCCGGTAGCGATGGCAGTGGGTGGTTTGGAGAACCAGTAGCAAAAATCCCTGCTCCCCCCCTCCATGTCCAGCTGAGCCGTGCAATCATCAGACGCTTTTTTATTATTTTTAAAAGCATTTTTTCTACAACCTCTTCGGCAGAAAAAATGCTTTTAAAAGTAAAAAAATAGAGTCTTTGATGATCGTGCAGCTCAGCTGGGATCGTCAGAGGCTTTTAAAAGCATTTTTTTAACAACCTCTTCGGCCGAAGTTGGCCACGCCCACCCAGTCACATTACACCCCCCCACTAAGCCACGCCCACAGAACCGGTAGTAACAAATTTTACATTTCACCACTGGTCCAAACCAATAGGACTGTGAAGTTGTGTAGGCATTCCTGCACATATGTACACTGGGGGAAAAAAATCAGCCGCTTTCAAAATAAAAGTAAGGCAGTTGGATTGTATATGTGGTATACATTTATTTACATTTGATGTCTAATTTCTGATTGACGTCATTCTGGCTGGACAGGGACAGCCAAAGGCCGTATGTGGCCCAGGAGCCATAAAATATGCAGATCTGATTTAAAGGAAACCTTAAATAACAGGTGGATTTGCTTGCAGACTGAATTGATATAGAAAACTCACTGCCTCATTCTCTCACTCTCGATTTTTAGTATTTTATTACAGTTTATTATCAGATAAAACACAAAGAGAAACCAAAATTGAGAAAGGAAAAAGAATAAAAAAAGTGCAGATGGAAGCGAAAAAGGAAGAAAAAAGTAGTTTCACCATACAAGAAGCAATGGGTGGAAACTAATCCAGGAGAGAACCAACCTAGAACTAAGGAAAAATTTCCTGACAGTTAGAACAATTAATCAGTGGGACAACTTGCCTCCAGAAGTTGTGAATGCTCCAACACTGGAAATTTTGAAAAAGAGATTGCACAACCATTTCTCTGGAATGATAGAAGAGAAAAGAAGAGAATAAAAGAGTTGGAAGGGACCTTGGAGGTCTTCTAGTCCAACCCCCTGCATAGGCAGGAAACCCTACACCACTTCAGACAAATGGCTATCCAACATCTTCTTAAAAATTTCCAGTGTTGGCGCATTCACAACTTCTGCAGGCAAGTTGTTCCATTTATTAATTGTTCTAAGTGTCAGGCAATTTCTCCTTAGTTCTAAGTTGCTTCTCTCCTTGATTAGTTTCCACCCATTGCTTCTTGTTCTACCCTCAGGTGCTTTGAAGAATAGTTTGACTCCCTCTTCTTTGGGGCAGCCCCTGAGATATTGGAAGACTGCTATCACATCTCCCCTAGACCTTCTTTTCATCAAACTAGACACACCCAGTTCCTGCAACCGTTCTTGATATGTTTTAGCCTCCAATCCCCTAATCATCTTTGTTGCTCTTCTCTGCACTCTTTCCAGAGTCTCAACATCTTTTTTACATCGTGGCGACCAAAACTGAATGCAATATCCCAAGTGTGACCTTACCAAGGCATTATAAAGTGGTATTAACACTTCACGTGATCTTGATTCTATCCCTCTGTTTATGCAGCCCATAACTGTGTTGGCTTTTTTGGCAGCTGCTGCACATGGCTGGCTCATATCTAAATGGTTGTCCACTAGAACTCCAAGATCCCTCTCACAGATACTACTATTGAGCAAGGTACCACATATACAGTACCTGTGCATTTTGTTTTTCTTGCCTAGTACCATAGAAATACGATTATAATGGTATAATGGCTTGAGCAGGGGGTTGGACTAGAAGACCTCCAAGGTCCCTTCCAACTCTGTAATTCTGTTTATGATTTACAAGGTGAGCAGTCGGCATGTGAACTAACAGCTTCACTGAAATTCCCTTGCAAACTCTCACCAGAACTTGTAGTCAACTCTGTCAAAATCGGTGTGTGTATGTTTTAGAACTATCTTTTCCCACTCTTGTTTTCAATGGTGTCACATATTAGCCTTTTATGTTGCCAGATGTTTCACTGTCCTTCCATTTGAAACAGAAAATGGATTAAACATTTGATTAAACATTGAATGGATTTGAGCCTGCCTCCAGCGAGTTCAGATCAGTGGTGGGTTCGGCCCGGTTCCACCGAGCCGGTAGCGGTGACGATATGACATCACCAAACTGGTTCTCCTTGTTAGGGAGCTGCCCGCCATCATGTTATTCTTACCTTTTATTTGGCCCTGCCCCTAATCTATTCGCTGCCTCCCAAGCCCCAGCTGATCAGCTAGAAGGAAAAAAAACTGTTTAAACTCTTGCCGCGGGGCTTCAAAGGGCCGCCCTACAGCTGATCAGTGTTAAAAGGCAGTGTGGTGGCAGACTGGTGCCTCCAAAAACAAATGAGTAGACTGATGCCTCCAAAAACAAGTGAGTAGACCAGTGCCTCCAAAAACAAATGGGTACAGCTCTGCAAGCAGTTAAAAGCCTGGTAGACCAGCACCTCTGCTAAATCCTAAAGAATTGTCACATGACCATCAAGCCACACCCATAAAATAAGCCACACCCACAGAACAGGTAGTAAAAAAATTTAGAACCCAGCCCTGGTTCAGATGCCATCAGTACACACAACTGAGGCTCACACAGCAATGGACACAACTGAAAGAATAACTGAGCCAAACTGGTTGTACTGTTGTCAGCTCCCCCATTCCTTCTTGGCTTCAAGAGCGGCTCGTTGCAAATTGTTGTCTGTTAATTTAATATAATGTTTTGTTTTAATATGAGGAACCGTACGACAATGCTGTGTCTTGGCGTTCGATTTTAATTAAATGCATACTTCCAGATTTGATTACTCATAGCTCCTCTTTCGTTAATTTACTCATTTGCAGTTTGGACCGAAATGCTTCCGATTTAATGCAGAGCGATGGGGACTGTGTCTAACCAATTACAGACCCGGGGAAGGAAATAACTTTATTGCAAGGGTGTTGTTTGGTATTGATGTTGTCCTGGAGTGCAGAAGAAGTGCTGATCCTATCAAAGCCTCCTCTGGAGTCGCTTTCTGATAGTCATTGTGTTTGGCTGCCATCTTTGCACACTGGCCAATAGCAATAGCATTTAGACAGCTTCACAGTGCTTTTACAGCCCTCTCTAAGCAGTTTACAGAATCAGCCTATGGCCCCCAACAATCTGGGTCCTCATTTTACTGACCTCGGAAGGATGGAAGGCTGCGTTTAACCTTGAGGTGGTCAGGATCGAACTGCTGGCAGTCAGCAGAATTAGCCTCATTGGCATCTTTCAGTCTCAAGAGACTATGGTTTCGTGCTCTGGAAAGAGGTCCTAAAACATCATCTAGTGTGAATTAGCCTACACTAATAAAAAGGGAAGGAAGGAAGGAAAGAAGGAAAGGAAGGAAGGAACAATAGCACTTAGACTTATATACTGCTTCACAGTGCTTTATAGCCCTTTCTAAGAGGTTTACAGAGTCAGCCTATTGCCCCCAACAATCTGGGTCCTCATTTTACTCGATCTCAGAAGGATGGAAGATTGAGTCAACCTTGAGCTGGTCAGGATTGAACTGCTGGCAGTCAGCAGAATTAGCCTACACTAATAGACTTTTTTTTTACTGTGTTCTTCGATGGACGGGAAGTTATTATTTTTTTTTTTTTTGCATCTGCTCTGTGGGCAGATGTGTTTAATCCTTTGCTCTTCATATGTGCCTTCATGAATAAACATATTGGGTTCTTTGTGCAGTTACATAGATTGGGGAAGGAGATTCATTGCCACCAGAGGTGGGTTTCAGCAAGTTCTGACCAGTTCTGGAGAACCGGTAGTGAAAGTTTTGAGTAGTTCAGAGAACTGGTAAATACCACCTCTGACTGGCCCCGCCCCCATCTATTCTCTGCCTCCCAAGTCCCAACTGATGGGGAGGAAATAGGGATTTTGCAGTAACCTTCTCCTGGAGTGGGATAGGAATGGAGATTTTACAGTATCCTTTCCCTGTCACGCCCACCAAGCCATGCCACGCCCACTAAGCCACACACACAGAGCCGGTAGTTAAAAAATTTGAAACCCACCACTGAACTGAACTCAGTCTTCTTCTTCCAATCTTCTGGTGCTGGAACAACTTTGGCATCTAACCGAGATAGAAACTGCAAGGCAAGGTCTTCATAGTGGCAATTTAAAAAATAGCTGTCTATGGGAAAGCATTAATTTGGCTTATCTTCCAATGGGCGAAATATATAATTTACCGCTTGTTCAAAGACTTGTTTTAAACAAATTCCATCAGTTCTAGGTAGCATCTGCCATGTCTTTAATATCCATCTGTTCAATCATTAATATCATTAATAATCCATCCATTAAAGTTATTTGCTCCATACATTTGTTTGGAATAATCTTATTAATGCAGCTAACTGATATTAGTTTTAATTTCCACTAATTGTTCTGATTAATTAATAATGGATAGCCTCTATTAATCTGCAGATTCCCTCTTCTTTACTGTTTTTTGAAGACTCTTGGGAATCGTTCTTGTGAAAATGCAAATTTTCGCTATGTGTATGTATGCAATAAATAAGCTTAAAAGTTATAACTTGCTCTTATAAAAAGTAGGAAGCAATGTTTTCTGTTACATATCTTAGATTGTGGGATGATCTCCCTCATCTAGGAATAGAGGAGAAATGACTCATATTTTATTCACATTTTAAGGTAGAAGAACCAAAGTTGCAGTTCCAAAAAAATATAATGAAGCAGGGTTCACAATCGTGCCGACATTTACCATTTTCCCAAATGTGTATTAAAAGTACACATATTAGAGAAAAAAGCACACAAACAATCCCCTTAAATTAGATAAAATTGTTTGGCCAAAAAAAAACACTCCACTCCTCTAGGAATAATATGCACAGATACATATATATCCTTTCTAGTTTTCTGGAGAATTTTCTACAACCATTCCAGCTGGTTTCTGACGAGCAAAGTCAAAAAAGCATGAATTGAATCACTTACAAATTCTGATCCCAATTGTGGTCATAAATTGAGGCTTATCCATAGTTTTATGGATGTTGAAATCTGGTCAAAACTGGAAGATTAGTAATGTTTGGAATCTAGTCTGATTAGTTAATGTAAGCTTAATTCTCTCTTTCTTTTTCTCTTTCTGTTCTTCTCTTTTTCTCTTTTTCTCTTTTTCTTTCTCTCTCTTTCTCTTTCACTCTCTCTCTTTCTCATTCCTTTTCTCTCTCTCTTTCTCTTTCTGTTCCTCTCTTTCTTTTTTCTCTCTTTCTCTTTCTCTCTTTCTCTTTCACACACTTTCTCATTCCCTTTCTCTCTTCTTTCTTTCTCTCTTTCTGTTCCTCTCTTTTTCTTTTTTCTCTTTCTCTTTCTTTCTCTCTTGCTTTCTCATTCCTTTTCTCTCTTTCTTTCTCTTTCTGTTCCTCTCTTTTTCTTTTTCTTGCTCTTTCTCATTCTCATTCTCTCTCTTTCTCATTCCCTTTCTCTCTTTCTTTCTCTCTTTCTGTTCCTCTCTTTTTCTTTTTTCTCTTTCTCTTTCGCTCTCTCTCTTTCTCATTCCCTTTTTCTCTCTCTTTCTTTCTGTTCCTCTCTTTTTCTCCTTTCTCTCTTTTTCTCTCTCCTTCTCGTTCACTCTCTCTCTTTCTCTTTTTCTTTCTCTCTTGCTTTCTCATTTCCTTTCTCTCTTTCTTTTTCTCTTTCTGTTCCTCTCTTTTTCTTTTTTCTCTTTCTTTCTCTTTCACACTCTCTCTTTCTCATTTCCTTTCTCTCTTTCTCTCTTTCTGTTCCTCTCTTTTTCTTTTTTCTCTCTCTTTCTCTTTCCCTTTCCACCTCTACAAACAGGCCTGACAGCCATGGCTGAAGCAATGAAGCTGCAGAAGATTAAGCTGATGGCCATGAACAGCCTCCATGGAAGCGGAAGTCAGAATGGGACCGAGTCGGAGAACGAAGAACTGAATTCGAATGCAGGTAAAGCGAGTCTCAACTGTGAATTGTTTGCATGTCTGTGGAGATTCTCAGTCATCCAGGTCATGGTTCTCCCAAAGGTGCTTTTTCCCAGAAGGCAACTGGACTTTATGAAGGAGATTGCATTAGATACAAAAAGAGGTTTTATTTTCACTTCGTTGCTATTTTGGATAAGATGCACCCTTTAGAACAATCATTTTAATTGGGAAACAAGAGAGCACATCACACCTAAAGCAGCTACAGGAATGCAGAATGGAAGATGACTTTCCACGATTGCCTTAATGCAACATGAATTATGCTGTTTTTTTTCCCTCTTTAAGAAATCACCTGTAATTGGCAGAAAAAAGCCCTACATGCAGAGGAGATCCCCTGCCAAGCCCCACTGGCGGGGTTTTTTTTTTTCTGTCTCTTTCTTCTTTTTTGGCAACAGTTTTGTTTTCCCTTTTTTCTTTCTTTCTTTCTTTTAAATGTTAATCATGCCTTATGATTTTGGAAAATGGCAATGCGAAGGCTCCGTCAGAAAGAAAAATTGCAGGGGGGAGCTTCAAAACTTTTAGCAAAGGGTTCTCCGCCTAGTTGCTGGGTGGGCGTAGCCATGGTGGGTGTGGCCTAATTGGCCTTCTGCACCATGGTGGGGTGGTGGTGGTTGCCCTCCCCAGGCTCCGGAGGCTTTTATTCAAGGCTCCGGGAGGGCGAAAATGGCCTCCCCAGGCTCCGGAGGCCCTCTGGAAGGCCCGTTTCTGGCCTTGCCAAACTTTTGGTAGGCTTGTTTTTTGCCCTCCCTGAGCCTCCACAAGCGCCCTCCACTTACCTACATCCAAAATGGGCTGCGTGGGGACTCCTGGAAGGGGTGGGCGAAGCGGGTCAAGGCCAGCCAGGAGTGGGATTTGGGGGTTCTCTGAACTGCACAGAATCTTAGTTGAGGTTCTCCGGAGCCCCTGCGAACCCCCAGCAGCCCACCCCTGAAAAATTGTGCAAGTAACGGCATTCACCTTATGCAAAATAATCTTCATTTACATGCCTGGAGGACAGTTCAGAGGTTTGAAAGCATTAGTCATCCCCAGGCTACTCCCTTAAGACCAGCATGGGTAAATTCTTCAGAATTGGGGGATACAACTACATCTTGCAATCTTCTGGAGGTTTCAGAGGCTGGGTGGCAGTGGTGGGTTCCTCCTGGTTCGGTCCAGTTCGGCCGAGCCGATAGCGGTGACGATATGACGTCACCGAACCGGTTCTCCCCCCCCTGCCCTCCCCCCACCCCCCCATGTGATTTTTACCTTTTATTTGGTCCCACCCCCAATCTATTGCTGCCTCCTGAGTCCCAGCTGATGACTAGAGGGAAAAAAAACTGTTTAAACTCTTGCCGTGGGGCTTCAAAGGGCCGTCCTACAGCTGATCAGTGTTAAAAGCAAACAAATGAGTCGGGTCGTAAGTGCGAGGACTGGTCGTAAGTGCGAGGACCTTCCAGAAATGACTGAGCAGCTAGCCACGTCCACCTAGTCACATGACTTCCAAGCCACACCCACAAAATAAGCCACACCCACAGAACCGGTAGTAAAAAAAATTAGAACCGACCCCTGCCGGGTGGTAATAGGGTGATATGATTGACAAGCTTGAATAATAGAATAAAAGAATTGGAAGGGACCTTGGAGGTCTTCTAGTCCAACCCTGCTCAGGCAGGAAACCCTATACCATTTCAGACAAATGGTTATCCAACATCTTCTTAAAAACGTCCAATGTTCAAAACTCCTGGAGATGTTGTTCCACTGATTGATTCTTTTTACTGTCAGGAAGTTTCTCCTGAGTTCTAAATTGCTTCTCTCCTGGATTAGTTTCCATCCGTTGCTTCTTGTCCTACCCTCAAGTGCTTTGGAGAATAGCTTGACTCCCTCTTCCTTGGGGCAGTCCCTGAGATATTGGAACACTACTATCCTGTCTCCCCTAGTCCTTTTTTTCATCAAACTAGACATACCCAATTTTTTTTTAATTAGATTTATATGCCGCCCTTCTCCAGAGACTCAAGGTGGCTTACAATGCATTAAGCAATAGCCTTCATCCTTTTGTATATTTATACAAAGTCAGCTTATTGCCCCCACAACTGGGTCCTCAATTTACCTACCTTAGAAAGGATGGAAGGCTGAGTCAACCTTGAGCCTGGGGAGATTCGAACTTGCAATAATTGCAGACAGCTGAATGTTAATAACAGGCTTTTTTTAGTCTGTTGAGCTATCTAAGCTCCTGCAATGGTTCTTCATACATGTTAGCCTCCAATCTCATCTTTATTGTTCTTCTTTGCACCCTTTATAGAGATGAGAGAAAGAATTTGTGGGCATTGTTTAGATCAGGGGTCACCAACCTTTCAGAGTTCAGGGACCACTAAATTCATAATTTTAAAACCCACGGACCACTAATATGATCTGCCTAATGACAGGCTGGGTGAGCGTGGCTAGATGGTCATGTGACTGGGTGGGCATGGCCAACTTGATGTCACTCCCATCAAGGGGCACCTCCCAGCCTCTACTCGCCCCTCCCCTCCCACTCACTCATTGCCTCCCTGCCCAGGCTCCTTAGGGTCCCAACAGGAAGCAGTTATTGGAGCTATGCAGTCACCACAAGAAAGAGTTGGCAGAACAGCTCAGTTCAAATTGGATCTGACCGAGAAGGAGGCTTAGCAGAAGCACCTCACTGAGGACTAGGAGCATAGGCTTTCCAAACAGAGGGAAGACCTGCGGGAGTGCAAGGCCAAGTAGCGGCGCCTGGAGGCTCAGCGGGCTGAGATGGTCAGCCAGTTCCAGGCCCTTCCCCCCCAATTCCCTAGAAAGGCTTTGGAGCCTGGGGAGAGAGAAAAATGGGCCTACCGGGCCCACCATGCCATCACGGGGGGTCGCAGCGGGTCGCATGCATGGGTCGCATAGAATTATGGGTGTGGGCACGTATGCGCGCGACAGCCCCCTTCCCCCTCCCCGCTCCTGGCATGTGATGGCAAAAAAGTTAGACATCACTGACATAAGGTAGTCTATCTCAGGGCTAAAAAATGAATAAAATGGTGAGGTAAACCAAAAATAAAAGATTGTATTTTGAAAGTCACTTCTTCTGAAATCGGCACAAACATACAAGCACACACGCACAAACACATACACACAAAAAGCAGTAAGCCACGTTCACCGAGGCAAACATTTTATTTTAAGGAGACAGACCTACAGTTTCTTTGATTCGAGGTTGCATTTAATAGCTTTTCTAATGGTTGCAACATGACCGCGCATCTTGATTTCAGCATGAATAACAACCTGTTCGTGTTTCATTTAGTTCCAAATGAGAAATTCTGTCTTTTTATTGTTTTAGGAAATTAGTCTGTGTACTATTGCTCCTGAAACTTTATAATTAATCACGAAAGGTTACGGCTTAGCAGAGTTTCGGGAGGAGGGAGGGAGGGAAATAGGCGCTTGAATGATTATAACTGTAGCTGTCAAGTCAGAAATATGGGCCTCCCCCTTTTGTTTTGTACAACGTATCTTCCGTTCTTTTGAAGATATACGGCTAACACACAAACGCACATGAGGTACACACTTCAGTGCAGAATTGCAAAGAGTTTGAAGTTGCCGGTTGACTTTTGAAAAAGGAGGGAGAATGCTTACTCCTCTTCCTCAGTTTGCCGTGGTGCCTTTTTCGCTAGAGAGTATAGAAAATATATACAGGTAGTTCTCGACTTAAAGGTAGTTTCCCGACCATTCGTTTAGTCGCCATTTGAAGTTACAACGGCACTGAAAAAAGTGACACATGACCATTTTTAGAGTAGAGTAGAATTAGAATAGAATAGAATAGAATAGAATAGAATAGAATAGAATAGAATAGAATGTAGAAATGGGATAGAAGAATAGAGTAGAGTAGAAGAGAAGAGAAGAAGGAATAGAATTAGGAGTAGAGTGGAATGGAATAGAATAGAGTAGAGAGTAGAGTAGAGTAGAGTAGAAGAGGGAATAGAATTAGGAGTAGAGTGGAATGGAATAGAGTAGAGAGTAGAGTAGAGTAGAGTAGAGTAGAGTAGAGTAGAAGAGGGAATAGAATTAGGAGTAGAGTGGAGTGGAGTGGAGTGTTCACATACAGATTTTATTTATACATATATAAACTTTATTTATACATACAAACACACACCTGATATACCAGAGCAGCATTTGTTGTTAGTAGAGTAGAGTAGAGTAGAGTAGAATAGAATAGAATAGAATAGAATAGAATAGAACAGAATTAGAGTAGAGTAGAGTAGAGTAGAGTAGAATAGAATAGAATAGAATAGAATAGAATAGAATAGAATAGAATAGAATAGAATAGAATAGAATAGAATAGAATAGAATAGAATAGAAGCTGGAAGGGACCTTGGAGGTCTTCTAGTCCAGTTTTTCACACTTACAACCATTGCAACATCTCCATGTCACGTGATCAAAATTCAGATGCTTGTCAGCTGACTCATATTTATGATGGTTGCAGTGTCCCATGGTCACATGATCCCCTTTTGCAACCTTCTGACAAGCAAAGTCAATGGGGAAGCCAGATTCACTTAACAACCGTGTTACTATCTTAAGTGATTCACTTAACAATTGCAGCAGGAAAGGTCAGAAAAGGGGGCAAAAACTCACCTAACAACTGTCACGCATAGCAACCGCTAAGAAATTCTGGGCTCAGCTGTGGTTTTAAGTCAAGGACTACCTGTAGGATCATTCATTTTTACAGAATATTATGTTTGGTTTTGGTTTTGCTGGCATTGGGACCCTCCGTAAGAGTTGGGCCTCATGGTGGACTCTTTTTTTCTGTAGCCAAAACACAATTTGGCTACCAAACTCTCCAAAACTGCAGTGACTGAAAAATTGGTGGTGTGGTTTCCTGCTATGTCCGATCCCAATTGTGTAGTGAACTTGGCTGCCCTTCCTCCTCCTCCTCCTCCTCCTCCTCCTCCTCCTCCTCCTCCTCCTCCTTCCTTCCTTCCTTCCTTCCTTCCTTCCTTCCTTCCTTCCTTCCTCCACCTCCTCCTCCACTAGTACTACTACTACTTCTCCTTCTTCCTTCCTTCCTCTTCCTCCTCCACTCCTCTTCCTTCTCCTTCTTCTTCTTCTCCTCCTCCTCCAGTACTACTACTACTACTTCTCCTTCTTCCTTCCCCTTCCTCCTCCACTCCTCCTTCTCCTTCTCTTTCCTTCCTTCCTCCTCCTCCTCCTCCACTACTACTACTACTTCTTCTTCCTTCCTCCTCCTCCTCCTCCACTACTACTACTACTTCTTCTTCCTTCCTTCCTCTTCCTTCTCCATTCCTCCTCCTCCTCCTCCTTCTTCCTTCCTTCCTTCCTTCCTCCTCCACTACTACTACTACTTCTCCTCCTCCTCCTTCTTCTTCTCCATCTTCTTCCTTCCTTCCTCCTCCTCCCCCTCTCCTCTTCCTCCTCCTCCTCCTCCCCCTCCTCCTTTTCTTTGATCCTGCAAATCAATACCTGTAAAAGATATTCCACCCTTTCTTTGAATCACAGAGCAAGTCATGCTTCCTAAACATTACAGCAACTTTCCTTTAGGTCATTATTCTTTTTTTTAAAAAAAATTTTTTTTATTAACGATAAACAAACATACATATACAAACATACACACATAAAAACAAACTATACATAAACAAACTGCACACTAAAATCAAGTCGTGCAACTTGAGCTTTGTGAATGGAGCTACATCGGTAATTTGTATATCCATATATCTGTATGTATGTATGTATGTATGTATGTATGTGTGTGTATACATATATATATATATATATATATATATATATATATATATATATATATATATATATATATATATATATATATATATATATATATATATATATCCTTCATTATATAACGATATTTATGTTATATAATATTAATTTTGGTTCCTCATTTTTGTGTCCTTGAGTGGTATTCCCTTATTTCGTCTTCTTTTTCTCTAACCAATCGTACCATTTTTGCCAAATCAAATAGTAACCTGAGTCTTCTTTTTCTTGAATTTCTTTGGTAAATCTGTCCATCTCCGCACATTCCAATGTTTTTTGTATTGTTCTCTCTTCTGATGGCATGTCTTCCAATTTCCACATTTGTGCAAAAGTAATTCTGGCTGCTGTAAGAATGTGTATTATCAAATATTGTATTTCTTTTTTGTAGTCTTTTGTCTTTAGGTCATTCTTCTTGACTCCCAAAATAAACGGAGATTAATGCTTATGCCCTGCATGGAGAAACCTCTTTTCTCTGGCTTTGCTTCTATCTGTTGTTGGTTTGTGTGCGCCTGTGTGTACACACATGTGCGTGTACATTTTCCCCACCTCCCACTCCGTACCTGCCACGCAGGGTTTTTTTTTTTTTTTTTTTATTATTATTATTATTATTATTATTATTATTATTATTATTATTATTATTATTATTATTTTTCCCCCCTTGTAAATGCAAACATCCTTCATGATCTTTCAAAAAAAAAAACAAAAAAACAAAACCACCCACAAATACATCACTCCAAAGAATATTTAAAGGAGCATCAGGAGGGGAGGAATTCATTGGTTTAATGGAATGCTGTCAAGGAAAATCAGCATCACAAATGACACGAGGGCAAAATTGATACTTCTGCACTGACACGCTAAAAGAAAAAAACCCTATGCATTATTTAGAAAATCCTCGAGAATCTGTCAGCGGATTGCCGAGTTAGCAGAAGTGGGGTTGGAGCCGAAGGAGGTTCGGGGTTTGAAGAGGTGTGTGGGCTGCTCCACGCCTGTAACTTTTCATGTTCAGCCCCGTCCACGCAGACCTAGGGATTACCTGGTCAGCAATTCTCTTCCAAGCTCTTTGAAGTGTTTTCAGTCAAAAGAAGTTGGGTTTTTTTTCTCCTAAAATGTAGTTTGCTCGTGCTACGATTGGCTTGCGAGTTAATGAGTGGATCAAGAAGAAGAAGAAGAGGTGTTATGTGACAGACGAAGGCCAACCTGTCTTAAATCTAAAATTTACAAGACAACCATCTGCCCTGTTGCACTGTATTATATTATATATTATTATATTTAATTTGATTTATATGCCGCCCTTCTCCGGAGACTCAGGGCGGCTTACAATGCGTTAAGCAATAGCCTTCATCCTTTTTTGTATATTTATACAAAGTCAGCTTATTGTCCCCACAACTGGGTCCTCAATTTACCTACCTTAGAAAGGATGGAAGGCTGAGTCAACCTTGAGCCTGGCGAGAGTCGAACCTGCAGTAATTGCAGGCAGCTGGTCTTAATAACAGAGTGCTTTAGACCACTGTACTACCAAGGCTGTATGGCACTGAATGCTGGGCAGCCACAACAGGAACTGAAAGCTCTCTCCTTGCCATGGAAATGCGAAGGCTCCGTTGGATATCGGGCCTCTCCCTTCTTGACCACATCACAAATGACACCATTCGACAGCATTTTGGTGTGGCACCAATTATAGAGAAGGTGAGAGAAGGCCAGCTCCGCTGGTATGGACATGTCCAGAGAGGAGCACCTTCCACCGTGGCCAAGGCTGTGTACCAACTAGAAGTAATGGCCGGCGACCTCACAGGCGCCCGAAACAGAGATGGCAAGACACCATTAACAAAGATATGAAAGCCATGGGGCTGCGCCCTGGAGACACAGTTGGCTGTGGAGGAGAAGGAGGAGAAGAGGAAGAGGAAGAAAGAGGAGGAGGAGAAGAGGAAGAGGGGGAAGAAGGAGGAGAAGAGTTAGACGGGGAAGGAGGAGGAGAAGAGGAAGAGGAGAAGGAGATGGAGGAGGAGAAGAGGAAGAGGGGGAAGAAGGAGGAGAAGAGTTAGACGGGGAAGGAGGAGGAGGAGAGTTAGACGGGGAAGGAGGAGGAGAAGAGGAAGAGGAGGAGAAGAGGAAGAGGAGGGAGGAGGAGAAGAGTTAGACGGCGAAGGAGGAGGAGGGAGGAGGAGAAGAGTTAGACGGGGAAGGAGGAGGAGAAGAGGATGGAGGAGAAGGAGGAGGAGAAGAAGAGGAGGAAGGAGGAGGAGAAAAAGGAGGAGAAGAGGAAGGAGGAAGGAGGAGAAGGAGAAGAGGAGGAAGGAGGAGGAGGAGGAGAAGAGTTAGACGGCAAAGGAGGAGGAGAAGAAGAGGAGGAGGGAGGAGAAGAAGGAGGAGGAGAGGAGGAAGGAGGAGGAGGAGAGGAAGGAGAAGAAGGAGGAGGAAAAAGAGGAGGAGGAGGAAGAAGGAGAAGAAGAAGGAGGATAGGTATTCCTGTGAATCGCTTCCAAGATCTTCTGCCGCTTTCCTGATTTATTTTTCCTGGCAGCAAAGGATGCAAACACATGTTTACAAACAAACCCCGTCTTTGTTTTCCTTCTTTAATCACATCACTAATATAGGGGAGAGGAGATTTATTTCAGTATGGGCCAGCAGGGAATTGAGGCTCGGTGATATGTATTCTGGGAGGTACGCCAAACATGAGGAGCTAGGTGTGTGTTTTAAGAGGGGCATTTCTCACATCTCCGGAAATTGGTCTCCCTTTTTATTTCCTTTTGGGGGATTTTTTTTTTTACAACTTCCTTGCATTCCAGTTTACCTGGATCTAAATTTAGATCAAGACATCCTTCTTTGATCCCTAGTATGGTGGAAGTACAATCGATAGGAAGAAAGACAACAGGCATTAGAAGTTGTGAGTTCTCCGTCGCCGGGGGTTTTCAAGAAGAGGCTTGGACGGCCATTTGTCCAGAATAGTATAGGGTTTCCTGTTTGAATAGGGGGTTGGACTAAATGACCTCCAAGGTCTCTTCCAGTTCTGTAATTCTGTTACTCTTTTTCTCAATCGTACAGCCTGTTTTATTCATCAATTCTAAAAAGTCATTTTGCCCCACGTTTTTAGTTGAAATGGTTGTCTTTTGCTTTTTAATCTTAAATCTTACTACGGTGTCAAATTCTTTTAGGTTTTTTTTTCTTCCTATTAGCAATTCTACCCAGTGGTGAAATCCAAATTATTTTACTACCAGTTCTGTGGGCTTGGTGGGAACAGTGTTCTGTGCACCTTTGGCATTTAGTCATGCCGGCCACATGACCACGGAGATGTCTTTGGACAGCACTGGCTCTTCGGCTTTGAAACGGAGATGAGCACCGCCCCCTAGAGTCGGGAACAACTAGCACATATGTGCGAGGAGAACCTTTACCTTTACCTTTATGGGATACTTAACCTGAGTTAGTATTGTAAGAAAAAATAAAGGAACCATGTGGCAGAGTGGTTAGAATGCATTATTGCAAGCTAACTCTGCCGACTGCCAGCAGTTCAATCCTGACCAGCTCAAGGCTTGATCAACTCAGCCTTCCATCCTTCCGATGTCAATAAAATGAAGACCCAGATTGTTTGAGGGCAATAGGCTGACTTTGTAAAATGCTTAGAGAGGGCTGTAAAAGCGCTGTGAAGCGCTATATAAGTCTAAGTGCTATTGTTTTAAGCAGACAAAGCCTTAAAAATTACTCTGGCAGCTTGGCTCTGTCCAAAACTAGACAGAAGTGATCTAATGAAGATGAACTAAGTATGTTAACTATACAGGTAGTCCTCAACTTATGACCACAACTGAGCTCAGAATTCATATTGCTAAGTAAAACGGTTGTTAAGGGAGTTTTGCTTCATTGTTCAACCTTTCTTGCCACAGTTGTTAAGTGAGTCCCTGCAACTGTTCAGTTAGCAACAGGGTTGTTAAGCAAATCTGTCACAAGGTGATCGATCACATGACCCCCGGGGCACTGCAACGGTCATAACTGCATGCCAGTTGCCAAGTGTCTGAATTTTGATCACATGACAACGGGATTGTTTCAACGGTCGTAAGCGTGAAAAATGGTCATAAATCACTTTCTTCAATGCCATTGTAACTTCAAAGGATCCCTAAACGAATGGTTGTAAGTCAAGGACCCCTGTGGTCTTTCTATTTAGTTGTTGTCCTAACACTTGTTCATTTTATTTTAGCGCCGCCCATTTTGTGCATTATACAATACAAGGTGCCTGCAATTTGCAAAAAATAAAAAGAAAGGTTGACCAATTGACTGATTCTTTTTTTTTTACAAACATATCACATCAGTGCGTGAACAGTGTAGCACCTGAGTGTCATACATGCTAATACAAATAAAACTAGTAAAATTAGTTATACATTCAATCAACTTATGTATTTCTAATAATGATACATAATTATAGTAAGTTGCAGTCTATCATTGTTCAATTATTCCTTATTTTCTCTTATTGTTACTTTTATTATATAACAGTGTCTGCACTAACATTCCCCTTCCTCTTATTTCTATCATTTTTTCTAACTTTTAATCATGTCACCTTTTACTAAAAACATTTTCTTTCTATCCTAACTTCTAATCGTGCCACCTACCTTAAAAGAAAAGAAAAAGAGAGAGAGAAAAAAAAAGAAAAGCAAATCAGAACAACAACAAAGAAGAGAAATCATCTATCCATCATCTCTTGCCCGCTTCAGTACTTTAGTTGCTATGCTTTTTTTAATTTGCCTCCCACCTTCGTCTCTGGGATCTTTATCTCTATCTATAACTGCTTCTTGACTATTCAATCTAGGTATTTCTCCCACCTCTACCTTCTTCCACTGTTTAATTTCCGAAATTCCTACTGGGCCCCTATCTCCCTTACAAACGTATCTTCCAACTTTCTAAACATTTTCCCTCTGGTTTAATTCATCAATCACTATTACTTCCATTGTTGTCTCCTCCTTTTCTTCTTCTTCTTTCTTCATTTCTTCTGTTGACTCCTCCCTTTCCTGGGCGTCTTGATCTTTACTCATCATCCCTCGTATGGTTCTTTCCATTTTTTCCATGATGTCCTTAAATCCTTTCTCCATGAAGTCTTTTGTATTTTGAAAAAGTAAAGCCATCTCCTTTGAAATTCCATTCATTTCTTCCTTAAAAAACATTCTGATTCTTGCAGAGCTCCAGGAATGGTTCATAGGTTGAGGCAGCTCTTAGCCAAACTGACTGTAGAATTCACCAACCTGACTGAAATTCTAGTTTGCTTCTTTGGAAATTCTTCCTCCCAACCAGAAGTTCATCCCCAAGAGTTTCCCCGTGGCTGAAATTTGGAGAAAAGTTGGCATGACGTTATGTTTGTTAGGTTCAGCTTTCAACAATGTTGAAAGTCTTTCGTGGTTGGTTTTTAATCTAATACGCGCTACCCAGAGTTGCAGCCAATGAGGTGAGCAGCTATGTAAATTAATATAAAGAGAAAATATAAATAAAGACTGAATTGTCTATTCAGTCTAGTCCCATCTTTGTCTCTTACATCGACTCCTGCGTTTTGTGTGCTTCCCACATCTTCCGAATTGCAGAGTTTTGTTAAATAACACATTAAAATTTGTAATCCAATGTGTATGTACCTCTGACATATTCTGTTATCTGTACATTTAACCTAAAAGCATCTGGGCAGGCAGAAGCTGTCGGCTAATGCAGATCTATCTGCATCTTGATCTATAAATCACAGATCAGATCAAATCATTTGGAAATCCTGAACTCTTCCAATACTTACCATGTTTCCTCCAAAATAAGACTGGTTCTTAAATCCCGTCGGAAGGAGAGATAATAAAAAAAAATTTAGAATGTGCAGAAATGAATAGATTAATATTGAGAATAAAAGATAAAGAGGATTTGATGTATTTCAAGACATGGAGAAGTTTTTATGATTGGTTACAAAAGAAATATAAATAAAGATAGAGAAAGCAAGTGGATAGGGAAAAGACAAATAAGAGAAAAGACAATAAAAAGAATAGAAACTCAGATGATGCCTAGGTAAATGGAAAAGGGGGAAGGGGGGAAGAGAAAAAGTGTTACTATAAAAGTGTACATGAATGATAAAACAGATGTAATTATTTTTTAAAAAAGAATTTGAGATGAAGATATATGTAAATAGAAAACCGGGGCTGCTCAAATTCCATTCTAGATTAAATTGAAAATGGATACAACAAAGGAGTGGGAAAGGAGAGAGGATAGAGAGAGGGAAGGAGGGGAGAAGAGAGGAAAGGAGAGAGAGGGATAGAAGAGAGGGAAAAGGAGAGGAAGAAAAGGAAGGGGAAAGAAGAGTAGGAGAGAGGGTTAGAAAGGGAGGAAGAAGAGAGGAGTGGGGGAAGGGGAGAGGAAGTAGAAAAGGGGAGGAGAGAAGGACGAAGAAAGTAGAAAGGGACAGAAGAAGAAAGAGGAGGGAAGAAGAAGAGGAAAAGTTGTGGTAAAACAAAGAAGAGGAAATGGTAAAGAGCAGCCCCAAACAAATAAAAATGAAAGTTAAAGGATAAGATCAATAATCAATGATTAATGATGGATAAGAGACTGTACACTTAAATATGTTTATGAGAAATAAAAATAAAAAGTTTTATGCAAAAAAAAAAAAAGACTGTTCTTATATTAATTTTTGCTCCAAAAGATGCATTATGACTTATTTTCCCGTTAGGTATTATTTTGCGGGAAAATACAGTACTAAATGCCTCCGTCTGGCTGACGATCTTAACCGGGGCTTATTTTTGGGGTAGGGCTTATATTACGAGCATCCTGAAAAAACATGCTAGGGCTTATTTTCCGGTTGGGTCTTCTTTTCGGTGAAACAAGGTATATGAGGAGCCTCATGAGGGAGAAGAAATCTTACTCTTAACGCTTTCTATTTCCCCCCCCCCCCACTGTTTCTTTAGAACAAAAATATCCAACTTTTGATGAGAGTTGATGGTGTTTAACGTCATGAAACTTCTAGCTGTGTATCCATTCAGATTTTTTTGTTTTATTTTTAATTCCAAATCACCCTTAAGAATGAATGCATGGCGGAAGGGCTAATGATGAGGCGTTCGGAACGTAGTTTTCTCCTTTTTATTTTCTTCACGGCAAAAGGGCTAATGAAGAAACGTTCAGAACATACTTTTGCTTCTTTTTATTTTCTTTAATCCAGTTTTGGGCTCAGAAACTGTGTACATTCGTGAACCTTTTTCTCCTTTTCTGTCACAAATTTGTAGTATCCGAGTGCCAGAGGTCTAACCTCTTCAAAGCTTTCGGAGGAGGGGGGCGGGGAGACATTCAGCATGGACTAATCTTCATTTTTTCCCCCCTATCTTCTTACCGAGCACTAATGGAAATGTATTTTGTTTAATGACTCTGAAATCCTGTTTGTAATTAGATGTGGGAATTGGTCTTACTTTGTAACAGATGATACTGGAATAATAATATGAGAGAAGCTACGCTGAGGCCGCTCCCCTCCGAAATCTGTATCATTTTTCACACTATTGACAGGCAGCGTGCTGGAGAAAGAAGCAGAGAAAACATAGAGATTGATTTTATTTTAAATAAAGGAGCGGGATTGTGGCTGATCCAGTCCTATTCGCCATAACGTTATTTATGGCTTTGCCTTGCAGGCCTATTTGTTTTCTTTTCCGTATCAAATTGGAGTCTGGCTGGCTATGGTGGGGCAGGAAATTTGGCCTTTTTGGAAAGCGTGAGGTTTATTCTAGCTCCCTCTTACGACTCATCCCATGGCTGTTCTTTGCGTGTTTTTAATATCCCTCTTTTTTTTTAAATAAAGCAATTTTCTAAGATCCATGCCATATTTGTGAACATACCTTTATGGAAATCTAATGAGCCCCATTAATTGAAAGAAAAAATTCATTTGCTTCCATAGCGTTCACCTTCCTTCCTTCCTTCCTTTCATATATCCCTCTCTTTCCTATCTCTTTCCTTCCTTTTCATCCTTCCTCTCTTTCCTTTCTTTCTATCTCCCCTTCCTTCCATCCACCCATCCATCTCCTTCCTTCCTTTCTCTCCCTTTCCTTTCTTCCTATCTCTCTCTCCTTCCTTTCTTCCTATCCCCCTTCCACCCATCCACCCATCCCTCTCCTTCCTTTCTCTCCTTTCTTTCTCTCCTTCCTTTCTCTCCTTCCTTCCTTATATCCCTCTCATTCCTCTCTCTCTTTCCTTTTCATCCTTCCTCTCTTTCCTTCCTTTCTTCCTATCTCCCCTTCCATCCATCCACCCATCCCTCTCCTTCCTTTCTCTCCTTTCTTTCTCTCCTTCCTTTCTCTCCTTCCTTCCTTCCTTCCTTCCTTATATCCCTCTGTTTCCTCTCTCTCTTTCCTTTTCATCCTTCCTCTCTTTCCTTCCTTTCTTCCTATCTCCCTTTCCTTCCTTCCATCCATCCACCATTCCTCTCCTTCCTTCCTTTCTCTCCCTTCCCTTTCTTCCTTCCTATCTCTCCTTCCTTCCTTCTTCTCCCTTCCTTCCTTCCTACCTACCTACCATCCATACATCTCTCTCTTTCCTATCTCTCTTTCTTTTCTTTTCATCCTTCCTATCTCTCTTTCCTTCCTTTCATCCATCCATCCACCCATCCCTCTCCTTCCTTCCTTCCCTCCTTCCCTCTCTCCCTCCCCATCATCCTCAAACCAACATACCAATTGCAATCCAGATGGAGGGGTGACGGGAGTTGTAATTTTAGCATCAGATGGGTAAAAAATTTCAAATGACTCTGAAATGTCAGCCTTACGTTTCTTGAATAAGGTTCTTAAATCTAAAATGTTGCTCTGCTCTCCAGTGCAGCCTTTGTCTGGGTTGCATTGAAAGGTTATAGGCCAAAGCAGAAGGAATAAGCATACCAATAAAGGAGAATATTTGTAGCTCAGTGCTACTATAACAAGCATAATTTTGCTTTTGTTGTCCATTGACATGGGGTAAACTCCAAGGTTCCTGAATTGACAGCCAACCAGTCTGTGCTGCTTTGATATATTTGTACAAGATTTCTTTATAATGGAGCCATGGTGGCGTAGTGGTTAGAATGCAATATTGCAGGCTACTTCTGGGAACTGACTGCAATTCGGCAGTTCGATCCTGACCGCCTCAAGGTTGACTCAACCTTCCATCCTTCCGAGGTGGGTAAAACGAGGACCCAGATTGTTGAGGGCAACATGCTGACTCTGTAAACCGCTTAGAGAGGGCTGTAAAAGCCCTGTGAAAGCGGTAGATAAGTCTTAAACGCTCTTGCTTTCGCTCTTGCTTTAGCCTCTAAAAAGCAGCTCAGGTTTCTTAGGCATGTTTTGTGAGTTCCAGATGCGCTAGACTACACTTTGCATGATTGACCAATAGAAAAATCCTTATCTGTAACAACAGGAATTATAACACATCTTATCTGCAGAATACCCAGGTTGGAACAGATAGTACAATAAATACTTCTGGCCATTTTCTCAGCATTCGCACCAGGATTCATGGCAACATTTTGGATTCAGAGATCGATTTGTTAAACTCCAGCAGCGGCTCATTTCTACGCCGTCTTAAGAAAGGATATGTGCGCATGCATAACCATAGAATCATAGTATAACAGAGCTGGAAGGGACTTTGGAGGTCTTCTAGTCCAACCCCCTGCTTAGGCAGGAAACCCTACACCACTTCAGACAAATGGTTATCCAACACCTTCTTAAAAACTTCCAGTGTTGGAGCATTCACAACTTCTGGAGGCAAGTTGTTCCACTGGTTAATTGTTCTCACTGTCGGGAAATTTCTCCTTAGTTCTAAGTTGCTTCTGTCCCTGATTAGTTTCCACCAAGTTGCTTCTTGTCCTGCCCTCAGGTGCTTTGGAGAATAGCTTGACTCCCTCTTCTTTGGGGCAGCCCCTGAGATATTGGAACCAATCAGAGTCCCTTTGATATTACAGGAAGTCGTCAACTTAGAACCACAGTTGAGCCCAAAATTTATGTTACTGAGTGAGACATTTGTTCAGTGAGTTCATCCCGCTTTTTACGACTTTTCTTGCCACAGTTCTTGCAAGTTGTTGTTAAGTTAGTAAGACGGTCGTTAAGCCAATCTGACTTCCCCATTGACTTTGCTTGTCCGAAGGTCACAAAAGGGGATCAGTAACAGTAACAGAGTTGGAAGGGACCTTGGAAGTCATCTAGTCCGACCCCCCTGCTCACGCAGGAGACCTATACAAGGGATTCAAACCTCCGACCTTTCTGATCGGCAAGCTCAGCGTCTTAACCATTGAGCCACTTAGGGAGCCATTGGGACACCGCAACCGTCATAAGTACATGCCAGTTGCCAAGCATCTAAATTTTGATCACATGACGATGAGGATGCTTCAACAATCATAAGTGTGAAAAATGGTCGTAAGTAATTTTTTCCCCCAACGCCTTTGTAACAGGGTGGATAAAAACAAATGATTTTTTTTAAAAAAAATCAAAAAAATCAGATTTTTTTTATTTAAATCAGATTTTTTTTATTTTTATCAAATTTATTTTAATAAAAAACTTTTGGGGTAAAAATCTATCGTAAGATAGTTTTCTATTTAAGATACATAAATAATTTAGTTTATTCAGCATGAAATGGAGCTTAGTTCCTTAGCATGAGGCTGTATATTCTGCAACCCTGGGACTATTGGTGAGGCAACAGTGGGTCAAAGGAGTAGCAGAGATGACAGTTGCTCTTTAAAAATTATGATTTAAATCGAGTTGATTTAAATCAAGCCTTTTTACTAGTGATTTAAATCCTGATTTAAATTGTGATTTAAATCAACTCGATTTAAATCAAATCCACCCTGCTTTGTAACTTTGAACAGTCACTAAACGGACTGTTGTAAGTCAAGGACTACCTGTATTTTCAGAACCAGAGAAAGAAACCACTAGCAGGTAAGGTGAGAGGGCACTAAGCTGGTGAGAACTTGGAAAAACGCTCCTCAGAATCAAATGTTTTCAAGTGTTTATTGTCCTGATCAACCCCACGCAAAACCAAGACCAAGAGAAGCATTATTTTTTTTCGTTGGTTTTGTGCCTCCCATGCTGAGCCAAAAGACATTTTCTTCCAGCTATACAGCTGACAACAGCAGGAGCCCCATAAATGCCAATTTTAATCAGAGTTGATTTTATCAAACCCATGTGCAGCCATGTAAAAAAAAAAATCCAACCCTGATTTATGTGGAAAGCAAGATGTTTCCTGACAATCTGAGCATTTAATTGTTTCATTGATTGCTTCTTTATGTATATGTAGATGGACTCAGCTGGTGAGCTCTGGGTATGAATCCATCCAGGGATCCTGGCAAAACTGGGAAGCTAGAGTCACCAACTCAAGATTTTTTAGAGTATGCTTTCAATTTGCATCGAACTAGTACCCAAAGGTAGATAGATAGATAGATAGATAGATAGATAGATAGATGATAGATAGATGATAGATAGATAGATAGATAGATAGATAGGAAATATTCTGCATTATCACGGAGAAAGCAGCTAGGAGATTGTCTCTGTTTTGACTTGTTGGTATGAAGCACACTTCGTATTATATCAGAATATAATACAGAATAACAGAATTGGAATGAGATTTTGGGGGTCTTATAGTCCAATTCTCTGCTCAAGCAGAAGACCCTATATTGTTCTGGACAAATGGCTGTCCAATTTCTTCTTAATGTCTTCTTTCCCATCCCTTCCCTTCCCTTCGCTATAATTTCTTAATTTCCTTCCTTCCTTATACTTTCCTCCCTTCCCTTCCCTTGGCTATAATTTCTTAATTTCCTTCCTTCCTCTCACTTTTCTCCCTTCCCTTCCCTATCATTTCCTAATTTCCTTCCTTCCTCTCACTTTTCTCCCTTCCCTTCCCTATCATTTCCTAATTTCCTTCCTTCCTCACACTTTCCTCACTTCCCATCCCATCCCATCTTTCAAAAGTTTGTCAAATTCGGTTCTGACATAAGTGGCAGATACTTCCTGGTTACACACCTTTTGGACTTCCTGCCTCCTGAGCAGATTGAGTCACCTGGATGACAATGACAGAGCATCCATTGTGTTCCAGAATAGTCCAGTTGGATGCAATTGGATGCAATTACCTTAAAATGCCACCAGCTTTTGTAAGCTTAATTGTATGTGTGTGATACTTTTCTAATTCAATTAAGACTAACTATTCCACATTAAGCTTTCTGTTAAAATCCATGCAGTGGTACTATAAAAAAGTCATTAATTTGCTAATATCAATTTAACTAGTTTTAGCTCATTAACCTTGACACTGATGGTGCAAGGGAGAAGAACCTTTCCAGTTTTGCCTGTTCTCAACACAATAACCTGGAACTCTAAAGACCCCTTGAAAATCCAAGTTCATTATTTTACGCCATCAGTTGCAGAATTATATCTGTGCATTGGAATTACAAATAGGGGAATGCATACTATCCCGTCTCCTTCAGAGGTTCGTAGCTCTATTTTCCATGAATTTATTTTCTAATCCAGTTCCTGCACACTTAAGTTTCTGTTTTGATATATATCGTACTCCTAACCTGTTATTAGAATAGAATAGAATAACAGAGTTGGAAGGGACCTTGGAGGTCTTCTAGTCCAACCCCCTGCTTAGGAGGAAACCCTATACCACTTCAGACAAATGGGTATCCAGCATCTTCTTAAAAACTTCCAGTGTTGGAGCATTCACAACTTCTGGAGGCAAGTTGTTCCACTGGTTAATTGTTCTAACTGTCAGGAAATTTCTCCTTAATTCTAAGTTGCTTCTCTCCTTGATTAGTTTCCACCCATTGCTTCTTGTCCTGCTCTCAGGTGCTTTGGAGAATAGTTTGACTCCCTCTTCTTTGTGGCAGCCCCTGAGATATTAGAACACTGCTATCACGTCTCCCCTGGTCCTTCTTTTCATCAAACTAGACATACCCAATTCCTGCAACCATTCATTGTATGTTTTAGCCTCCAGTCCCCTCATCATCTTCATTGATCTTCTCTGCATTCTTTCTAGAGTCTCCACATCTTTTTTACATCGTGGCGACCAAAACTGGATGCAGTATTCCAAGTGTGGCCTTACCAAGGCCTTATAAAGTAGTATTCACACTTCACGTGATCTTTATTCTATCACTCAGTTAGATATTCTTGGTTACTGTTTTCTATTTAGTGTATAGATCGTCTTCAATGTACGACCACAATGGAGCCCTAGATTTCTGTTGCTAAACGAGACATTGGTTAACTGAGTTTTGCCCCAAATGTACGACCTTTCTTGCCATAGTTTAAGTGAACCGCTGTAGTTGTTCAGTTAATATCACAGCTCTTAAGTGAATCTGGCTTCCCGATTGGTTTTGCTTGTCAGAAGGTCGTAAAAGAGGATCACATGATCTTAGGATACGGCATCCGTGATAGGTTCATGCCTGTTGCCAAGTGTTTGAATTTTGAATCACATGGCCAAAGGGATGCTGCAAATGGTTGTTAAGTGTGAAAAAACGGTCATAAGTCATTCTTTTCCGTGCCGGTTTAACTTCAAACAGTCACCAAATGAATGCTTGTAAGTCAAGGCCAACCTGTATGGTATGGTTGCCTAAGAGCCTTGGTGGTGCAGCGGACTAAAGTGCTGTTAAGTGCTAGCACTTAGCTGCCAGCTGCCTGCAATTAGTGCAAGTTCGAATCTCACCAGGCTCAAGGTTGACTCAGCCTTCCATCCTTTCGAGGTAGGTAAATTGAGGACCCGGATTGTGGGGGCAATAAGCCAACTTTGTATAGAACAACACCGCTTGGGGGGGGGGGGGGGGCCGAAGGCCCTAATAAGCAGGTATATACAAAAAAGTATGCAGGCTATTGCTTTAATGCATTGTAAACCGCCCTGAGTCTACAGAGAAGGGCAGCATATAAATTGGACTAATAAATAATAAATAAATAAATATTTTTTCTGTTTTTGTGTATTTTTTAAATTGTAGCAAACATTTAAAAATTAATATTTATCGTTCTGTTTTCAAACTTCCGCTCTTGAATGAATACCTAGGAGACTTTGCTATCAAAACAGTAAATCCACTGTAAAACGTATTGAAATAAGCAGCTGTGTAAAAGCAATTTCTACCCAAAAGCAATCAGCTTCAAGATCACGGGAAGTGTGAATACCACTTTATAATGCCTTGGTAAGGACACACTTGGAATACTGCATCCAGTTTTGGTCGCCATGGTGTAAAAAAGATGTGGAGACTCTAGAAAGAGTGCAGAGAAGATCAACGAAGATGATGAGGGGACTGGAGGCTAAAACATACGATGAATGGTTGCAGGAATTGGGTATTCCTATGGGGTATTCCTATTGGGTCTAGTTTAATGAAAAGAAGGACTAGGGGAGACATGATAGCAGAGTTCCAATATCTCAGGGGCTTCCACAAAGAAGAGGGAGTCAAGCCATTCTCCAAAGCACCTGAGGGCAGGACAAGAAGCAATGGGTGGAAACTAATCAAGGAGAGAAGCAACTTAGAACTAAGGAGAAATTTCCTGACAGTGAGAACAATTAATCAGTGGAACAACTTGCCTCCAGAAGTTGTGAATGCTCCAACACTGGAAGTTTTTAAGAAGAGGTTGGATACCCATTTGTCTGAAGCGTTGTAGGGTTTCCTGCCTAAGCAGGGGGTTAGACTAGAAGACCTCCAAGGTCCCTTCCAACTCTGTTATTCTATTCTATTCTAACTAGTGAGGAAGAGAACATTCCAAAACTGGTGTGTTGCCATCAAGAAGTCTTTTCCTTGTCAACCAATGACTGGAATTGAAATGATGGAAGATCTACAAGATGACAGACAAACACATTTGGGGAGAGATTATGGATCCTGCAGGTTCTCAGACCCCAGACTGTGAAGAAGTTTAAATATTAAGACATTTAATATAGGACATTTTGAGCTGGCCCTGGAAATAAGCCGAGAGACAGTGTATTTGACAAAACCCCAGCATAAAAAGCTAAGGAAACTTCCTAAGAACCATTCTTAATACGTTTTTCAGAAGAGAGTTAAGTGAAATATTAAAGCAAGTTCCCCGTAATCCTGGTTTGTCTTGTTGAGTTCACAAAATATGATTTTAGAAAAAACAAAATGAAAGGAGTGTGTGTGTGCATGGAAATCTGATGATTCAGAAGTTGCTGTGAATTCATAGCTAAGAATAAATGAAATAAAGGTCATATTAACCCTCATGATACTCGTTAGTGTAATCACACACAGAAGTAGACGTTTTTGAAATGTGGTGATGGGACACTGGGAAATGTGCAAGAATACGAAGGCAATGACTCACCAAAGCTCAGATTTTACTACCCACCAAATTTATGTAAGGACAAAAATCCTGCATTAGATTTCCTGGATATAGCAATAGCAAGAGCACTTAGACTTATATACTGCTTCATAGTGCTTTACAGCACTCTCTAAGTCAGCGTATGGCCCAGTGGTGGGTTGCCCCTGGTTCAGACCGGTTCGCAAGAACCGGTAGCAAAACCGGCGGGAAGCTCCGCCCACCGACCCGGATGTCATCAGGAAGTTTATGCGTGAGCAAAGCGAGCATGCACACATGGTCCCGTTGCGAACCGGTAGTAAGTAGAACCCACCCTTGTTATGGCACCCCCAACAATCTGGGTCCTCATTTTACTGACTTCGGAAGGATAGAAGGCTGAGTCAACCTTGAGCCAGTCAGGATCAAACTGCTGGCAGTGAGCAGAGTCAGCCTACAATACTGCATTCTAACCACTGGGCCACCAAGTTCCTAATAGCACTAGCAATAACACTTAGACTTATATACTGCTTTACAGTACTTTACAGCCCTCTCTAAGCGGTTTTACAGAGCCAGCATATTGCCCTCAGATATCTAGGTCCTCATTTTACCGACCTCGGACTGTGATAAGCTGAGAAAAAAGTCAATGATGCACAGAAATGGAAGGGTCACCTCGATGCCCACAATGGATGAATGGCTACAAAAAGTGATAGAGTTAGCAGAGATGGCTAAATTGACTGTTTTGATTTAAAGAAAAAAACACAAATAAAAGGATGTTATTCAGCAGGTTCTGACAGGTTCTGGAGCACCGGTAGCGGAAATTTTGAGTAGTTCAGCGAACCGGCAAATGCCACCTCTGGCTGGCCCCAGAGTGGGGTGGGAATGGAGATTTTGCAATATCCTTCCCCCAGGAGTGGGGAGGGAATGGGGATTTTGCAGTATCCTTCCCCTGGAGTGGGGCGGGAATGGAGATTTTGCAGTATCCTTCCCCTGCCACGCCCACAGAACCGGTAGTAAAAAAAAACTTGAATTCTACCACTGCGACAAATACCTTTATTTCTACTTGGAAACTACTTCTGGACTTTGTGCTTGAGGTGGGGGAAAAAAATGAAACTTTGATTAGATAGATTCGTTGTTATAGAAATGGCTAGTTTCTATTATTATAAAAAAGTGAAAAAGTTGAGGGTAGATCTTATATTTTACTGCACCAAAGGAGTTGGAAGTCAATGCCTTTTTTTCTCTCTCACTTGCTTTCCCCCACTATCCACTTCCTTGTTCCTTTCCTAATTTCTCTAATGTTTGCTTTTGTGTTCTCTTTGTATGTCGTAGTATAAATTAATAAAACTATTTGACAAAAAAGAAAGAAAAAAGTCGATGATATAATGTACCCTCCTCTGCACAGGGCCTTGTGATGTATTGCTCTTTAAGAAAGTAGTAATTTTATTACTGGGGATTGTCAAGAACAAACATCAACTTTCTTCCCAAAATGAAGAGCTTGGGGAAGTGAGCGTTTGTCATTATGTTTAATTTGTGCGTACCTCGCCATTGGAAAGGCCAAGGGAGCTAGGCCGAGTACACAGCTGTACGGGCGCCTCGACTAATTGCCTCTCCATCCTCAACCTCATTTATCTTCATTTCTTCCCAATTATGCCACATTATCAATAGTCTCTGTTGCATCCGAGTCTTAATCCCCTTTATTCAGGCAGCATTAGACAGTGGCAGATGACTTCTTGGAGGTAGACAGAGTAAACAGCTAGGAAATGCCACCCCTGGCAGATGGCGATCCTTCGCGAGAGATGGGCACAACGGTTTAGAAACACGTTGCTGGGCTAGTGGTAGAAGGAGGCAAGCTGTCAATATTTTTATAAATGATCATCAAAAGTGCAGCTTGCTTAATATCAACGGAGCAACCAGCCAAAATCGGTAAAAGTTTGAAAACTGCTTCCAAGACTGTAGGTTGCTGTAGGTTGGGTGGCCTTTATCAGAAAAGCATTGGGTTCGAAGACACCTCTCTTGACTTGAAGCATGTCCTTCACCCATATCAGAGACATTGATTGCTTTCCATCTTCTGTAGGTTGGGCGGCCTTTATCAGAAATGCATTGGGTTCAAAGATACCTCTCTTGACTTGAAGTATGTCCTTCACCCATATCAGAGACATTGATTGCTTTCCATCTTTTGTAAGTTGGGAGGCCTTTTATCAGAAGAACATTGGGTTGAAGGATACCTCTCTTGACTTGAAGCATGTCCTTCACCCATATCAGAGACATTGATTGCTTTCCATCTTCTGTAGGTTGGGAGGCCTTTTATCAGAATAACATTGGGTTGAAGGACACCTCTCTTGACTTGAAGTATGTCCTTCACCCATATCAGAGACATTGATTGCTTTCCATCTTCTGTAGGTTGGGTGGCCTTTATCAGAAAAGCATTGGGTTGAAGGACACCTCTCTTGACTTGAAGTATGTCCTTCACCCATATCAGAGACATTGACTGCTTTCCATCTTCTGTAGGTTGGGAGGCCTTTTATCAGAAGAACATCGGGTTGAAGGACACCTCTCTTGATTTGAAGCATGTCCTTCACCTCTCTTGACTTGAAGCATGTCCTTCACCCATAGTAGAGACATTGATTGCTTTCCATCTTCTGCCTCCATTTTTGCTTCTGGGAAGGACGCCTTTGGAGCCCACTTGGAGTTAACGATATTCTTTAGGCTCTCATTCTCTATGTGAGGATTGAATATCTTTCTATTGAGAGCTACATCTATGTGCAAGCAAGATCTTGGCCTGGGTTCAGTGGGCTGGTCAAAAATGGACATTTGGTTTCTTCTTGACATCCTTCATTCTTCACCTTTCTCATTCTGAATTCTTTCCTTTCCTTTCTTGCTTATACCCCTCCTTCCCACCCACTCCTTTCCCCTTGCAGCAGACAAGAACAGATTGAGCCTTCAATGAGTTGGGGTGGTTATATAAATTCGATAAATAAATAAAATTAGGCTGAAGGCTGCGTATGTATTATTTAACCCACCTCTTCTCTGTGCAGGAGTGAATAGTCTCTCTAGCACATGTACGCAATAAATGCTGGCCCAACTACATTCAGCTACCATCAGACGTTCTTTAGAGTAACCAAATTCACACTGAGTAGTAAGTTAGGTTTTTGGCGAGTCCTAACTTGCTGTGAATTGGCAGAGTGTTAATGCAGTTAGCCTGTTTCCTCCTAGCTTGCTTTTCACACTAGATTTAAGAACTACATAAAACAGAGTTGGCTTTCTTAGTGTATGGTGAAGCCCCCCAAATCTTGTGTGTCTTCTTTCTTTTTTCCAAAAAAGATAAAGTTCATGAGCTAACAAGGCTTGGTACATTATCTTGGCTTGTTAAGAGAGCAACGTGCCGAGATCCTGAATTTTCCAGTAATTAATGTAATATGAAAGTTTTCAAGTTTGTTTTTGGCCAGATGTGCTAAAGAGAGGAATCAAGCAAGAGCAAGTTGCTTCCTGTATAATCATGTTTCATCGTTCATGAGTGGCTTACAAATGCTTAAGAAGTATATTGTTTTCCATAATTGCAACAAAATAATGGATTTCTTTACAGGTTGATTAGGGTTATATCTCAACTGTCCTCCAGGAGTTCAAAGCAGGGGTGCTATTCAGCAGGTTCTGACAGGTTCTGGAGAACCAGTAGCGGAAATTTTGAGGAGAACCGGCAAATACCAGCTCTGGCTGGCCCCAGAGTGGGGTGGGAATGGAGATTTTGCAGTATCCTTCCCCTGCCACGCCCACCAAGCCTTACGCACCAAGCCACGCCCACAGAACCGGTAGTAAAAAAAATTGAATTCCACCACTGGTTCAAAGTACTGTTCATAAAACTGTTTTCTTCATTTCCCCCCATAATCTTGTGATATAGGTTGGGTAATGACGTCCAAATTGATACTGATGTGATGTGATAACAGAATGGAGAAGAGAGTTTGTTTGTTACATTTTTTTTTGCACACTTTGGAACTGGAGGCATTTGTACGTGTGATAAAACTTAATACGAAGTTTAACGTACTAGTTTTGTTTATTTCTAGCAAAAGGTGGCAGAGATGTCCATATAAATTGGTTTTTCGATGCAAATTTTGGCAGTGCGGCCTTGGAGGTTGACAAAAATAAAAATAAAAAAATGGGGGGATCTTGATAGTCACACGTACCCCACAACTTACAGATTTGCTGCTCCTGATACTAAGCAAGGTAAATCATTGAGTAAAAGGTCTAAATTAAATATTTTGGTTTTAGCGGTGTTATAGTTCATTTAAATTAATCAGACCAACACAGCCCTAATTTTTCTCACTTAAAGTTAGGATTAGTTTTCACAAAGTTGGAGAAAATCTGGGTGCTTGTCCCACACCCCCTCATCTATTTATTATACAATTATCAACAGATTACCACACCTAAGTCGTGATGGACATATTTTTTAAGTATGACTGACTGATGGACAGACTGGGAATTGCTGAATTAATGGGCATACTTCAAAGGCTTGGCAGAGCCGAGCAGTAATTACATCTGCTGAGCCACTTGATAACTTTTTGGAAATAGACCAACAGAAGGCCTTCACTGGAGTTTCTCCATTTTTAACATGTTATTTTTGTGGCTTACTTGGAACGTACAATATTGCGTCCTGTTAATGTGAATATAAAAAGCAAATCATTAAATGTGAGGGGTCTTTTTAATAGCTTGTTCGTTTGGTTTTTTTTTTTTTCCATTTTAAATGACAACTAGATTCTTGGAGAAATTTCTTCATAGAATAGAATAGAATAGAATAGAATAGAATAGAATAGAATAGAATAGAATAGAATAGAATAGAATAGAATAGAACAGAACAGAACAGAACAGAACAGAACAGAACAGAACAGGAGTAGAGTAGAGTAGAGTAGATTAGAGTAGAGTAGAGTAGAGTAGGAGTAGAGTAGGAGTAGAGTAGAGTAGAGTAGAGTAGAGTAGAGTAGAGAAGAATAGAATAGAATAGAATAGAATAGAATAGAATAGAATAGATTAGAGTAGAATAGAATAGGAGTAGAATAGAATAGAATAGAATAGAATAGAATAGAATAGAATAGAATAGAAGTAGAGTAGAGAAGAATAGAATAGGAGTAGAGTAGAGTAGAATAGAATAGAATAGAATAGAATAGAATAGAATAGAATAGAATAGAATAGAATAGAATAGAATAGAATAGAATAGAATAGAATAGAATTCTTTATTGGCCAAGTGTGATTGGACCCACTAGGAATTTGTTTTTGGTGCATATGCTCTCAGTGTACATAAAAAGAGAAGATACATTCGTCAAGAACCATAAGGTACAACACTTAATGATAGTCATAAGGTACAAATAAGCAATCCTATCATACTAGGAAACAATCAATATCAATATAAATCGTAAGGATACAAGCAACAAAGTTACAGTCATACAGTCATAAGTGGGAGGAGATGGGTGATAGGAATGATGAGAAGACTAATAATAATAGTAATCCAGACTTAGTGAATAGTTTGACAGTGTTGAGGGAATTATCTGTTTAGCAGAGCGATGGTGTTCGGGAAAAAACTGTCTTTGTGTTCTGGTGTGCAGTGCTCTATAGCGTCGGTTTGAGGGTAGAAGTTGAAACAATTTATGTGCAGGATACGAGGGGTCTGTAGATATTTTCACAGCCCTCTTTTTGACTTGTGAAGTATACAGGTCCTCAATGGAAGGCAGGTTGGTAGTAATTTGTTTTTTCTGCCGTTCTAATTCATGGGCTTTTAGTCAACTTTACCCCTTCTTTTTTCCAACTGTCTTGTCCTTCAAATCTTGTCCTTCAAATGATCAGATGTATTGTAGGAAACTACTATAAGTTGCTGTTAGTTTTCAGTTATCATTCACTGAAAAGTCAGAATACAGAATAACAGAGTTGGAAGGGACCTTGGAGGTCTTCTAGTCCAACCCCCTTTCCAAGCAGGAAACCCTATATCATTTCAGAGAAATGGTTGTCCAATCACTTCTTACAGCGTTGCGGGCACCCACAACTTCTGGAGGCAACTTGTTCCACTGATTCATTGTTCTCACTATCAAGAAATTTCTCCTTAGTTCTAGGTTGATTCTCTCCTTGATTAGTTTCCACCCGTTGCTTCTTGCCCTGCCCTGAGGTGCTTTGGAGAATAGCTTGACTCCCTCTTCTTTGGGGCAGCCCCAGAGATACTGGAAGACTGCTATCATGTCTCCCCTAGTCCTTCTTTTCATTAAACTAGACATACCCAATTCCTGCAACTGTTCTTCATATGTTTTAGCTTCCAGTCCCCTAATCACCTTTGTTGCTTTTCTCTGCACTCTTTCTAGAGTCTCAGCATCTTTTTTACATCGTGGCGACCAAAATTTGATGCAATATTCAGTTGCATCAAATATACACTTGGTAAGTGTGGTCTTACCAAGGCTTTATCAAGTGGTATAAATTCAGTCCAGTACGCTCCCATAGAGAGGGTCTTCTCAGGGTGCCGTCGGCCAAACAATGTCGACTGGCGGCCCTCAGGGGGAGAGCCTTCTCTGTGGGGGCACCTGCCACCTGGAACGAGCTCCCCCCGGAGATACGGAGGATCCCAGATTTGCGCACTTTTCGCCGTGCCCTCAAAACATTCTTATTCCAGCAGGCTGGTCTGGCCTAACCTCCCTTTTAAATTGTTTTAAATTTGTTTTATAAATTGGGATGTTTTAAATTTGTTTGTGGGCCAAAGTATTTAATGTATTTTTAAATGGTTTTTTAACGTTTGTACTATGTGTATTTTATCTCTTGGCTGTTCACCGCCCTGAGTCCTTCGGGAGTAGGTCAGTATATAAATTTAATAAATAATAATAATAATAATAATAATAATAATAATAATAATAATAATAATAATAATAATAATGATGATGATGATGTCCCATTTTTTGTAGCAAACATTTAAAAGAGCAACCTTCTCATCTTCTGTATTTTTACTTAGGATTGTAAAAAAACAAAAACCAGAAGACACCGCTATATCAATCTGAATCTACTATTTATACTCTGATTTATTTTATTATTCCAACTACTGAACTTTCAGTCTCTGAAAAGAACTATTTCCTGTTTACACACATACACACACACAAACACACATATTTCTGAAAGCTTCCCCACAATCCTTTATTTATATTTTCCAGACATTTATTTAAAAAGTTTGATCGTTGCGGTTCTTTTGCCCGTAGTTTCCTTTATTGAATTAGATTTCGTTTTATGGGTAACCATTAAAATGTATGTTTCACTGCTACAAGACTTAAAATAGCCATCAACCTGGACATCTTTCAAAGGAGATTAGACAACTTTATGAAGGACAAGGCTATGAATAGCTCTGGATGAGTGACAGTATACTTGAGAGGATAGGAAGGAGATGCTGTTTTTCTCAGTGTCCAGATTCAGGGATACAGTAAGTCGACTTACAACAGCTCCCTTATGAGCCACGGTGGCATAGTGGTAAGAGTGCAGTACTGCAGGCTACTTCTATTGACTGCCGGCTGCCTGCAATTTGGCAGTTCAAATCTCACCAGGCTCACGGTTGACTCAGCCTTCCGTCCTTCTGAGGTGAGTAAAATGAGGGCCCAGATTGTTGGGGGCAAGAGGCTGACTCTGTAAACCTCTTAGAGAGGCTGTAAAAGCACTATAAAGCGGTATATAAGTCTTAAGTGCTATTGCTATTGCTATTAGTGACAGTTTGAAGTTACAACAGCACTCAAAAAAGTGACTTGCGACCATTTTTCACACTTGCAACCATTATGGCCTCCTTGTGGTCACATGATCAAAACTCAAATGCTTGCCATCGCAACCCCATGGACAACATTCCTCCAGGTCTTCCTGCCTTCTACCATCCTCTGGAGTCCATTTAAGCTCATGCCGACTGCTTCAGTGACTCCATCCAGCCACCTCCTTCTCTCTCATCCCCTTCCTCTTTTGCCCTCAATCGTTCCCAGCATTAGGTTCTTCTCCAGTGAAGAAGACATAACTATCACTTAACTATCATGTTGCTAACTTAACAACTTCAGTGGTTCAGTTAACAAATTTGTCAAGAAATTTCGTAAAGTGGAGCAAAGCTCACTTCACAAATGTCTCACTTAACAAACAGAAATCTTGGGCTCAATTGTAAATCAAGGGCTACCTGTATTCTGGGTTAAGATTGCTTTCGATAGGATCCAGCCATACTTAACAAGCCCACCCATGATGAGTAGAGAAAATGGATGAAGCAAATTGGTACTAGACTTGTCTACAATGGTAGTCCTCGAGTTACGACCACAATGGAGCCCAACATTCCTGTTGCTAAGTTCCTGGTCTTGTTAAGTGAATTTTTGCCCCATTTTATGACATTTCTTAACCAGAGTTGTTAAGTGAACCACTGCAGTTCTTAAGTTAGTAACATGATTGTTAAGTGAATCTGGTTTCCCCGTTGACTTTGCTTGTCAGAAGGTCACAAAAGGGGATCATGTGACCCCGGGACACTGCAACCGTCATAAATACGAGTCAGTTGCCCAGCGTCTGAATTTTGATTATGTGACCTTGGGGATGATGTATGTGTGAAAAAATGATCCTAAATCACTTTTTTACCACAGCTCTTTTTTTTCAATGCTGTCGTAACTTCAAGCGGTCACTAAACAAACTGTTGTAAGTCAAGGTCTACTGTACATGGGCGTCTGAAAATCTGCATGCCAGACCTTTCTGCTTCCCAATTTGGACAGATGTATGGTAATACCTTGGTACTCAACTGCTTTGAAACTCGTCAAATTCGGTACTCAGTTGTCAGTTTGTGGCAGCACACAACAATCAGATAATTCAACAGGATTCAAATTATATAAGAAACTTCTTTATATACAATACCAGTGGGGACTGTTTGGATAGACAAATTCAGCATACAATATCAGGAACACAGAAGCAATATTCATAGAAGCAAGGCATTACAGAATAGAGATACAGAGGGTCCATATTATACAGAAGCACCAAAGTTACAGAGGCCAAGCCAACTCTTATATACAGTTCAGCAAGTCTAAGCCACGCCCAGACTCCAAACTTAACGCCCCACACAAACAAATACTATGTTTCAGTTTCCAAACAGTCCCCATTGGCTGACCTGTTGCCATGTCTATCCAAACAGTCCCCATTGGCTGACCTGTTGCCATGTCTATCCAAACAGTCCCCATTGGCTGACCTGTTGCCATGTCTATCCAAACAGTCCCCATTGGCTGACCTGTTGCCATGTCTATCCAAACAGTCCCCATTGGCTGACCTGTTGCCATGGCTATCCAAGCAGATCCCATTGGCTGACCTGTTGCCATATCTATCCAAACAGTCATATTGTGACATCAATGCAGTTTGACACGAAATTTTTATCCCGCTACTCATCATTTGTTTAGTACTTGTCGCACCAGCTAGAGCAAGTCGGTATCAGCTGCCTTGTGACTCACTACATTATTCCTTACGGGAAAAATCTGTTTGGTACTCAACGTGCCACCTGGAGCAAATTAACTATGAGTATCTGCAGAGTTAGCTCACAATGACCAAATCCATTGGAAATTTAGAACTGGAAAGGCCATGCGAAGCAGAGTTCATAATTGCCAGGAATCAATGTTCCTAAATAAGATAAAGCCATCTTGGTACCCTCCAGATATTACAGGCATTAATTCCATTATCCTAAGCCAACATGGCCATTGACGTGGGATAGTGAGAGTTGTAGGTCAAAACAACTGAAGGGCATCAATTATGTCCCTCTGTTTTCTTCTCCCTGTACGTGAAGGTTCCTGCCATAATGTTCTTCCTTGATGTAACTCCTGGAAATTTGTGGAATGTGAATCTGGTGATGCGATGAGGTCTTAGGAGCTTCCTCGCAAACATACTGGAGTTTGTTTGCCTTTGAACAACCTCGAGGCCACCAATAAGTTAAAACAAATGTAATAAAATGAGAATTACAACGTCTCTAAAAGCAAAGCAGCTGTTAAAACAGTTGGGCATCTTCCAGCAGTAAAAACATCATGTCAGTACAGCAACTTAAAAACAAATCAGTCTTCGTATTTTAAAAGTATTCTTGGTCTCAGAGCTATCAGGCAGAGAAAGGGCTGTTAAGAAGGAGACAAGGAGACCCCTAGAATTATGCCTAGACCTCCTAGATGGCAGAAGTCACAATATCTTCTGAAATGCAGCCCTCTATTTTTGCATTCACCATTCAGAAATGAGAGTGTTCAGCCAAAGAGGTTGTAGAAAAAATGCTTTTAAAAGTTTTTTTAAAAAAAGCCTCTGATGATCGCAGGGCTCAGCTGGGCATGGGAGGGGCGGAGGCAGGGATTTTTTGCTACCAGTTCTCCGAACCACCACCCGCCATTGCTACCAGATCAGGCGATCCGATCTGAACCGAGAGTATTTCACTCCTGGAACATGGACATGAACGAAGGAAGTAAATACAGATAAATGGGGACAGTAGGGCAGGGACGGTAGGCACGCTGGTGCGCTTATGCACGCCCCCTTTAGGGACCTCTTAGGAATGGGGTGAGGTCCACAGTAGACAGTTTGAGGTTGAAGCTGTGGGGGTTTGAGGATGTAACAACGGAGTCGGGTAGAGCATTCCAGGCATTGACCACTCTGTTGCTTAAGTCGTATTTTCCGCAATTGAGTTTGGAGCGGTTTACCTTGAGTTTGTATCGATTGTTTGCCCATGTATTATTGAGGTTGAAGCTGAAGTAGTCATTGACAGGTTAGACGTTGTAGCAGACAATTTTGTGTACTATACTTAGATCAGACCGTAGGCGGCGCAGTTCCAGATTGTCCAAGCCCAAAATTTCAAGCCTGGTGGCATAAGGGATTCTATTGTGAGCAGAGGAGTGGAGTACTCTTCTCGTGAAATATCTCTGGACCCGCTCAATCGTATTAATGTCCGATATACAATGTGGATTCCAGAGCTGTATTCGAGAATTGGTCTGGCAAAGGTTTTGTATGCCCTAGTTAGCAATACAGCGTTACCGGAGAAGAAGCTCAGATTTAATCTCAGATTTGCTGGCTATATGAAATATAAAAATAAAGCAACATTATGTATACAGAATTTTAAAAAAGGAAAGAAGGGAAGGGAATTGAAGAAGAAAAGGGAAGGATGGGAGGGAAGGAGGAAGGAAGGAAGGAAAGTATTGTATATTTCATATAACACAAATGACACGCATACACCAGCTTTTGAGAATTTTCCATGCAAGGACACTGAAGTTATTATTATGTTCAGCAAGAGAATTCAATTCTTTTCTCTCCCAGAAATGTATATCCACAAATCAAATGTCAGATGCAGATAGATGCAGTGGACAGTGTGAATTTCATTTAGAGACATCTCACCTTTTTTTAAAAAAAATAAATAGATAGATAGAAAGAATCTGAAACCAAAGGAGAAAACAATGTCAACTGATTGAACTTAAAAGTAGTTTTTGAAATTTTTCATACCCACCAAACACTAAAACAAATTTGCACGTTGCAGACTTTTCTTCCTTGGATAGAAAGAGCCAGTTTTAAGAGATAAATCTAGATGGTGATCCCATAATCCTTTAGCAAGAAATCCTTTTCTGAGATACCCACAAAGTGCCTTTAGAAAGTTGACAAAATTACTGTCCTACCAGCTATCTTCCATTCTAGCTGCCAGAGGAAAAGTTTTCCAATCAAATGTAGCATTGGATATGTGTTCGTTGTTCCTGACTCTAGGGGGCGGTGCTCATTTCCGTTTCAAAGCCGAAGAGCCAGCACTGTCCGAAGACGTCTCCATGGTCATGTGGCCGGCATGACTAAACACCAAAGGCGCACAGAACGCTGTTACCTTCCCACCAAAGGTGGTCCCTATTTTTCTACTTGCATTTTTATGTGCTTTTGAACTGCTAGTTTGGCAGAAGCTGGGACACGGAACGGGAGCTCACCCCGTCATGCGGCACTAGGGATTCGAACCGCTGAACTGCCGACTTTTCGATTGACAAGCTCAGCCACTGAGCCACCACGTCCCCCTTAGACAGGTGTATAAATCATATCATCTCTGCAAAGCAACATGGCACATTTATTGTCATTTGCCCTCTCGATGGATGCCCGTGATTGTAAGAATAATTGCAGCCTCTGACAACATTGTGCATTAGATGTTGTAAAACCATTTTGCATCCCCGTTAACTCTGAGAATTCAGTAAACAGAATGGAAACACTGTGTCATAAATTGTTATAAAGGGAATTCTTTCCTCATATTAATTAAGAAGCTAATGTCCAGGGACTGGCTGGTTTAAACTGGGTCTTGGCTTGATAGAGGATTCAGGATTTGTAAATTAAGTTACCGTATTTTTCAGAGTATAAGATGCACCTTTTCCCGCTGGAGACCATGTGCATTTATAATACCCTTATATAAAAGGTGGTTTATAGCAGGGGTCTCCAACCTTGGCCACTTTAAAACTTGTGGACTTCAACTCCCAAAGTTGCCAAGGTTGGAGACCCCTGGTTTATAGCCTCCTTAAGTGGACAGAACCTCGTGCTATGTCCCCTGCAGAGTTCATAGTCCTTGGTGCACTCTAAGGTTGGTTGTTTGCTTGCAGACGTCTCATTACCCAACTAGGCAACATCATCAGTACAAGGGAGTGTAGGTTTTGCTGTCTGTGTACAGTAGTTAATGAGGATGTGGGTTTTTTTTTCCCTTGGTAGTTCCTTGATTAGAATATTAGATGCATTTAATGGTTTGTATTTAACTGGTTGTATTCAAACAGAAGAACCTGAGAGGCTTAGATTTAGATTCCGACACAGAACGGGGGTGGTACGGATGGCCTCAAAGGATCCTTTCAGCTGTAGGATTCTATGAAATAGAACAGGCACTGTCTCCGCTCTCTGCAACACAGTGCCTTATTTTCCTTTCTCAGCATCTATCAAGCAGACGTTCTCTGGAATGAATCCAGATATGGATCATCATCTTAATTTACACATTGCATCCACTGTTTAGTAAATGATGCGGACCTGTAGTGGTGTTAATTATGATTAAAAACATGTTTGTTTGTTCTCTCTCTCCGTCTCTCTCTCTCTCTCTCTCTCTCTCTCTCTCTCTCTCTCTCTCTCTCTCTCTCTCTCTCTCTCTCTCTCTCTCTCTCTCTCTCTCTCTCTCTCTCTCTCTCTCTCTCTCTCTCCGAGCATTCGTAGAGTTCGAAGCACAAAACTGTTTATTGTTGTTCCCTATACACAAGAATCTGGCCAACTAACAGTCAAAGCTAAATTGGTGCTAGATGAGACTCAATGGAATTCAAGGGGGGTTGGATGCAATGAGTCCAAACTAATGGTGTATTTAACCCTACCTTCTAGCTCGGATGTCTACCTCTTAAAGGACATTCCAGCAACCTTTAATCCAATCATTTGTCTTTTTTTGGTGTTTCCCCCAACTTTGCCAATCCTGATCACATTTTCTAGTATGTCAACCCCAACATATGTGAGTTGATCATCACTCGTGTGGAAGGATCTGCTTTTATTTGATCTAAGACTGGTTAGCTTTCCTTGCAAGCCATGATATTTTTAGTTAGCATTTCCAAAAATTGAAATTTGAAGACATCTATCCCCCCCCCCCCCACCTCATTCTCAATGTCTGGCTTTCAACAGTTGTACAATATTGGTGTAAAGACCACTGCCTTTGACTTTCTGTTCTTACAGAATAACAGAGTTGGAAGGGACCTTGGAGGTCTTCTAGTCCAACCCCCTGCCTAGGCATCATCTGGTTTGATTGGAATGTCCTTAGCCTTTGTGTCTTTCTTATGGCTTTCCTTGATGGGATTGGCTTGCCAATGTTCTCTTTGTACTTCGAGCTAGAGAGAAGGAAAACACCATTTAATACTGATTAAAACTATCTTTGTCTTCTTAATATTTAGCACCAGTGGTGAAATTCAATTTTTTTTACTACCGGTTCTGTGAGCGTAGCTTGGGCATGGTGTGGCTTGGTGGGCGTTGCAGGGGAAGGTTACTACAAAATCTTCATTCCCACCCCACTCCAGGGGAAGGATACTACAAAATCTCCATTCCCACCCCACTCCAGGGGAAAGATACTGCAAAATTCCCATGCCCTCCCCACTCCTGGGGGAAGGATACTGCAAAATCTCAATTCCCACCCCACTCCAGGGGAAAGATACTGCAAAATCCCCATTCCCTCCTCACTCCTGGGGGAAGGATATTGCAAAATCCCCATTCCCACCCCTCTCTGGGGAAAAGCCAGAGGTGGTATTTGCTGGTTCTCCAAACTACTCAAAGTTTCCGCTACCGGTTCTCCAGAACCTGCTGGATTTCACCCCTGTTTAGCACTCATATTTAATACGAGCTTATTTTTATTTTTTGATTTCATTCTAAGACTTCTTTATTTTCAGCCAGCAAAGGGATATCAACTACCTATCTGAAATGGTTAATGTTTCAGCCTCCTCTTTTGAATTCCAGCTGTCATCCTGCCATTTGTATAAAATATTTGCTGTCTAAGATAAAAAAGATGGGAGGAAAATATCTAAGTGTAAATAATTTGTTTGGACATTATGCCTGAATATAGGCTTTTCTCTTTCCGTTATATCTCTTGCCCAAAGGCCTTGTAATATGTGAGCAGGGAGGAATATTTATGCTCTTTGCCCACCCAAGAAAAGTTTTCATAACCGAGAAAAAAAATAATATTAATAAAATTGCAACGTGGATGAATCTCTTGAGCCCTCCCAGTTGCTTCTGACATGGCCAACTTCAGCGGAAGAGAGAGAAAGAAAAAAATGTCCCATTCCACAAAATGGAATGCATTTTTCCATTTACCGTATTTTTCGGAGTATAAGACGCACTTTTCCCCCCCCACTAAAAGAGGCTGAAAATTTGGGTGCGTCTTATTCTCTGAATGTAGCCCCGCCCACCCGTCGGCCTCCGCGTGTCTTCTTCCTGGCTGCAGAGATTGCCACAGACAATGGCTTGTGTTTTTGGGCTCTGCATGTCGCGCTTTCAGCCTCCAAATGCTCCGTTTGAGAGCCGTTCAAGGCTGCGGGGATCACCAAAGCACATCACTGCCGATCGCTGCCTCTGCGCACGCTCACAACCAGCGAACTAATGTGCTGAAGCTGACCAGGCTAAGGATACTAGCCAGATGAATATACCTGGTAAGCCGAGGCAGAATTTTTTCCCCCCTATTTTCCTCCCCAAAAACTAAAGTGCGTCTTATACTCCGAAAAATACGGTATCTACTCATGTAGGAAAGCAATAACACACCCTCTTTGGGGTCGACTGTGTGTGCAGCATCTAGCTAACATTTTTTTAGGTAGGGAGAAAAACGTTCAGGATATAATTACAAAAGAAAATGTTGGTCTCAAATAACCGTGACCCCATTTTTGGGGGGAAACCAGAATTAATGACTAGGTGGAAAGTGTTTAACTCGCTGAAGCGTCTTGTCATCTCTCTGGTGAAGCCAGTAAATATGTAACACCAAGTGGCTTGTTGCATTCTCACTCTGTATTCTCAAGAGTTAATGGGGATGCAAAGTAGCCTTACATGTAGAAGAAAAGAACATCTAATGCAGGGGTCCCCAACTTTTCGGACCTCAGGGACCACTAATATGATCTGCCTAATGACCGGCTGGGTGGGTGTGGCAAGATGGTTATGTATGTGGCTGGGTGGGCATGGCCAACTCAATGTCACTCATGTTGAGGGGTGCCTTACCAGCCTCTACTTGCCATTCCTCGCCTGCCCGCCCGGACTCCTTAAGGCCTCAACAGGAAGCAGTTGTTGGAGCTAAGCAGCCACCACGAGAAAGAATTGGCAAAACAGCTCAGTTCAAATTGGATCTGACAAGAAGGAGGCTCAGCAGAAGCAACTCACTGAGCACTTTCCAAGCAGAGGGAAGACCTGTGGGAGTGCAAGTGCCTGGAAGCTCAGTGGGCTGAGATGGTCAGCCAGTTCCAGGCCATGATGCAGTCCCACTGGAACAAGGTCCTCTGGCTCTTCGCCACCAGTGGCAATTCCCTCCAGCCTTACCCAAAACCCCGCACCAGGAGGCTAAAGCAGACCCCGAGTCGGAATTTCTGTCCCCCTCTGACCCATACAAAAAGACTCTGAAGGGGGAGACTCTCTGCAGCAACACAAATGTTCATTGCACGTATCCGGCCCAGGGGCCATAGTTTGAGGACCCCTGATTTAGTGCAATATAAAAAATGCAAATAATTTTTCTGCAGTCCACCAAAATTTTCTCACGGACCACCAGTTGGTGACCGTTGATCTAATGTACCGGTACAAGGTTGTCAGAGGCTGCAATTATTCTTACAATCACGAGTGTCCAAAAGAGCGAGCAAATGACAATAAATGTGCCATGTTGCTTTGCAAAGATGATGTGACCTATGTACCTATTCTCACTCTGCAAACGGAGACTTGGTGGCTTCATGATGCTGGAGATAGTCTTTGCCCCAGCAGTTCGAGTCCTAGCACTGGTGGCAGGGTGAGCTCCCATCACTCGCCTCAGCTTCTACTCACTAGCAGTTTGAAAGAGCATGTTATATGCAAGTAGAGAAATAGGTACCACTTCCGTTGGTGTGGTACCTTCCCCGTCCGTAGGGAAGGCCGTTTTCACCCTCTCCAGATTGCTAGAAAGGCTCTGGAACTAGGTAAGAGAGAAAAATGGGCCTACTGGGCCATCGTGTGCCAGGAGCAGGGTGAGCGGGGGGGGGGGTCGTGCGTTTATGCGCGAGGGTAGGGTAGAATTATGGATGCGGGCATGTGCGTGCGCGATTCCCCCCCCCCCCTCCTGGCATGCAATGGCAGAAAGGTTAGCCATCATTGTCCTAGGATATCTTTCTTATTTGGGGAGTATTTTGTATTGAAATGAGAGAAGGTTAGCCTCCCATCCACCCAAATGTGGAAACATAGGTGGGAATTAAACCAGTTAAAGAACCCGAGTTTCCAAGCAAATTAACTTCTACTTTTTCAGAGCTGCTTGGTACGTGGTGACCTGTTACAGCTCTACATTCTGGAACGCTGTCATTTCTAGAAGATACATCTAGAGACAAGGTCTGAATTGCACCCCCTTTCAGTCAATATGGATTTGAGGTCATCCTTGTAAAATGTGTGGAATTTATGATGGCCCGGCTGACACAAATACAGCCGTACCATTGAACTCCGCTGTAATTACGCCACATTATATTAGAACATATGATATAATTTAACTTGGCATAAACGCATCTTTCTTTGCCTATGCAAAGCTCATCGTTTTTGCAAATTACACATTTGCACTAGTAAAGATAATTCATCGCTCGGCTGTGAGCATAAAAATGATGGAGCTTTTCCCTTTTTTGGCTCCGTCATTGATCTTTCGGATTTTACTGTTTGATAACATGAATCACATTTATTAGCCAAGTGTTCATCATAAAGAATGTAGAATGCTTCTCTGCTGTTATCTTCAATTAAGATACATTTTTTTCCCCTGCCACTGTCTCTTACGTGTCAATGAAATATTATGGATTCTAATTGGAAATCTAGTTAATGAATTCCTGGCATTGTCAATAATCCAGACCGACTCTCTCAACCATACCTTCCTTTTACCACTTCGCAAAATAGTGGAAGGAGCAAAAAGAGAGAAAGACATTCCTTAGAGTCGAAATCTCGTAAGAGTGATTTGATTTAATGCAAAAAAAAAAAAAATGGGATTGGGGTTAAACCAGTACAATCTCAACCTTGGCAATTTGAAGATGCGTGGACTTCAGTTCCCAGAATTCCCTAGCCAGCTGTGCTTTGCCAACCATACCTTCCTTTTACTAGTTCCCGAAATAATGGAATCATTTTATTGAGTAGAAGGGCTGGGAAGGAAGAAATTCATTTCTTAGTGCAGAAATCTCCTAAAAGTGATTTGATTTGTATGTATAGGGGGGGAGAAATCGACATAGGGTTTAAACCAATATTTCTCAATCTTGACAACATGAAGATGCTTGGACTTCAACTCCCAGAATATCCTAGCCAGCTATGCTACGCAGGGGTGGAATTCAGAAATTTTAGCAAGGGGTTCTCTGCCCGGTTGCTGGGTGGGCGTGGCCTACTCAGCCTACTGCACCATGGCCGGGAGGGGGGGGGGGCGGGGGCAGCCAGTCTTTGCAACTACCAGTTCAGCAAACCAGATATAAAATTAGCATCTCATTCGCCGGAACCATTCCGAATCCCACCCTGAAATCCCACCCCTGATGCTACCCCAAGCTAAAGTTGTCCAGGTTGAGAAATGCTGGTTTAGAGTGTAGTTAAGATCAGTAGTGTGTTGCCCCCTATGAAGGAGGTTCTGTGCACAATAGACCGTGATCCAATTACGCACACAAACGCACGCAAAAGCATGCAAGTCGAGAGAGGAGTCTTGAGAAACTATTTGTTTTAATAAAAACACATGAAAGCAAAGCCTACAAGAAAACACCAACAGCCAAAAGCTCTCCTCTTAGCGAAGTCCATCAGCTCTTCATGAAGTCTTTCCTCAGCATAGGGAGTTCTCGGTCCTTTGTCTGCTTCCTCGGGAGCAAGGCAGTGACTCAGCTCTTTTGCTCCATTGAAGTGACTTCAGCCATGGAGGCTCTGTGGCGTATGCAAGTCTCTGTCCCTCTCCTCGTCTGTGTGAACCTGTCTCTGTGTCTCTCTTTGGGCTGGAAAAGCCCTCCCTTATACTTCAAGAATGTCCATTGGAAAAAGCCCAGGAAAGACTTGAAATCAAATACTGCGGCATGATTGGCCAGTTCAAACTCACAAGCTGATATCCAATCAATAGTTACAGCTAATCCTGAGAGAACTTATCTCTCATACCCCCGGTTCGGACCGGTTTGCAGGAACCGGTAGTAAAACTGGTGGAGGCCCCGCCCACTGCCCCAGATGTCATCATTGGCAATCTGCACTTTGTGCGTGCACGATCCCATTGCGAACCAGTAGTAAAGGTAAGTAGAACCCATCCCTGATTAAGATGAAACGATGTTTGGTTCTATTTTTACATCAAGAGAAGAGTCTTGTGAAGAGTTGACCTGATTGAAGGGAGAGAGTGAATGTTCTTCCTGGATAGTCTGTAAATCAAATCAATCTTTATAAAGGTCATAGGCCAACATCAGAATGTCAATAAGGATTATATATATATATTTGCATTAAATAGAGATTATTTATCAATATTGGCGGAGTTCACATGTTACATCAAATGATAATAAGATTTATTTTTCTTTGGCGTAATGTACACTGCAGAACCATTCATTGGTGATATATAAACCATGATTCAGGGTTTAGTCTGTTCTGGGACCCCAGCCCGGGCAGTGGTAAAATTCAATTTTTTTTACTACCGGTTCTGTGGGCATGGCTTGGTGGGCATGGCTTGGTGGGCGTGGCAGGGGAAAGATACTGCAAAATCTCCATTCCCACCCCACTCCAGGGGAAAGATACTGCAAAATCCCTGTTCCCTCCCCCCTCCTGGGGCCAGCCAGAGGTGGTATTTGCCAGTTCTCTGAACTACTCAAAATTTCCGCTACCAGTTCTCCGAACTACTCAAAATTTCTGCTACCGGTTCTCTAGAACCTGCTGGATTTCACCCCTGAGCCCGGGGTAGCTTAGTTCAGTAAAATACAGTTCAACCATGACTGATAGCAACTTGGGATGCAACAGAGGCCTCACAATGGAAAGCGTTAGATGATAGAAGATGACTCAGATCTGTTAGTCTCTACATTTTATCTGCCGCTCACCCTCCTACCCCCGCCCCCGAAAAATCTAGACATTCTGCCTGGATTGTTGAAAATTTACTAACAAAATCTGAATTGTCGAATGTATAGAAAATGCTTTTATATCAACAGCACCCATGCACTTATTGATTTTTGTGGTTTTCTGTTGAGAAATAAACGTGCCCCGGTTGGTGGGTATCCTTCCCTGCTCTGAGATTTGCAGATTTTGTTAAATCCCCGTGCTGTAAACAATACAGCGGGCTCTTTTCAGGCAATTAGGAGGTTTGCAAATTAATTACACTTGAAAAGTACTGCAAGCCAGGGCTCCTGATAGGTATGTACTGGAGCTGTTTAGATCCAGATTGTTCCTTTGGCTGGACCCATGGTGACCGGACTACTACTACTACTACTACTACTTCCCCTCCTTCTCCTTCTCCTTCTTCTTCTTCCATATCCGTCATCAGACACTGGCGATCATGTTGGCCATCCTATTTTTGTCAACAGCTGCATGAAAAAGTGCTGCTGAGTTTTGTCCAAACCGGTCCCTTAGATTTTGAAGCTATGATGTTCTTCTTCTGCCTGGACCTCATTTGCCTTCAATCTTTCCCTGGAGGATTAAGTTGAAGGATGCCATATTTTTCTGAGTGTTGCATCACATGTCCAAAATATTCTAACTTTCGTTTTTTAATGTCTTTGATGATTTCCCTTGGCTTTCCCAGGCGGCTTATCACCTCCTCATTTGTGATTTTATTAACTCAGTTTATAAGTAACAGCTGTCTGTAAATCCACATTTCAAATGCTTGTAGTCTCTTCAAGTGGTTTTCTGTGGTTACACGAGGGTGGGCAATGAGAGACAGCTAAAGGGAAGGAAAAGTTGAATTTAGGGATTTGGGCGCGCGATTCTCAGTTCTGGCTTTGCAATACTGCAATACACTTAATCTCTAATAAACTATACCTTTCTCAACAAATGGAGCCAGGAATTGTTTCTATTTAGAGGTGTAAGTTGTGGCAGGTTTGACAACCTATCTTTAAAAGAAGGGAACAATCAATGTTCTGTGTGCTTTTTTTTTTTAGGTGGAAGTGAATCCTCGTGGGATAAAGAGAAGCTTCAGTCGCCGATTCCGACAGGATCTCATCACGGGATTAGCCACGCGGCACTGTCAGGGCAGGCCAATTTGGGGAGCGCTCACCCACTTAGTCCTCTGCAGCAGAACCATCTGCTCACAAACAGTACGTATGCAAACACAAACATTCCAGCATCTTGGCGGGTTCAGAAATGTCCCGGGACCGGCCCTGTCGTCAAGCGGAGGGAGACACCCTCTTTAGCTGCCATTTCTTATTTCACTGCCAAGAATAGGAAGAGGGACTGACGGAATTGTCTGCCAGCACTTTAGTCCGCTGCGCCACCAAGGCTCTTACGTATGTTTTCTTTCCATGCTTTTCTTGTGGAAGTGTGAATTGGTAAATTGGTGGCTTCTAGACTAGAGGGCCTGATGAATTTTAATGAAGATGGTATATTTGGAAATATGAGATGGCCAAGCTCCATCTAAGCTTTCTAAGCATAATCCTTTTTTTTTTTTTCAATTATCCTCAGGCAGTGCAAGGAAAGGACTCAAAGTCTTAAGTTTTTTTTTAGCACCTGGTTTGGGGAGTGTGACTCACGTCTGCTTACCTCAGGATTTACTGAGATTGCCTGAAGCATCTTTTGAGTAACTTCTTAGTAGCTGTCTTTATCCTGGTTAACACTGATTCATGTTAAACTTTGGGGAAGCGGGTTCCTTACCATGCTTTGTTAATGTAACCCATTTGGTTATTTCGGAACTATTTGGTGGTTAATGTATTGTGCTAATCCAACAAATTGGTTAATTCAGGAACCAGTTAAGCATGTTGTGTTAATGGCACCGTTGAGATGTTGGCATTCGACGGGGAGTTCTCCAGTGATGTCATAATCTCTCTGGGACAATGAGGTCATTAAATGCCAGAACATTTCAATCCCATTTTTTCTTCTTCCAACCTCTCTCTTCTCCCACTGCATTTACATTTGGAATTTAGGCGTGTTTTTTTTGTGTGTGCAATATGCTAATGGGAACTTATCAAAGAGAGATCCAATTTAGAATTAAGGAGAAATTTCCTGTCAGTGAGAACAATCAACCAGTAGAATGGCTTGCCTTCATTAAGTCGTGGATGCTCCAGGATGGAGCTTCTTCCACCCAGAAGGATGGAAGGCTGAGTCAACCTTGAGCTGGCCAGGATCAAACTCCTGGCTGTGGGCAGAGTTAGCCTGCAATACTGCCCAACCTGCTGTATATCATTTTTGTTAGGATATGGTTTGAGCCTAACAAGTTGTCCAGGCAATATATGTGTTCTGTGACTTTAATATGAATATGTATTGTGTGACTTTAAAGTTTTACTGCTGATTCATTGTAATGCTGAGTCATGCTGTAATTAGATAATCGCTGGTTGTAAACTTATTTAAGAAAGGTACTGTAAAGTATTCAGTTGATGATAAGCTACCATTGTGTGTGGAGTTGCTATCATTGTGCTATCATCGTTGGATGGATCTGCTACCATTGTGGTTTGTGAACCAGAGTGAACTTGTTATTCTAACCAACTACTGTTTGTGTGGTAAGAAGATTGTTGTATCACTGGACTGATTTAACTGGCAAAGACTTGGATTGATTTAAAGACTAAATTGTTTTTTCACTATAAAGTAAACTTTTGATAAACCAGTTTGCACATCTCTTATTCATTGCTCTCAGCAACGTTTCTCTGCTCTACACTCTGCTGGTTAGTAACACAACAACAATATCCTTAACAATTTTGTTGCTGTTGTTGTTGTTGTTGTCTTCCGCGTGGTGTTCGGAGTGTTTATTGAATAAGAAATAATTCTGCCCGATCTGCAGAAGCAGATGCATTTTTCTTCTCTTTCCTTTCCTCCTCCCCTCACCCCCTTTGCAAAAACCTTTTGAGATATTGTCCCTTAAAACAATGAAGGGTTGTTACATTCTGTTTGTCATTTGCATGTTGTTTGCATGTCAATCGGATTGTAAAGACATGAGCAGCCCCGTTCAGACAGATGGTGTCTGGAAGCACTAAAACTCTACGGTGTAGAAGGAAAAGATTATGAGACTGCAGGGGAAGAGTTAATGAGTGGACAAAGACTGCCATTAGCAGTCAATGTGGGCTGGATGGAGTGAGTGAAACAAGAGATATCACAACACGCATTCTTTCCAAACCAATCATAAGCTCCTGGTGTATTGTGTAAATATAAAACTAGAGGTAGATATAAGGATTTTCCCAGCATCTCTTCTGGCGTCATACTGTCTTCCAAAGATAAGTAGTCCTTGACTTCTTTTTTTAATAAGTTTTTTATTTATTTTCCATTAAAAACATATATAAACAATCCATCTCTCTTTAAATATTTCTGTGCAACATCCTCCTACAAATTATATACGTTAAACAATTATACCTTGTGTAACTCTTCATTTCCTTCATAATGTATCTTCTAGTACAAATCCAATAACATTAAGCATAGTTATTCTCATCGTACTCCTATTATCAATTGCCCTTTTATTCTTATCTCTATTTTAATATATTTTCTATTCTTATTGTCTTCTTCCTTTATTTCCAATTTCCTTCCGCCCCCCCACCCCCCAACCGTTGGTAAAATACTTCCCATATCATATAATAATCAGTTTGTTCTTTCTCTTTAATTGCTAGTGCTAGTCTATTCGTTTCTCCACATTCTAATATTTTCCTAATCACCTTCTCTTCAGTAGAAATCTCTTCACTTTTCCAATATTGTGCAAATACAATTCTAGCTGCTGTTAATACATGAATAATTATATATATGTATTTTCTTTGAGTAGTCCTTGACTTATAAGCACGATTGAGAGCAGAATGTTCCACCGTTAAGCAAGGCAGTTGTTGAACGAGTCCTTTTAGCCATGGTTGTTAAACAAATCACTGCTGTTACTAAGGGAATTGTGTGGTCTTTAAAAGGGAACCAGGCATTTCCTGATTGGCTTTACTTGCCAGGAGTCAAGTAATCCAGCCATCAATCTTAAAACTGAATCTTTTGAATATTATATTCAAGTCAAGTCACAAGAGTCTTTTGAAAGATGCCGATTACAGTATTTCTATTGTACGTTTTAAACATCAGAATACTTTAGCAAAACAAAAACAAAAAAAGAGCCTTGGTGGCGCAGCAGACTAAAGTGCTGTTAGGTAGCACCAACTGCCTGCAATTACTGCAAGTTCAAATCCCACCAGGCTCAAGGTTGACTCAGCCTTCCATCCTTTCGAGGTAGGTAAAATGAGGACCCGGATTGTGGGGGCAATAAACTGACTTTGTATAAAACAGAACACCGCTTGGGGGGGCCGAAAGCCCTACTATGCAGGTATATACAAAAGTATGAAGGCTATTGCTTAATGCATTGTAAGCCGCCCTGAGTCTCCAGAGAAGGGTGGCATATAAATCGAACCAATAAATAAATAAATACAAAACAAAACAAAACAAAACCCAGAATTAATTCTTTTTTGTTGTAGATTGCTAGATAGAGAAGTGTCTTCATTGATTTGTGCCCTTCGATTATAAATTTAATTTCAATACGGGAGTAAGGTTACGTATTACCTAAGGTTTATTTCTATTTTTTAAAAAACAAAAAATCTGCCCTATTTTTCTTCTATGTATTAGTACAGATCTATTGTTCTGCTTATTCTTGAAGCTAAATTTTAACTGCAAAATGTAGAAAACGTTTCAAGCTAATTATAGTCCTAATTGAGTTGGTTCCATTAAACTTTCGCCCTCTTTTATGGGTGAAAACCCTAGGAAATCACTGCTTTTAAATTATTTACGGGCTGCTGTTCTCCTGTTTCAGGGATAGACCTGCCATTTATGATGATGCCCCATCCTCTTCTTCCGGTTGGCCTACCTCCTGCTTCGGTAGCGATGGCCATGAATCAAATGAACCATCTCAATACTATCGCCAACATGGCTGCAGCAGCCCAGATGCATAGCCCACTTTCACGAGCCGGAGCATCAGTAATAAAGGTAAGAATCTGAACGTAGCTCGCTGTCAGTGTTGGGTTACATGATGTCATTTCACTTGCGCACATTTCACTTACGCACATTTCCTGTACTCAGAAAACCAGCTGGAGAGATGTTTGTATACTGTAGGAGAAGAAGGGGCAGAGCATGAGAGGTGGAGTCAAAAGAGGAAGCTGTTTGGAGTCATTATGTTCCCACAAGTAGTCCCAAGTGCAGCCCCCATTGGATTCTGTTAACTCTTATCGAGCAGCAATTTAATGAGATGAATGCCAGGGGTGAAGAAACAGGACCACACATGTTCCACAACTGGAACATTAAAGTCCAGTAAAATAAGATTTATTGCTCAAGTGTTTTAGGTAAAGGTAAAGGTTCCCCTCGCACATATGTGCTAGTCGTTCCTGACTCTAGGGGGCGGTGCTCATCTCCGTTTCAAAGCCGAAGAGCCAACGCTGTCCGAAGATGTCTCTGTGGTCATGTTGCCGGCATGACTAAATGCCAAAGGCGCATAGAACGCTGTTACCTTCCCACCAAAGGTGGTCCCTATTTTCCTACTTGCATTTTTTACATGCTTTCGAACTGCTAAGTTGGCAGAAGCTGGGACAAGAAACGGGAGCTCACCCGTTACGCAGCGCTAGGGATTCGAACCGCTGAACTGCCGACCTTTCGATCGACAAGGTCAGTGTCTTAGCCATTGAGCCACTGCATCCCTCTTCAAGGGTTTTAACTATTGTTTTAATTGGATTTTTGTTCTAAGCATCACATTCTGCAGTTGCGCTAAGACTACAAGTCCCAGGTGCCTGGGCCCCAGTTGTACTAAGACTACAAGTATATACTTGTATACTACAAGAGCCGAGATGGTGCAGTAGTTAGAGTGCAGCACTACAGGCTACTTCAGCTGACTGCTAGCTGCAGTTCAGCAGTTCAAATCTCACCGGCTCAAGGTTGACTCAGCCTTCCATCCTTGGGTAAAATGAGGACCCAGATTTTGTGGGGCAAGAGGCTGGCTCTGTAAACCACTTAGAGAGGGCTGTAAAGTTCTATGAAGTGGTATATAAGTCTAAGTGCTATTGCTATACACAAGAAACTAGTCAACTAGCAATTAGCACTAAATTGGCACTAGAAAAGAATCAATGAAATTCAAGATGGTTGGATTTAGACCAGGGGTCTCCAACCTTGGCAACTTTAAGACTTGTGGACTTCAACTTCCAGAATTCCTCAGCCAGCTTTGCTTTGCTTTTCTGGCTGAGGAATTCTGGGAGTTGAAGTCAACAAGTCTTAAAGTTGCCAAGGTTGGAGACCCCTAATTTAGAACATTTGTGGGAATGTAATGACTCCAGGCTGATTCCTCTCTTGACTCCACCCCCAGGCTCCTATATATATATACTTGTTGTCTTTCTGATGTTATAGGTTCCTTTCTCTCTCGTGTTAGGTGGGATTGAAGTGTACAAAAATGAATATAGTGGGTTAAGAACAAGAACAGAAATGGCCACGTCAAGGAGGAAACCACAACCATTATAACAACAGAGAACTCAACTGAACAAAGTAGGGAGCTACATAATGTCACACAACACTGCCTGTGAGAAGACCCAGCTATTTTAACCTCTCTGGAAGGACAACACATTTGGGGTTGTATGGATCTTAGGGAGAGTGTTGTTCTGGAGGGCAGCTGTCTTCTGGACTTCACAAGACCCTATTGGGTCTCGTGACCTAGTGGTTCTATCATGCCCTGATAGAACCATCCTCCTTCCTAGTTAACTCCTCGCATGGAGGTCTCCAGGAATGAGATCTTCAATCCTCACCATTCCTCATTGCTGGAGATGCTCACATTGGAGAAGGCTGATCCAGCCAATTTTGGAAGTGAAAATGACGGTCCCTGAGACCAGCGGTAAAGGAATGCAAACCAAGCATTTCCACAGGCTCCACCAGAGCATCAGAGCTTTGTCTGATGGCACTCGGGCAGAACCTTTCCATGAATATCTTCATTCAGCCATTTATCTTTCGAAGCCCTTTTCTGTAAAGCTTTCGCCGAGCTGCTTCCCTGCCATCAGAAGATCTTGGCTCCTTCTAAAACACTTTGAATGAAACAATGTTCTCCTGTACCCCATCCATCACATTCACCATCCAGAACAAAGCTGTCTATCTCCATTCTCCTCTCTGCAGTATCCCACCACCTGTCTCTCAAAGGTGCCTGCTCAGCAAAGTTAACATTTAGTAACTGTGGATAGAAATGTCACAACTATGAAATTTGATTTCCCCTGGATAAGAACACTATAAATTAAGCAAAGCCACGCTAGCCAGGTTTCAAAAAGACTTCCTTGCCATCTATAATCTTAACTTAATGTGATTAAGCAGCTCCTACTGCCACTTCCACAGTTAAGGATGCTGTCAAAAATTCCATTATAAATCTCTGCCTTCCAGGATTTACAGTCCCGCCGAGAAAACTTTCTCACTGTTTGAAACTTTGGTTCACCGGGATTCATCTGCAGGATCAGAATTTTAAACAAAATGTCAGGTGGGTTTATTTTTCAAAAATCTAAAGTGGACGGAGCAGTAAAAAAAAAATGGCCCACTTTGGGGAAAAGCTGATTTTTAATTTTTTTTTTTAAATAGATGAAGTGAGTGGTCTCAGTCAAGGTTGAATCTTCCCCTCTTCCAGACCTCTAGAAATGACAAGGGATTTTTTGACTAATCAGTCTATATATATATAGACTATATATATATATATATATATATATATATATATATATATATATATATATATATATATATATAGAGAGAGAGAGAGAGAGAGAGAGAGAGAGAGAGAGAGAGAGAGAGAGAGGGAGAGACTGATTAGTCAAAAAATCCCTTGTCATTTCTAGAGGTCTGGAAGAGGGGAAGATTCAACCTTGACTGAGACCACTCACTTCATCTATTTAAAAAAAAATTAAAAATCAGCTTTTCCCCAAAGTGGGCCATTTTTTTTTACTGCTCCGTCCACTTTAGATTTTTGAAAAATAAACCCACCTGACATTTATATATATATATATATATATATATATATATATATATATATATATATATATATATGCATATTCTTTCTAGCCAGGTTTTACCTACGTAAGCTAGGTTGTTCTGCAGCTCTGACTGTGTGAAATCTCATTCACCAACCTCAGAGCTCCTCCTCTGCTGACAAACTGCAACTCTGCGTTGCTCTCTGGGAGACTCAGATAGCTATTTCTGCCTTATAAGGCTTCGTCAGTGAGCCACACCCACTTCTCAGATATTCCCCCTGTAAAGGTACAATGTGTCTTTTTCTGTTTTTCGTAGGCTTTTATGTGCATATTCTTTCTAGCCAGGTTTTACCTACGTAAGCTAGGTTGTTCTGCAGCTCTGACTGTGTGAAATCTCATTCACCAACCTCAGAGCTCCTCCTCTGCTGACAAACTGCAACTCTGCGTTGCTCTCTGGGAGACTCAGATAGCTATTTCTGCCTTATAAGGCTTCGTCAGTGAGCCACACCCACCTCTCAGGGGGAATATCTGAGAAGTGGGTGTGGCTCACTGACGAAGCCTTATAAGGCAGAAATAGCTATCTGAGTCTCCCAGAGAGCAACGCAGAGTTGCAGTTTGTCAGCAGAGGAGGAGCTCTGAGGTTGGTGAATGAGATTTCACACAGTCAGAGCTGCAGAACAACCTAGCTTACGTAGGTAAAACCTGGCTAGAAAGAATATGCACATAAAAGCCTACGAAAAACAGAAAAAGACATATATATATATATATATATATATATATATATATATATATATATATATATATATATAAAAGCCAAATCCACTCACTCATCACGAAATCTCCAGAACGGTAAAGCCTACAAACTTGAAATTTGACACGTACGTTCCTCTTGGCTTCTAGGTGCTCGCTAAGAAACGAATTTTCAAAATGACCCTTAGATCATTAATATTTCATATACAGTATATTCATATACAGTATATTAACATGCTCTGATGCTAAGGAGTTAGATGTTCTACTCCCCCTCCCCACCTGAAAAGAACTCTGTTCCAACTGCCACGTGCTTCACATTCCATTACCTCAGTTCAAACTGGCAAATGTTCCACTCCTTCACTCAGGAGCGGTCTGGGGCTCCTTATAGTACTAAATGTCGCTACCTCACCAAAATGTCTATGACTTCCACCTATGGAACTGTTTCCGGACTCAAGGCGGCGGGAGAGATATTCCCTTATGTATTTCAATCACTGACCACCACTGAGCCAACGGATTGTGAACTGAAGTTCTCCTGCATAGTGTCCCAGCCCCAACTCACTTCTTACACTGACCCCCTCAGTTCAGACGAATCTGTTCCTTCTACCGTAACACCAGTTAAAGGGAAAAGACTGTCTTTCTGCTGCCCGAAAGTACAACGGATGCTTCAAAATGACACTTTTGGAGCCAGAGAGGTGAAGGAGGAAAATTTTATGTCAACATTGGCATGGCATGGCTTAGCGGGCGTGGTAGGGGAAGGATACTGTAAAATCTCCATTTCTTCCCCACTCCAGGGAAAGGTTACTAAAAAAAACCTGATCAGCTGGGACTCGGGAGGCAGAGAATAGATGGGGGGGGGGCCAGTCAGGGGTGGTATTTACCGGTTCTCCAAACTACTCAAAATTTTCGCTACCGGTTCTCCAGAACTGCTCACAATTTGCTGAATACCACTTCTGCTCTGTGGATTGAAAGGAAACAAATATAGGGTGTTTTTGTCCTTTTTCTAGAAGTTACCCAACTAGATGATCTGGCATTGCAAGTAGTGTTTCTAGAACACTGTTCTACTCCTGCGATTCAGGGAAGGCAACCTTCCCTTTGAAATGGAGTTGTGGAATTCTTTCCCTTCAACAACGCAGGGAGTTTGCTTCTGCTAATTCTGATCACTGTTCTGGTTGTCCAGTGTTGCAGACGCTGTCTAGCCTCTGCAGGATTTTCTCCTGTCCTTGTGAGGAGATGGAAGAGATTGATTTTAATTTATTAAAAGATTACAGCCGTAGATCCAAAAAAGTTGAAAGAGAGTGGACCTACAATAGTGGCCAAAATTGTGGAAACCTTTTGGGAAAAGTGTATTTTCTAAAACTAGCTAATAACACCACTTTTTTTTTTTTTTGGAGTAGTAGTACCATAAAATTATATATTAACGGAAAGATAATTTATTCAAGAATGTAATGCAATAACTTTTATGAAGGATTTGCTATTAGAATAGCAGTTGCAGTATAAAGAAGAAAAGGGAAACATGTAGAAAAAACAAGGTATACAAAAATTATCATCCTAGAAAAAACGAGATATACAAAAATTATCACCATGTCAGTTAATACTTAGTTGGATAACCTTTAGCATGAATGACGGCCTTACAGCGTCTTCCCATGGAGTGAACCAAGTCTTTTAGTTCTGCAGCTGTTATAACGTGAAACCAAGATTGAAGGATTAATTCTATTAACTGGGTTTTATTGCTGGGTCGCTTGTGACTAACAAGTTTCTTTAGTCGGCTCCATAGATTTTCAATTGGGTCTGGGCTATTCCCAAGCCATTCCAGCAGTGGAATATGATTATCTTGAAACTCCTTTAAAAAAAAAAAGTGGTGTTATTAGCCATCAAACCTCAAAAATACACTTTCCCCAAAAGGTTTCCACAATTTTGGCCACTAGTGTAGATTGTTCTGCATTTCAACCAAATGCTCTACTGAAGGGTTGGAACCCAAGTCCTTTGTTCTTCTGGGTGAAAGGGAGAAGGGGGAATTCCCAATGGATTTCCAGACAGGATTTATACAGTAAGATAAGCCATGGTTCACTCAAGTTAAACTAAATACACCTTGATTTGCTGAGCCTTGAAGTCTGGTTTATGAAATGTTCTGGGTGGGCTCACACCACATGCAAAGCCCAAAGTAAAGAAATTACTTTAGGGCTTAGTACGTTGTATGAGCCAGGTGCAAAAGAATTTTTGTAGTTTTCTGCCCTTCCGATGCTAGCTGTAGATTCAAAGGACTTCACCCTGCTTTGGATTGGAGGCAGGGGTGAAATTCAACCGGTTTGGACCGATTCGGGCGAACCGGTAGGGACAATTTGAATCGGTTCACCAAACCAGTAAAAACCACACCTGGTTAGCTCCGCCCGGTCACAACTCACCCCTTCCAGCTGCTCGACCCATTCAATGTTAAATGTTGCAGCAGAGAGAATCCGAACTTTTCTCTCTATATTCACAGTGGAGCTGCTGCAGCCTGTCCCTTTAAGGTCGTCTCTGGGAGGGAGGGGGCCAGGGGAGGACCATAAAGGGAGCAGCAGCTCCGCTGTGAATGGAGGGAGAAAAGTTTGGCTTCTCTCTGCCACAGCGTTCAACGTTAAAGCTCTGTTTCTGAGGCTTTTTTTTCTGAAGCTCTGTTTGGGGGCTTTTTTTCTGAAGCTTCATTTCTGATGTTTTTTTTCAGCCTCTGAAACCTCCATTTGAGAAGCTGGGTGGGGCTACATTCGGAGTATAAGACGCACCCAGATTTTCACCCTCTTTTTTTGGGGAAAAAGGTGTGTCTTATATTCTGAAAAATACGGTATATAGTTCCCATCATCCTTCAGCATGGCCAGTGGTCAGGGATGATGGGATTTGCATACCAGCAGTATCTAAGGAACCATATATATCAGGGGTGCCCAACCCTGACAACTTTAAGACTTCAGCTCCCAGAATTCCACAGCCAGCATGGCTAACTCGGAAATTCTGGAAGTTGAAATCCACAAACGTTAAAGTTGCCAAGGTTAGACAGTCCTGATATATAGCTTATTCTGCATTTTTCTGTATATTCATGGACTCACTGAGGTGTTCTGTTTCCCTAGGAACACAGTAAGAGTCTGAACATTGTAAAGTAATGATCAGGAAACACCTTTCCAAATTACTTGTATTTTGTTTGTGATTGACTGTATACCAGGATCATCTGAAGTTCTGTTAACTTGTTTTGCTGTTGTTGTTGTTGTTTATCTGAGCAGGTGGCAATTAATAACTTGGTGAGAAATGGTCACCATGCAGGGAAATTAGTAAGTGAACAGCTGGTATTAAAGACTAATTGATGCTGAAAGTAGGGTAATTTTTCAAGACACGTAGATATATGTGTCGATTTCTATAAAAGACTCTTTGGATGGGCCATAGTTCAGAATATTGTGCATGTAAATGATCCTGTGTTTAGCCTCCTTCCCAGTTTAAAATGTAGCAAATGATGGGAATCATTTTTGCTGACTGGATTAAATAATTCCTGAAAAAATTTACCAATAATTCGTCCCTCTGCCCTACACCATTGTTTGTCAATTTAAAATAGAAAAGGATCTCTGAAGACATTGGCTTCGTACATTCCATTAAATACAAAGTCATAGGCTAAGCTTGTGAATACCGAGCCAACAATTTTGAGCAATACTAGGTCTGTGAATATCGAGCAAACATGCAGTATTTATCAATTTGATTGTCAGCATTCTGATGCTGCCATAAAAAGGAGGAGACGAGGCTTGACTTTTCACCTACTTATTTTCTCTGTAGATAATATCCCCTAGGAGATGGGATGGGAGGGGGACATTCCTGTGGGCTGAGGTCAGAAGCTGGGGAGACTGACTTGGAAGATGGCCAATGAAAAGATGAGAATTGGGGAACGGAAAGGGAAGGGTTTGGGGGTCAGAGGGTTAGTATCGGCTACGACGAAGTCGGGGCCAGATCTGTCATACTCAATAAATGGAATATTTCAGCAAAGATTGTTTGGGAGTGCAGTTTATTTGAGATGACATGGAAACCTGACATTGATTTGATTTGATTTCTCTAGCCATCCATCTCAGCTTTGTGGTCATGAAGAAGTTTGCTAAAAAGAACTATCGTATCTTCTCAATTCCCTTTGGAAAGTCCATCTTGAGATGGCCAAAAAAACTGAAGAGATACTGTAGTCATGATGCCATCTCGTTCATGAGATAAATAAAAAAAATATGTTAAGATAGTTTCCACGCTCATTCTTTTCCCCCATAAAATCAGAAGTTTGCTTTTCACCCTCAAACCAAATCTTGGACTGGAACATTTCTTCTGTAGTTTTCTGCTTCCTTTTTTCATCAGGAATTTAATGCCCTTCCCTACAGCCTGCCTATTTGATTGTAAAGAAGTTTGGAAACAAACTTGTGTGAATAAAATTTCCAATATTCTAAAAGAACTGGAAAAAAACATTCCTGTTGGCAGAGAAATGCCATTAAGTCCTTTAGGAACTCATTAATAGATTAACATTTGGGCAAGTAATTATAGCCGCAGTGCAAATAAAAATAAACAAGGCAAGCCAGTAGGTCACAATTGCGCTGAATGCTTGGAGATCGATACTATGAAATATCACATCTGAAGGACGAAGGTCAAGTAGATTGTGCCAAAACTAGGTAGACAGAGAGGGGGGGGGGAATCTGCTGTGAGGTTGGCTGGGTGGATTACTGTGAATGGGAGATGGACAAATTCTGAATAAAAACAGGATGTTTTGGATATTTTGGATCCAATACAGGGGTGAAATCCAGCAGGTTTTGACAGGTTCTGGAGAACCGGTAGCAGAAATTTTGATTAGTTCGGAGAACCGGTAGTGGAAATTTTGAGTAGTTCAGGGACCTGGCAAATACCACCTCTGGCTGGCCCCAGAGTGGGGTGGGAATGGAGATTTTGCAGGATCTTTCCCCTGCCAGGCCCACCAAGCCACGCCCACAGAACCAGTAATAAAAATTTTTGAATTTCACCACTGATCCAATAGGTAGCTGAAGCAATTGAGAACTGAAATCCAAAACACCTGGACTACAGTGAGTTTGTTTCTAACTTGGATTAAGCCATCTTTGTATTGTTACTGGGGCAGGGGCAAAGTATTTATGTGATCTGAACAAAAACCACAATATAGGTTTTCATTGTTCTTGAAGGACTGAAGAGTGCTTAAAATGCCAATTATTGGTCCAGTATAGTCTGGGCATCCAGAGCTTCCACTGTCTTTATGTGGACCTGACCACTAACATAGATATTACATCATCTTGGACTCATTTTGTAAGTTAGTCCATTTGAAGTATATTGATTCAAAAATTATTGCCTTATGATGCACTGTTTCATCTAACTAAGGGTTACAAACAATCTAACAGACATAAGAGTTTGAATATTTGCACCACTCAGGTGACCACAGTGACACAGATAAATCTCCAGGTGACCTTAACGGCCCGCCAAAAGGATGCAAATGACCAGCTGTCTGCAAGGAGTATAAATCCTTCCATTCCCCACCATCCAGTCAGAGCTGAAGAAGCTTCTTGGATGAGAAGCGAAATGTCTTCTAGGAAAAAAAAAACAGAAAGTCCAGCTGCCTCTTGAAAAACCACCTTTGGGACAAGAGTTTTCATAGTATATGAATCAAACTGGAAGAAATGCCCACAAAAAAACCTCCATTCTTCAGGAAAAAAAGAGCTCATGAAGTTTGGAATCTTTGGAAGATTCTGGGGAGCTGTCCAAGGTGCTACTGTTTTTTTGATATGCATTAAAACTGCTTTCCATAAAGTTTGCTTAATAATGCACAGATCTTTAGATCTTTTTGGGCTACACATTTTTAAATCCCTGACTGTTTATCTATACTGAATGGAAGACTGGGTGTTTACGTTGATAGTCTACATCATTGTTTGAGTTCTAATTTTGTTGTATTCACATTAAGTCAGCGCCCCCCCAATCTTTTCGGCACCAGGGCCCAATTCCATGGAAAGAATTTTTTTCTGTGGACCAGAGAGGGCATGCTTTTTCATGCTGCCTGCATCCCGTGGATAGGGCTTTGCTTATTTACAGGGACTGGTTTCTGGCATGCCGCGGCCCGCTGCCTGTCCCTGGGGTTGGGGAACCCTGCTCTAAGCCACCGAGAGTCTACTGAATAGGGCAGAGCATAAATTCAATAAAGAGGGGTGCGATGGCTCAATGATTAATCATGCTGAGCTTGTCAGCTGGAAAGCTAACAGCTTGGGTTCGAGACCCGAGTGCCGCACAAGGGGATGAGCTCCCGTTCCTTGCTCCAGCTCCTTCCCACCTAGCAGTTCAAAAGGAAGCAAATGTGAGTAGATAAAGATGTACCACTTCGGTGGGAAGGTAACAAGATTCCACATGCCTTGTCGTATAGCCATATTGGCCACATGACCATGAAAAATGTCTTCGGACACCACTGGCTCCCTTGGCCAAGAAACAGGGATGAGCATCGTGCCCTAAAGGCAAACACAACTGGACAGGGAAACCTGGCATTTTAAGCACTCTTCAAGAGCAATGAAAATCTATATTGTGGTTTTTGTTCAGGTCACATAAATATTTTGCCCCTGCCCCAGTAACAATACAACCTTTGCAAAACTGGCTTAATCCGAGTTGAAAATCCTACCTTTAACATATTTGGATGTTAATGTCTGTGTGCACACAGGTGTATGACTATCAGCTACCCAGAAAGTGAGTTCATATTTCTGGAGTTAGCTGGACAACAGCTAATTTTGGAACAGAACTAGACTACATGCAAAGAATGACAGGGAGCTGTAAAATCCACAAATGACAAAAAATGAAGTCATCAACGGGTAAAGATGTTTAGCCTATCAGGTCTGCCATTTTCCAATTGCAATGTCCTCATTGATTTGTTACAAATACTGTTAACCCTGTGTTTGGAAAATGCCAGGAACATGATTGCATGTGTTCTCATTTGTAATAAAATAGATTAACTCGCTGTGAAATTTTAACTAGACGGAGACACAACAGTAGCTACCTAATGAACCACAACTCATTGCTGTTAAGTAGCTTAATAGAAGCAGACTGATTACACCGCTGAAAAATGGATCTGTTTATGTGCAGAGAAGAGGCCACTAGCATATATTATAGCAAAAGATGGCCACAACTGTCTTCCATGCTGGAGAGGAGTTTATTGAGTACCCAGGATTACCTTGCCATAGCCGGCAACATCTGAATGACAGTACCCACACAGGGTTGAGCCATAATTTCAAGATTTGTTGAATACATACTTGTTGACAGGTATTGCATATTGGACTGAGCCATAAATACTGCTTACAAACTGCAGTGTTGGGTTCACACCCCCACCCCACCAGAAAAGCAGTTTGTGTAAGGAACCGTGGTGGTGCAGTGGTTAGAATGCAGTATTGTAGGCTACTTCTGCTGACTGCCGGCTGCCAGCAGTTTGGCAGTTTGACTCTCACCGGCTCAAGGTTGACTCAGCCTTCCATCCTTCCAAGGTGGGTAAAATGAGGACCCAGATTGTTGGGGGCAATAGGCTGACTCTGTAAACCATTTAGAGAGAGCTGTAAAGCATTGTGAAGCGGTATATAAGTCTAAGTGCTAAGTGCTATAATGGCTTAGTATGATAATGCACACTCAGTAAAAAAAAAAAACCAAGATGCTTGTTATACAGGTAGATTATATATATCTAATCTTATAATATATATAATATATATAATCTTACTTCTTCGTAGGGTTTATATGTGTTTTTCTTCTAGCCAGGTTTTCCCTACGTAACCAAGGTTTTTTGTAGCTCCAGCTAAGTAGAATCACGTAGGGATTCTGGTTACGTAGGGAAAACCTGGCTAGAAGAAAAACACACATAAACCCTATGAAGAAGTAAGAAAATTGATACTGTACCTTTACAGGGAAGATACATAAGATATGGGTGTGGCCTACTGATGAAAGCAAACGAGCTAGAAATGGATCTATTTAGGTCTCCCACCTAGCAGTTAGAGCTTGCTAGCTGTTAGAAAGGAAAAAAGCCCAGAACCGAGTAGATGTGATTCTACTGAGCTGGAGCTACAAAAAACCTTGGTTACGTAGGGAAAACCTGGCTAGAAGAAACACACACACACACACACACACACACACATATATATATATATGTTTTCTTTAAAGAAAACAAGTTTCTTTAAAGAGAAATACGTGTGTGTGTGTGTGTGTGTGTGTGTGTGTATGTATGTATGGTTTTTGCTGGTGATACCCTGCCCAAAATAGATCTCTTGAGCTTTCAAATAATAGAGGCAAAGAAGCAGCTTTCCTTCACTGTTGTCTTCAAGTCTACTAATCCAGGGATCATTTTCTTAACAATAATACCTTTTATTTGACCTTCCTTCCTTCCTTCCTTCCTTCCTTCCTTCCTTCCTTCCTTCCTTCCTTCTTTCTTTCTTTCTTTCTTTCTTTCTTTCTTTCTTTCTTTCTTTCTTTCTTTCTTTCTTTCTTTCTTTTTCTTACTTTCCCCAACACAGTTCTCAGGTCTCCAGCAATACCCTACCCATGTCCTGAAACATGACAGGGGTTTTGTTTCCAACTGTTTTAAATCAAAAACTCCCTCAAGATGTACCAAACCTGAAAGGCCAAAAATAGAATTGCTATCTGCTTAAGCTTAACAAATATTTTTAATTAGTAGGCTAACAGTAGAGCAATTAAAGGCTTCCCTTTTAAGTTTTATTAGTTATTGTATGTTCATTAACTAAGAGATAATTAGTTAAGAAAGCAGCTCCGTCGAGGATTATCCACTGCATAATAGATACGCATCTGTGATTTTGAGGTTCACCCACTATTGAATGTCCAATAACTATCCTATTAAAAACACATTTGAGGCAGTGTTTTCTGAACAATTCATTTAGAACAGACCACACAACGTACTCTTGATAAAGGCCCTTTGTCATAAAACTCTCTACACAACCTTCAAAAGGTTTTGCTTGAAATATGAGGCCTAGAAAAAGCTTGCTCTGAAGTACAGAACTCCAAGGTAGCCTTAAAAGCAGAACCCAGAGAAGGCTCTGGATGAAATTAGAGGTCAAAGCCAAGTCTTCTTTGATGCACTAAAAGGTGAACCATAGCAAATTTGGAACAAATTTTTGGCAGAGTTGTAGAAAGAGAACTTCAAGTCACTTTCTCTTCACTTTCAACTCTGAAGTTGGCCTGACTGAGGCCGTTTTCATTTTCTATCTTGCTGCTTCAGTGCTGATACAGACGGGAGCTGAGGGGTGTTGTGGCTCCGACCCCCGAGCCCATTTTATCGGAGGGAGAAGGCTCCGAACATGAAGGAGAGGAGCCGGCCAGGCCTCCCTCTTCAGGCCCCTCCTCTCTGGCTATGCCTCAGGTGTCTGCCAAGGGAGAGGAGATTGGCCAGGAGCCAGGTGTCTCCAATGACAGCGATGTGGGTGATAAGTCATTCCTGGATCCACGCCAACGAAGGCGAGATAAACGTTTGCAGCAGATGAGGAGGCATGCCAGGGATTAAGCTGAGTCACTGGACCACACCCCACAGGCTATATAAGAGAGTGTGGTGGCCATTTAGACTCTGTGACGGACAAAGCTAACTTCTGGCTAGTCACTTTGTACAACGCCTGAATCTGCTGAAGGTTTCTGTTTGAGCTGGACTGTTTTTGAAAACTGTGTGTATTTGTTGGTGATTACCTGGTGGAGGAAAACTCCCTCTTCTTGAAGTAAAGCACTTGGCAGACGGTTATTGTATTGCTGCCAAGTTCCTGATAACGAACCTTGTGTGTGCCAAGTAATTCTTTAACCCCCGGCTGGCTGTTTGTGTGTGTGTGTGGGGACGGGGGATAGAACAAGGGGAAGGGAGGTGGGAAGTAGAGATAGTTGGGGTGCTGTAGCCAAAATAAAATTCTTTCCCCTGGGAACCAAGGACATCCATGCAGGTGTGAGGAAAGAGGAGGCTGGGATCATCGTAACAACTGGACTGTGTGCTGATTGGGCCCTGTGACCAATGACTCTGGGGAAGGGACAAGCTTCTTTTAGTTAGGTGAAAATCGGCGGGAACTTTAGAGCCGGTTTTCACCAGGTTTGTGCCAATATGATATATCCTGATAAATTGTTCTTTGAGGAAAATGCCTGCCTCGGAGTTCTTGTTGTGGATATGTTACTTGGAGCCCTGACATTCACTTTTGCTTAGGTGTCCTCCAGATGAGTTTCTGTCTCTTAGCAATGAGGAGCATGTGTTTGCGCACACACGCACCTGGACCTTTCCATTTGGGCATGCTTGCGTGCGCAGTTTGGGCACTCACTGTGTAAAAGGTTTGCCATCACTGGTATAGGGTCTCCTACTTGAGCAGGAGGTTGGACTAGAAGACCTCCAAGGTCCCTTCCAACTGTATTATTCTATTATTATTATATTTATTTATTTAGCGTATGGCTAAACATTAAAACACTTCATTTTTACAGGTTACAAACAATTAAAACAATAAAAAAGCAGTGAGAAAACCTAAAAGGAAAACAGAAATAACATTTCAAAGTTTAATGTCGAGTTTGGAGATCCAGTCAGTAGTTGCCGTTGCTATGCAGAGGAAGTCCCTAGAATCTCCTGGATACCTTCTGTTAGAGCATTCCCTCACTATATGCTGGATAGTCTGTCGAGGGGCCCCGCAATCACATTGTGCTGAAGGTGTCTTTCCCCATTTATACAGGGAGTCAGCACACACCCCATGAATTGTTCTAATTCTATTATATGTCACCCATATGTGTCGGGGTAGGTAAGTATACTACTAGGACTGATATGCTCGGAGACATCTTGGGGGGAACAACTATTCCACGCCTCCATCCACTTTTGTGTGGTGTTCTAATGATCGGCCATCAACTTACGTGCTGTCAAGATTGGTGGATTTCTTGACTTTAATCGGCATCTTAAGAGATCAGGAGTTTATTATTATATTAACTGATATGAAGGCTTCCGATTCCATTCCATTTTTCAGTTTGGTTTGAAAAGTCAATATAGAGATTCCTTTGGATCAACCTTCGAATGGAATCCCGAAAGAAATGCAATTAAGTGCTTGAACCAATCTTTCTTTCTTTCTTTAAAGGAAAGGATCCAAGACAGCCCTTCACCTGCTCCATCTGTAGAAGAGGGCCAGCGACCCGGGAGTCATGCCTCTTCACACCAGAGCAGCAGTGTTTCAAGTTCTCCATCCCAAATTGACAACACACCAGATAGAATTGGTTTGTACCGTTTCCCTGTTTGACCGTTTTGAATTTAGGAACAGCCCTGTGGAAAATGAGAGACAGGAATTACTGTGGGCAGTGAACGTATATCTGAAAATTGTTATAGACAAGGAAGGGGAAAGGAAGAGAAATGAAACAAACCTACCGTATTTTTTGGAGTATAAGATGCACCAGACTATAAGACGCACCTACCTTTTTTGGTGAGGAAAACAAGAAAAAGAAATCTGCCTCTGCCTCCCAGCAATTTTGTCTTGTTGCAGCAAACAGCAAACAGCCTGCTTTACTTTCATTTTCGTTTTCAGCATAGCTTGATTAGCACAAGGGGAAAAAAAATCAGCTCCCAGCAATTTACCTCCTTGCAGCAAGCAGCAGAGGCCCGCGCAAAACAGCTGAGAGCAAAACAGCTGAGAGTCGGGAGGCTGATCCAATCAACTTGTGTCAATTAGGCTGTGCTGAAGCTGAAAGGAGCTGTTTCTTCTTGCTGTTTGCTTGCAAGGAGGCAGAGGCCAAAGGGTGTGGGCCAGTCGATGATGCACCTAAATTTTCATCCCCTTTTAGGGGGGAAAAAGGTGCGTCTTATACTCTGAAAAATACATTATATTTGCTGGAGACCATGTGGTGCAATAAATTGCCAGTCAAGGTGAAACCATCCACTATGACTTAGGATGGGATGAAAATGTTTACTTTTCTGACATTTTTTAATGCTGATGTTTTAGCTTAGTTCTTCGGTTTTGGATCTGTTAAGTTTTAGATTTTAATAGTGCTTCGTAAGACTATCCCTATTTGATTTTGGAGAATGAAATTCCATGCAATGTCCCATTGAAGTTTTGAGTTCAAAATGGTCTCTTTCAAAAGATTTGCAAGCATCTTAAGTGTGAAACAGATATGTTCCGCTTTTTTAAATATTCAGTCAACCTGTATCGCCCTCAAGATCTCAGTTCTATCCTAAATAAAGGATATTTCATAAAACGTTATAACCTGAAATGTTAATGAAATTAGCTACGTTCTCTCTCCAAATTATAGAATTATGAAAATGGTGGAGGAAAGATGGAATGGAGACTGGAGTGGCCCTGTTTGACACAGATATTTTGAAATATTGAAATGCCAGCAAATCATTGTCCATAATTGATTGCTTAGATTCGTAGTCGAAATTGGGTTTAAATAACTTAGAATACATTAAGGATAAACAATGCAACATTCTAAATCAGTAAAGACATAAATATCTCACAAAGTCACGACGGTATTATATTTGTACGATTTTCCAGGTGTTGGGTGGTTGTTGTTGTTGTTGTCATTATGTTGTCAAAATGTTCTTTCAACAGGACAGATGATGGTTGTTGAGCTAACATCCATCAGCTCTGACTGTTAACCATCTCGCTGGCTGTATTAGGATGAATGGCAGGAAATCACTTTTCTGTCCCCGTCCCACACACGCACCCATCCAGCCAGCCGAAGGTTAAATAAACTCTTCAAACACTCAACGTCAGTGATAAGGAACTTGGCAGCAACTCCGTAGCTGCCTGCCAAGAACTTTTACTCCGATAACACAGACAAAAATACACATAGTTTGAATAGTCCAGTTTGTAATTAAATCCACAGCAAATAGGCGTTGTGTCCAAAGGTGCAAAGTGACTCGCCAGAGATTTAGCTTTGTCCGTTACAGAGTCCGAATGGCCACCACACTCCCTTTTATAGCCTGTGGGGTGTGGTCCAGTGACTCAGCTTAATCTCTGGCACACCTCCTTTTCTGCTGCGCACGCTTGTCTCTCCGACGCTGGCGTGGGTCCAACCACAATGTTTCTTCGTCACTATCCGACGGCTCGGAAACACCTGGCTCCTGGCCAATCTCTTCTCCTTCGGGAGACACCTGAGGCATTGCCAGAGAGGAGGGTCCTGGAGAGGGAGGCCTGGCTGTCTCCTCTCCTTCATGTTCGGAGCCTTCTTCCTCCGATAAGATAGGCTCGGAGGACGGAGCCACAACAATCACCTATTCTTTTAAACTCTCTACTCTGTTAAATGCATTTTTCATCCTAAATAATTTTGATGAATCAGTCTGGTTAATTAGTTTATTTTAACCTTTCGGGCTGGAGGGGCAGGAGAGGGAGCACAAAACTTCTGGGTTTTCTTTGTATAGTTCTCTCAAGCCTGGTTACCAGGGGTGGGTATCACTTACCTTTACAACCGGTTCACCGCACGCTTGCTTCGCGCACGTGCACGCAGTTCTGTGCATGCGCCTGGCTTTCTGCACATGCGCTTTGTTCACTCCCACACTCTCCACGCAGGCGCCCAGCCTTGAAAACATGCCTAAATAGCAACAACTTGGAGACAGGGTGGCTGGGCGGGCCCACCTGCAATTCCCGCTACCGTTCGTGATGCGAACTGGCTGAATACCACCTCTGCTGGTTATACCTCAGAGAACTCTTTTCTAGAACTTAGCTGTAACTTTGAACAGTCGTGAGTCGAGGAATACCTGTATTTTCTGCCACCCAGAGTCACAACAAGAAGACTGGAAGCCATATCAATTGTTAATAACTAAATAAATAAATGTCCTAATGGCATGGTTAGCACAGCCATCCTGGCAATGGAGAGGGAAAACTGAGATCACTTGACACGTAAATTCATTTTCAAGACTTCTGTGTTCCCATCAGAGTCAATTCTGAAGAAAGTCTTGAGCTCCATGGCCTTAAGCCTTTTGTCACAAGGGATGACATATATATATATATATATATATATATATATATATATATATATATATATATATATATATATATATATATATATATATATATATATATATATATATATATATATATATATATAATAAATTGCAGTTCCTCTGAAGGAAATGTTGACAAATATATTTCCAATCCCTGAGCCATTGTCTTGAACTTAAAATACTGTAATCATCTTTGTGATGTATATGTTTAATTAGTGTATATATCTGTATGTACACTAATATAGATATAGAGATAGATTAGAGATAGAGATAGAGAGGGAGGTAGGGAGGTAGGTAGAGATAGATAGATAGATAGATAGATAGATAGATAGATAGATAGATAGATAGATAGATAGAGATAGAGAGATAGATGGGTTTTCTACCAAAGCAACCTGTTCTACCCAAGAATGGGGAGGAGCATATTGCTTCCTTTTGCTTTTCAACCCCAATCCAGGAGCCCTCAGGCAGTCGCTTTCACTGGATTGGGGCTGAAAGGCGAAAGGAAGCAGTATGCTCCTTCCCTTACTTGGGTAGACCAGGTTGCTTCGATAGAGAACCCATTTAATCTTCCCTGGTATAAACTGACAAAGCGAGGAGAACCTGTGGCTTAGAGGTTAATATATCTGCCTAATATGCAAGCAAGCCCAGGTTTGAATCCAGATAAAGATATGGCTAGCTGATGAGAGCTAAATAGCTTGAAATAGATCTATACTAGCCTCCCTTTATTTCTTTGTCAGTAAATATAATTTTTTTATACACACACACCCACACACACACACACACCGTGTTTCTCAGAAAATAAGACCGGGTCTTACTTTTTTTTCAAGGCAGTCTTACTTTTTTTGAGGTGTAGCAGGCCAGACTCGGTGAGCTGGATGCGCCGTGGATGCACCGTCGCTTCCATTCCGAACCTTCAGCGTTCGGAATGGAGGCTTTTTGGCGAACGGGAGGAAAATGGGGAGGGGATTTTCCTGCCTGTCATCCATTCCTCAAGCTCAGCACAGACTGAGGGAAAGATGGCCATTTTCCTCCCGTTCGCCAAAGAGCCTCCCTTGAGCTTCCCAAAAAGAGGGGAAAAGCAAAACAGCTGGCCACGGAGCTGCTGGCTTCGGGGAAGCAGCCCAACAAGCAGAAGCACTGTGCCCAGAAAGAGAAGGGCAAAAACGGTATTTGTACTGCCCCAAGGGGCCAGCGGGCTGCAACTGCAGCCAGACAGCCCACTCCGCCACTCATGCTGGCCACGCCCATCTCCCCCCAGGCTTATTTTCGGGATAGAGGTAATATTAAACCCACCCCAAAAAAATTAGGGTTGGGCTTATTATTGGGGTGGGTCGTGTTTTCAGAAAAACACGGTAACTAATTTTATTTATTTATTTATTTATTTATTATCAAATTTATATTGATTTTAATTTGATCTTTATTTTTCTCCCTTCCCTGCACACCTTCAATTTTCCTTTAGGTCTGTTATCAAATATTAGAGAAGGAGAAGCAATAGATCAAGAATCTGGACCCAACCCCAAAAAACTCTCAAAGGAGAAAGGTAACACCATTTTTTAATTTTTCTCATGTCAAAATGATTTTTAGGCTTTTTTTGCTGCTCTATATCTGTATGTTGAAATCAGAAGGCCTGTTTTCTGATTCATTTGGAAAATGCTTTGGATTGTTAGATATTTGCATTTACCTCCAGTATTTTGCCATGGAACTGGGGGGGTTGGGGTGGAACAGCAGGACAAACCCCCCCTCTTCTACAAAAGGATAATCTCACTCTCTCCAAGTCCCCACTATGTTAAGGTGACCAGATTTTAACATTGGTAAAGAGGGACATTGTGGGCGTGGCTTATTTTGTGGGCGTGGCTAGCTGGTCATGTGACTGGGTGGGCGTGGCTAGCTGGTCATGTGACTGGGTGGGTGTGGCTAGCTGGTCATGTGACCGGGTGGCCATGGCTATGCGTATAGGGTAAGGTGAACAGATTTTAACATTGTTAAGAAGGACACCATTGTGGGCGTGACTTATTGTGTGGGCGTGGCTTGGAGGCCATGTGACTGGGTGGGCGTGGCTAGCTGGTCATGTGACCGGGTGGCCATGGCTATGTGTATAGGGACTACTCAGAGGGCTGAAAAGTCATTTCTGACAGGTCCTCACACTTTTGACTGGTCCTCACACTTATGACCATCCTCACATTTATGCCCGTGCAGTATTCTTAACAACCATGTCACTCATTTCACAACTGCTTCTCTTTACCATGGCAACAAGATAGGGCAAAAATGTAAAATGTGAGGACAGTCATAAGTTCGAGGACTGGTCAAAAGTGTGAGGACCAGTCAAAAATAACTTTTTCAGCCCTCTGAGTAGTCCATATGCACAAAAGGACTAACCAGAGGGCTGAAAAAAGTCATTTCTGACAGGTCCTCGCACTTTTGACTGGTCCTCACACTTATGACCATCCTCACATTTATGCCTGTGCAGCATTCTTAACAACCATGTCACTCATTTCACAACTGCTTCTCTTCACCATGATGACAAGATAGGGCAAAAATGTAAAATGTGAGGACAGTTATAAATTCGAGGACTGGTCAAAAGTGTGAGGACCAGTCAAAAATAACTTTTTCAGCCCTCTGAGTAGTCCATATGCATTAAAGGATACATCAATAGAGAGGGATGAAGGAATGGAAATTAGAGTAGGAGTGAGGGTAAGAGAGGGAGGAAGAGAGGAGGAGAAGGAGAAAGGAAGAGGAAGTAGGGAGGAGAAAAAGAGGGTGGGGGGAAGAGAAAGTAAGAAGGAAAGAAAAGAGAGTGGTGGTAGGTTTGAGGAGAAAGATTGCTGTACAATAAAAAAGATGAAAGCCAACCCCAAGCAAATATAAAGATATTAAGATTAAGAATGAATTGTTAAACTTTAAAGAATAAAAGAGAACAAATATGAATAAATAGCAATAATTAGAAACACACATACAAACATGCAATGTATTTTCTTTGAACAGAATATTTGGCTGGTTCACAAATTTAAACAGCGTTTAGTCATTTCAATTAAATTTACAATTTCTATATTTCCTTTTTGCCATATTTATTCCTCATCTATTTTTTTAAAAAAACAATATTACCCTTCATCCTCATCTCTAATCTTAATCAAATTCAATTTTTCCCTTCTATTCTATATTATACCCCTTCCCATTGTCATCTATTTTTATATCCATCCTCACATTGGTTAATTATGTAATTATTTAATACAGTTGTTTAATACAAATTCAACATTTTAATATAAATCAATTAGTTATATAACTATCTTTTTTGTATATTAATCAATATGAACATGAATATTCCAATTATTTCCATGCAATCCAATTTCTTACAAATCAATTAATTATATTTACCAATAATAATAAACCAAATAATTTCCCCCATATATTCCTCCAAACCACAACTTAACCATTTCTGCTTTCAACACAATATACAATTATTAATAGTATCTCAATTATTACAATTCCCTAGTTAAATAGAGCTTTTTTTCTTTTGTGTTTTAAAATCTTGAACTCTCCTCTTTTGCCCAAAATTTCCCATTGTTTGCAGTTTTGTACCTACCTTTTTTGGTGAGGAAAAAGAAAAAGAAAAAGAAAGAAATCTCTCTCTGCCTCATTTTGTCATGTTGCAGATTTAGTTTCGCTTTCGCCTTTGTTTTCAGTGTAGCTGGGGGTGGGGAATCTGCTCCAGGAACTTTTTGCAGCTTTTTGCAGCTAATTAACCTAGCGGAAGCTGTTAACAGGGGCTGTTTTTTCTATTTTTGCAGGCATGGGTCTATTCATTTTTTTTTTAACACTGATCAGCTGTAGGTCGGCCCTTTGAAGCCCCGCGGCAAGAGTTTAAAGAGTTTTTTTTCCCTCTAGCCATCAGCGGGGATTCAGGAGGCAGAATGAAAAATTGGGACTTTTTTAAAACGCCACGGGACGCGGGACAAATTGCTCAAAAGCGGGACTGTCCCGCCAAAAGCGGGACGTCTGGTCACCTTACGCTATGTGGTTCCATATCCGGTAGAATTTTATTGGATCGGTGAAGTCCTGCTTGTTACTCACTATGTGCTCAGCAGTGGTGGGATTCCAAAAATTTCATTACTGGTTCTGTGGGCATGGTTTGGTGGGCATGGCAGAGGAAGGATACTACAAAATCTCCATTCCCACCCCACTCCAGGGGAAGGATATTGTAAAATCTCCATTTCCACCCCACTCCAGGGGGAAGGATACTGTAAAATCTCCATTTCCACCCTACTCCAGGGGAAGGATACTGTAAAATCTCCATTCCCTCTTCACCCCACTAATCTGTTTTCCAGCTCCATGTTCAGGGCAACAAAAGAAGACTCAGCTGATCAGCTGGGATTCGATCAGCTGGGACTCGGGAGGCAGAGAATAGATGGGGTGGGGCCAGTCAGAGGTGGTATTTGCCGGTTCTCCGAACTTTCCGCTACCGGTTCTCTAGAACCGGTCAGAGCCTGCTGAAACCCACCTCTAGTGCTAAGAAACTTGGTTCTTTTACTCAGTTTTCTTCACTGTTTCTTTGTGTGTTTATTAATTTATTTATTAATCTTAGAGGCCATCTGAATCCCAAATAACTGTGGCCATGAACTTATTGGTTGGTTGGATCCCAGTATCAGAATTTAATCGTGGTTTTGCTGAAGTTCCTTGACTTCTATAGATTCGGTGAGGAAGCCCCACTGAACCTGATTTTTTTAAAAAAAATTATAGTAAATTGTTTTGTAGGTCTATAGTATGAATGGGTTAAAAAAAACCCCACCCCACTGTTTTTATACATCCTAAGGATGGTTTAAGTCACGCATACTTGATTATAACTCCGGTAGTTGGCAGACAGTTGCATTCTTGAATATATCTCAGACTTTCTGTAACATCCAGTTTTGCTGATTCAGATTAAGTCTACAGAATAACGCTAATCTTTCTGGCAAAAATAAATTCACATGCCATCTTCTCCAATCATCTGTCAGTTCAGAAATACTGAAGAGTGATCACATTGGGGTTGCAGCTTCAGTAAATTGTTGAACTTCTTCGTGTTTGCATTAATTGTATTTTACACTTGCAATGTATTGCGTTTCACGTGAACGTAATGAACTAACCGTATTAATGTATTTGCATTAATTATAGCTTGCCTCTTGCATTTTTGAATTTCAATTCAATTGCTTGCATTTTATTGATTCATTACATGCATTTTAGCCCCTCTGTTGCTTTGTTTCAAAGGCGGCGTGAAGTCATCAAACCATTAAGGAAAAAAATAGGCTCTATATCTTTTATCTTTATCAAGGCCAATATTGATGATGAAGATGATGCTATCATCATCAAGGATTTAGGAATTCATTATTGAGGGGATATGTAGTTAACACAAGAGTATTGGCGTTTATTAAGTATGGCATTGGCAAGTCAGCAATTTACACAGGCATGGTAAACATATGTTTGCACATCTGGTTTCAGTAATATCATCATGATTTTGAAAATGATTTATAGCTCTCTGAGCCATAAACTGCCAGTTTTGCTGTAACTTGGAGTTTTTGTGAGATGGAGCTAATTATTGAAAGCATGTTCCAGTGGCAGGCTCAGGGGTGGGGTGAGGATGAAAGGCTACCTCTCCAAGTAATTTGCCGAACTTTCCTTAGAAGGGTTCACAAGAGATCATCCGTGGAAAGTACCCTGGAGTAGCTAAGCAGTGGTAGAGCTTTCTGCAAGACGTAATATATGTGGAGGATGCGATTTTGACCATAGGCAAGTAAAAGAACTTTCTTCCCACAGAGTTCCACAGCGTGCTCTGCTTCGGGGCAAGACTGAAAAATTGAGAATTTCGCTGTTTTGCACGAACTACGATTGCTTTGGGCTGTGCAAATCTTTTGAAAATGTTGCTTTCTCTACATAGGACTATGTCCAGAGCTTCTTGACATCTGGTATGTAGGAATGATCTTCACAAGACAGGGAAAGAGATGCTTTCCCTGTGGAGTCAAGAGAGGACTCAACCTAGAGTTGTTATGTGATCACAAATGGTCTAAGTCTTGAATTCTTTGCAAGACAGGGAAAGAGAATGATCAGATAAGGGAATGCTTAGGGAATGATCGGATAAGGGGTGGAGGAGCCCACAACTACATAATGAACAGAGAAAGATGCTCAGAAAGGAACAGCAGGAGAAGAGGCAGAAGCTGGAGGTGGAGTCAAGAGAGGACTCAGCCTAGAATTGTTACGTGATCACAAATGGCCCTCTCTTGAATTCCATTAACCCTTATCTAGAGCCAATTTAATGCACAGCCTTAATTGACTAGATTCTTGTGAATAGGCGTGAGCAATCAATCTTCTGATTTTGGGAGATCAGTGGGAGAAGAGGCAGCAGCTGGGGGTGGAGCAGGGTTGAAATGCTACTGTTTGCTCCGGTTCAGGTGAATTGGTAGCGGCGCCAGCACATTTTTCGGCAAACCGATAGGTGCAGCAGCACGAGGCTCTGCCCACCCGCCCAGATATCATTACTTCCTGGTTTTAACCAGGAAGTAGCCTGTTTTTGATCCTCTGCGCATGCTCAGAGGGTGAAAAATTGGACATGAAGATGGCGCACACGGCACGTGCACTTCCAAACCGGTAGGAAAGGTAAGTATATTTCACACTGGGGTGGAGTCAAGAGAGGACTCAGCCTAGAGTTGTTACGTAGTCAGAAATGGTCTTAAATCCAATCCCTCTTTAATTCTTTGTGAGACAGGGGAAGAGATGCTGCTTAGGGAATAATCAGATAAGGGGTGGAGGAGCCCACAACTACATAACGAACAGAGAAAGAAGCTCAGAAAGGAACAGCGGGAGAAGAGGCAGAAGCTGGGGGTGGAGCCAAGAGAGGACTCAGCCTAGAGTTGTTACGTGAACACAAATGGCCCTCTCTTGAATTCCATTAACCCTTATCTGGAGCCAATTTAATGCTTAGCCTTAATTGACTAGATTCTTGTGAATAGGTGTGAGCAATCAATCTTCTGATTTTGAATTTACACCCCTGACATTAACCTCCCACTTAATGACTACAACAGCTCACGACCCACTGTTGACCTGGGAAGCTGGAGAAGTTACAGATCATAGGATTTTCCACCCGGGTGTATTTCTCTGCCATTCTTTCTTGGGAAATGCTTTGTTTACAGTGAGAACCGGTGGGAAAACAACGCTGATGGGTTTTCTAGTTCGAACTCAATTAAACAAGTTTAGAATAGAATAGAATATTCTTTATTGGTCAAGTGTAATTGGACACACAAGGAATTTGTCTCTGGTGCATAAACTCTCCGTATATATATATACAAGCAACAAAGTGATAAATCATAAATCATAATATTGCCTGAATAATTGGAAATCCTCTTTCTCTGCAACCAAAGCACACAAGGGAGGGGTGGAATAAAGAAACAAAGTACATTGATTTTGGATGAAAACTTGAAATACTAGAGGGACTATGTGGGGGGGGGTGGGAATTGTTAATTGTGTGAAATAGATGCAGGGTTGACTGGTTTTTAGAGAGGAGGATTTTGACTGATTCCCCCCTCCCCAGGTTACTCTGTTTCCCTGAAAATAAGACCCAATCAGAAAATAAATCCTAGAATGATTTTTCAGGATGCTCGTAATATAAGCCCTACCCCAAAAATAAGCCCCACCTAAGATTGTCAGCCAGATGGGTGCATTTAGTACCGTATTTCCCCAAAAATAAGACCTAACCTAAAAATAAGCCCTAGCATGATTTTTCAGGATGCTCATAATATAAGTCCTACTTCCAAAATAAGCCCGAGTTAAGATTGTCAGCCAGATGGATGCATTTATTTATTTATTTTATTTATTATCATATTTATATGCCGCCCTTCTCCTGTAGGACTCGGGGCGGCTCACAGAATAAAACAACATAACAATAAAAATACTAAAACAAGCCAGTTTAAAATCCCCAGACAATTAAAACCTCGCAACAAATCAGGGAATTTGCTGAAAAAGCCATGTCTTCAGGTTGGCGCAGAAAGTGTGGAGGTCGGGGGCCATCTGGAGCCCGGTGGGTAACCCATTCCACAGGGTCGGTGCAGCCACAGAGAATGCCCTCATCCTGGGGGCCGCCAGCCGACATTGTCTGGCCGACGGCACCCGGAAGAAGGCAGCCCTATGTGAGCGCACTGGGCAGTGGGAGGCCGGTAGGAAGTGGTCCTGCAAGTACCCCAGGCCCATGCCATGAAGGGCTTTAGAGGTGAGTACCAGCACCTTGAAGCGGATCCGAAGGGCCACCGGCAGCCAGTGCAGCTCGCGCAGCAGAGGTGTTACACGGGAGTACTATATTTCCCCAAAAATAAGACCCAACCAGAAAATAAGCCCTAGCATGTTTTTTCAGGATGCTTGTAATATAAGCCCTACCCCAAAAATAAGCCCCACTTAAGATTGTCAGCCAAATAGGTGCATTTAGTACCATATTTCCCCCAAAATAAGACCTAACCCGAAAATAAGCCCTAATGCATCTTTTGGAGCAAAAATTAATATAACAATATATTGTTATTAATATAACAAATGCATGTTGTAAGTTACCCAAAGCCACTTGTTTGTCACTTGGATAGCCATATCAATGTGTATAATGAAATAAGGAGTTCAAGATACTCTGTATTTTCCTTTACTATAAACTTTGAATTGATTACACGAGCCACTCAACCCCTATGACCAAGGGCATCTGTATTAAGCCACAATGGTGCAATTACTGTATGTGATTATATTTGATGTAAGTACCAAAATCATGTAATATGCATATTGACATCTTAATGCATGTGTCATTTGCCACTCTGCTTCCCCATGAATACCTATGATTATAAGAGCCTATCCTCTTCAAGAGACCTGGGAACAAATACTGTGTTTGCAGTTCATTCTATCCCAGAATATTTTAAAAAATGGTTTGAAAAATAATAATAATAATAATAATATAAGACCCAGTCTTATTTTCGGGGAAACACGGTAGTCCCAAAGGTGCTTTTTCAAAAAGCAGCTAGACTTTGTTTTTCCTTGAAGAGGTTTCACTTCTCATCCAAGAAGCTTCTTCAGTTCAGTCAGAACTGAAGAAGCTTTTTGGAGGAGAAGCAAAACCCCTTCAAGAAAAAACAAACCCCAGTTGCCTTTTGAAAAAGCACCTTAGGGACTAGCATGATCTAGATGACTGAGAATCTCCATAGATACACACACCCTAGTTAGTTTATTTTATTATTGAAAAGATAAGATGATGTTTGTGAAAACACAAAATATATATTTTTACATTAAAGGATTGAATTTGGACATAAGTTATCATTAGATTAAAAGGGGGGGGGGTAAACCCGTACAATATGCTAATTTTTGGAAATCTGTCTTCATTCCATTCAAAATATTTGGCTTGCACCAACATCCTTCGCACCGGGTGTGTTTTCCTTTTTAAAGGTTTTATTTTGCCCAATATTACCATGCTTAATTTTACTTTCAACTGTCCCTAGCATCTGTTATCCCTGCTTTCAAAAAAAAAAAAAAAACTTTGGAAATTATTTTTGGGAAGATGGCAGGAGGAGGGAGAAATTAATAACACTCTTTTAGACCAATCAGTTCTATTTTTTATTTTTATTTTTTGAGTGGGGAATGAAAATTAATGAGTCAAGATAAGAAGAGACCAGTGTTTTGGCTCGGGGATGTAATTGCTTTTTCTCTTTCTTTTGTTTTTTTAAACTTTCCTATTGATGCTGGATGCCATGTGCTGTTTCATATGCTTGCGCACAGCAGAATGTCCAAGACGAATCAGCCATCACGGACAAACATATTAGCATATGTCTTTTGTTTCTCATAAGGCAAGCAAAGAGGAGCAACAGAGTACCTATGCAACAGGCTAAACCCTAGGGACTAGCAGATGGAAAAGGGGAACAGATATTCTAGAGTTTTGTTCCAACCAGAATGTGGTGTTGATAAAAAGAAAAAAATCCAGCTAGCCTTTAAGGTTACAAAGCTTTGTAGTAACTATGGTTTTGTTTTTTCCTCCTTTTTTTTTTTGGTTTTGTTATTAAAATATTTATCCTTCATTGTAGAATATTAAATATTAAAATATTTATCCCTCATTGTACACCTGCAGGATGTTGGGCGTAAGGATACCCATAAGGTTGAATTGTATCTGTAATAAAAGAGCTTTTCTTAAAATAAAAAGGACCTAAAGGATGAACAATCAGGACGCGGTGGCTCAGTGGTCAACAGTTCAGCGGTTCGAATCCCTCATGCCGCGTAACTGGGTGAGCTCCTGTTACTTGTCCCAGCTTCTGCCAACCTAGCAGTTCAAAAGCACGTAAAAGAATGCAAGTAGAAAAAATAGGGACCACTTTTGGTGGGAAGGTAACAGCGTTCCGTGCGCCTTTGGCGTTTAGTCATGCCAGCCACGTGACCACGGAGACATCTTCGGACAGCGCTGGCTCTTTGGCTTTGAAACGGAGATGAGCACCACCCCCTAGAGTCGGGAACGACTAGCACATATGTGCGAGGGGAACCTTTACCTTTAAAAATCTAAAGAATTTGTTAGGTGTCCTTGAAGGAAAACCTGCCTCCTTGCCATCCTTCCTTAGAGAAATGACTGATAAGCAATCAGCACGATTGTTTTCCTGCAGGTGAAACATTTTTATTTTTACTATGATATTAGTTGGGCATACATTCCCAGAAAGAAAATAAATGCGTTTAGCCCCCTGAATATTGGCTTGGGTAGAAATGTTATATTACCCACTTGGACGTAAAAGTGTAGGTGACATAGAGCAGAGAGCCGGCTTTGCTTACAAATCAGCCGGGTGATGAGGTTGCAAAAGTTTATATTTTCCCCGCTTTCATTGGTAGAATTTATTAGCTTCTTGGAATTGATTCTGGATGCCTTTCATTTGCCATTGGGCTAAAGTCACGAACAAAATGATGATATACCGCGTTTTTGCTCACTCATCTTTTTATTGCCTAACTATTGTTATTGAGTAAAAGGCATTCAATATATTTCATGAAAAGAGGCACAGAGCAAAGGGGGAGAGGGGGAGCAAGAAGGCGAAATGGCTCATTATCTCTTCTTTTTCCCCCTCCTCATTTTAATTGACATTGGTTTCTCTCACTGCTAGGCAGGCTGGCCCTAGGGCAAAGAAAGCACCCGGGAGTAGCATAGGGTCCCTTGAGAAGATTTGTAGCTCAAGGTTGAACTGTGGGGGTCCTTGGTGCTCTCTGAGCTGAGTTGTTTTCTTGCAGACGTTTCATTTATTTACTTACTTACTTACTTACTTACTTACTTACTTACTTACTTACTAGTTCAATTTATATGCTGCCCTTCTCCGGAGACTCAGGGCAGCTTACAATGCATTAAGCAATAGCCTTCATACTTTTTGTATATACCTGCTTAGTAGGGCTTTCGGCCCCTCCCTAAGCGGTGTTCTTTTTTATACAAAGTCACCTTATTGCCCCCACAATCCGGGTCCTCATTTTACCTACCTCGGAAGGATGGAAGGCTGAGTCAACCTTGAGCCTGGTGAGATTTGAACTCGCAGTAATTGCAGGCAGCTGGCAACTAAGTGCTACTTTAACAGCACTTAGTCCACTGCGCCACCAGGCTCTTCATTACCCATATAGGTAACGTCATGAGTGTTAGAAGGGAATGAAGTATGTGGGGTGGAGGAAAAATAGAAGGGGGGGGGACAGGACTAGGATTGTGGGGTCCTTGATGCTCTTTGAGCCATGGTTGTTTTCTTGCAGATGTTTCATTACGCAACTACCATATTTTTCGGAGTATAGGATGCACTTTTTTCCCCCCTAAAAGGGGGTGAAAATTTAGGTGCGTTTTATACACCGAATGTAGCCCCGCCCACCCACTGGCCCCCACCCTTTGGCCTCTGCCTCCCAGCAGCTACCTCCTTGCAGCAAACAGCAAGAAAAAACAGCTGCTTTCAGCTTCAGCACAGCCTAATTAGCACAAGTTGATTGGATCGGTCTCCCAACTCTCAGCTGTTTTGCGCAGGCCTCTGCTGCTTGCTGCAAGGAGGTAAATTGCTGGAGCAGATTTTTTTTCCCCTTTTGCTAATCAAGCTATGCTGAAAACGAAACTGAAAGCAAAGCAGGCTGTTTGCTGCAACGAGGCAAAATTGCTGGGAGGCAGAGGCAGATTTCTTTTTCTTGTTTTCCTCACCAAAAAAGGTAGATGCGTCTTATAGTCCGGTGCATCTTATACTCTGAAAAATATGGTAGGTAACATCATCAGTGCTACAAGGAAATAGGGTATGTGGAGTGGAGGAGAATGTCAGAGTTTTGGCAGCATAACTAGTATTATGAGATAAACCCAGGAGCAAAACACAGCACAAAGAGCCTTTTAGATAAATAACAGTGGTTTTATCTACAGTTAAATATTTACAGACATATGCGTGGTTAAATACCTTTACAGCTACTGACACATGACGAGAGACAACTTGAGGAGAATGCATGAGGAGAAGGAAACACCCTCTAATGGCTTCCCTTATATAGACAGCTTCTTATCCAGATTCTTAAAGTGGCAGTAACCCTGCTGCCTCATTCCATTGCATCAACTTCCAGTTGCCTCAGCTTACAACCTCTCATCAGCTTACAACTATTAACTCTTCATACCCTGACAGAGAAAATGGAAGGGGAGGAGGAGAACGACTGTGTGGTCCTTAGTGCTCTCTGAATTTGATTGTTTCTCACCCTGTCAGTGTTGGTGGGAGTGTTTTCTTCTTGGGTAGTTTCTTGATTACTCAATTTTTTTGCTGTTTGATTGTATGAGTTGCAGTTCTTTGGTTGGGGTATTATTTACTGCCGGATTGTTGGTCTGGTATGAATCCTTGATGCTAGATGACAGGACCTAGGAAGTCTGTTAAACAACACGGGGTTGGGTTATTTGCCCGAGAAGAATCAGCTCTAGCAAAGTTTATATAACTGCACGGTAGGAAAGTCTCAGGGTTGTTATCTCTGGGAAGATAATGTTAACTCAGCAATATCATTGCTTTGATCTTTGGTTACACTCTGAACAAAACTAGATTGTCATTTGACTGACAGCCTTGTCAGGGAATGAATGAAGAGTGACAGTCCAATATTGAAAATGCAGCATTTACAGAACTTTTCAAGAGTCCTAAGTTTTCTCATGACACTGCTTCTTTTGTGCAAGACTGAATTTTACATTTTGGTAGGTTTTTTTTTTTTTTAAATAAAAACAAAAACGTGTTTATTGCTAGCTGCGGTGAAACCTTATGATATTATTTTTGAGACTCCTGGATGGTAAAAAACGCCTGTCTCCCTTGACAAAGTTGTTGTTGATGTGCAATACAACGAAACAATTTTAACTTGGCAATGCTGGGATTTATCGCTTGGAACAGACACTGCTCTGGCGGTTTTCAGGAGTCAAACCAAATTATGAATTCTGCTACTCAGCCGACTTGTGTTTTCCCCATTGTGCGACTCCTTTTATCATTTGATATTGTTTTATTTCAGGTTTTCTTGTTTTTTATTTCTAACCTGCTGAATCTCCAGAACTGAGAAAGAGATAGCAACAAGCAGAGTGGGGAGACCATTTAATTCAGGCAGTCCTCGACTTAAAACAGTTCTTTTAGTGACTGTTTAAAGTTACAACGTCACTGAAAAAAAGTGACTTACAACTATTTTTCACAGTTGCAACCTTTTTTTAGCATCCCCGTGATCAAAATTCAGATGCTTGACAACTGAATACGACAACTGTCGTATTTATGACAGTTGCAGTGTCCTGAGGTCACATGATTCCCCTTTTGCGACCTTATGTCGAGCAAAGTCCATAGGGAAGCTAGATTCACTTAACAACCGAGTTACTAATTTACCAACTGCAGTGATTCACTTAATGATGGCAAGCAAGATTGTAAAAGGGGGGGGGAACTCACTTAACGAATGTCTCGCTTAACAACAGAAATGTCGGGCTCCGTTGTGGTCGTAGGTCGAGGACTACCTGTCATTGATCCACTTAACGACAGTTGTTAAGTGGAGCTTTGCCCCACTTTTTACTAACGTTATTGCCACAGTTTTCAAGTGAATTGGTTGTTCAGTTAGTAACAGGGTTGTTAAGCGAATCTGGGCTTTCCCCAGGAACTTCGCTCGACAGGAGGTCACAAAAAGGGAATCACATGACCCCTTGCTGAACGTCTGAATTTTGATCCCACGACCATGGGGGAGGCTGCAGGTGTGAAAAGCAATCGTGTCAATTTTTTTGCAGTGCCATCCTAACTCCGAACCAGGGGTGAAATTCAGCAAGTTCTGGAAAACCGGTAGCGGAAATTTTGAGTAGTTCGGAGAACCGGCAAATACCACCTCTGGCTGGCCCCAAAGAGGGGTGGAGATTTTGCAATATCCTCCCCCCCAGGAGTGGGGAGGGAATGGGGATTTTGCAGTATCCTTCCCCTGCCACGCCCACCAAGCCATGCCCACACAACCGGTAGTAAAAAAAATTTGAATTCCACCACTGCTCCGAACGATCTCTAAACGAATGGTTGTAAGTCGAGGACTACTGGCTGGCCTCAGGCAGCTCTTCTCCTGGAATTGCTGACCCAGCTGCCTCTTCTCTACACCTTCAAGAGTGAGATGTGCTGGAATCCAAAGTTGTCATAGCAGGATGATCCTCGGCTCTGTGTTCCCTGAGTCAGCTTTGTTCTTTCTCATGGCTTTTAGATAAATACGCTCAAAAGGACACGCAGATATTTCTCTGCTGGGAAAATGCAGTATATTTACTTGCAACTGCCGTTCTCCCTTGCTTTGGCTGTTTTCGGTTGTTGCTTTTTAAATCTAAACCATTTGGAGCATGCTTCGAGGTTCTTATTTATCACGGAAACAAAACAGATTATTTGAAAGCCATTAGAGGACTATTATCCCAGCAAAGCTTTTCGGAGATCGATGATAGTTGACTGTTCTAAATTTGTACATACGGAGCAGTGGTGGGATTCAAATAATTTAACAACCGGTTCTCTGCCCTAATGACTGGCTGGGTGAACATGGCCATGGTGGGCGTGACCAGGAGGCGTGAAGGCAGCACTCGGCCTCCTGCACCGCCCTCGGAGCAAAAACGGGCCGTGGGGGGACACGCTGCCCCCCCTCCGCACCCTGTTTTGGGCCTAATAGATCTCCCTGCAGCCTCCTGAGAGCAAAAATGGGCTGTGGGGGAGGGCATACCCACCCAGGCCCTGTTTTAGGCCTAGTAGTCCTCTCTGCAGCCTCCCGGGAACAAAAACGGGCCACCGGGGGAGCACCCCCCTCCCACGTGGCCCGTTTTGAGCCTAGTAGACCTCCCTGCACTTACCTAGGAGCCAAAATGGGGCGCGTGGGGGCTTCTGGGAGGGGAGGAGCCACCCAGCAATATAACTACTGTTTCGCCTGAACCGGCTGAATCCCACCACTGATACGTAGGCAGCTATGAGAAGGAGTTTGGGGCATTATGTAAAAATGTAAAATTTTACGTATTTACTTACAGCCCAAGCAAGAAGAAGACTCCCGCCTGCCTTTTCTGAGATTTCAGGAGCAAAGCACCTGATAAATATACCGACCGAATTGTGATAGTAAATAATTGATTCCCTGTACTAAGCAAGGCTCCATTTGCCACAAGGAGGGCAGAAAGGAAAAGCCGTTGTTGCTTTAAAATATGAAGGCTTTGAAGAGGATTAAAAAGTAGACCCTGCCAAACAGCCCCCATCCCCCAAGTGTGGGCTGAAAACAGCAAGGCTCAAGAAATGAATTTGCTCGGTTCCAAGTGATGCTATTTGGAGGGTGATGGTGTGTTGTCCCAAATGTTGAAAAGGAACAAGCAGCCTGTCACTAATGAACTCTGACAATCATTGTGACACCTTGCAGAAAAGCAAAAGTTTTAATTATGGGGAAGAAGCTCTGATGGCCATTTATTTTATTAAATGAAAAGAGGCTTTGATCGGTTGGCAACTTTAAATAAAGAAGTGGGGGCGGGAAGAAGTTTATCCACGTATTATTTTCTGTTTCAAGCTCCACCGCAAGGAATCTGCAGAGAGCAATGACGATTTGGAATGTCTGGACTGCAGAAATGTAGCTGTTGGAAAAATTTAAGTGTCTACTTTTGATTTCAACGGGTTGATAGCCGTGTTAAATTCCTTTGCAAGGCAGCCTAGGCAAACTCTGGTTTTAAGGGAGGATAAGTCCGCTTCAGAACAAATCAAATTAACAGAGTTGGAAGGGACCTTTTTAGGTCATCTAGTCCAACCCCCCGCCCAAGCAGGAGACCCAACACCATTTCTGACAGAAGGCAGGCCAGTCCCTTCTTGAAAGCTTCCAGTGATGAAGCTCCCACAACTTCTGAAGGCAACTTCTGTTCCATCGGTTGATAGTTCTCACTGTCAGGAAATTTCTCCTTATTTCCAGGTTGAATCTCTCCTTGATCAGTTTCCATCCATTATTCCTTGCCTTCAGATGCTTTGGAAAATAGCTTGACCTCCTCCTCTTTGGGGCAGCTCCTCAAATATTGGAAGACTGCTCACATGTCTCCCCTGGTCCTTCTCTTCACTAGACTAGCCATGCCCAGTTCCTGTAACTGTTCATCACATGTTTTAGCCTCCAGTCCCCTAATCCTCTTGGTTGCTCTTCTCTGCACTCTTTCTAGAATCTCAACATCTCAATCCCGAGGTGGTGCAGTGGTTAGAGTGCTGTACTGCAGCTACTTCAGCTGACTGCTAGTTCAGCAGATCAGCTGATCAAATCTCACCGGCTCAAAGTTGACTCAGCCTTCCATCCTCCCGAGGTGGGTAAAATGAGGACCCAGATTGTTGGGGAGAATATGCTATTTAGTATACTGTCAATTGTTGTAAGCCACCCAGAGTCCTTGGAGAGTGGGCGGCATAGAAATATTATTAATAAATAAATAAATAAATCCCACAAGAGCAAGTCCCTGGTGACCTATTTTTTCTATGGTCCTCAGAACCATAGAAATGACAGCAGAAGAAGTTTCCAATCGTGTTCAAGTGATGGCCAAGATGACATATTTTTCAGGTCATTTATGAGAGCTTGCTTCTCTGAATATTCAATGAGACATTAGCTTTGTCTCATCCCTACAAATCTATTTAGTACTCAGCTGATAAATAACAATAACACTTAGACTTGTATGCCGCTTCACAGTACTTTACAGCCCTCTCTACAGTAAGCGGTTTACAGAGTCAGCCTCTTGCCCCCAACAATCTGGGTCCTCATTTTACCCACCTCAGAAGGATGGAAGGCTGAGTCAACCATGAGTCAGTGAGGATCGAACTGTTAGTAGTCGGCAGAATTAGCCTGCAATACTACATTCTAACTATTGCGCCACCATGGCTTAGATAGTAATAACACTTAGACTTATATACCGCTTCACAGTGCTTTACAGCCCTCTCTAAGCAGTTTACAGAGTCAGCATATTGCCCCCAACAGTCTTGGTCTTCATTTTACCGATCTCGGAAGGATGGAAAGCTGAGTCAACCTTGAGCAGGTCAGGATTGAACTCCTGGTAGCGGGGAAAGTTAGCCTGGAATACTGCATTCTAACCACTGTGCCACCACGGCTCCATAAATGCTTTATATTAAGTTTCCCCAGTTTCTAACCATGAACCAAGTGATTCATTATCACACTGACTGACAATTGCTTCTTATGATTTAATAATTAAAAAAAAAACGTACCCTCCTCTAGTCATAGAAGCTGGAAGTCAAGCTACAACTTTCATATATGAAGGCAACTGTTGTGTCTGTCGGCCGCCGACCCCTCCAGCAGCCGAATCAGATGAAGAGGCAGTGTGGGAGCCAGGGCCAGCATCAAGGCAACCTGAGAGCTCCGAGGGGGAAGAGGGAATGGAGCTGTCAGAGATAGAAACAGAGGCGGAGCCTGGGACATCCATCAGCCCGCAGATGGAGAGTCAACAGTACCCAGATCTGGAGGTGGCTGATGAAGAAGAGGAGGAACAGCTGGGTCCAGTGCCTGACGCGCAGATGCACAGAAGGCAGAGAGGAGAGGAGAGCAGTGGAAATCTATGGGCTGATCCTTGGGATGGAAAAGCCACCGCTCTAGCGAACCGCCACCCTAGCTCTGGGGATAAAAGGCAGGGGGTGGAGATGAATAGGTGTGGCAGACAACTATTCCTCTCCCTGTCAGACAGACTTGTTAGCCTGCAGTGAGACAGAGAGAGAGACTTTTTGCTGGGGCTGCTGGCACTCCTAATAAAGGAATCATTGATTTAACTACAGAGGGTTTGTTGTGTTTGGTAGCCAGGTCAGAATAGCAACAGAGGAAGAGCTTGGTGGCGCAGCAGACTAATAGCCTGTTATTATCATCCAGCTGCCTGCAATTACTGCTAGTTTGAATCTCCCCAGGCTCAAGGTTGACTTAGCCTTCCATCCTTTCTAAGGTAGGTAAATTGAGGACCCAGATTGTGGGGGCAATAAGCTGACTTTGTATAAATATACAAAAGGATGAAGGTTATTGCTTAGCGCATTGTAAGCCACCCTGAGTCTCCGGAGAAGGGCGGCATATAAATCAAATTAAAAAAAAAAAACATTCCGTCATCGGTCTACCGCAGTTCTGTCGTAGCTAGAGTTGAATGGAATTCTAGATTTGGTCATTCTAGATTTTGTTGTGTTTCCTCTTGAATGTGGGTAGGAAAATTACTGAAGGTCTGACTCTCTTCCTTCAAGGGCATGCTTCGATCAGCAGTAGTATTCACTTATCTTCGCTACCAGTTCACAAATGTGAGCGCACATGCCAGCTCTGCACAGATGCAGAGCCTTCCGTGCCTGTGCAGAGCTTGAAAAACGGGACGTGATGATGTCCAAGTGGGTGGGCGGAGTCTCCCGCAGCCGCCGCTACTGGTTTGCCCGAACCGGATAGAATCGGCTGAATATGACCACTGGCTTCGATCCAGCTTTTTGTTTCATCGCAACACAGTCCTTCCCATTGACTAGCTACAGTTCAACACTGAGGTTCAAAAATAGAAGGAGGTCCCGCATCAAATCTTCCCATCCTGGGGCTTTTGTGACCACGGCAAGCAAGTTCCCAATTTTCACCTACAGCTACACAAAACGATCTGTGGAATGGCAAACCATTAAGCTACCTCCGTCCAGAACAGAAAGAGGAGACCGAATTCTTAGAAATAAATACTATTGGTCAAATGGCCTTTATTTCTCCCAGTAGGTCCTGCAGACCACATTATTATAGTGGCCCGGCCTTCGTGGCGCTAGGGAAATTAATAGATCATGTCCTCGGCGGCTCTCCGAGGAGCGAGAAGGGGAGAGGCTTCCATCTCACCTTAAAATTATTTAAGCAGGTGCTGCGGGGAAAGCTATTGCTTTTATATGACTCTTCAAACGTTTACAACCAAACATTTTTTTCCCTGTGATTGAATTTTTCACAGTGCTAAAATACCACCGAGAAATATGCTTCCTATCAGTTTTATTGCTCCCCGGATGGTTTGTCAACAAATGTTGTCTCTGCTCGGACACAAACTCTCGATTGCGAAAAGAAATTTTTTGCTTGTTTTTAACAAGATGCGGCCGCTCGGAATGGTGAGGCCCGGCACAACCAGTGGGGAAACGTTAGCGCCTTAAGAGTAATACCATTTTGAGGGTACAATTTTATTAAGGCAGACGTGAGTAATTTGTTCCTGACTCTTCTATGCCCCGCGTTTTATTAAGAGTATTTTACATCTGCGGGGAAAGACGACTGCTTTATTTATTTTCTCCGCAGAAAAACTAAAAACCCTTTCATAGAGGACATAAGATATCATTTATTAAAACAAGTGGCTTAAGACGCTGAGCTTGTCGAATGAAAGGTCGGCAGTTCAGCGGTTCGAATCCCGAGTGCCGCGTAACGGGGTGAGCTCCCGTTACTTGTCCCAGCTTCTGCCAACCCAGCAGTTCAAAAGCACGTAAAAAAATGCAAGTAGAAAAATAGGGACCACCTTTGGTGGGAAGGTAACAGCGTTCCATGCGCCTTTGGCATTTAGTCATGCCGGCCACATGACCACAGAGATGTCTTCGGACAGCGCTGGCTCTTCGGCTTTGAAATGGAGATGAGCACCGCCCCCTAGAGTCAGGAACGACTAGCACATATGTACGAGGGGAACCTTTACCTTTTACCTTATTAAAACAAGAGGGAAAATGAACTAACAGGGAGATTCAGCTTGTAATGTAAGAAAATATTGGGTGGGGAAAGTGACTTATGATTGTTTTCCACACTTATGACCATTGCAGCATCCCCATGGTCACGTGATCAATATTTAGAATCTTGGCAACTGACTCATATTTATGACGGTTGAGGTCTCCTGGGGTCACGCGATCACCTTTTGTGACCTCCTGGCAAGGAAAGTCAGTGGGGAAGCAGGAATCACTTAACAACCATGTTACTAACTTAACAATTACAGTGTTTCACTTAACAACTGTGGTAAAAACGTACTTAATGTCTCGCTTAACGATGGAAATATCGGGTTCATTTGTGATCGTAACTGGAGGACTATCTGTCTAAGACAAACTTTAGGAAAAAAAGCGAGTGAGAAACCCCCATTTCCTTCCTGCCCTCCATATATCTTTAGTGTTATATACAGGTAGCCCTTGACTTACAACAGTTCATTTAGTGACTCTTCAACAGCACTGAAGAATGTGACTTATGACCGTTTTTCACAGTTACGACCTTTGCAGCATCCCCATGATCATGTGATAAAAATTCAGATGCTTGAAAACTGGTTCATACTTATGACCGTTGTTGTGTCCCAAGGTTTCATGTGTTCACCATTCCCATTGACCAAACACAATGGGAAAACCAGATTCACTTAACAGCTGGGTTACCAATTTATCAACCACCCAAGCAGGAAACCCTACACCAATGCTGATAGATGGCAGTCCAGTCTCTTCTTGAAAGCTTCCAGTGGTGAAGCTCCCACAACTTCTGAAAGCAACTTCTGTTCCATGGGTTGATTGCTCTCACTGTCAGAAAATTTCTCCTTATTTCCAGGTTGAATCTCTCCTTGATCAGTTTCCATCTATTATTCCTTGTCTGGCCTTCAGGTGCTTTAGAAAATAGCTTGGCCCCTTCCTCTCTGTGGCAGCCCCTCAAATATTAGAAGACTGCTATCATGTCTCCCCTGGTCCTTCTCTTCACTAGACTAGCCATGCCCAGTTTCTGCAACCGTTCATTGTATGTTTTAGCCTCCAGTCCCCTAATCATCCTGGTTGCTCTTCTCTGCACTTTTTCTAGAGCTTCAACATCTTTTTTATAGTGTGGTGACCAAAACTGGATACTGTATTCTAGGTGTGGTCTTACTAAGGCTTTATAGAGTGGTGTTAGTACCTCCCTTGATCTTGATCGTATCCCTCTGTTAATGCAATTTAGGATTGCGTTGGCTTTTTTGGCTGCCGCCGTACACTGCTGGCTTATATTTAATTGGTTGTCCACTAAGACTCCAACATCCCTCTCACAGTTCCTGCTATTAAGCCTGGTTTCACCCAGTCTATATGTGTACTTTGGATTTTTCTTGCCTTAAGTGTAAGACTTTACTTTTCTCTACATTGAATTTCATTTTGTTAGATAGGGCCCAGTCTGTCAAGATCCATCTGGATCTTGAGCCTATCATCTATGGTGTTGGCTACCGAGAACTTAGTTTTGGCTGCCATTTCAGTGGTGGGCTGCCACCGGTTCGCCCCAGATCGGGCAAACTGGTAACGGCGACGGCGGGAGGTTCCACCCACCCGCCTAGACATCTCTGCATGTGCAGAAGCATCGCGCACACCCACAAACAAACCGGTAGCGATGAGATTTGAAACCCACTACTGCACAGTTTGGTTTTGTGGACCCCGCAGACACCCCGTCTGCCAGTGTTCCCCACAAGGTTTAGATGGGATCATACTGTTCAAATGTAGATGTCACCTGCCGTATGCTGTTCTCTGAATTTTGTTACCAGATCCTAAGCATCTCACTTTGCAAATTTAGAAAAATCCTAGTTTTCCTTTCCTTTTTGTGTTTGTGTTAGCTGGGGTGGGCGTGGCCAGTTTGACGTCACTTGTGTCAGGGGGCATTTGTGGTGGCCTGAAGATGGGCTCCCAGGCTCCGTTTTCAGCTGCAATGACCTCCTGCAATCCTCTGCCAGCGAAAACCGAGCTCGAGAGGGTCGTTTTCGCTGGCAGAGGCACCACGGGCTGGTCCTTCCACTATTTCCAGGGTGGCCCCACAGGCCAGATCTAATCACTCCACGGGCTGGATCCATCCCCCAGGCCTTGAGTTTGACACCCCTAATCTAGATAAGTAAAGAAAAAACAACATTATTTAACTCCAAAAAAAATTGAGGGAGGGGGAAGAAATGGCCTCTAACTACAAATACAATTGCCAACTTTTTCTTAAGACTTTCTAGTGACTTTGCCATCTTCTTAAATCATCTTGTTCCACCGTCCCAACAGCTCACGCTATCCAGAAATTCTATAGTCCGAATCTTGTTTCCGGGATCCTTTTTACCAGCTTTCTTTGTCTTCTAACAGATTTGATTTTTTTTAAAAAAAAATTTGATTTATATGCTGCCCTTCTCTGGAGACTCAGGGCAGCTTACAATGCGTTAAGCAATAGCCTTCATACTTTTGTATATTTTATACAAAGTCAGCTTATTGCCCCCACAATCTGGGTCCTCAATTTACCTACCTTAGAAAGGATGGAAGGCTGAGTCAACCTTGATCCTGGCGAGATTCAAATTTATAGTAATTGCAGACAGCTGGTGTTAATCACAATGCTATCAGTCTGCTGAGCCACCAGGCCCTTCATATTGATGAAACATATCAATATAAATAAAAATATGGACAGCTTAGAGGAGCAGCGCATATTAACAGATTTAACAGAGTTTGCAAATTTAGAAAAATCCTAGTTTTCCTTTCCATTCCCTATTTTGTTTATTTTGCACACAACAAATATTTGCATCTCGAAACTGGAACAGTATGGATTGAATTTTGTTCAAGCTGTTAACATTTCTTCTACTATCCTGCTTTTCGAGGGGGCTAAGCTACGATCTATGCTAGCAATGTTTTCTTGCCTGGAAGTGCATGCTAAGATATTTTTTATTCAGGTGTATTTTAGGCGATTCTCAAGCTATTTTGAGAAGGTGAGGGAAAAGAAACTGATTATATTCCTTGCCCTGTTGATTCCCTCCCCTCTGTAGTTTGTATCCACTCTTCGGCCTCTCACAAGGTATCTTCCATTGAGGAAGACTTCTCAATATTATTGGGCCTGTCAAAAGGTTGATGTAGGGAAGTTGAGATGATACTTCTCTATAGAACAGCAAATTGTGGTGGCTTCGGATATGTTTGGATTGGCTTGTCTCACCTTTTGGAAAGCTAAAAATTTTATGCATCGAATAAAGATCAGTGGTGAAATCCAATTTTTTTTACTACCGGATCTGTGAGCGTGGCTTGGTGGCCATGGCAGGGTAAAGCTCCCACAACTTCTGAAGGCAACTTCTGGTCCACTGGTTGATTGTTCTCACTATCAGACAGTTCCTCCTTATTTCTAGGTTAAATCTCTCCTTGGTAAGTTTCCATCCATTATTCCTTGCCTGGCCTTCAGGTGCTTTGGAAAATAGCTTGACCCCCCTCCTCTCTGTGGCAGCATCTCAAATATTGGAAGATGCTATCATGTCTCCCCTGGTCCTTCTCTTCACTAGAGTAGCCATGCCCAGTTCCTGCAACCGTTCTTCATATGTTTTAACCTCCAGTCCCCTAATCATCCTGGTTACTCTTCTCTGCACTTTTTCCAGAGTCTCAACATCTTTTTTATAGTGTGGTGACCGAAACTGGATTAGGTGTGGTCTTACTAGGGCTTTATAGAGTGGTATTAGTACCTCCCTTGATCTTGATTGTATCCCTCTGTTAATGCAATTTAGGATTGCATTGGCATTTTGGCTGCCGCTGCACACTGCTGGCATATGTTATGGCATCATTAATAGTGGTCTAAAATGTAAACTTTAATTGGGATAATTTTATATGCTGGAATCCCTACTCAAGCAGAGATGTGGCTGACTGCGGGAAAGGGCTTGGAAGTATTTAGAAACAGGCAACAAGGTCAGGTTTGTTTATTGCAGTTTTCCCAGGAATAAAAATAAATAAGTAAACATTTGGGTTACAATCTTCCAGAACTTCATAAATGTTGATCTGAAGAGTGAAATTTAGAAACAGTAATGACCAGATACATCAGTCTTAATTCCCAAATGAATGCATAGTTTTTTTTCCCAGTCATTTTTTTAAAAAAAAAATTCTCTTATTTCATGGGAGGTAAATATTAGAGAATGTATAATTTTTCTCATCAGCAAAATAGGAAGTCAAAGTTTCATTTATTTTTCCCCTTCTCAAGCACAACATCCAGAAGCTTCTTCCAAGTAGAAATAAAGTTGGACATATTCTTTTCTTCGATTAGAGCAGTTAATTTAGCCATCTCTGCTAGTCCCATCGGTTTTTCTAGCCGTTTCTTCCATTGTGGGAAATTAGAGTATCTTTCTACTTTTATTGGTTCGATTTATTTTATTTATTGGTTCGATTTATATGCCGCCCTTTTCCAGAGACTCAGGGTGGCTTACAATGCGTGAAGCAATATACAAATATACTTTTGTATATACCTGTTTAGTAGGGCTTTCGGCCCCCCCTAAGAGGTGTTCTTTTTTATACAAAGTCACCTTATTGCCCCCACAAACCGGGTCCTCATTTTACCTACCTTGAAAGGATGGAAGGCTGAGTTAACCTTGAGCCTGGTGAAATTTGAACTTGCAGTAATTGCAGGCAGCTGGTGCTACTTAACAGCACTTTAGTTTGCTGCGCCACCAAGGCTCCTTGGCTCCTTTTGTATAGAAAGCATTCTTGCTGCTGTCAACATATACAACAACAAAGTTTTCAGATTGTTTTTCAGGTTCCTTGTACATCAAGCCTAAAAGAAAAACCTCTGGCTTAATTTTTATATTTACTTTAAGAATTGTGTGTATTAAAATAATGAATCTTGGCTCAATATTTCTTTTGCTGTATCACAAGTCCACCAAAGTTGGTCAAAAGTTCCCTCCTTGCATTTACATCTCCGACATATATTTGAAACACCGTTGTATGTCTTTGACAATTGATCAGGTGTTAAAGTACCAATGTTTCCAGACTCCAGAGGGCCTCTAGAGCCTGGAGAGGCCATTTTCGCCGTCCCAGAGGCTCGAAAAAAGCCTCCAGACTTCGGAGAGGGCAAAAACATACACAGACACTGCTGTGGTGTAGGAGGCCGACTAGGCCATGCCCACCATTGCCACACCCATCCAGCAACCAGGCAGAGAACCCCTTGCTAAAATTTTTGAAGCCTGCCCCTTCCCCAAATCCTTTGCCCATTGAATCATGCACTGTTATCACATGTTCATGGCATGTCTTTCTAATGAAATGTAGTTCAGAAAGGAGGGAAAAAAAGGGGTGTTATGATCTCGGCATAATGTAAGATGTGAGAAGGGTTGGTTGATTTTAAAAGAAATGCACTGAAAACCACCTACAGTGTGACAACAAGTAGTAGGATAATTACTGAAAATGAAGTCTTCTCTGCCATGCATTTCCTTGAACATCTGCTGTTCCATATGGAGTCATAAATATTTGCTGCAAAATAGCTTTTAAAAAAAACCCAAAAGAAATCATCACGGCATTAATATGGAAAGGCTGAATCTGCCAAGGAAACTCAAGATCTTTAAAATACTTTTCCCCCCTCTAGGCAAGTTTCATCTACCCTTATGAGACTAAAAAAAAAAAAAAAAGTAAAAAAAAATCAGCAAACAAATAAAAAACTTAGTGGGGAAGAAAAACAAGTATCTTATTTGGTCTGAGAACAAAAATTGAGTTGATGAGAAAGTTTGTGCCTTGAAACAAGTGGGGTGGAAAAGTATGATTGGACTGCAAACTTTTGAGGAGCCTTTTCATAATCTGGAGCCCTCTTATTTTGTTGGACTATATTCTCCATCATTCCTAAATCAATATCATTGCCCGTGTAGACCAGTGGTGGGTTTCAAAAAATTTTACTACCGGTTCTGTGGGTGTGGCTTGATGGGCGTGGCATGGCTTGGTGGGTGTGGCAGGGGAAGGATACTGTAAAATCTCCATTACCATCCCACTCCAGGGGAAGGTTACTGCAAAATCCCCATTTTCTCCCGATCAGCTGGGACTCGGGAGGCAGAGAATAGATGGGCCAGTCAGAATTTTTACTACTGGTTCTCCGAACCACTCAAAATTTCTGCTACCGGTTTTCCAGAACTGGTTGGAACCTGCTGAAAATGGGTCTGATATAGACCCATTTCAGGGGTGAAATGCTACCGTTCGCACCAGTTTGGGCAAACCAGTAGTAATAAAAGCTACTGGTTCGGGCAAATTGGTAGTAAAAAAATGCTACCGGTTCATCTGAACTGGTATTTCTGACGATCAGCTGTGCCGCACGATTTATATTCGCTATATCCTGCTTTCTAGCAAATCTAAATTGCGCGGCACAGCTGTCCCCCCCCCCTCGCTATTCTACTTACACTCTTAAGCCTCCTTTTTCCACGTGCACTGCGCGTGTGCGTGCAGCAAACCGGTGGCAAATCTCAGAGGTTTTCACCACTGGCCCATTTGATGATACTTGTGATTCAGTACACCTTGGAAGATTAGGTTGGTATGTAGCTACATACCAAAAGATAAAGTATGAGCTGTGAATGAGGTTCATATTTTTCACTAAACCTGTAGAAGAAGGAGAAGCAGAGCTGGGGGCAGAGTCAAGAGAGGAATCGGACTGGAATCCTTACGTTCCCTTAAGAAGTCTAAGTCCAGCCGTTCTGTGGTGGCACAGTGGTTAGAATGCGGTACTGCAGGCTACTTCTGCTGATCACCGGCTGACAGCAGTTTGGCAGTTCGGGTCTCACCAGGCTCAAGGTTGACTCAGCCTTCCATCCTTCCGAGGTGAGTAAAATGAGGACCCAGATTGTTGGAGGCAATAAGCCGACTCTGTAAACCGCTTAGAGAGGGCTGTAAAGCACTGTGAAGAGCCTTGATAGTACAGTGGTCTTCGCACCCTGTTATTAACACAGCTGCCTGCAATTTCTGCTGGTTCGAATCTCTCCAAGGCTCAAGGTTGACTCAGCCTTCCATCCTTTCTAAGGTAGGTGAAATGAGGACCCAGTTTGTGGGGGCAATAAGCTGACTTTGTATAAAATATACAAAAGAATGAAGGCTATTGCTTAACGCATTGTAAGCCACTCTGAGTCTCCGGAGAAGGGCGGCATATAAATCAAAAAAATTTTTTTTAAAAAAAGTGGTATCAGTGGTGGGATATGACGTCACTGAACCAGTTCTGCCCCTGCCCCCCACACCCCAATGATTCAGAATCATCGATTCTGAATGGTTCAAGGTTGACTCAGCCTTCCATCCTTCCGAGATGAGTAAAATGAGGACCCAGATTGTTTCGGGGCAATAGGCTGACACTCTAAACCAGTTAGAGAGGGCTGTAAAGCAATGTGAAGCACTATATAAGTCTAAGTGACATTGCTATTCTTGAATTCCGTTGACCCTTATCTAGTGCCAGTTTAGTGCTGACCGTTAGTTGACTAGATTATTGAATACAGGCAAGAGCAATATATCAGCTTAACTGGAACTTAATGTGTGGGCCTGATTCTTCATACTTGACAAAACCTTCATGTTTCACTTTGGCTCAGCAAGTTGTGTAAACCTAGCCTTTGAAATCAGTTCACCCAACATTACATGATCTATGGTTAACTAAATGGTGGTTTATTCAACAAGCTACGGGTTTGTTCATATCAAAATCAGCCAATTTCCACTAATGCTAACCATCAGTAATTTTCCAAGGTGTAAAATAGAAAGATGTTTTCCATCACATGCCCTCTGAGATACAAAGGAATGCAAAACAGGTGGCCTACCATTGAGTTTCCTAATGTTTCAAATGGTTTGTTATTATTGTAAGTACCTTGGATTTAGAGCTAATCTTTTTATTAAATATGTATCAATACTTATTGCAAACACAGAATTTTATTGTAATTTATTCAGTAAATATCAGATGAGCTGCAAAAATTCAGACAACTTCTGGAAGTCAGCATAGAATTAAAAAAGAACTTCCAATTCTTGACTCACATTTAATCATAATGTGGATTTTTGCAGTTCAGAACTGACAGACCTAGCATATTGCAACCCAGTAATACTATTAGTGCCCAGTGGCTCAGTGCCCAAGACGCTGAGCTTGTTGATCAAAAGGTTGACAGTTCAGCTGTTCGAATCCCTAGTGCCGCGTAATGGGGTGAGCTCTTGTTACTTGTCCCAGCTTCTGCCAACCTAGCAGTTCGAAAGCATGTAAAAAATGCAAGTAGACAAATAGGGATCACCTTTGGTGGGAAGGTAACAGCATTCCGTGAGCCTTTGGCGTTGAGTCATGCCAGCCACATGACCACGGAGACGTCTTCGGACAGCGCTGGCTCTTCGGCTTTGAAACGGAGATGAGCACCGCCCCCTAGAGTCAGAAACGACTAGCACATATGTACAAGGGGAACCTTTATCTTTAATACTATTAGATGTAAAGACATAGCATGCATGCTACAAAAGGGGGCTTCATCCACCCAAGAATTCATGTTAGAAGATACAGTTATTCGGGTTTGACTAAAACACACAAATACTTTTGTGAAGGTTGGAATCTAAAAAGAATAAAGGAACCTCTGCCATTTTGAGCCATGTTGGTTTACCTGTTAGTTGTTACTAAGCTAAGCTTAGCACAGGGGTTTGCAACTTTAAACACTCAAAGAGCCATTTGGACCTGTTTCCCACAGAAAAGAAAACACCGGGAGCCACAAAACCCTTCCCGTGCCTGCCTATTTCTTGAGCGGCCACAAAACTAGCATATGTAGTTGAATTAAACATTCTGTTTTCTTCTGAAACTTTTCTTTTCTTGGATTTATCCATGGTTGGCCTACCGGGGGTTGAAAAGCTCAATAAATCGTGTGCCGGCGGGGGTCGCACATTGGCGGTTGTGACGCATATTTTGAGTGACAGGGAGCCACAGCAGAGGGGTGAAAGAGCCACATGAGGCTCCAGAGCTACAGGTTGCTGACCCCTGGTTTAGCAGCATTTTCTAGAGTCCATACTGACCCATTTAATGCATTCATGAAAATGTGTGGCTTCTTTGATTTTAGCGTAGTGCAATCTGGACTAAGATGATATATGATCCCAACTAATTGTGATTTATTGAACAAACTACTTAAGCAAACCAAGGGTTAAGACAACACATGAAGCTCTTCCCAGGAGGGATTCCTCAGAAAGCGGACTTTCTAAAATGGCTTCCCTGAGTAATCTGGAAATTGGTTTCTACAAGTGCACAGATGCTGCTGCATCTATTATTTATTTAAGTTTCACATATGAAATTCGATCAGAAAGGGGGTGAGTCATGTGGCAAAGGATTCACATGTGGCAGGGCAGTGATCTTCCTTTCCAGCTGGTGGAATAACAACAGCCCACAGCCCTGTGTTAATTGGATTTCCAGTAGATTAAAAGTGTCCAGTTGATTCGGAGTAATTGACTCCAAAGCACCTTCACTCAGGTGATGCTGAAGGATTTGGTATTTGAACCGAATTTTGATTTGCATATTTAGAACTTGGTGTACCAAATGATTTTTTTTTTAAAAAAAAAGTCCTTAACCTCTAAAACTGAACTGCTACTATACTCCTTGTATTTTCTTGCTGCTATTATTTGATACCGTGTTTCTCCAAAAATAAGACCCTGTCTTATATTTTTTTTGAACCCCAAAATAAGCGCTTGGCCTTATTTTCGGGGAGGTCTTATTATTTTGGGGCGCGTGGAGCAAGACGGGGCTCCTCTTGCTATCATACCTGATTTCAAGCTCTGTCTCCCTAACCCTAACGAGAGGAAATGGCGCATGCATTTAAATATTTTCAGGGAGGGCTTATTTTTGGAGGAGCTTGTTTTTGGGGAGTGGCTTGTTTTAGCGCATGCGCTCATCAGGGGATGTTTTATTTTCAGGGAAACAGGGTATGTATTAGTTTAATCAGCTGGGGAACAGTATTTATTTATTTATTTATTTATTGGTTTGATTTATATGCCGCCGTTCTCTGGAGACTCAGGGCGGCTTACAATGCGTTAAGCAATAGCCTTCATACTTTTGTATATACCTGCTTAGTAGGGCTTTCGGGGCCCCCTAAGCGGTGTTCTTTTTTATACAAAGCTTATTGCCCCCACAATCCGGGTCCTCATTTTACCTACCTCGAAAGGATGGAAGGCTGAGTCAACATTGAGCCTGGTGAGATTCGAACTTGCAGTAATTGCAGGCAGCTGGTGCTACTTAACAGCACTTTAATCTGCTGCGCCACCAAGGCTCTATAGTATAGTAGTTGGTCATCTTTATCTGAGATCAGACAGTAAGAAGGGTTGGTTGGATCTGGCTAGCATTTGGATGCAACACCATCCAGGAATATTATGGGCTAAATTGGGAATTTGAAAAACAGCCCTGAAGAAAACAACGGCAAATGACTTCCATACTAGGTTCTCTCTGAGCTAGGTGGTTTCCTTTCAGAGGTTTCATTAGTAGCACTGATGATGTTACCTAGTTGGGTAATGAAATGTCTGCAAGAAAACGACCAAGCTCAGAGAGCACCAAGGTTCCCTCATTGCAACCCTGAGCTATAAATATTTTCCTTTATTGACTTCCATATTGTTGTCAAGAAGGTTGTATCTATGAAGCAACCACGAGTCGTTGGCTTCAGGTCATCTACCTGTTTTAAAAGTACAATAAAATAAGTTGCATTCACAAGTATTTGTGGAACCGTGGTGGTGCAATGGTTAGAATGCAGTATTGCAGGCTAATTCTGCTGACTGGCAGCTGCCGTTTGGCAGTTTGATCCTGATGGGCTCAAGGTTGATTCAGCCTTTCATCCTTCCGAGGTCAGTAAAATGAAGACCCAGATTGTTGGGAACAATATGCCAAACAGCTTAGAGAGGGCTGTAAAGCACTGTGATGCAGTATATAAGTCTAAATGCAGGGGTGAAATGCTACCGGTTCGCTCCGGTTCAGGCAACCCGGTAGTGTTCTGCTCCAGCTACGGACCCCAAAGAACGCAGCACACACAAAGTCCGTACAAACCTTAATTTACTAATTAAGGACTACTAATGACCTTTCTTAGTAGTTTTTTCGAGCACAAGTACAGTTTAAATCAGTCTTTTCTGAACAAGGGATGTTAATTTAACTTCATTAACAGCTGACAAGAATCCAAAGAATAATAACTCAGTTTTGAGGCACAGTATTTCAGATAACCGTAATCTTACTGTGGTTGGCAGAATGCCCAGAAGCAAGAGAGAAACAAGAGCCGAATCAAACGTTTCTGGAATCAAGACGCAAAGGAATATGAACAAAGTTGTTTCCTGCAAATTGCATCAGTCTTCGTCCTTTCTTAAATAGGCTAGGGGAGTGGCCAATTAGCCCCAAGCCTTACTCTCGAGGGGACCTCCTCCTGAGGAGCCACTCCTGCCTTTTGGCAGCTCTGCATGCTCGTGCATCGAGAAGAGGCTCCTCCTCTTCTTCCTCTTCACTTAAGGGAGCTTCTGGAGGTTCTGAAAACCCTGGCTGAATCCCTGCCTCTGGCACCACATCTTCTCCAGCCTCCTCATTGTCTGACTCAAGCGCCAGCTGCACAGGCTGCTGGCGCAGCACCACACCAGCCTCCTCGCTGTTGGAATCAGCTACTAACTGCACAGGCCGCTGATGGGCCACAACAGGTAGTGATAAAAACTACTGGTAAAAAAAAAGCTACCAGTTCGGGCAAACCTGTAATTTAAAAATCTGTCGATTCCTCCAAACTGGTATTTCCAACGATCAGCTGTGCCGTGCGGTTTAGCTTTGCTAGAAAGCAGGGTTTCCTGCTTTCTAGCAAAGCTAAACCACGCGGCACAGCTGATCCCCCCCTCTGTTCTACTTACCTTCCCAAGCCTCCTTTTGGCGCACATTGTGCATGCATCGCCAGCAAACTGGTAGCAAACCGGTTCAGATTTCACCACTGTCTAAGTGCTATTGCTATTTGGGCCAGATTGAATTTTTAACTTAATTTCCTCCAGAATCAACCTCAAGTTCCTTTATTGTTCTCCCATAAAATGGGGAATAGAACTTCTCAGTGGAGTGGCAGAGAACACGTTTTGCAGTCAGAAAATTCCATGTTCTTTCTTCATCAGCTCCAGGTGGAGTTGAAAATAATTCAGTTGCACTTGGAGAATTACTGATTTCCTAATATTCCTCGGCAGACAAGCCGCTTCCTATTTTTCCAAAGCATATTTGGCTAAATTACTGAAGGAGTGAGAAAGATAATCCAATAGGAGAAGAATTCATCAAACGACAATAACGACAACAATTGTGATAATTAGAAAAGCTTGCTGACCTGAGAACGGATAAGAAGTTACGAGATCACAGCTTGGATTAATTTGATTCTCTGTCCTTCCTTCTCTTAGTTACTCACCATCTCAAATCCCTTCTCCTTTTCCGAGACACCTCAACAATTCCCACTCCTTGGAATGTGGGTCTTCACCCACACCAAACTATGCTTAAAACTAAAAGAAATCTGTTGACAGTGTGCGATGGCATCAGATTTTTATTGTGCCCAGTTATAAATAGTTATAATTTTCGGCGATATTAATCCACACAGAGGTAAATGTCATGACTGTATAAATTATCTAGTCATCATTAACAAGGGTTGGGAGCACATTCGGCGTGTAAATTGTCATTTTACATTCTACATGAATAGTTCTCCTTTGGCATAATTTTGTAGCACGGCCTTGCCATTTCCTAAAAAATTCATCTTTGTTCTTTAAAATAAAACCCTTTTGACATGAGTCGCTCTGTGTGGTATCACGTTTCCCAACCTCATACCGTGCAGATAACATGGGACATCCAATACCCAGAGTTCTCATTCTTTAGCCATGTGGGTTAGGTGTTTGGGAAGTTTTAGTTCCGACACCTGGAGAAAGACCAGGTTTTAGCAAAGCTTGTCCAAGGAACTTGTGATGTGGGAGACAATCAGGCTGAGAGAAGGAGGTGTCAAAGGCATCATTGGTTTGGAATCCTTGGCAACTTCTGTGTATTACTAAGAAAGGATAATATTTTTGTAGGGTTGATATGAGGGGTCCTTGGTGCTCTCTGAGGTTGGTGGTTTTCTTGCAGATGTTTCATTACCCAAACTAGGTAACATCAGTGACTGTTTGGGTAATGAAACGTCTACAAGCAAGCTCAGAGAGCACCAAGGATCTCTCATGCTCTATGTATATCTCCCAGCGACCGGTAAGATCCCACAGAGTTGGTCTCCTCCGGGTCCTGTCAGCTAAACAATGCTGGCTGGCGGGCCCATGGGGGAGGGCCTCCTCTGTGGCTGCCCCAGTTCTCTGGAACCAGTTACTTCCTGAAGTCCGGACTGCCCCCACCCTATTGGCCTTCCGGAAAGCGGTGAAGACCTGGCTTTTCCGGCAAGCCTGGAGCCGTTGATCTTGCTGTTGCAGTCTTGCGAGATCCGGTCATGAATGGTGTGCATGGGCTTTTAATGTTTTTAAAAATGTTTTTATAATGTTTTTTAATAATTTTCCTATGTTCTTTGTTGTATTATTTTTGCTGTAAGCCGCCCAGAGTCCCTTGGGAGTTGGGTGGCATAGAAATTCAATAAATTAAATTAAATATCTGAAGTGTCTCCCTCCCTCTCCCTCCCCCTCACTTTCTCTCTCTCCCGCCCTCTCCCTCCCTCCCTCCCTCCCTCCCTCTCTCTCTCCCTCCCTCCCCCTCTCTCTCTCATGCACCTGCCCAGTACCTTTTATGCTGGTATTTAAATGCACCCATCAACTCCATTGATCTTTATCTAGAAAGGCAAAGACACTTGCATTGCGATCTTAAATCCCCTTTCCTTGGGAGTAAGCATCATTGAACTGGATTGGGACTTACCGGGACTTAGATGGGATTTTGAGCCGCCTCGAACCGATAACCAATGCTCACGCTCCTGCAGATCGTAGGAGCCCCATAGGGAGTCACCGTTCAGACGGTGAAGGCCTCTTTCGAGATTGAAATAGATTTCTTGGACTGCTCAGATCGTTCGTCTTCTCAGGATGCGATTTCAATCAGAGGGGCAACAACATGATGAATCGTTTGACAAGACTACTGCGTTTCCGTTCCCCTCCCTTCCCGCTCGCAGAGGCTAAAATGTAATACACTTCATACACACACACACATACCTCAGTCCTTCGCGGCTGTTACGGACTTTAACATGCAATGTGACCTTGGCCAGCCAAAGGGTGTTTGGTTAGCACAAAATCTTAATCATGAGAAGTCGTAAGTAGGAGTCTTCTTCTTTACTGCCCCCTTTCCCTCCCCCCCCACCCGGGCTTGGAAATTTATGGTTGGGGGGACAGGTAGGATATGAGTAGTAGGCCAAATAGAGTACAGGGTTATCTCATCTCTGTGAAAATGGCTCTCGGAAATCGATGTGACCTCTGCTAGACTGTCACCGTATCCCCACCCTTGGTGTCCCATTTGTCTTTTTGGTCAAGAGCTCGGATCTGGGGGGCTTGTCTCCCTGGCTCTCTCTTGGGCCAGATTATCAAAATGAATCATGGCCTGCGTGGCTCTTATATTTCTATTTATTTCCCTGCTGTTGACTAGCCGGGGTGAAATATGACTTCTGTTTGCATTTGATCCTTACTGCAGCCACTGGCACCTAATTTAGCTCTGTCTATCTCTTTAAAGAAGACTAATGCTACTTTGGAACTTCAATCTGCCCTACCTTAACGTTACTAGCCATTGACTCTGCGGCTGCCGCCAGCCGATATGAATTTTTGTATGGTCCATTTTCGTGGCGTTACTTTCTCCTTGCTCAGGATTGCGAGGTTGTTTTAAGACAGCATGCTGCTCCAAATCCATTTCTTACAAACCCTCTCTCTTTCTCTCTCTCTCTGTCTCTCTCTTTCTTTCCTTCCTTCTTTCTTTTTCTTTCTTTCTTTCTTTCTTTCTTTCTCTCTCTCTCTCTTGCTCTCTCTCTCTCTCTGTCTCTTTCTTTCTTTCCTTCTTTCTTTCTTTCTTTCTTTCTTTCTCTCTCTCTCTCTCTCTCTTGCTCTCTCTCTCTCCCCCTCCCTCTTTCTCTCTCTCTCTCCGTCCCTTCCTCTCTCTCTCCTCTTCCCTCCCTCTCTCTTCTTCGATTTACCTTACTATTTTGCTGTTTTAGGGCAAAGCAGTTAAGACAGTATCAATTTTTAAAATTATTTGCATGAAATATCTAAGTAACAACACACACACATAATTATAGCCTAATAAGGGAAGAGTGTGTGTTGTTAAGATTGATTTTCAAAAAGATGTGAAGTAAGATTATTTTTTTTAAAAAAAGAGATAATCATAATTGGGAGGTCAGGCAAAACAGAATAATTAAACCTTTATCTGAAATATTAACTGTAGTGATATTACAAGAAGCGGAATCTTAGCAACCCAAAAGAATCTGTTGTAATGTAGGCTGAACCATTCTAGACAATGGTTGCTCAGAACATGGGGTAGCTTATATTCTTAATCAATCTTAAAGAGTAATATGGAACTACAAGTACCAACAACCCCTGCTAGCATGGCCAGTAATGAGGAATGCTGAGAGGTGAATCCAACATCTGGGCAGGGGGTTGGACTAAAAGACCTGCAAGATCCCTTCCAACTCTGTTATTCTATTCTATTCTAATTCAAAAAAATTTACTACCGGTTCTGTGGGCATGGCTTGGTGGGTGTGGCAGGGGAAGGATACTGCAAAATCCCCATTCCCTTCCTACTCCTGGGGCCAGCCTGAGGTGGTATTTGCCAGTTCTCTGAACTTCTCAAAATTTCCGCTACCGGTTCTCCAGAACCTGCTAAATAGCACCCCTGATCTGGAGAGCTGTGGATTCTCCGCCTCTTATCTACAATGTGGCTACAAACCATTGAGGACGTCTTTAGAGCTTCGACATTCACAAGAAGCATTATCACCTGCTCGGTGTATATTTTATAGCCTAGTCATTTAAAGGCAAAAACCAACTCACATAATTTCATGGTTTCCTCTTAATTCAGGTTAGGACAGACCACCGAAGGATGTATAGAGTGAAGTTTCAAGTGTTGAATTAAATGTTTTTGGAAGGTTTCCAAAATGAGTGTCAGAGCCTGATCTGCTTGAGCAATTGCTTTGGTCCCAGTGATCTAGGAGAAGACTTTGCAAACATCTATCTTGGATCCTTATTTCATTTAATTTTACATTGCTGTCCAAGTCTCCAAAAGATGCTGAAAGGTCACTCTAGCCTGTAGTTTTATTTCCCACATTGTCAAATAGTACCCTGGAGGTCATTTATATGGTGTCTAACATCCTTTTCATTTCTCGCACCACTTTTAAAAAAATCGTTTCACTATTATTAATCATTTTAAAATTGTTGGAATTTCTTGATAGAAATGTACTGCTTAGCTGTGTTGCTCAAAAAGGAATGAACCAATGGAATTCTAGTGAATTTAGGATTTCAGGTGGATGGTTATATAAATCAAATAATTAAATAAAGAAAATACATGGCTCCAGTGGAGATAATGTACGAGGCATGGTGACTCAGTGGCTTAAAAGACAATGGAGAAAGTCTGTGCTCCGCCGGTTCAAGTCCTGCCACCATGTGATGGGGTAAGCTCCCGTTCCTACCTCAGCTCCTGCCCACCTAGCAGTTTGAAAGCAATGCAACTGCAAGTAGATAAATAGGTACCACTTCGGTGGGAAAATAACACATTCCGTGCTTTGCCATACGCTCTACACTGCAGTGTGATGACATACTGGCCACATGATTGCAGAACAATTGCTGTATGGGAAGTCATTAAATGACTTCTGTATGCAGAGGTACATTATCTCCAATAAAGATAAACTTGAGTTTTTCCAGGTTTTACTCTGCTAGTCATAACTGACTTTAGGAGTCAGTACTAATTTCTGTTTCTCTGTTTCTTCAGACAGTGCTGGCTCAGTGGCCTTGAAACAGAGATTATCACTGACTCCTAAACTCTGCTATAAAACTCAGATAAACTCCTTTACCTTTACTAGAGATAATGTAATTCTGCATACTGATAGTCCTCGTTTAATGACCACCCATACAGCAACTGTTCGATGTTATTGCGGCACTAAAGACGTGGTATTTTTTACTGGTCCTTGAACGTCTGGCTGTCCCAGCACCCCTGTAGTCATATGATTGGGATCTGGGGGCTTGGCACTTGGCAAAAGTGGCTTGTGATTTCTAATTCCTCTCGATGGCTGTTGTTTTTCCTAGCTCAGTTTACTGTAGGAGTGGCAAAAACAATTACGATTACCACTGTTTTCTTTGTCACATTTTTTCCATTACTCTGAACTTCTCTGCAATCTACCCTTCTCAGCTGGAAAAAAAACCTCTGCGGAGGAACTGCTTCCTCAGGTCTCGGGATTTAATTAAACAATTGAAGCTGACGGAGCCACAAATCGCCAACGCAGTGATTGTGTAACGAAAAGATTGGCCATTTGCACAGATGGTTGGCTTACTTTATCACAGAATAAGTGCAAGAACTGTGCATTCCACCTCAAATTCTCACTTCCTTTGAAAGAAATTTTGGCAGTCAAATTCTCTTCTGTCTTAATTGGACGAGAACTGGCTGGGGGAAAAAAATTGCAGGAGAAACTTGACATACCAATATGCGATAAATCGAGTCTTTGGATTTCTGCAGAATCATTACTGGGAACACAAGCAGGAAAACAGCTGTGATGTTTTGGTTTCTATGTAGGCATCATTTAAGGGTCTGATGAGCCACTGGGAAGACGGAATATTGGAATAGATGGTTTGGGGCAAATGTTTTTGTTAGAGTATATCCATGAAATGGAATAGGGCATAGCAACAGGCCAGCCAATGAGGGCTGTTTGGTAACTGAAACATAGTATTTGTTGTATGGGACCATAAGAGACAGTTTGGAGCCTGGGTGTGACTTAACTGTTCTGTATATAAGCTTGAAGGCACTAGCTTCTCTCTTCTCCATTTTGCCTCCTCCATTTTTTTTTTTTTTTTTTTTTGCCTTCTCCATTTTGTGCTCCCATTTTGTGCTGTGTTTGTACTTGCTATTTCTCTTCTCTACAATGTGGAAAAACCTACAAGGCAGAGGTGAAATATTACCAATTTGCACCAGTTCGGGCGAACCAGTAGTAATAAATGCTACCGGTTCGTCTGAGGCGGTATTTCCGACGATCAGCTGGGCTGCACTAGAATCCTGCTTTCTAGCAAATCTAAACCATGCAACACAGCTGTTCCCCCCTCCCACTGTTCTACTTACCTTCAAAAGGCTCCTTTTTCTGCATGAAGCGTGTGTTTGGTGTGCAGTGCACATGCGTGCACAGTCTTCTTAGTTTTTTCCAGTCTTAAATGTTGACTTGAATTCATCATTCATTCTTATAGCCCGAGCTTTCACTCAGACTTTCAAGGTGGGCTATATACCCCTCTCTTCTATTTTTTTTCCTCCCAACGAACAGCCCCTAGTTAGGTTGTGCTGAAAAAGTGACGGGCTGAAGCAAGATGAGAGTCAGTGTCCCTCTGATGCCAGTTTCACCATCTTAATCCCATTCTCCATCATCACTCGTTACTCCTCAAGTTACCAGATCGCTTTTAACCCCTCTTTTGTCTCTTGTCTTAACAGAAGAAGTCCAGATCGCCATCCCAATACTCAAACCAACCCTAGAAAAGGTCCAACTGGCCGGGCAGACTTTGCCCCCTGGATTTCCAGCACCATTCCTCTTTGCTGATGGGTTGTCTTCAGTGGAAACTCTATTAACCAATATTCAGGTGAGGAATTCTCTAACGCTATATGTAAATCCATAAAGGAGAGCAAGAATTAGTTGTGTTTAGAAGAATAGAATAGAATAGAATAGAATAGAATAGAATAGAATAGAATAGAATAGAATAGAATAGAATAGAATTCTTTATTGGCCAAATGTGATTGGACACACAAGGAATTTGTCTTGGTGCATAAGCTCTCAGTGTACATAAAAGAAAAGATACGTTCATCAAGAATCATAAGGTACAACACTTAATGATAGTCATGGGGTACAAATAAGCAATCAAATCATTTTAAGAAACAATCAATATAAATCATAAGGATACAAGCAACAAGTTACAGTCATGCAGTCATAAGTGGAAGGAGATGGATGATAGGAATGATGAGAAGATTAATAGTAATGCAGACTTAGTGAATAGTTTGACAGTGTTGAGGGAATTATTTGTTTTGCAGAGTGATGGCATTCGGGGGGGAAAAACTGTCCTTGTGTCTAGTTGTTCTGGTGTCCAGTGCTCTATAGAGTCGTTTTGAGGGTAGAAGTTGAAACAATTTATGTCCAGGATGCGAGGGGTCTGCAAATATTTTCACAACCCTCATTTTGATTTGTGTAGTATACAGGTCCTCCATGGAAGGCAGGTTGGTAGCACAGTGGTGGGTTTCACTTACCTTTGCTACTGGTTCGCTCGCTTCTGCGCATGCGCAGATCGTATTTGATGATGTCTGGGTGGGTGGGCGGAGCCTCCCTCCGCAGCTGCTACCGGTTCTCCTGAACCAGGGCAAACCTGTAGCAACCCACCACAGTGGTAGCCATTGTTTTTTCTGCAGTTCCAATTATCCGTTAAAGTCTGTGTCTGTTTTGTTGGGTTGCAGAGCCTCCTCTCTTCTTGTATTAATTAGATGTCCTCGTTTGAGGGAGATTTCATCTTGGTCTGTTTTTTGTTTTTTGTTTTGTTTTGTTTTGTTTTGTTTTTTTTACAGGGGTTGCTCAAAGTCGCCGTAGATAACGCCCGAGTGCAGGAAAAGCAAATCCAGCAGGAGAAAAAGGAACTAAAGATGGAGCTTTGCAGAGAAAGAGAATTGAGAGAGAACCTGGAAAGGCAGCTGACAGCTGAGCTGCAAAGCAGAGGTAATCTGAGAGAGAGAAACATTGATAGGAAGAAATGTCTTACGGTCCCAAATGTACTTTTTCAAAAAGCAGCTGGGTTTTCTTGTTTTTCTTTGAAGACGTTTTGCTTCTCATCCAAGAAGCTTCTTCAGCTGTGACTGGATGGTGGGGAAGGGAAGGATTTATATTCCTTGCAGACAGCTGGTCATTTGCATCCTTTTAGAGAGTCATTAAGGCCTCTTGGAGGTTTATCTGTGTCCTCAGGGTCACCTCAAATGACTCTTCATTGAATCCCAGACGATCCCAGCTGAGTTGCCTGATCAGCAGAGACTTTTTTTCTTTTAAATGCCTCTGACGATCAGGCAACTCAGCTTGGATCGTCAGAGGCATTTAAAAGAAAAAAAGGGTTTTTTTTCTTTTAAAAGCGTTTGAGGATCCCAGCTGAGCCGCATGATCATCAGAGGCTTTTTTTTTTACTTTTAAAAGCATTTTTTCAGCCGAAGAGGTTGTAGAAAAAATGGTTTTAAAAGTTAAAAAAAAAGCCTCTGATGATCGTGTGGCTCAGCTGCAGGGGGGGGGGGGGGGGCAGGGATTTTTGCTACTGGTTCTCCGAACCACCCGCCTCCATCGCTACCAGATCAGGCGATCCGGTCCAAACCGGGAGCATTTCACCCCTGCTTTGGGACAACCATGACCTGGATGACTGAGAATCTCCATAGACAAATGTCTTCCAGCATCTTCCTTGTCCTGTCTTAAGGGAAGCCTATCCCAACACCAATTTTCCTGAAGCAGGTGGTCTCCAAACTTAGCAACTTTAAGACTTATGGACTTCAACATGCTGACTGGGGAATTCTTTGGAGTTGAAGTCCAACAAGCCTTAAAGTTGCCAAGATTGGAAATCTCCTGCTCTTAAGGAACACAGGGTTAATAACTCTCATGCTGGCTGAGAATTTAGGGAATTCAACTGGATTTAATGGACAGCAATGATGCTGCTTTGCGAACCTTTGTTATCAACTACGTACCGTGTTCCTCCAAAAATAAGACCCTGTCTTATATTTTTTTTAACCCCGAAATAAGTGCTTGGCCTTATTTTGGGGCAGGTCTTATTATTTAGGGGCACATGGAGCAAGATGGGGCTCCTCTTGCCGTCTTACCTGATTTCCAGCTCTGCGTTTAAATATTTTCGGGGAGGGCTTATTTTCAAGGGGAGGCTTATTTAAGCACATGCGCTCAAAAGCCCAATTGGGCTTATTATCAGGGGATGTCTTATTTTCGGGGGAAACAGGGTATATGGTTTTGTTACTAACTCGGTGTGTTAGGAAAGGAGAAATGCATCTGATGCAGCCAGTGATGAAATTGAGAACCGTCTGTTGCTTTCCATTGGGCCGTCCATTGTCCTCAAGAAAGTTCTCCCTTTAGTAGTACTGAAATAATATTTGAATCCTATTCTACTTGGTTCCAAAGTATGGAATGGGTGGGTGGGTGGATGTGGGGTTTTGTTTTTTTTTTTTTTGCTCATCCTTGGCAGCAGAATGGCTCAGTACAGATAGTCCTTGACTTAGAATCATTCATTGAGTGAAGTTAGTGTCCCAAGTTCATGTGATCTCCTTTTGAGACCTGGTGGCAAGCAAAGTCAACAAGGAAGCCAGATTTAAGAGCTATGTTACTAACTGAACAACCACAGTGATTCACTCAACAATGGTGTCAAGAAATGGGGCAAAACTCACTTAACAACTATCTTGCTTATCAACAGAAATTTGGGGCTCAGTTGTGTCCATAAGTCAAGGACTACCTGCATATAGCAGCATAATCATTGACAAAATTCCTCTTGCACGCCAGATGCCAAACCAAACTGTCAGCCGAGGTGCCCTTCTGTCTTCAAATTTTGGGGGGATCCCTGTTCCTAATGGCTCTGTTGCTCTTTCAGCCACGATTCAAAAGCGCTTGAAAAAGGAGAAGAAAGCAAAGAGGAAATTACAAGAAGCTCTGGAGTTCGAATCAAAGCGGAGAGAGCAAGTGGAACAAGCACTGAAGCAGGCTACGACAGGGGACGGTCTCAGGATGCTGAATGGTAAAAGGATCTTCTGGATCTCATTTAATCAGCTGGGGGAGGCAGTTGAGTAAGAGTCAAATCATCCACAGTGCTTTGAGCTTCTTGGGGAAAAAATGGGGATACAAGGTTTAAAAAATGGGGATACAAGGTTAAGAGCCACGGTGGCGCAGTGGTTAGAGTGCAGTACTGCAGGCTACTTCTGCTGACTGCCGGCTGCCTGCAATTTGGCAATTCAAATCTCACCAGGCTCAAGGTTGACTCTGCCTTCCATCCTTCCGAGGTGGGTAAAATGAGGACCCAATTGTTGGGGGCCATAGGCTGACTCAGTAAACTCAGTAAAGGGCTGTAAAAGCATTGTGAAGCGGTATATAAGTCTAAGTGCTATTGCTATTAACAAATCTTCCAATATGATTACATTCTCTGCATTTCATGGTTGACAGCGATATGAATGTTATGCTTGGCAGATGCTGGGATTCCGGAAATGGAAGTTGACCACAACGGGACTCAACATGAGAATGCGGCAATGCAAGGTATGTGGTCTTGCAGGATATATCCTATACTCTATTGAAGGGATGTCAGTATGATACAGCACAATAAGCCCTCTCCTTATAAAGGATAATTAAAAATCAACATGGGTTAGAACTTAAATCACTAAAACTCCAACCTCTTGGTCTCTCCAAACAAAAATTCCCACCAACGGGCTATGAATGTGAACTTAGTGCATTTCAATAGGGTATTAAAGATCAGCAAGTCCAATAGTCCCATCTGCTCTACCCAAGAATGTTTTCTTGAGCAGGCATACCCCACCCTCTCCATAAACCACCGAGATATTTATATCATATAACTCTCTCTAAATTTTAAAAGATCTAATTCCAGGATGTTCTAATGCCCTCTTCACAGCAGCCAATCCAAAAAAGTTTTCTATAAGGAAGGTGTTCTGTCCTCCCCCATGAGTGGCCTTGCAAAGGCTCAAATAGCCCGGCAGTAACAAATGCAGGCTAGAGAGACTGAAGCTGGCCCTTTAATAAATAGTTCTCTTCCAAAGCGTATTTCAGTCCAATAATTACCGGGCAATGTTCCAAAGGTCTTGGCAGACGGCCAGTAGGCTAATGCAGGAATGCAGACTCTTGTCAAAAAACTCCAAACTAACAGTTGTAACTCCACTGCATCCAAAACACCAACAAATTGTTCACCACGCCTTTCCAGCCAAGTCACACCCCTTTTATACTTTGCAGGGCGTGGCCCTACGTCTCCTGACCACACCTCTTGGGACGTGGCAATAGCTGTTCTCTACGACGTCTCCTACGTCTTTCTCTTGCATCCAATAGGGGCTCCCCCTTGTCGTTACCGGCCTCTGTTTCCTCCTCAATTTGGCTGGGGTCCATGGGCACATCAGCAACTGTCACTTCTTGCTGACTCACCAGTGAAGATGGCCCCTCCGGCACATAGCTCGTGACAGCTTCCTCCTCCTCCATATCATCTTCCGAATCAGCATGCGAAGATAAATCAGCCTCCAGGGCCGGGGTCACAACAGAAGGACTCACAGACTCATAACTCCTTCAATTAGAATAGAGCTGGAAGAGACCTTGGAGGTCTTCTAGACCAACCCCCTGCTCAAGCAGGAGGAGACCTAGACCCGTGATGGCGAACCTATGGCACGCGTGCCACAGGTGGCACACGGAGCCATATCGCGACACACGAGCGTTGCCCTAGCTCAGCTCCAGCGCGCATGCACACGCCAGCCAGCTGATTTTCAGGCCTTCTGGGCCCACCGGAAGTCAGGAAACAGGCTGTTTCCAGCCTCTGGAGGGCCTTCAGGGGAAGGAAGGCCCGTTTTTTTGCTCTCCCCAAGCTCCAGAGGCTTTCTAGGTCCCACCGGAAATCAGCAAACGGACTGTTTCCGGCGTCCAGAGGGCCTCCCAGGGGGTTGGGGAAGGCCGTTTTCGCTCTCCCTAGGCTCCAAGAAAGCCTCTGGAACCTGGGGAGGATGAAAAATGGGCCTACTGGGCCCACCGTGCCATCGCGTGCCAAAAGTGGGGGGAGCGCGGTGGGGTCACATGGGCATGTGCAGGGGGATGGGGCGCATTGAATTATGGGTGTGGGCACGCATGCGCGTGAGGCCCCCCCCCATTCCCCGACTTTTGGCACGCGACGGCAAAAAAGTTAGCCATCACTGCCCTAGACCATTTCAGACAAGTAGCTGTCCGATCTCTTCTTAAAATCTTCCAGTGTTTGGAGCCTTCAATGTCTGAAGGCAAGCGGTTCCACTGGTTAATTGTCCTCACTGTTAGGAAGTTTCTCCTCAATTCCAGGTTGCTTCTCTCCTTGATTAGTTTCCATCCATTGTTTCTTGTCCTGCCCTCTGACAAAAAATATAACCACTTACCTGACAAATATCCACGAAATTCTGATCTACGTATCATTCTTCCGATCAAATATGTAGGCTACGGTTTCTCTGGACATAGTTCCATTTTGTTCTATTGCCTGCAAAATTAGGCAGACTTTGATCACTTATCAATGATTCCACCATTAATTACAGTCTACCATTATGTCTTGTCTTGTTTTTGTTCTGCTTTATTTTAATGTTTTAATATTTATTCTAGTCTGCGACCAGAATAAAAGATCGAATTGAACTGAGTAAAATGTTGCAATATTTCTGTACAGGTTGTCCTTGACTTATGATTGTTTGTTTAACATCCGTTCATAGTTCACAACCAGTGGTGGGATTCTACCAGTTCGGACCGGTTTGGGTGAACCGGTTCGCCCCAACAATCAGGTTGCCCCCCCCCCGCCCCTGCGCTTTGCTTACCTTTATCTTCTCAGCTGATTGGCGCCTCAGATGTGTTACTCCCAAGTGGTAACACCAGAAGGTTAGTATTTGTAAAACTGCACATGCACGCAAAGTGCACAATCCCCGAACCGGTTGTTAAACCAGCAGCATCCCACCACTGGTTCCAACGGACTACTTATGACCTGTCCTCCCAAGTTAAGACAGTGATTTAGTCATCATTTGGATATCCAATTGCCCATCAGACTGCTAATCCGACGGAAAGATTTCAATTTAAACCCTCGGGGTACTCCGGTGTCCATAATTCACTTGCAGCCAAACATGGGGACAGCAGCATCAGTTTGTTTTCATCAACCAATCTCCATTTCCTATAAAATAAACATCCCGGGTGTCATTAAGAGCACCTTCAGATCAATGATTTTTGCAAATGACATTCAAGGACCGTTTGAGGGCTGCCTCTCTTTTTGCTGATAAAAGCAAATTAAATTAGCGTAACTATGAGCCGCGCTGATAAAAAAACGGGGAAGCCAAAAACAGCAGCGCCATTAGCGAACAAAGTAATATTTTCTCTTTACTGCTTTCTGCCATTTAGTTATTATCCTATTGGAAATCTAATTATAATCCTTTTTACTCCCCAGTCAGACTTCACAGTTTTTGCAAGCTTAGCACTGACATGTGATTTCATTAGATTTGATCGCTTGCGCCCAGATTGACTTCACTTCAGTCGGAGACCTAAAAGGCCTCTCGGATTCCCTGTTTGCACATCAAGGCAACAGCTCCTTTAATTAATTAGCATGAACTGCAGTAACGTGAACTGCTGAACAGAAAATAACGCCGTTTTACGAGCGCAGGGTGGTTTCGTCTTCTTCTGAGTGTGGATACCTTAGTTAACGTTGGCGAAGCGATAGGTGCAAAGAAAGGGGTAAAAAGATCACTCCTGCGCATTTTTCATTTTTTTTTTAAGCTGATGCCCTTTTATAAGGCAAATGCATGAGAAATGTGAGAATGTGGGGGGAAAGGGGGGTTAACCAGAGAGAAGCAAACTGTTGTGACCCAGGCCCAAGTAAGTAGTAGGAAAATCAGTCTGTGAAAAAACAACAGCTGAGAACAGCTGAGAATTACTTCATTCCCAGCGTCGTTCAACTAAATTAAAGCAAATTCCTCCCAACACAAATTCTTCAGTCCTATCTCAAACCTTGGTCCAATTAGGCAAACTGCCAAAGGCCTTTCTTGGCAAACGTTCAGAAGTCCCAGATACAAAATAAATACAAGACATAGACGAAGAAGAAGACAAAGCTACCAACGTTGCTTTCCGGCAAAGCCCAAACGCCATTGCTGGTCTGTTTTAAGCCTTATGGGAGGGGCCAATCATCTCTTGGCCCTACTCCCGAGTTGTCCTCTTTGCTTGAGCTGTTCTTGCCTTCTGGCAGCTCTTCCCATGCATGCATTAGGAACAGGCTCCTCCTGTTCCTCTGCCTCACTCGTATCAGTCTCTGGAGGCTCTGGACTCCACATCTCACTCCCCGATAGCCCTGGCCGCATCTCTGCCTCTGACGCAGAGCCTTCATCCGGGCCTTCCCCAGCCTCCAGGACTGGCCCATGTTCTTCCTCAGCCTCATCGCTGTCCGACTCCGCTGCCAGCTCTGCAGGCTGCTGGCGGACCACAACACAATCTAGAACTTCAAGGAGAGAAGCAACCTGGTCCTCAACCAGTGGTGGTATTCAGCCAATTCGGACCGGTTCAGGCTGGTTTGGGCGAACTGGTAGTGGCGACCACGGGTGGGCCACCTTGGCGCTATGCTGTTCTATTTAGCCATATTTTCTAAGCCGCATACATGCATGCAAGCCACACACGATCAAAGCGCATGTGCATAAGGCCGGGCGCATGCACGGAAGACATGCGCGCAGCAAACCAGTGGTAAAAATATGTGAAAACCACCTCTGTCCCAAACCCCCTGGTCCATGGAGTGGCACCAGTCAGTTACTGGTCCACTCAAACAAGCGAAACCGCATCCGCGGGATGCAAGCAGCATGTGAAACCACGCCCCTTCCGGTCCACGGAAAAACCTTTCTCCATGAAACCTGGTCCCCAGAAGATTGGGGACCACTGACCTAAGAACTAAGGAGAAATTTCCTGACAGTTAGAACAATCAATCAGTGGAACAGAATTGGTGAATGCTCCAATACTGGAAGTTTTTAAAGAAGAGTTTAGATAACCATCTGTCTGAAATGGTGTAGGGCAGTGATGGCGAACCTATGGCACATGTGCTGGAAGTGGCACACAGAGTCATCTCTCTGGGCACGCCAGCCATTGCCCGTTGTTCTTCTGGGTTCTCGCACGCATATGTGCACTGGCCAATTAGTCTTCGCGTACACGGGAGCACCAGAAACTGGAAGAGCAGCTCCCTGGCGCGCATGTGTGAGCTGGGAAGCTGAGGTTCTGGTTTCCAGCGTGCACATGAGCGTCGGCTGCCTGGTCTTCGCGCACGCATGCACACCAGAAATCGGAAGACCAGGTGACTGGCGCACACGCATGTGCATGCCAGAAACCAAAAGCTTAGCTTCCCGGCACGCACATGTGCGCCGGGAAACTGCTCTTCCTGTTTTTGCCTCTTTCCCACGTGCGTGCGCATACTCCCATTTCGGCACTTGGTGCCAAAAAGGTTCACCAACACTGGTGTAGGGTTTCCTGTCTAAGAAGCTCGTTGGATGAGAAGGCCTCCAAGGTCCTTTCCAACTCTCTTATTCTGTAATCAGAACTTCAAAAGTGATTGTAACTCCATCGTCCCAGGTAACTTTGAACAGCTGCTAAGCGGCCAGTCGTAAATCAAGGGCTACCTGTATAGCACACTATCTTGCAAATCCAGAATTGGGGATGCTTTCCTTACGCAGTATTGATTGAGGTGCTGAGAGAGAGACATAATCTTGAAGGTTAAAAGTTCCCACTTCCCACTCTAGTTCTATTTTTCCTCTGTGACTCCAAATATGGAATATCCAAATATTATTAACACAGCATCATCGGCTCTGGGCAAGTCAGGCGGCTTACAAGTTTTAATACCTAACTCCATAAAAATGAAATAAATACATTTGGATGAAAGGCAAAACGGGCGAGATCTTTCTTCAAGTCATACAACATAGTTATCTTTTTCTAAATGTCTTGCTTATTAAGGCAATCGTGCATTTCATGGGCAGGTTATAAAAGTCTATCGTGCACTGGGGCCTCATAAGCATATTTTAGTGTTAGGGAATATCATTTACACCTTTTTTAATACTGTCAATATGACCTCTAGAGAATTCCACTCCAACTACTGTAAATCCATTCTTTTGCTCACCTTTGTCTAATTCCCTTTTTAAAAGAGCGAGTGGATATTTGATTATGGCATAAAGCTAAAAAGAGAGTACATTTATGGCCCAAAGATTTATTTAAAATCTTGTCGGTAGTCCTTGACTTAAAGGCAGTTTATGTAATAATGGTCCAGATTTACAACAGTCTTCCTCACTGTCTTTAGTCACCCCACACTCCTTACCTGGGACTCTGTCCACTTAATGTCCCATAAGATCACGTAACAATCATTAGAATTTAGATTAGATTAGAATAGAATTCTTTATTGGCCAAGTGTGATTGGACACACAAGGAATTTGTCTTGGTGCGTACGCTCTCAGTGTACATAAAAGAAAAGATACGTTCATCAAGAATCATAAGGTACAACACTTAATGATAGTCATAGGGTACAAATGATACAAGCAACAAAATTACAGTCATTACTAGGAGTTCCAGGATTCATTGAGAGAAGCAGTCACATGTCTGTGACTGATTGCTTCGCTCAACAACTAAAATTCCAGTTCTATTTGTGGTTGTAAATTGAGGGCTACCTGTATATATCTATGGAGATTCTCAAGTCATCCAGGTCATGGTTGTCCCAAAGGTGCTTTTTCAAGAGAGGCAACTGGACTTTCTGGTTGTTCTTTGAAGGCGTTTTGCTTCTCATCCATCTATCCATCTTCAACACCATCTATCTCCAGTCGACAACACAGTCCTTTCAACACCAGGAGTGAAATCTACTTACCTTCCCTACTAGTTCAGAAGTGCACATGTCACATGCGTGCAGGGACCCTCTGTGCATGTACAAACCCTTCTGCACATGCACAGAGGGTAAAAAAGGGGTTACTTCCTGGTTAAAACCAGGAAGTAATGACGACAGGGCAGGTGGATGGAGTCTTATGCTCCCATCACTACCGGTTCTCCAAACCACCTGCCACCATCGCTATCAGTTCAGTCGAACCGGTCCAAACCAGTAGCATTTCACTCCTGCTCCACACCCATTTGCACCACTCAGGTGATCTTGATGACACAGATTAACCTCCAAGCAGCCTCAACGACTCTCTAAAAGGATGCAAATGACCAGCTGTCTGCAAGGAATATAAATACTTCCATTCCCCACCATCCAGTCAGAGCTGAAGAAGCTTCTTGGATGAGAAGCGAAACGTGTTCAAAGAAAAAAACAGAAAGCCCAGTTGCCTCTTGAAAAAGGAGCCTTGGTAGTACAGTGGTTTAATGCACCCTGTTATTAACAGAGCTGCCTGCAATTTCTGCAGGTTCGAATCTTACCAGGCTCAAGGTTGACTCAGCCTTCCATCCTTTCTAAGGTAGGTTAAATGAGGACCCAGTTTGTGGGGGCAATAAGCTGACTTTGTATAAATATACAAAAGTATGAAGGCTATTGCTTAACGCATTGTAAGCCGCCCTGAGTCTCCGGAGAAGGGCGGCATATAAATCAAATAAAAAAAAAAAAGCCCCTTTGGGAGGGCTACCTAAAAAATGCTAGAAAAAGGAAATATCAGTAAGTCAGGGGTGGGTTCTACTTACCTTTACTACCGGTTCGCAACCGGATTGTGCGCTGGCTTTGCATGGGCACACACCTTACTTCTGCGTATGCGCAGATCACCGATGATGACATCCGGGGCAGTGGGCGGGGCCTCTCGCCGGTTTTATTACCGGTTCTTGCGAACCGGTCCAAACCGGGGGCATCCCACCACTGGAATAGGTGCAGAATTTATTGGATGGATTTTTGATCCATCTTTTATTCGTCCTTTAACCAGGTAACACAGAGAGAGAGTTAGAAAAACAGAGTTGGGCAGATTTGGGAAGAACTCATGATCATGATGATTATCAGTGCTCATATTTAAACTTGTTTGCTGCCTGATTTCCAGAGACAAAACCATTACATCACAGGATTTTTCTAATAGCATTTCCTACTCAAGTACAAATCTCGGTTGGGAAAATATCATATCACTGGTGTTTGGTAATGGAAAACCTGGAGGCCACCAAGTTACTTGACCCTATCTGTGAACTGCCATTACATCATTTTGTGGCCTCCATGGTTGCCCTCCATTTTTGATCTGGGATAAAAAAGGGGGCGGGGGAGAGTTCCATCATAACCTTCTCTTGATATCACGGCAAAGTCAGAGAAGCTGTAAACTAGTAAGAAAAGTGATTATCCAGTGGAAAACAGAATGCTCACCCATCCTTCTCAGCCAACTCATATTTAAGGTAAAACTGAGAAGCCCATCAAAACGTCCTTCTCCTTTGAAAGAAATATTGAAAGGAGGGGTGGTTATTTTTTTTGGCCCATCACATTGAATGATAGCCATTGCAAAAAAAAAGCAACGCTTCAATGTTGTCACTTGAGAAGGAAAGAGAGAGAGAGAGAGAAAGAGAGAGAGAGACAAAGAGGTTGATCTCCGAACACCAGCTCCTTCACAATTTGAGAGGGGAGATTCAGTCCCGCTCAAGGAATTCTAAACTGCCAGGTTTTCTATCAACATAATGCCCACACGGGAGAAATAGATCTTCCCGAAACATGGGACGTGAATAGGAAATCGAAGGAGTGGATAGAGCAGGGGTGTGAAACTCGATTTCATTGAGGGCGGCATCAGGGTCGTGTTTGACTTCGGGGAGCCGGGTGGGCATGGCCAGCTTGATGTCACTCATGTCGTGGGTGCCTGTGGTGGCCCGAGCACTCTGCTAGCGCAGCCCTCCTGAGCTCCATTTTCCCTGGCAGAGACACCGCGGGCTGGTCCTTCATGGTTTCCAGGGCGGCCCCACAGGCCAGATCTAAGCACCCTGTGGGCCGGATTCGGCCCTCAGGCCTTGAGTTTGACACCCCTGGGATAGAGAATATCTAAACTTTTTTTTCGATTTTTTTTTTATTTTTAATTTTCTTTTAATACAGACATTCCATCTTTCATTAAACAGTGTGTCGTCAGCAATTATTTGTGTCTTAACAATTAAACTTACCACCATGTTCATTACTTACATTCATTCTTATATTAATACTAGATAATAATAATAATAATAATAATAATAATAATAATAATAATAATAATACATAACCCTAGCATTTCTCTTAACTTATCTAATTTTACAATACATTGCTCTCATATTTATTCTCTAACCACTGATAAAATAACTCCCATATATTATAATAATCTGATTCTTCCTTTCCTTGAACTGCAAGTGTTAATCTATTCATTTCTGCACATTCTAATATTTTCTGCACCACTTCGCTTTTCCAGTTTTGTGCAAATACAATTCTAGCTGTGGTTATTACATGAATAATATAGATATACAATTTCTTTACTATAAGTTCCCGGTTAAGATCCCCAACAGGAATAGTTCAGGTTTTAACTCAATATGTTGTTGCGTCATCTTCTCCAATCACATAGCGAAGTACCTCTTTGCTTCCGCATATGTCCATCACACATGATAATAGGACCCCGGTATCTCTTGACATTTCCAACATTTAGTTGTTTTATCTTTAAACATTTTTGCCAGTCTTTTGGGTGATAAATGCCACCTATAAAACATCTTATGTAAGTTTTCCTTGTATGCAGTTGGCAGTGTTAATTTGTAATTCCTATCCCATAATTTTTTTTTCATTTGTAAGTGCCTCCAAAGCCCAGTTCCGTCCCCTTCCACCATCCTAAATTCCCAGGCTCCTGGACATTCCTGAAGCATTAATTTGTCTGTGATATTTATTCGTGTTTACGTTCAGGCTCCATCTTGGATCATTGCCGTTCCATGAAGAGGCAGGCCTTCTTTAAAACATGAAACGTTCAATTCCTAATTAGCCATTTCCTGTTTGTAATGGAGCGAACATGGCTGGATAGCGGATTGAAATTCAGCTCCTGCCTTCATCTGTTTATCGTTCCAGATGTTTTTGTTTTAGCTAGGAGTTGACTTTGACAGCTCCCGTTAAATGATAAATCACTCATATTATAGCTGAAATGCATTTTAAAATTGAAATGTAACAAAAGTTGGCAATTGCTCCAAGGATATGTGTCATTTAGCTGGTCACTATAGGTTGCGTCCTAGGGTAGATTTACATGCAAATCCAAAAGGCGAGATCGGTCGATTCTTGGCACAAGCTTAGTTGGGTTGATCATTTTGACTGTGGTTTCTAAAATCAGAAGTTAGTAGCGAGGGCTTTCAATCTGTTTCGGTGGAAAAACAAATGCAGATACCTTCGATTCTTTTAATGATTTTATTTATTTTTTCCTTTGACCTTTAAGCAAAAGCACTTAGATCTATATACCGCTTCACAGTGCTTTACAGCCCTCTCTAAGCAGTTTACAAAGTCAGCCTCTTGCCCCCAAACAATCTGGGTCCTCCTTTTACCCACCTCGGAAGGATGGAAGGCTGAGTCAACTCTGAGCCGGTCAGGATCGAACTGCTGACAGTCGGCAGAATTAGCCTGCAATTTCAAATGCTTCATAACTGGTTCATATTTAGGATGAATTGTCCCGTGGTCACGTGATCCCCTTTTGCAACTTTCTAACAAACAAAGTCAATGTCAGGTTTCGATGTCATCTCAAATAAATTGCATTCCCAAACAATTAATCTTTGCTGAAATATTCCATTTATTGAGTATGACAGATCTGGCCCCGACTTCGTCGTAGCCGATACTAACCCTCTGACCCCCAAACCCTTCCCTTTCCGTTCCCCAATTCTCATCTTCTCATTGGCCATCTTGCAAGTCAGTCTCCCCAGCTTTTGACCTCACCCCACAGGAATGTTCCCCCCTCCCATTCCATCTCCTAGGGGATATTATCTACAGAGAAAATAAGGTGAAAAGTCAAGCCTCGTCTTTTTATGGCAGCATCAGAATGCTGACAGTCAACAGGGGGAGCCAGATTTATTTATTTATTTATTTATTTATTTATTTATTTATTTATTTTCCATATTCCTATGCCTCCCACTCTCCGAGGACTCTGGGCGGCTTACACCATAGACAGTATACCAAATAGCATATTGCCCCCAACAATCTGGGTCCTCATTTTACCCACCTCGGAAGGATGGAAGGCTGAGTCAACCTTGAGCCGGTGAGATTTGATCCGCTGATCTGCTGAACTAGCAGTCAGCTGAAGTAGCTGCAGTACTGCACTCTAACCACTGCGCCACCTCGGCTCTTATGTTATTCACATAACAAATGTGTCCCTCATTTAAAAACTGCAGGGATTCACTTAACAAGGGTGGCAAGACAGGTCATAAAATAGGGCCAAACTCAGTTACCAATAGTCTCACTTAGCAACAGAAATGTGGGGCTCAATTGTGGTCATAAGTCAAGGCCTGCCTGGTATTAGCCTTGACACCGTCTGTTGTGTATGTCGTCTTCCTTAAAAAAAAACAGACTTCTATTCCAGTTTTCAAGAACTTCACATAAAGACAACGGAATGGCAATATCCTTTCTCTCTCCTCCCCCCTTTTTTTTCCTTTCTTTTCCAGAAAACAGAGCATACATCAAACCGACCATTATGTACTGAAGATGCCTAATTTGACATGTTTGTGTGGGGTGGGGGAGGGGTTGGGGGACATGTAACAGTCACTTCGGAAGATTATAAAACTCCTGCAAAGAAAATCTCTTTTTCAACCCTGGATACCCTTCGGTGCGGTGCCAGACTGGTAAAGGTTGCAATACGGACTCATAACAACTCCTGTGTTGAAGAATCTCTGCACCAGTCACTGAGAAATGTGGAGACTCGCAAGCTTGGCCATCCCAAACCTTTTACAGCAGAACATTTTTTTAAGTCCTAGAAAAACAGAATGGGGAAAGAGTCCGTTTTAGCATTTTTAAAGCACATATCAGTATAAATTGCCTCTGTGGGAGGAGCAAGGATGATGCAAATTCCCTGCGTCATCACGATGCCAATATATACCCGTATTTCCCCGAAAATAAGACCCTGTCTTATATTATTTTTAAACCCCGAAATAAGTGCTTGGCCTTATTTTCGGGGAGGTCTTATTATTTTAGGGCGCGTGGAACAAGACGGGGATCCTCTTGCCGTCTTACCCAATTTCCATCTCTGTCTCCCTAATCCTAATCAGAGGAAATGGCGGGGACCAGCTGCGCATGCATTTAAATATTTTCTGGGAGGGCTTATTTTTGGGAGAGGGCTTATTTTGGGGGGGGGTTTATTTTCGGGGGTGGTCTTATTTTTGGGGAAACACTGTATTTACCCCTGGTTTTGCAAATGAGGTTATGACACGTGTGTTGTCATATCGATGTCATCGTGGTTTGTTACAGTGAGTAACAGCCCCCAAGCGTTACCGCAGCCTTTCCCAACTTGGCGCCTTCCAGATGTGTTGGGAACACAGATCCCAGACACTCAATGGGAGTATATATGAAACTGAGCCAGGTTGAGGATGGCTGTACAACTGTTTAACAATGGCACAATTAATTTAATAAGCTGCAGTGGTTCTTTCTGGCTGTATAATCTACATGTCCAGTTTTATCACTAAAACAGTTCGCTGCAGAGCTGTTTCAGTTGTGTTTATAAATTTAAGCTTTGTTTACTGAAGCTGAAAACTCAATATATATTGCGTTTTGAAGAGAAAAGTATGTACATTTTTTAATATGATAATGTAAAAATTGTCCTTCCTTGGATGACCAACTAAAAAGTGTGAACTAAATTCCAATATTCAATGTAACAAGGGGATTATAAAACTGATGCTTTTTTAAGAGAAAAAAAAATAACTCAGTTCTGCTTGGTTTTTAGTCTTTTCACACCGGGGACAAAGGAAGGATGAACATATGGTAGGATGTTAGATAATGGAAACTTTAAAATATAGTTTCTCTGTTGTATCATATTAAGTTAAAAGTACACATTCTTTGTTAAAATGTTCTTGCTAAAAAACTACAGTATTAAAACATTTTTGTTTGACTTTGGAAATGGCTTCATTTTTTTCGTCATGTTTTTAATGCTGGATTATGGTTATATGGATTATGGTTATACGTAGGGACACGGTGGCTCAGTGGCTAAGACGCTGAGCTTGCTGATTGAAAGGTCGTTCAGCGGTTCGAATCCCTAGTGCCGCGTAACAGGGTGAGCTCCTGTTACTTGTCCCAGCTTCTGCCAACCTAGCAGTTCGAAAGCATGTAAAAAATGTAAGTAGAAAAATAGGGACCACCTTTGATGGGAAGGTAACAGCGTTCCGTGCGCCTTTGGCATTGAGTCATGCCGGCCACATGACCACGGAGACGTCTTCGGATAGTGCTGGTTCTTTGGGTTTGAAATGGAGATGAGCACCGCTCCCTAGAGTCGGGAACAACTAGCACATATGTGCAAGGGGAACCTTTACCTTTATCTTTACCTTTTATAGTTACTATATATTCATTTTACATTTTCGAGCAAATCAACTGAATCTGCTTTTCACACACCTACCGAAACAGTAATTTTTGGGTATTCACACTTGTCCAAAAAAAAAACCTTTATTTTAGGATTTGCCGCATAGAAAAAAGCCTTAAAAATACTTACAAAAATTATGCAAGGCATTGAAACCTTGATTTAATAGACTATTCCGGGAGAGGACGTCCATTAAATCTGAAAGTCTGTTCTATCCAAATCTACATCATGCATAATTTTCCTTAGTCTGCTTGCATAATTACATCATATACATTTAGTTAATAGTATTAGAATTATACCCGACATATTGGATCTCAAAAGCTCTCTATTTAATGCTTCTCACTACCTATAGGACGTGACCAGGCTGAGCCCGAGAGAGGAGTCAAATGTGTCATAAATCCCTGTGCACACCCCAAGAGATCTAAACCAGCTCACCTTGAATGCCTTTCTTATCTCCCGCTCATTTCCCTTGACTGTTAGTTGGCCAGATTCTTGTAGAGAGCTTAAGCTTGCAGTAAAGCTTTATGCTTATTTGAACTACCCAAATCTCCTGATTTACCTGGTGCTTGACATTGCCTTCCACTTTAACTGGAGCCAATGCTCCATCTAAAAATAGGATGTCACTGAACATCATGAAGTCCAATAGACATCATAGCTTCAATTTTTGAAAAGCTCCAAGAAGGGTTAATAAAAACCGATATTGTTAAAATTGAAACAACTCGTTTCAAAATCCAACCCATACTGCAGAGCACATGTGATCGTTTTAAAAGATAAGTCATCTTAGCATTTTTTTTCCTCCTCCTCAAAAGCCCAAGCTACTACATTTGTATTAGCTTGGTGAACACTTCATTGATTTCCTCATTTGCCCTTGCAAGAATAGTTTTAAATGTCAAAGTACCTGGCAAATGAGATTTAAGGAATTAAGAAACTCCCGAGAATGAATCTGTTGTAAAGTTGTTATTAGCTAGTGCCTGATAAATATTGAGTAACCAAAGCATCAGACTTTCATATCTCAAGCCGGTGTGATGTGCTGCGTACTGGTAAGTAATGTCACATTTGAAGGATATATAGAAAGTTAATTCATTGAAGAAATGTCTAATTTAAGAATCCTGGCTAGGTGATGTGGTGTAAATAAGATGTCCAACCAAGTTAGTAAAGGTAAAGTAAAGGTAAAGGTTCTCCTTGCACATATGTGCTAGTCATTCCCAACTCTAGGGGGCGGTGTTCATCTCCGTTTCAAAGCCAAAGAGCCAGTGCTGTCCGAAGACGTCTCTGTGATCATGTGGCCGGCATGACTAAACGCCAAAGGTGCACGGAACGCTGTTACCTTCCCACCAAAGGTGGTCCCTATTTTCCTACTTGCATTTTTTTACGTGCTTTCGAACTGCTAGGTTGGTAGAAACTGGGACAAGTCACGGGAGCTCACCCCATTATGTGGCACTAGGGATTCGAACCGCTGAACTGCCAATCTTTCGATCGACAAGCTCAGCATCTTATCCACTGAGCCACTGCGTCCCCTAACCAAGTTACAACTTTCAAATATCTAGAAATGGTCCTCCAGGCATCTGACAGCTACACCACTTATAGAAAAACCATGCTTGTATTATCTTCGCGGTCAATTTCATAATCATAAAGGTTCCAAACACAATACAATATGTTTCCATCAAACATCTGGTGCCTTTTTCATACCAGAAACCATACAACTCTACTCAACCAGAGTAATTCCTCAATTATCATATGGTGGCCAGATAGAACCGTACCGTAATGGTGCCACTGTAGAGACAGTTCAGTCTAAATTCTTAGGGAAAATATTCCGGGTCCCTAGAAGCTCCCAGATATCTGAGAAGCTAAGAAGAAAAGCTGCATTGCTAAAAAAATAAAAACAATTAGGAGGCCAGCCTTTCTGCGTCTTTCGTTTTAAAAATATGTTTTACCAGGTTGGCCTGATTCAACATATACTAGGCAATAACTCCATCACACATTGGAGAGTAATAATGGAAAACAAACTCCATTAATTAGGATTGTCTTGGGAAATCCTACACATGCTAGTCTATAATCAGGCAGGCAGAAAGATAAACTCATATATTAGATGCAGAATGACAAAATAGCTCAGCCTCTTTATCTAAGCATCTTCTCTTAAGCAGCTCTGCCTCTGGAAACCAGAAAGTTACCTCAGCTATAAAACAATGCCTGAATATTTGATGGTTCCTCACCCTGGCCAGCTGTGCCTACTGGAAGGGAAATTCAGAAGAGTCCATTATAATCACAAATTATGTCCCTGTAGATCATAGAGAGGGACGCGGTGGCTCAGTGGCTGCTGAGCTTGTCGATTGAAAGGTCAGCAGTTCAGCGGTTTGAATCCCTAGCACCGCATAACGGAGTGAGCTCCCTTTACTTGTCCCAGCTTCTGCCAACCTAGAAGTTCGAAAGCAGGTAAAAAATGCAAGTAGAAAAATAGGGACCACCTTTGGTGGGAAGGTAACAGCGTTCCGTGCACCTTTGGCGTTGAGTCATGCCGGCCACATGACCATGGAGACGTCTTCGGACAGCGCTGGCTCTTCAGCTTTGAAACAGAGATGAGCACCGCCCCCTAGAGTCGGGAACGACTAGCACATATGTGCAAGGGGAACCTTTACCTTTATACAAGGTCAGAGAAATTTACATATGCTGGACGGAATGCAATCCTGACAGCCTAGAATGCTAGTTCATTCTGTTCAGGGCTTGTACATCTATCCTTGGTGCACCACAGGAGGGAACTAGCTTTACACCAATTAGCTGGTGGCACTTGAATTGCTGGCTTTTCCACGCACCTCCGCCGATCTTGTCTCGCCTTGCGTTGCAATGCCTCATGTCTGGCGCTGGCTTCTGCATTCCACACACAAGAATGTAGCTAGGTTCCCCCTCCCACCACTGAAATGGTACCTGTTTATCTACTCACAATATTTTCTGCTTTCAAACTGCCAGGTGGGCAGGCGCTAGGGATTGAGTGACAGGAGCTCACTCTGTCTCACCTCGCAACTGCTAGGTTGGCAGAAGCTGGGACAACTAATGGGAGCTCACCCCGTTACATGGCACTAGGGGTTCAAACGGCTGAACTGCTGACCTATCGATCGACATATGCTAAATAATGTGTTGGAATGACCCTCAAAATGCTGAGGAAAATGCCGTCATAAAGAAGAAAACTAAGCTGTATGTTCTTGCTAATTCTTATTAGCTTCTGCTTGCACTAATTAATAACAAACTACAAATCGTGGTAACGTTTAATCAAGAACAGAGCTACTTCTAACTGTCAAGTTACCTTTATCCCAAACAATTTAAACGAAGTTCACATCGTCTGTATTAATGAGTTGATGGTTAGGCTAAGTACACATGAAAGCCATAAGAAGCTATAAAGTTCAGGAACTGGCACAAAAGAAAGATCAACTTGCTAGTATCCAAATTACCAGCAAGCCAAATGACCCATAACTGGTCTCCTATTACTATTATTGCAAACGGTAACACGATGCAATGGAACTTCACCTGATACAATCTTGAAAGTAGGAGACTGACTGAGCAGCTGATTACAAAAGAAGAAAAATAAGGTTGGAGTTGAGGCTGTTGACCTTTCTCCACTTCCTTGCCAAATCCATCGTAGCCACGTTTGTTATTTGTCCCATTTAGGTAAAGGTAAAGGTTCCCCTCGCACATATGTGCTAGTCGTTCTGGATTCTAGGGGGCGGTGCTCATCTCCGTTTCAAAGCCGGAGAGCCAGCGCTGTCCAAAGACATCTCCATGGTCATGTGGTCGGCATGACTCAACGCCAAAGGGGCACAGAACCCTGTTACCTTCCCACCAAAGGTGGTCCCTATTTTTCCACTTGCATTTTTTACCTGCTTTCGAACTGCTAGGTTGGCAGAAGCTGGGACAAGTAACAGGAGCTCACTCTGTTACGCGGCGCTAGGGATTCGAACCGCTGAACTGCCGACCTTCTGATCGACAAGCTCAGCGTCTTAGCCACTGAGTACCCCTACCTAATTGGAGTTTAGTAAAAAGTGTTAGCTTTGACCTACCTGGAAGTTGGTCAGTTTTGAAACCAAGACCTCCATAATTGATTTAAAGTAGGGGTCTCCAAACTTGGCAGCTTTAAGACTTCGACTCCCAGAATTCCCCAGCCAACATGGCTGACTTGGACAATTCTGGGAATTCAAGTAGACAAGTCTTAAGGTTGCCAAGATTGAACCAAGATTTGAGTTAAAGTGTCCCCCAGTCAGAGGTGAAATCCAGCAGGTTCTGATAGGTTCTGGAGAACCGGTAGCGGAAATAATGAGCAGTTTGGAGAATCGGCAGCAGAAATTTTGAGTAGTTCGGAGAACTGGCAAATACCACCTCTGGCTGGCCCCAGAGTGGGGTGGGAATGGAGATTTTGCAATATCCTTCCCCCAGGAGTGGGGAGGGAATGGAGATTTTGCAGTATTGTTCCCCTGCCATGCCCCCCAAACCACGCCCATCAAGCCACACCCACAGAACATGTAGTAAATAAAATGTGGATTTCACCACAGCCCTAGAGAATGTAGGTACAGTAGATGATTTTTCAAACCCAATGGAGAATAATTGAATTTAAGGCTTACTTAAAACTAACAGGTTATTTGGGTGTAAAATCCTACCAGTACTAGGAATTTTCTTTAGATAGTCTAAAGTGCTGCAGCTGACTGAGGTTCTTCAGGGTGTGGCTGTGAAACCTACAATTTCTACTAGTTAATTTTGAAAAGTTCTTTGAATTCACTTCATGAGCCTCATGTTTCTTGGTCTCTCGGATGCATCTCCTGATTTCTGGAAGCTGCTTAGACTCTTGAGTTGGTTTGCTGTATGATGATGGATCCTGGCTTGTTTTCTGTCTGTGCTTCCAGCTGACTGTGAGTATCTAAATATACATATACATGGACATACACATATACATATACATATACACATACACACATATATAGTAAGAAAGCTTGTATTTTGCAGATCAAAGTCTCAGGGTTTAACCTCCAACATCATGCTCTTGGGAAAGTTTTCAGGCTGAAATCTTAAAATAAGATAAGGTAACAGTAACAGAGTTGGAAGGGACCTTTGAGGTCATTTAGTCCAACCCCCTGCTCACGCAGGAGATCTGTACTAGGGATTCGAACCACCGAACTGTCAACCTTTCTTATTGATAAACTCAGCATCTTAGCCACTGAGCCACCTAGTCAGGCACTCTTGAAGACTTTGATGCTAAGCAGTAACAATAAACAAGCTTTGTGGGATCAAAAAAGCAATTTCCCATTTGGGCCACTACAGTATCTTAATCTGAATTGGGAGTATTGTAATCATAGCTGTCCTGTATGTTTAAAAGGGGCCATGAATAAACAACATAATTTTTAGGTAAGCTTCTCCTCAGCCATATTTGACTTCCAGCGTGTCCCAAGTTTGTTTTTTTTGTTTTTTTTTAAATTTGATTTATATGCCGCCCTTCTCCAGAGACTCAGGGCGGCTTACAATGCACTAAGCAATAGCCTTAATACTTTTATATGTTTATACAAAGTCAGCTTATTGCCCCCACAATCTGGGTCCTCAATTTACCTACCTTAGAAAGGATGGAAGGCTGAGTCGACCTTGAGCCTGGTGAGATTCGAACTTACAGTAATTGCAGGCAGCTGGTGTTAATCACAATGCTATCAGTCTGCTGAGCCACCAGGCCCGTTCCAATTACTCCACAATGAATTAGAAATGGTTGTGATTTTCTGGTTTGGATTTTGTTCTCCTAGTCTACCCCTGCAGCTAAGAGATTTTAATCTCCTATTAAAATACTAAAATTAGAATAATAAAATAATAAAATTAAGAATGTGTTGCAGCTGCCAAAAAAGCCAATACAGTTCTAGGCTGCATAAACAGAGGGATAGAGAATCAAGATCACGTGAAGTGTTAAATGCCTTGGGAACGCCACACTTGGAATTCTGCATCCAGTTTTGGTCATCACGATGTAAAAAAGATGCTGAGACTCTAGAAAGAATGCAGAGAAGAGCAACAAAGATAATTAGGGGACTGGAGGCTAAAACGTATGAAGAACGGTTGCAGGAACTGGGTATGTCTAGTTTAATGAAAAGAAGGACTAGGGGAGACATGATAGCAGTGTTGCAATATCTCAGGAACTGCCCCAAAGAAGAGGGAGTCAAGCTATTCTCCAAAGCACCTGAGGGCAGGACAAGAAGCAATGGGTGGAAACTCATCAAGGAGAGAATCAACTTAGAATTAAGGAGAAATTTCCTGACAGAACAATTAATCAGTGGAACAACTTGCCTCCAGAAGTTTTGAATGCTCCAACACCGGAAATTTTTAAGAAGATTTTGGATAACCATTTGTCTGAAGTGTTGTAGGGTTTCCTGCCTGAGCAGGGGGTTGGACTAGAAGACCTCCAAGGTTCTTTTCAACTCTGTTATTCTATTCCAGGGGTGTAAAACTTGATTTCATTGAGGACTATATTAGGGTTGTGTCTGACCTTGATGGCTGGGGTGGACATGGACAGGGTGGGCATGGCCAGCATGATGTCACTCATGTCGGAGGCATCTGTGGTGGCCCAAGTGCTCTGTCAACGAAAATAGGCTCCCGAGCTCTGTTTTCAGCCACAACAGCCTCTTTCCGCCCTCTGCCAGTGAAAACGGACCAGGGGGCGGGCGGGTGCATGCAAGCTCTTGAGCTCCATTTTTATTGGCAGAGACACCACGGGCCAGTCCTTTGCTGTTTCTAGAGCAGCCGTGCGGGCCAGATCTAAGCACCCCGTGGGCTGGATCTGGCCCCCATGCCTTGAGTTTGACGCCCCTGTTCTATTCTACTAACTATGTTGGAATTTTCTAGCTTTTTCAGGAACACTAAATACTACCCTTTGCAGTCCAAATCTACTTTTCATTGCAGCCTCTGAAAGCTACCGTGTTTCCCCAAAAATATGACCAGCTGTTATATTAATTTTTGCTCCAAAAGACTCATTAGGGCTTATTTTCTGGTTAGATCTTATTTTGGGGGGAAATACGATACTAAATGCATCCACCTGGCTGACAATCTTAACTAGGGCTTATTTTGGGGGTAGGGCTTATATTACGAGCATCCTGAAAAATCATGCTAGGACTTATTTTCTGGTTGGGTCTTATTTTTGGGGAAACAGGGTATATGCACTTGCTTCTCTATGCAGCTGCAAATCGTTTCTCTTATAGAAACAAAAATGGGGAAAAAAAAGGAAAGGAAATGCCCTCTTTCTAAATGGTTGACCCTGCTTTTAATTAGATCTAGCAAATAGCAAAAGTGGGAGCAACTTAAAGAAAAAATTAGAAATCGCAGAACGTTAATGAGGATGAAAACAATAATTCAGTCAAGAATAACACCGTTGAACCCATAAACAGTTTTAAAGCCGTTTATTTCGATTTGTGTGTGGGAGGACCGCTGTGGCTCAGGCATCTCATAATCTGGGCAGCAAAGGAAGAAAGATGGATGGCCCAGTCTTTCCGCCTTGCGAACGGTAAGAACCAAAACACAACTGTGTGGCAACTTGTGTGTGCAAATTGCACCATCTCGATGTACTTTTATCCCGTCCCGTCCCCCAACATAAAAGCCTTCGCTGTCTATTTACAGGGCCTCACTGAATAAATATGTGATGAATCATCCATTGGCATTTTCTTCCTTGAACCATTAAACAATTAAAACCCCACATACACACATCTACAGAAGCTATCGGTTATTATTTCAAATGGAAAAATTAATTGTAAATAACTGGAAGTCAATTAAGGCAGGGTTCTGTCGGGTAATGCAAATCTTTTATAGTTTTGCTTCAGTTAACTGCCTCATTAATGATTTATAGATGCGTACGCAGCTGTGGGATCCACCGCATTATCTAATGCACTTTGAGGATAATTACATATGAAAAGAGACACGCAGTGTGGCGGAGGCCTCTCTGAAATAACTTCCCTGCTGTTGGTTCGACTGTATTAAAATGAACAATCATTAGAAGAAGATTAGGAGGTTGTTATCATGGTTGAAGGTTCCACCATTTCTATCTCTCTGTAGACTAGGTAAAGGTAAAGGTTCCCCTCGCACATATGTACTAGTCGTTCCCGACTCTAGGAGGCGGTGCTCATCTCTGTTTCAAAGCCAAAGAACCAGCAGTGTCAGAAGACGTCTCCGTGGTCATGTGGCCGGCATGACTCAACACCAAAGGCGCACAGAACGCTGTTACCTTCCCACCAAAGGTGGTCCCTATTTTTCTACTTGCATTTATTACGTGCTTTCGAACTGCTAGGTTGGCAGAAGCTGGGACAAGTAACAGGAACTCACTCCGTTACACGGCACTAGGGATTCGAACTGCTGAACTGCCAACCTTTCGATTGACAAGGACTCAGCGTCTTAGCCCCTAGGAAGTGGGGGTGGGGGGGAAATAGCTGTCTTCCAACTAGCACTGGACTAACATTGTAGAGGATAGTCGTTCTAAGTGGGAATGGTCTACCCCACTCGCTCCAGCAGAAGGGGCTTACTATGGACACCATTGGTCCAGGGATTTTGGCTGGTGGGATCTAGGAGAAGAGCCTTTTCTGCTTTGACTCCTGCCCTCTGGAACGTCCTGCCACTGGAGGTGAGATCCACCACCAACCACCCTTTTAGCTTTCTGGAAGGACCTCTGTTGGTTGGCTTGGGGCACCAGTGGGGGTGCTGTAGGATGGAAGCAGTTGGGCATGGCTACTCTAGTGAAGAGAAGGACCAGGGGAGACATGATGGCAGTCTTCCAATATTTGAGGGGCTGCCACAGAGAGGAGGGGGTCAAGCTATTTCCCAAAGCACCCGAAGGCCAGACAAGGAATAATGGATGAAACCAAACAAGGAGAGATTCAACCTGGAAATAAGGAGAAGTTTTCTGACAGTGGGAACAATCAACCAATGGAACAGAAGTTGCCTTCGGAAGTTGTGGGAGCTTCATCACTGAAAGCTTTCAAGATGAGACTGGACTGCCATCTGTCGGAAATGGTATAGGGTCTGCTTGGGCGGGGGGTTGGACTAGATGACCTACAAGGTTATTCCTTGTCTGGCCTTCGGGCGCTATTTTGTTCATGCTGGGGTCCAAATCCCCTTTACATTTTCTTGAATGATGGGCAGAAACACTGGTGACCATTCCATCATGTTCTTTATCAAGTAGGGGAAGATAAAGAGGGGGGGGGAATGAATTGTGGACTAAAAGATGCTTCCTTCTTCTTATTTGCTGTTTTTATCACGTATGTCATTTCACTAACATCCCATTTCATAAACATGGGCGTCTGTTTTGTATTTTTTTTTTCATTTGTCCTTCCTATTATCAGTTGCAGATGAACCCAGAGTAAAAATCCTCTAATCAGCAAGGTTAAAGATCTTTCACACCCAGGTTTCTGTGTACAAAAAGTTTATACCCACTAAATACACCTTGGGAGGTCAAACACACAAAAAATAAAATTGAAGAACTCAACTAGATTCAGTTTAAAAGGATAGTAGCAAGATGTTTCTCCAGGTTGCCTTTTGCTACCTCCTTGGCTGTAATGCGATATGAATATTTTAAGGCAAGAAAAACAAAATGAACAAAATGCACTGGTACAGTATATGTGGTACCTCGCTCAATAGTAGTAACTGCGAGAGGGATCTTGGAGTCCTAGTAGACAACCATTTAAATATGAGCCAGCAGTGTGCAGCAGCTGCCAAAAAAGCCAACACAGTTCTGGGCTGCATAAACAGAGGGATAGAATCAAGATCACGCGAAGTGTTAATACTACTTTATAATGTCCTGGTAAGGGCACACGTGGAATACTGCATCCAGTTTTGGTCACCATGATGTAAAAAAGATGTGGAGACTCTAGAAAGGGTGCAGAGAAGAGCAACCAAGATGATTAGGGGACTGGAGGCTAAAACATATGAAGAACGGTTGCAGGAACTGGGTATGCCTAGTTTAATGAAAAAAAGGACTAGACATGATAGCAGTGTTCCAATATCTCAGGGGTTGCCCCAAAGAAGAGGGAGTCAAGCTATTCTCCAAAGCACCTGAAGACAGGACAAGAAGCAATGGGTGGAAACTAATCAAGGAGAGAAGCAAACTAGAACTAAGGAGAAAATTCCTGACAGTGAGAACAATTAATCAGTGGAACAACTTGCCTCCAGAAGTTGTGAATGCTCCAACACTGGAAGTTTTTAAGAAGATGTTAAGAAGATAACCATTGTCTGAAGTGGTGTAGGGTTTCCTGCCTAAGCAGGGGGTTGGACTAGAAAACCGCCAAGGTCCTTTCCAACTTGGTTATTGTATTTCTATTTCTAAGTTATATATATTTAGACCCTGGAATCTTAAACCATCCTGTCTGTAGCAATTGAAATTAAAGTATTGTTGACAGATGGCTATCCAAGTCTTTCACCATCTAGCAAAGGACAGTTAGATCATTAGTCCTGTCAAATTGTTCTTACTATCTAAGCAAAATTTTTTCCTATCATTTCACTATTATTTGCTTTCCAAATATGTCTGCTTGAACTTTCCTACTTTTTTAAAAACTTGTTTATAATATAAAATACAAAAAATACAAAAACAAATAGTAGGGAAAATAGGGGAGGGAAAGGAGAAGGGAAGAGTGTACAAAAGAAGGGGGAAAGAAAGAAAAAGGCCTTGACTTCTGACTCCCTTTGGTGCTGTAGAATAAGATAATAACATCAAACCAGGGGTGAAATCCAGCAGGTTCTGACAAGTTCTGGAGAACCGGTAGCGGAAATTTTGAGTAGTTTGGAGAACCAGCAATTACCACCTCTGGCTGGCCCCAGAATGGGGTGGGAATGGAGATTTTGCAGTATCCTTCCCCTGCCACACCCACCAAGCCATGCCCACAGAACCGGTAGTAAAAAAATTTGCATTTCACCACTGCATCAAACCTCAACTTTTTACTTTTACCTAGTCCTATAAACTAGCCATTTCTATATCAACAAATCTATCTAATCGGTAAAACCCAAAATCAAAGTTTCTGTCAACTCTGAATCAAATCAAACCGGCTGAAGCCATCATTTGCTGCTTCATAGTAGCCATGTAATATGGGGGGGAGGATGAGGGGGAAACAGCTAGATTATCTCGTAGACATAATAAAGAGCTCTCCAGTGGGAACCAAGGTCGTCCCAACAGGTGGCAGTTGGAGGAGAAACAGACATGACCAAGGAGCCCGCCAACTGTTTTGATTGGACAGTGAGAGAAATTTTTACTGTTTCATTATATTGTAAGCGCGGGAACTTTTTAGAGTAGGTTTTCACTAGTTGTGCCAGAGGTGGTATTCAGCAGGTTCTGACCAGTTCTGGAGAACCTGTAGCGGAAATTTTGAGTAGTTTGGAGAACTGGTAAATACCACCTCTGACTGTCCCCGCCCCCATCAATTCTCTGCCTCAGCTGATCGGGAGGAAATGGAGATTTTGCAGTAACCTTCCCCTGGAGTGGGGAGGGAATGGAGATTTTACAGTATCCTTCCCCTGCCACGCCCACCAAGCCATGCCATGCCATGCCACGTGCACCAAGCCACACCCACAGAACCGGTAGTAAAAAATTTTGAATCCCACCACTTTGTTGTGCAGATATGATATATCCAATAAACATGTTCTCTGAGGAACCTTCCTGTCTCAGAGTTTTGATTTCTTCGGATACATTACTCGGAACACTGACAGTTTCATTTTTTTTCCCCACCTCAAGCACAAAGTCCAGAAGTGGTTTCCAAGTAGAAACAAAAGGGTTTTTTTTTTCTTTTTATCAAAGCAGACAATTTAGCTATCTCTGCTAACTCCAACTCTTTAACTTTCCTCCTTGTAGTAGCATTGCGTGGTTAATGGAGACAGCTTGCAAATTGAAAGCAGCGGTAAAATAAATGAGGGGAAACTCTCATTGTGCCAGCAGAACATGGAAAGACCTAAAGCAGAACCCAGCTTTACTGGGCCCCACTAAAGACTTCGCAATTGTTCCAATATGGCAGATGCTGTTGCTTATCTCAACCACATCGTGACACCAAATAATAGATGGCTTAGTCATTCATGTCGGTTTTTATCCTCTTAGCTTCGCTGGGGCCCCTTGAACACGGTGTGATGTGAATTCCCTGCCCTTACAAGTGACAATGTTCATTTCTTTTATTTCTTTTGCCATGCTACAGCCCCCGAGGACAGCTTATAAATAACCCCATAAGACCTGGGAGCATATTTACTGTATATGACAGTGACACATGTTTTAAGAAGTGGGGAAGGTTTAATGTTTCACTCTCTTTACTATATTAAAAGGGTAGGGCCCTTGGGTTCAGAGACAGAGAGAGAGAGAGAGAGAGAAAGAGAGAAGGAAAGGGACACAAGTTAAGAAATGCAGTTCTATAAATTATTAGAACATTTTGCTGGAAGGTTGAGTAGCTTCACGGGAATGGAATATCATTTAGATCCCTTATCTATTCTCCTAAAATGTTCGCAGGGCAATGGGCCCAACAAATCTATTGCACTTCTGAAGCGCCTCTATTTCAGTTGAACATAAATTTCATTAAATTTAGAGCCATCAAGACTGCAAGCCATTAATATGATCTTCTGTTTAAGATTTCAGATGTCAGGTTTTGGGGTAAACAGAGGTTGCATGGTGGTTGCAAACTCATGGAAGTTCCCAAATTTAGGAGAATCTTATCTTTAGCTCTCCCCATAGCTGTCCCGCAAGCAAAATAAAGGAAAACCCCATATGAAACTGGATACTGCCCCTTTGATATGGATACCAAGAAGCCACATCTCTGGTTTTTCTGTATTGCTACTGTGTTTTCCCGAAAATAAGACCCTGTCTTATATTTTTTTTTGAACCCTGAAATAAGTGCTTGGCCTTATTGCCATGTGCTCAAAAGCCCAATTGGGCTTATTATCACAGGATGTCCTATTTTGGGGGGAAACAGGGTAATTCTACAGGAAGATTTGCTACCCCTATTTTATGTAACTTTCCAGGGGATTTCAGTAACTTTTATTTGCATTGTTAAACAAGATAAATTTATTTCTGTAAAAGGAGCAAATTTTGGAATATTGTGTGTAAGCTTCGCCCACAAATAGTTACCAATGGTTCTTGTTGTTAGGGGATTGTTTTCTGCTGTTTGTTTTTTTGAATGTACTGTTATTGATCAGTGATTGAAATAAAGTATCTGTTTGTCAGCTTTTGAATATTCCGATTTTGTGCGGAGAAAATATATTGATGTTTTCTAATGAATTTGACCAATGCATTTGTAATTACAGTCCGGAATACTGTATTTTAATTAATATGAATTCTGTATAGTACTTAACTACATCTGTGGTACATACACACATACTGAATTTTGCTTTAAATTGCATTTTAAAAAAAAACTACCAAGAGATTTTGGTGATTAATGATATGAAAAACTAGTAAATAAAAATCAACATTTGCTGGGGAGGGAGGAGATAAATTCAGCAACAGCTAAATATTTAATTGATTATTAATACATAACAATTTGGGATGTGGAATAACCGCAAGACAAAACCGCATTATATCTCTGTCCGACTAGGGATACTATCAATGTGATTAGCAAGCATGAAGGTGCTTTGTTTTTCTTTTTTCTTTTTGTTTAATTAAATACCAACACAGCAGGGAAATTTTATAGCAAGCAGATTTGGAGACAGTAGCTGTGCACCGCACCGCTGTGTGTCGACCAATACTGTCCCCTTAGATAGGTAGGTATTTAATATCAGAATTAGAAATCCTCTTCCAAAATCTTCTATGCAAAACTTGGGTTACAGTTTTCTGCTTTTATCTACAAGCTTGAGAATGTCTTTTCAGATTCCACTCCATGCTGCTTTGGGGCTTAATGGTTGGCGATGGCACTGAATTAGGGTGTTGATGGAGAAGGTTCTGTTACAGATTTCCCTCCAAATCAACAGAGTTGGAAGGGACCTTATTGGTCATCTAGTCCAACCCCCCACTTAAGCAGGAGACCCTACACCCGTGACACGCGGAGCCATATCTGTGGGCATGTGAGCTCAGCTCTGACACGCATGAGCGTGCACACCTTCTGGGTCCACCAGAAACACGAAAACAGGTTGTTTTTGGCCTCCGGAGGGCCTCCAGGGGGTGGGGAAGACCATTTTTGCCCTCCCCTAGAAAGGTTCTGTAGCCTGGGGAGAGCAACTCCTTCCCACCGGAAGTCGGCAAACAAGCCATTTCCGATCTCCGGAGGGCCTTCAGGACTGTGTGTAAGGCTGTTTTTGCCCTCCCCAGGCTCCTAGAAAGGCTCTGGAGCCTGGGGAGGGTGAAAAAACGGGCCTACCGGGCCCACTGTGCCATTGCATGCCAAAAATGGGGGGAGCGCGGGGAGTTGTGCATGCATGCGCGAGGGGGCAGGGCACATAGAATTATGGGTGTGGGCACACATGTGCGTGACCCCCCCCATGCTTCCCCCTGCTTATGGCATGCGATGGCAAAAAGGTTAGCCATCACTGCCCTACACCATTTCTGACAAATGGCAGCCCAGTCTTTTCTTGAAAGCTTCCAGTGATGAAGCTCCCACAACTTCCGAAGGCAACTTCTGTTCCACTGGTGGATTGTTCTCAATGTCAGAAAATTTATCCTTATTTCCAGGTTGAATCTTTCCTCGTTCAGTTTCCATCCATTATTCCTTGTCTGGCTTTCAGGTGCCTTGGAAAACAGGTTGACAGCCACCTTATCTCAGTGAAAGCCCCTCAAATATTGGAAGACTGCTATCCTGTCTCCCCTGGTCCTTCTCTTCACTAGACTAGCCATGCCTAGTTCCAGTTTTGAATATCCCTGAATTATTGTGGAGAGAAAGAAGGAGAACGTCAGGATGGAACTGGCCTCCAGAAACTATGGGTGCTCTATCACTGGAGGCTTTTAAGACAAGACGGTGTAACCACTTGTCTGAAATGGGTAAAGGGTTTGCTGCTCCCCCTTATTATTTGCAACACAATGCCCCAAACCTTTTCCTTATCTAACAGCCTGGCAACAGCTTTAAAAAAAAAATGAAAAAAAGCAAAGGGAGGAGACAAGAAATAGGAGAGACCCTCTGTTCTTACAAGCCGACAGATTTGTGTGCATTCATTATACATTTCCCAGTTTTGTTATTCCGGCGGTGTCAAGGTTATAAAAGATAGGTGACTTCAAACCAGGTGGAACCTTTAGCTTCATCCCACTTTGTTTACCCACAGTGGCATATGTAGGATAATTTATTGGAGAAACTAGAGTGGTTATAGATTTTACCTGTCACCTGCCTCCACACTGCAGTTCTACGGATCCAGGTAGGGAGGGGAAACCCAAACAGCAATCAGGCCATAAATGTATTCCCAAACTTCGCTTTTCACCTGGCAAAATGCACACTTGGGGAACTGTAACCCAATTCCGGTGGGACCCAATATTTTCACTTGAATCCTATTAAAATAGCCCAGTCTTCTTATTTATCCATTGCGGTCATGCATGTTTCATCGTTCAGTGGCTAAATGCTGATTTACTTTCATTCTTTTTTTAAAAAAATAATTGGTTATTTTTCTCTTACTATATTTTGCATCCCTGCAAGAACTCAAGATGAGTTCCTAAGAAGTTGCCATGGTTGTTTTTTTTTTTCCAGGATGAGTGCCAGGGACTCTGAGTCAGGCATGTTTCTCAAAGAACAATTTTATTGGAGATATCATATTGGCACAAGCTGGTGAAAACCGACTCTGAAAATTCCTGCGGTTTTCATCAGATTAAACAGTGAAAGTTCCGCCTTTCCCCAAACAATCAGTCACATTGTCTAATCAAGGTGCTGGATGGTTGCTTGGATACTGTGCTCCTCCTCTCTCCAGCCACCTATTGGAATGTCCTTGGTTCCCACAGGAAACTATTTTGTTTTGGCTACAAACCTCCATCTAACTACGTTCCCCCCTCCCTAACCCATCTTCGCACTGTGGCAACCCTAAAGCCTCCAAAATGGCCCCAGCCAGGTTTGCTTCAGAGTTGATAATGAGTTAGAACAGTGGGAGTCTTCTGAAGCGTTTGGGATTTGGCAGCTGTTTAGAAGAACATGATCTAAATTAGAACCAGCGATATGGGATTCAGCCGGTTCGTATCAGTTCAGATGAACTGTTAGCTCCAACGATCAGCTGAGAGCGACCTGGTTCTCTCCAACCAGAGGTGGGTTTCAAAATTTTTTACTACCTGTTCTGTGGGTGTGGTTTGGTGGGCGTGGCATGGCTTGGTGGGTGTGGCTTGGTGGGCATGGCAAGGGAAGGATACTGTAAAATCTTCATTCCCAACCCACTCCAGGGGAAGGATACTGCAAAATCCCCATTTCCTCCCAATCAGCTGGGACTCGGGAGGCAGAGAATAGATGTGGGCGGGGCCAGTCAGAGGTGGTATTTACCGATTCTCCGGACTACTCAAAATTTCCGCTACTGGTTCTCCAGAACTGGTCAGAACCTGCTGAAACTCACCTCTGTCTCCAATGATCAGCTGGGCCCACCCGCCCGACCTATATTTCCTTTGTTTGAAGCCCAGCTGATAGGCACGGCAGAGGGGATTGCTCACCAGGGCTGCAGTAGAAGGTAAGTTTTAGAACTGTTTTTAAACATGTTTGGCACATGTGTGCAGTGAACTAGTTGTTACACCGGTAAGTTTTAGAGCTGTTTTCCAATACCCTGCATGTACGTGCTCAGCGAACTGGTTGTTACACGGTTGAATCCTACCACTGATTAGAACAGATGAAGGATGGTCTTCTCTAGCAATAGGAAGGATGAGGTCAAGCAAAGCCCATTTCTCTGTTCATTATTCTGAGCATTGGTTTTCTTAAAAGGGAAAACTGAATTCTGTTCTGCTCAATATTTCATTTCTTCTAAAATAACTCCTTAAAACGAGGAAGCCCAAATGATCTTTTAGGCTTCATTCGAGGTTGTTGTTTTTTTAAAAAAAATCTCCATGCTACAATGCCAAATTAACAAATGATATAAGAAAAGGCAGACTAAAGGAGACTAAAGTGCTTTTTTTTTTTCCTTCAAAAGGCAACTGGACTTTGTATTTGCTTGAAGACGTTTTGCTTCTCATCCAAGAAGCTTCTTCAGTTCTGACGAAATGGCAGAGGATGGAAGGATTTATATTCCTTGCAGTCATAGAGAGTCATTGAGGCTGCTTAGAGATTTACGACACCACCTCTCTCCTGTTTACAACACAGTCCTTTCAGCAGTTCCAAGGAGGTTTCACACCAATGGTGGAATTCAATTTTTTTTTTACTTTTTTTGTATTGTTGTGGTTATTTGTGGTTATTTTTATAACCACAACAATACACAAGCAAATAATAGATACAAACTCAAGGTAAACCATTCCAAACTTGATTGCAGGAAATACGACTTCAGTAACAGAGTGGTCAATGCCTGGAATGCACTACCTGACTCTGTAGTTTCTTCCCCAAACCCCCCAAATTTTAACCTTAAACTGTCTACTGTTGACCTCGCCCCATTCCTAAGAAGTCTGTAAGGGGCGTGCATAAGCGCACCAGCATGCCTACCATCCCTGTCCTAATATTCCTTTTTACTTACTCTTTTCATGTATTCAAATTATGTTTATACTTTTACCTGTTATCTTATATATGCTTGACAAAATAAACTTATGATTATGATTATAAACTGAGCTAAGCAGACGCCATGTTACTATCCTGACGATCCGGCAGGAAAGTTAACTTTCCTTTGGAACAATTTGGGAGGCTAATGCATCGGAACGGAGCAAATGAAAATGTATTAATTTCTAGAGAGGGAGAGCTATGTGAAGTTCAGGCCAGGAGACCAGTAATTTATTTTACATTTGAAAAACAAGAGGGAGTGATTTACCAGACTGTACCCATCAGCCTTCTGGAGCTCATCGTCAGGGAAAGAAAAATTGATAGAGATGTTTTAGAAGAGTTGGCATCCCTGGAGACTATCTCTTGCATTTAATAAGGGTGGGGGAGAGAGAAAAAGTATCTTTTGCGCATCCAATAAAAGTTGAGCCTCTCATGAAGATTTATACCATATTACACTCAGAAATTCAATGTACAACGATCCCTGGTGTGCACACGGCTCAGAGTAATTCTCCTTGACTATGTGATCAACTTAGATTCGATGTCAGGTCTGCTGTATTCAATATTGTCTGCTTATAGAGGAAAAAAAGAATATCTCCAGTTCATAAGGAGATTTGCCCGTTGTCTTAAGCAAGCCAAAGTTGCCATCCTAAGCACGTTTGCCGTTAATTGAATCACATAAACATAATTAATGCACGATGACCAATATCTCAAGAAGCAATGGTGGCTGCCGATTTAATATAGCTTTTACATTATCAACATTTGATTTCATTTATATTAAAAAATGTTGAAGAAAAGAATGACTCTGGTCAATAAGCTACCGAGAGAACTAAGTCAGTTTGAGTATAACTAAACTAAGTGAAGAAATGATTTCCCAATCTTCTTCTCTCTCTCTTTTATTTTTTTGGACTGATTCTCCTTGAATTGGATGGTAGTAATTTGTTTTTGAAATTTCTATCGAAGGGGTAGATAATCTTGTAGATGGAAGGAAGTGCTTTGCAGCTACTTAAGGATGGGATAGCCAAGGGCTGTATCGTGTCTTAATATCCTATCCTTAATGCAATAGTCAACTTTCTAACAGCCAAGAGAATTTTCTGGCTTCTCACATGTGAGAAGCTCCCAAAGGTGCTTTCTCAAGAGGCAACTTGGACTTTCACTTCTCATCCAAGAAGTTTCTTGGGGAAATTTGAGGATGGAGGGATTTATATTTCTTGCAGTCATCACTCAGAAAGAGTACGAGTAGAGTAGAGTAGAGTAGAGTAGAGTAGAGTAGAATAGAATAGAATAGAATAGAATAGAATAGAATAGAATAGAATAGAACAGAACAGAATAGAATAGAATAGAATAGAATAGAATAGAATAGAATAGAATAGAATTCTTTATTGGCCAAGTGTGATTGGACACACAAGGAATTTGTCTTTGGTGTATATGCTCTCAGTGTACATAAGGAGAATAAAATAACATTCATCAAGAATAAAAAGATACAACACTTAGTGACAGTCAAGATTACTAATAAGCTATCAAATCGTACTAGGAAACAAAAACAATATAATTGAAAGTTACAAGCAACATGGTTATAGTAATAATTGGGAAGAGATAGAGAAGAATAATAGTAATACCGTCTTAGTAAATAATTTGACAGTGTTGCGCCAATTATTTGTTTAGCAGAGTGATGACATTCGGGAAAAAACTGTTCTTGTGTCTAGTTGTTTTGGTGTGCAGTGCCCTATAGCATCTTTTTGAGGGTAGAAGTTGAAACAATTTATGTCCAGGATGTGAAGGGTCTGTAGATATTTTCACAGCCCTCTTTTTGACTCCTGCAATATACAGGTCCTCAATGGAAGGCAGGTTGTTAGCAACTGTTTTTTCTGCAGTTCTAATTATCTATTGAAGTCTGAGTTTGTCTTGTTGGGTTGCAGAGCCAAACCAGACAGTTATAGAGGTACAGATGACAGACTCAATAGTTCCTCTGTAGAATTGAATCAGCATCTCTTTGGCAGTTTATGACCAGATAACTGTAAGAAATACAAATCCTTCCATTCCCGTTCAGTCAGAAGAAACTTCTTGGATGAGAAGCGAAATTCTTCAAGGAAAAACAAAGGAAGTCCAGTTGCCTCTTGAAAAAAGTACCTTTGGGACAACGATGACCTGGATGACTGAGAATCTCCATAGATATTCCTCCAGTTCCCAGGGAAATTGACAAGAGGAATTTATCTCCTGGGGCTTTTGAGTTAAGTGACATCTTTTTTTTAATAAAAGTTTTTATTTTTATTTTTCATCAACATATATAAATGTACAGTCTTTTATCCATCATTAATCATTATTCATTCATTTTATCTTTTAAATTTCTCCTTAATTTTAGGTTGGATCTCTTTGATAATCTTCCACCTGTTAATTCTTCTCCTGCCCTCTGGTGCTTTGGAGAATAAGGCAATCCCTTCTTCTTTGATTCCTCTTTTGCTGCCTTTGGGCAGGAGGTCCTACATTTTAGTAGCCATACCTATTTCTCTGGTACTTCTGCATCTTAGGGGATAAAAAATAGATCCAGTGATGATTTATGTTTTCGATGGCTGTGTGATAGGATTTGACATTTTCCAGCTGAGGCGTGGCCCTCTTCCAACTCATGCTTCATTACGTTTCTCTCCCTTGGAGAGGATGAAAGGAGTAAAAATAGCCAGGTTGTTTAAAATGTAAGAAGGCATAAATTAATTCTTACCAGATGGCCCATTCAATTGTCATCTTCATAAAAATTAGGGCTGACAAACTTTGGTCCATCACAAAACCAAAATGAAAGCTAGAACATCATACACAATGAGAAGGCATTATGTGAGAAGCCATATTACATCCCTCTCCAATTTCTCTTAGAAAATTTATCTATGAACTTAAATCAATAACAACAAAAAAAAAACCATGGCTTGAAATGGATGTTTATACTTGTACTTGTGTATCGGATCTCACCTAGGTCTTCTCATCTATATGTGCGTAAGATATAAATGAGAAATTTGGCAGCTAATTTGTAAGCACCCTTTTTGGGTTCGGTCACAAGCTGGTTAAAGTTAGTTTCATTTTTGCACTGTCATATCTCAGGATTTTTAAAATCAATTTCTGAATAGGAATAGGAACAGGAACAGGAATAAATTAGGATAGGGTAGGGTAGGGTAGGGTAGGTGGAGTGGAGTGGAGTGGAGTGGAGTGGAATGGAATGGAATAGAATAGAATAGAATAGAATAGAATAGAATAGAATAGAATAGAATAGAATAGAATAGAATAGAATAGAATAGAATAGAATAGAATGCATTACAATGCATTAAGCAACAGCCTTCATACTTTTTTGTATGTACCTGCTTAGTAGGGCTTTCGGCCCCCCCAAGCGGTGTTCTTTTTTTATACAAAGTCAGCTTATTGCCTCCACAATCCAAGTCCTCATTTTACCTACCTTGAAAAGATGGAAGGCTGAATCAACCTTGAGCCTGGTGAGATTTGAACTCGCAGTAATTGCAGGCAGCTGGCAGCTAAGTACTACTTAACAGCACTTTAGTCCGCTGCTTCACCAAGGCTTGGTTGTGATTGCTGTAGAGCGTAGCTTCCACTCCCTCCTTCCTCCCCCCCGCCCCCATTCTCTCACACTCTGTGTGTTTGCATGTGTCACGTTCCCTGTTATAAGACATGATTAATGAGGTGAAATTCCCCGTTGGTATTTCCTACCAATCAATACGTAGATGGGCGGAAGTAGATGTTGAACAAAAAGACACTGAGAAATGTTTAAGCCGTTACTATAGCTGGGGTGCCCAAATAAGGGAGAAAATTGCTAGGTGTAACAGAGTTAGTGCTAACCTGCCCAGGTCGTTTGTTATCTCTATTTTAATGTCCCAACCATTCTGCTTTTTCAGAAGTTCAACATTATTTTTTCGAGCTTCAGGGACTCATTAGATCCCCAATTGGGGTGTCTTCCTAATGAACGGAGTCAGAGAATTCCTACAATTCTTTGCAATGTGAAGATGATCTGGGGAATTCTGGGAGTGGAAATCCCAAGGGGTTAGGTGCAGGGGTGAAATTAAAAAAAATTCTGTGGGCGTGGCATGTTAGAGGGGGAGGTCATGTGACTGGGTGGGCGTTGCCAACTCGACATCACTCACATCGAGAGGCTCCTCACCAGCCCCTCCACTCCTTGTCACAAATGGCAGGAAAATGGGGAGGGGAATAATCCTGCCTACCATCCTTCCCTCAGTCTGTGCTGAGATTGAGGAATGGATGACAGGCAGGAAAATCCCCTTCCCCATTTTCCTGCCTTTCACAAAAAACGGCTCCATTCCAGCTGTTCCCCCCCTCCCAATCCCAGGGGTGAAATGCTCCCGGTTCGGACTGGATTGGCCAATCCGGTAGCGATGATGGCCGGTAGTTTGGAGAACCGGTAGCGATGGCAACTGGAGGCTCCGCCCACCCGCCTTAGCCTCTGCAGCCCACTAGCCCCTCTTGCTCTTCTCCTTCTGGGTGCAGCGCTTCTGCTTGTTGGGCCACTTCCCCGTAGTGCTTCTGCTGGTGCCACCATGCAAGCCTTCCATGAGGAAAAAGAGGGAAAAAGCAAAGCGGCTGGCTGCAGAGCTGCCAGCTTCAGGAAGTGGCCCAACAGGCAGAAGCAACACGTCCAGAAAGAGACTCCGGCCTTGCCCCACCCTCTCACCACCCGCTCTCCCTTCGCTTTGGGTCGGGGACTGGGGCCCAGAGACGCACCATTCACTGAAGCCCCGGAGCTGCTGCTACTTACTGCCTGCCTCAACCGGGTCGGGGAATGCACCATTCCCCGACTCCAGCCTTGCCGCGGAGCCACCGCCCGCTCGCACTTCACCACGCGGCATGTCCTACTCCTTACCTTTCTCCCGCGGCTGACTGCCAGGGAAGGCAAGCACCCGAAAGTTACCGGAGCTGCTCTCCTTCTTGAATGTGCCGCCACCATCGCCGCCCTGGTCCATGTGCCGGCTGCGCAAGCACACACCATTTATTTTATTCATTCATCAGTGGCAGGTTGGGTGTGCACTCCCAGCTGAGTTGCCTGATCGGCAGAGGCTTTTAAAAACATTTTTTTACAACCTGTAGAAAAAAGGGTTTTAAAAGTTAAAAAAAGAAAAAAAGTTGGCCACGCCCACCCAGTCACATTAACCCACCACCACCAAGCCATGCCCATAGAACCAGTAGTAACAAATTTTAGATTTCATCACTGGGCAGAGTCTCCCGCAGCCGCCGCTACCAGTTTGCCCGAACTGGATAGAACCGGCTAAATACCACCACTGGATTAGACTGACAGATCATTATAGAAATGATTTGGTCATACTATTATGGAAAAGCAAAGAGCTGAGATTTGATGTTAATGCCTTATTTTACTGTAACAGAGAGAATCAGAAGTCAGTGCTTCTTTTTCTTTTTTTTTACCCCCTATCTTTCCTCACTTCACTTCTCCCTTCCGGCCCCCCCCCCACTGCTCTTCTCTTTATTTTTGTATTTTATAATACCCTATAACTTAATAAAAAAATGTTTTTAAAAAAACAATTGTGTTACTAACTTAACAGCTGCAGTGGTTCACTTAATTATCGTGGCAAGGAAGATCATAAAATGGAGCAAAACCTACTTAACAAATGCCTCACTTAGCAACATAAATTTTGGGCTCAATTGTGATCGTAACTCGAGGACTACCTGTATAGTAATGTCTGGTAAAGCTACCTGGCACCCATCCCGGCCAAGATCAACTTTAAACAGCCTCTTCCTCCAGATATCGCCTTGGTTTTTGTGCTTCCTCTAAGGTAAAGGTAAAGGTTCCCCTCGCACATTTGTGCTAGTCGTTCCCGACTCTAGGGGGCGGTGCTCATCTCCGTTTCAAAGTCAAAGAGCCAGCGCTGTCCGAAGACATCTCTGTGATCATGTGGCCGGCATGACTAAATGCCAAAGACGCACGGAACGCTGTTACCTTCCCACCAAAGGTGGTCCCTATTTTTCTATTTGCATTTTTTACCTGCTTTCGAACTGCTAGGTTGGCAGAAGCTGGGACAAGTAACGGGAGCTCGCCCCATTACATGGCACTTGGGATTCGAACCGCTAAACTGCCAACCTTTCAATCGACAAGCTCAGCGTCTTAGCTACTGAGCCACCGCGTCCCTGTGCTTCCTCTAAAACCTCCTAAAACCAAGCAAGTAAAGAAAATTTGGAGACGTGATAATGGGTCCAATAAATATCTCCAGATCAAGCAGCGATGTGAAGGAATCTCACAGTCTGAGCCAGTCCCACTAGGTATTCTTATTTCATGGTTTTTCTTTCTCTCCCTTTCTCTCTCTCTCTGTACATTAAGCAAGGTTCAGAAGCAATTGTGAAGAACTGTCAGCTATAACATAGCAGATGTTTAGCTCAAAGGAAAAGGATTTCTGTAATCTTCCAACAGATGCTTTCTTGATCAAAGAAGCTAAATTAGCCAGCAGGTCCTTCTGCTAAAGGTTTTGAAATGGCCCTTGCAAAACACATCTGCTTTGGCCAACAAGGCGGTTTTCACCCGCCTTGGTTTTTAAAGTGAGCACTTAAAGCCGAGTTCAAAAAACCACAAGTGGTATATTAACACTATTGCCTGAAGAAGCAATGAAAAGTTTCCTTTTGAGGAGAGAGAAAAAAAAGGGTTTTGTGAGCCAATCCTTTTGATTTTCCTTCTCCGTTTAGAGCTGATAATGAAGCCATTACATTTTAAACAGCCTAAAAAAAGGAATGGAAGTCGAGTTATACACCGGTGTATGTTATTATGCTACATTGCAATGTATGGCTGTGAAAGTTGGACCATAGGGAAGGCTGAGTGCCAAAGAATGGAGGCATTTGAACTATGGTGCTGGAGAAGACTCCTGCGAGTCCCTTGGACTGCAAGGCGATCAAACTGGTCGGTCCTAGAGGAGATCAACCCTGACTGCTCTTTAGAAGGCCAAATCCTGAAGATGAAACTCAAATACTCTGGCCGCCTGATGAGAAGGAAGGACTCACTGGAGAAGAGCCTAAATGCTGGAAAAGATTGAGGGCAAAAGAAGAAGGGGATGGCAGAGAACGAGGTGGCTGGACGGAGTCCCTGAAGCAGTAGGCATGAGCTTAAATGGACTCCAGAGGATGGTAGAGGACAGGAAGGCCTGGAGGAACATTGTCCATGGGGTCGTGGTGGGTCGGAGACGACTTCTCAACTAACAACAACAAAGTGTTATTGTATGGGTTTGGGCCTCTAAAAATAAGATGGTTGATTTACCACCTCCACTATCAAAACCACAAATGGAGTTGCAAGCTTTTATGTTTTTTGTACCAAATCTAGTTGCCATGGGACTGAATAACGCTGAGGTGACAGGCCTTAGAAAATCCCAGCCTCAATTTTTCACTTTATTGTACTAAATGACTTGCTAAGATTATTTTACTCTTAGAAAGTGAAAAAAATCAGGAGGGTTGCATCCATATGGTTCTCCAAACCTGGAGCTGACTTCAAAGAAGACCTCGGCCTGTCAAAATTAAAATTATTGCTGACCTTAGATTGTAAAGAAAGGCAATAAAATTAAAAACGGCTCTTGAGTTTGAGCAGGTACTGCAGGGTGTTGTCATGAGAACGCATGAAAGTTGGAATGGAGATCTAGACAGATGGGGATTATGGATGTGAATATGGAGTTGAATGGAGAGATAGATATTTCCACTTAATAATTTAGCAGAAAATCACACCAGGAGGTGCCCAAAATATTGCTGTTTCTTAAAGGTGTGCTTTATCCAATGAAAACTTACAGAGATGATAGATAGATAGATAGATAGATAGATAGATAGATAGATAGATAGATAGATAGATATGATTGATGGATGGTAGCTAGATACATGATAGCTAGCTAACTAGCTAGGCAAAAGATAGGTGATTGATAGAGATTAATGATAAAAGATAGATAGATAGATAGATAGATAGATAGATAGATAGATAGATAGATAGATAGATAGATAGATAGATACTGTAGATAGATGATACCAAGCAAGCAAGAAAGAAAAAGAAAGAAAAAGATAGATAAATAGATAATAGATAGATACATACATACAGTTGATAGATATGGTAGATAGATGATAGATAGATAGATAGATAGATAGATAGATAGATAGATAGATAGATAGATAGATAGATAGATAGATAGATACTGTAGATAGATGATAGCAAGCAAGAAAGAAAGAAAAAGAAAGAAAAAGATAGATAAATAGATGATAGATAGATACATACATACAGTAGATAGATATGGTAGATAGATGATAGATAGATAGATAGATAGATAGAAAGATAGATAGATAGATAGATAGATAGATAGATAGATAGATAGATAGATACTGTAGATAGATGATACCAAGCAAGCAAGAAAGAAAAAGAAAGAAAAAGATAGATAAATAGATAATAGATAGATACATACATACAGTTGATAGATATGGTAGATAGATGATAAATAGATAGATAGATAGATAGATAGATAGATAGATAGATAGATAGATAGATACTGTAGATAGATGATAGCAAGAAAGAAAGAAAAAGAAAGAAAAAGATAGATAAATAGATGATAGATAGATACATACATACAGTAGATAGATATGGTAGATAGATGATAGATAGATAGAAAGATAGATAGATAGATAGATAGATAGATAGATAGATAGATAGATACTGTAGATAGATGATAGCAAGCAAGCAAGAAAGAAAAAGAAAGAAAAAGATAGATAGATGATAGATAGATAGATAGATAGATAGATAGATAGATAGACAGACAGACAGACAGACAGACAGACAGACAGACAGACAGACATGGTTGGTAGGTAGGTAGGTAGGTAGGTAGAAGATAGATGATAGAAAGAAAGAAAAAGATACAGAGATAGATAGATAGATAGATAGATAGATAGATAGATAGATAGATAGATAGATAGATAGATACTGTAGATAGATGATAGCAAGCAAGCAAGAAAGAAAAAGAAAGAAAAAGATAGATAAATAGATGATAGATAGATACATACATACAGTAGATAGATATGGTAGATAGATGATAGATAGATAGAAAGATAGATAGATAGATAGATAGATAGATAGATAGATAGATAGATAGATACTGTAGATAGATGATAGCAAGCAAGCAAGAAAGAAAAAGAAAGAAAAAGATAGATAAATAGATAATAGATAGATACATACATACAGTTGATAGATATGGTAGATAGATGATAGATAGATAGATAGATAGATAGATAGATAGATAGATAGATAGATAGATAGATAGATACTGTAGATAGATGATAGCAAGCAAGAAAGAAAGAAAAAGAAAGAAAAAGATAGATAAATAGATGATAGATAGATACATACATACAGTAGATAGATATGGTAGATAGATGATAGATAGAAAGATAGATAGAAAGATAGATAGATAGATAGATAGATAGATAGATAGATAGATGATAGCAAGCAAGAAAGAAAGAAAAAGAAAGAAAAAGATAGATGATAGATAGATAGATAGACAGACAGACAGACAGACAGACAGACAGATATGGTAGGTAGGTAGGTAGGTAGGTAGGTAGGTAGAAGATAGATGATAGAAAGAAAGAAAAAGATACAGAGATAGATGATAGATAGATAGATAGATAGATAGATAGATAGATAGATAGATAGATAGGAGAGCGAGCGAGAGAGAATTTAGCTGAATGTATATGACCTTCCCTGAAATAAAGCCATGATATTTATATTATCAGGCACAGGACTGTCTTTCTCCAAAGTTAAGTTCTCTCACCTTCAGGAGCTGCTGCCTACGTAGACCAGAATCGTGCTGCCATCTATAGGACAGAGCTGGGTGACGGATGGATGGAATGCACCCATCCCATTAGCAGTCATTTGGCTGCAGCATCTTTCTCCCAGAACCCAAAGACAATGCAATAAAAATGGTCACGGACACCTCGCTTGCTCGTAGCCCGCACCTGTCTCTGCTGGGAATTTTGTGTGGCTTCTTCAAGTCCTTCAAAGCTGTGACACAGGTTGGAACAGAGATGACATCAGGGCAGAATTCAATATTCAGAATATACGTTACACCTGACAGAGGAGATTTCCAGTCATTCTTAACACAGGTCGTCCTTGACCTAGGATGGCAATTGGGACCAGAATTTCCATTGATAAACAAAGCGGTTGTTAAGCGAGTCCCACCTGATTTTATGACCGTTTCTGCCATCCTTGTTAAGCGAACTTCATGGTTGTTTAAGGGAATCAGGTTTCTCCCTTTGATTTTGCTGGTTAGAAGCCAGCTGGGAAATTTACAAACAGCAATCACATGACCTTCGGAGGCTGCAACCCTCGTAAAGGCACGCTGGTGGCCAAGCTTCCCAATTTTGACCATGGGGATGCTGCGACAGACAGAAATGCGAGGACTAGTCGTAAGTCACTTTTCTCAATTAGTTGTGACTTCAAATGGACACGAAACAAATGGTGGTAAGTCAAGGACCAGCTGGATTAAAATATTTAATACCTGTTCTGACCCAGTTCCCCAAACACGACAAACCCTCTGATGTGAACTCAAAGATTCCTTTATGAGGAGCGTCAGCAGCCCCGGTAAAAAGTTTCTCTCTCACCGCAGGCTAACAAGTCAGTCCGGCAGGGAGATGAATAGCTGTCTGCCAAATCTATTCATCTCCACCCCCTGCCTTTTATCTCCAGATTATCGTTAGCAGTGGTGGCTTTTCCATCCCAAGGATCAGCCCATAGATTTCCACTGCTCTCCTCTCCTCTGCCTTCTGTGCATCTGCATGTCAGGCACTGGACCCAGCTGTTCCTCCTCTTCCTCATCAGACACCTCCAGACCTGGGGGCTGTTGACTCTCCATCTGAGGGCTGACGGACGGCCCAGGCTCTGCCTCCGTCTCTCTCTCTCTCTGCCAGCTCCATTCTCTCTTCCCCCTCGGACCTCTCAGGTCGCCTTGATGCTGATCCTGACTCCCACGCTTCCTCCTTCTCTGATTCGGTTGCTGGAGGGGCCGGCGGCCAACAGGCCATAACAATACCTATCCGTATCTTAGAGCCGAGGGGTAGAACAATAGTACCACAATACCCATTACAGGAATTAGGTAATAACAACACTAACTCTACATTTTGTCTGCTTTTTATGTGTCTCGATTGCAGCATTACAGCTGCTTCACAATTGTTCTGGATCCCTGATGGCAAAGATCTAATTTGGGCACGTTCCTCTAGCGTGTGAGTACCCGAACATCCTTTCAACCCTTAATCCTGAACATATTTACAAAATATGTGACTTAAACTTGAAACCCTGAAGGCCAAAATGAAAACAACGGAAATACAGGTAGTCCTCGACTTAACGACCACAATTGAGCCCAACATTTCTGTTGCTAAATCAGACATTTGTTGAGTGACTTTTGCCCCCGTTTCATGATGATTCTTGCCACCGTTGTTAAGTGAATCACTGCCGTGGATAAGTTAGTAACCCGATTGTTAAGTGAATTTGGCTTCCCCGTTGACTTGGCTTGTCAGAAGGTCACAAAAGGGGATCATGTGACCCCCCCCAGGATACTGCAACTGTCATAAATATGAGTCAATTGGCAAGCGTCTGAATTTTGATCACATGATCATGGGGATGTTGCAAAGGGCATAATTGTGAAAAACTGTCATATGTCACTTTTTTCAATGCCATTGTAACTTTGAATGGTGATTAAATGAACTGTTGTAAGTCAAGGACAACCTACCCTGTTTCCCCCAAAATAAGACATCCCCTGATAATAAGCCCAATTGGGCTTTTGAGTGCATGGCAATAAGGCCAAGCGCTTATTTCAGGGTTCAAAAAAATATAAGACAGGGTCTTATTTTCGGGGAAACACGATAGATAGTGTCAGCCTCCACCTTTATATTGCTTGTTTGCTCGGCTGCCATTGTAATGGGGGGAGGGGGGAGCTGTCTGGATGTCTGGAGAGGGGTGGAGGAGTGAGTTGGTGGAGTAAATGGGAGAAAGTTTTCCTCAGCGTTTCTCTGCAGCTGGGAGGCACGCTGATAACCTCTCAAGGTCAACTGTCGTGGCATACCAGGAGGATGGAGCCATCGGAAGCTGCACCCCACATGACCCCTTGGGGGGATGTGGATTGGATAATCCTGACTGGATTTGTGGGCAGGGTTTTAAGGATGCTTTCTATATCTGATTTTTGCGCCTATTGCCTCAGACCTTGCTTTTCTTTGGTTGCATTCAGTTCATACTCAGCAAAAGTACCTTTCTCTATGAAAATGGAGTTGGGGTTTTTCTTTCTTTAGTGTTGAAAGGAGGCATACCAGACAGACAGACAGCCAGACAGCCAGACAGACAGCCAGACAGACAGACAGATAGATAGATATGGTAGATAGATGATAGATAGATAGATAGATAGATAGATAGATAGATAGATGATAGATAGATAGATAGATAGATAGATAGATAGATAGATAGATAGATAGATAGATAGATAGATAAAATGATAGAGTAGATGATACCCTGTTTCCCCCAAAATAAGACATCCCCTGATAATAAGCCCAATCGGGCTTTTGAGTGCATGGCAATAAGGCCAAGCACTTATTTCATGGCTCAAAAAAATGTAAGAGAGGGTCTTATTTTCGGGAAAACACAGTAGCAATTCGAAAGCATGTAAAAAATGCAAGGAGAAAAATGCAAGGAGAACCTTTGGTGGGAAGGTAACAGAGTTCCATGCGCCTTTGGCGTTGAGTCATGCTGGCCACACAACCACGGAGACGTCTTCGGACAGTGCTGGCTCTTTGGCTTTGAAACGGAGATGAGCGCCGCCCTCTAGAGTCAGGAACGACTAGCACGTGTGTGCGAGGGGAACGTTTTCCTTTACCTTTAAGTCAAGGACTACCTGTACAGTAATCATTTCTGTAAAAGGGGATAAAAATAGACCACCAATTGGAACCCACCAAATTGCAACTGAGTGATGTATTTAAATGACTGGTCTGGGCGTGATGAGTTGTGGACTCAAAGGACAGCTTCATTGTTGCTTTACTCAGCATAATGGCCTGCTGTGATATTTAATTTTTCTTCTTGAAGAAGGCCATTGATCAGTGTCATGCCCCATGCTGTTGGGCGAGACTAAGGAAGAAAGAACTACACAGACGCCAGGAAGGCATCCTGAATGCTAATCTGGGGGAAATACCTTGGAAAGATATTTCCACGTTCTGTATCTTCTGTTCTGAGATATTTCTCAGCCTCGTGTACAGAACGGAAGAAGCTTCTTGGATGAGAAGCAAAACATTTTCAAAGGAAAAAAAAAACCCAAGAAAGTCCAAATTGCCTTTTGGAAAAAAACATCTTTGGGATAAACATGCCCCCTCTGACGATTAAGAATCTTCATAGTCTTGTGCAGCGAGTGAATTAGAACAGAGAATAACAAAGTTTATTTATTTATTTATTTATTGGTTCGATTTATATGCCGCCCTTCTCCGGAGACTCAGGGCGGCTTACAATGCGTTAAGCAATAGCCTTTATACTTTTGTATATACCTGCTTAGTAAGGCTTTCGCCCCCCCCCCCAAGCGGTGTTCTTTTTTTATACAAAGTCAGCATCTTGCCCCCAACAATCCGGGTCCTCATTTTACCCGCCTCGGAAGGATAGAAGGCTGAGTCAACCTTGAGCCTGGTGAGATTCGAACTTGCAGTAATTGCAGGCAGCTGGTGCTACTTAACAGCAGTTTACTCTGCTGCACCACCAAGGCTCTTGGTGATGCACTTATAATAGCATCAATTAAGAATGGTGGAGGCTGCCAGGAAAGCAAGAGCCAGAATTTGTATCTCCCTTAACACTGAAAGAGAGGAGGAGGAGGAGAAAAGGAGAGGAAGAGGAGAAAAGGGGAGGAGGAGGAAGAGGAGGAGGAGAGGAGGAGGAGGAGAGGAGGAGAGGAGGAGGAGGAGGAGGAGGAGGAGGAGGGAAGGAAGAGGAGGAGGAGGAGGAGGAGGAGAAAGAAGAGGAGAAAAGGAGAGGAGGAGGAGAAGGAGGAAGAGGAGAAAAGGAGAGGGGGAGGAAGAGGAGGAGGAAAAGGAGGGGAAGGAGGAAGAGGAGGAGGAGGAGGAGGAGGAGGAGGAAGAAAAGGAGGAGGAGGAGGAGCCTGGTGAGATTTGAACTTGTAGTAATTGCAGGCAGCTGGCAGCTAAGTGCTACTTAACAGCACTTTAGTCCGCTGCGCCACCAAGGCTCCTTGGAAGGGAACTTGGTGGTTTTCCAGTCCAACAGCCTGCTCAAGCAGGAGACCCTATGCCAGTGATGGCTAACCTTTTTGCCATCGAGTGCCAAAAGCGGAAGGAGCACGGGGGTGGGGGGTCACTCACGTGTGTGCCCACACCCATAATTCTATGTGCCCTGCCCCCGTGCATGTGCACACAACCTCCCCTCCCGTGGTCCCTCCGCTTTTGGTACACGATGGCACGGTGGACCAGGTAGGCCCCTTTTTTCACCCTCCGCAGCCACCAGAGGCTTTCTAGGAGCCTGGGAAGGGCAAAAACGGCCTCCCCCCACCCCCTGGAGGCTGGAAACGGCCCGTTTCCCAACTTCCGGTGGGCCCAGAAGGCTCGGAAATCAGCTGGCCGGCACGCACATACACGCTGGAGCTGAGCTAGGGCAACGCTCGTGTGCCCACAGATATGGCTTTACGTGCCACAGGTTCGCCCTCACAGCCCTATGCCATTCCAGACAAGTGGCTGTCCAGTCTCTTCTTAAAAGCTTCCAGTGATGGAGCAACCACACCCATTGAAGGCAAGTCGTGCCACTGTTTAATTGTTCTCACCATTAGGAAATTTCTCCTAAGTTCTAGGTTGGTTATCTCCATCCATTGTTTCTGCTCTTGCCTTTTGATGCATTGGAAAAATAGGTTGACCCCATCATCTTTATGATAGCAGATATTGGAACACTGCTATTATGTCACCCTTAGCCCTTCTTTTCACTAGACTAGACATACCCAGTTCCTGCAACCGTTCTTCATATGTTTTAGCCTCCAGTCCCCTCATCAGCTTTGTTGCTCTTCTCTGCACTCTTTCTAGAATCTCCACATCTTTTTTACATTGTGGCGACCAAAACTGAATGCAGGATTCCAACTAAAGCTCTGTAAAGTGGTATTAATTTTTCACATGATCTTGATTCTATCCCTCTATTAATGCAGCCTAGGATTGTTTTTGTTTTTTGTTTTTTGGACTGCTGCCAAATCTGTTTTAATTAAAGCAGAGTTTTTGGACTACTTTGAAAAAAATATTGTCCAAGTTTCTCTTCACTTGGACAATGTTCTCGCTGAAGAAATCAATTGCCAGGGGACTCACCCTGCATCTCTGATTGTCTATGTCTGTGCTTTCATTTGTTCCTTTGTCAACCTTCTCAAATCCTTAACAATGTTCAAGAAAATAAAGGTTTTCTTGATAGTTAGAACAATTAATCAGTGGAACAACTTGCCTCCAGAAGTTGTAGATGCTCCAACACTGGAAGTTTTTAAGAAGAGATTGGACAACCATTTGTCTGAAATGGTGTAGGGTTTCCTAGTTTGACTAGAAGACCTCCGAAGTCCCTTCCAACACTCCTATCTCATCCCATCCCATCCCATCCCATCCCATCCCATCCCATCCCATCCCATCCCATCCCATCCTATCCTATCCTATCTACATGGATTATAGGTTTGCTTCGCTCAGCTTAACTTTCATTCTCCTGTATCCAAATAGTTGATGTATGAGCCATTGGTCTTCCATTCATAAGAATCGGAGCTGTTCTTGTTCTTCTGTTAAAAACAAATGGAGAAGATCCCAGATGACAATGGGTCAAACTCTTGTGCTGTGCACAGAACCCCTTAAGCGAGTGGATTTATACGGAACAGGTTGCGTCTGATATTTCCCTTGGAATTGAATCAAAATTGGAGAAGTCACCAAAGCAATTGACCATTGGAAATACGACTGTTAAGTGAAACCGCACACATCCATGCAGGTTCAACCTTGTAATTAAGATAAGTAAAAAAAAGAATACTATATTCCATTCTTGAGAATATCACTGAAAGGGTCACCGTCTTTGGAGAAATGATTGAAAGCAGCTTCTTTTCCAGTTCTTGAATCAAAATGATGTCATTCCATGGAACCTTGAATGGGAAGTGGTGCCGCCACTCTTGTTTTGATTGACTGTTATGAAAGCCATTTGTATATGAATCTACCCTACATTTTAAAATGATAAATACCCAACATTTTAATGCTGTTCATATCCATCAATGTAAATGAAGCCAGACGTATTTGGTATTTTATTTTGAACTGACATCTGCTTAGTAACACGCTTCCCTTCTGGCTTTGTAAAATCCTTTTTGACATTGCTGGCTGACAGTCGGAGGCAAAATTCCATTTTAGTTTGGATAACGCTCAAATGGGAAAGGAAAGAAATCTCAGGGTTTTCATTAGAGATTGTACTGTGTCCTCCTTCAACCTGTCAGTCTCCAGATTTTCTCATTGGAGATGGACGGTTTAGGGATGGCTATCTGATGTTCCTTTGCAAAGAACAAATGCTATATTTTAGTGATTGTTTCTCCTTTGGTGGTAGCATAAAAGCAGGAAATAAGGGAAGGGGTCAGTAGGAAAGATCTAGACAATAACTGCATAATAGCTACGTAATTTAACATCCCTCATGTGCTATACAATGATACCACGTTGAGCATTGAATATATAAGGAAATTAAAGGGCTACACTCTCATGTTCTCCAAAATAGATCAGAACGATGATGGGAACGGAAGAATTTGTGTAGGGTAGGGTACAACATGATGCAGAGCTGGCCTTTGACCAAGGCTCATCATCTTCAATCTTTGCAATCCCCAACAGAGACTAGTCCATGAATCTCATAAGCATCTTATGTTAATTTTTTTTCTTTTTTTGAGCCTCACAATACCAAGCCAGCTGGTATAGCCTAGCAGCTAAAAAACTGAGCTGAGAACTTCCTGGCTCAAATTTTGCTTCTCAGCAGGTAGCTGTAAGCAGACTGTTCTCTTTTCAGCCTCCATTCCTCCTATGTGCAAAATAAGGAATAATAACGTTGTCCTACAGAGTTAAGGTTGCTATTAGATAATGCGAGTGAGGTGGCGTCTCTCTTAGAAGGAGGTGATGCATTCTTTTTATTCAAGTCGTTGCTGAATTGGATGGTACGGACATTGTCTGTGAAAACAAAAGACAGGTTTCTAATCTTCCACTCTTGATTATTACAGATTTTTTTTCGTTTCAAATAATGGAACTGTTGGTCCATGCCAGCAATGTATACTGGTGAAGAAAAGACAGAAGCTGTTGTCAAATCAAAAAGTCATTAATAAAGAAGAATATTTGTAGCTCAGGACTGAGTAGAATAGACTAACAGAGTTGGAAGGGACTTTGGAGGTCTTCTAATCCAACCCCCTGTTTAGGCAGGAAACCCTACACCACTTCAAACAAATGGTTATCCAACATCTTCTTAAAAACGTCCAGTGTTGGAGCATTCACAACTTCTGGAGGCAAGTTCTGTTCCATTGGTTGATTGTTCTCACTGTCAGGAAATTTCTCCTTAGTTCTAAGTTGCTTCTCACCTTGATTAGTTTCCACCCATTGCTTCTTGTTCTACCCTCAGGTGCTTTGGAGAATAGCTTGACTCCCTCTTCTTTGTGGTAGACCCTGAGATACTGGAACACTTCTATCATGTCACCCCTAGTCCTTCTTTTCATTAAACTTGACATATCTAGTTCCTGCAACCTTTCTTCATATGTTTTAGCCTCCAGTCCCCTAATCATCTTTGTTGCTCTTCTCTGCACTCTTTCTAGAGTCTCAACATCTTTTTTACATCATGGTGTCCAAAACTGGATGCAGTATTCCAAGTGTGGCCTTACCAAGGCATTATAAAGTGGTATTAACACTTCATGTGATCTTGATTCTCTATCCCTATGTTTATGCAGCCTAGAACTGTGTTGAGTTTTTTGGCAGCTGCTGCACACGGCTGGCTTATATTTAAATGGTTGTCCACTAGGAGTCCAAGATCCCTCTCACAGTTACTACTTGATGTGAGGTTGATGTGAGGGGTCCTTAGTGCTCTCTAAGTTTGGTTATTTTCTCACAGACATTTCATTACCCAAACTAGCATTGATGATCATCCCAAAGGTGCTTTTTTTCAAGAGGCAACTGGATTTTTTGGTTTTTCTTTGAAGATGTTTCACTTCTCATCCAAGAAGCTCCTTCAGCTCTGAAAAAGCTTCTTGGATGAGAAGTGAAACGTCTTCAAAGAAAAACCAAAAAGTCCAGTTGCCTCTTGAAAAAACACCTTTGGGACAACCAGGAGCTGGATGACTGAGAATCTCCACAGACACTTAGCACTGGTGATGGTACCTAGTTTAGGTAATGAAAAATCTGCAAGAAAACAATCAAGCTCAGAGAGCACTAAGGTTACTCAGAATGGCATTCCCAGTGTATGGAGACATTTATATCTAAAAAAGCCACCAAGCACATTTTTCTTACCCCCTGAGTTGATCTCCTATGTTCTACCACCCTTCTCTCATTTCAGTATGCCTTCTATCCAATTTAATGTTAATTGCAAAAATCAGCCAAAACCTAGTCAAGAAAAAAATACCTAGAGATCACAGACAAAAGCTGGAAGTAGCATTTGAGCTCTAGAACAATGTTTCCTAATCTTAGCCAATTTGAGGTATCTGCTGTTCAACTTCCAGAATTCTTATCCATGGCCAGGCTGGTTGTGGAAGTTCACACACCTGGAAATTGGCAAGGTTGAGAGATGGTTCCAGAAACTATTTCAAGAATCACTTGATGGGCTTCGGATAGATGATGATGATGATGATGATGATGATGATGATGATGATGATGATGTCCATTCAGTCGTGTCTGACTCTTGGTGATTCTATGGGCCAGGTCTCTCCACATCTTCCAATCTTGCATGACTTCTTTGAGTTCCTTGACAGCCTGGTTTCCTTTTAATGCTAACTCTTCGAAACATAATTGCTTTAAGTAAGTGAGACACAGTTTCGTGATTTTGCCTTCTAGTGACATCTCTGCTGTCATGTGCTCCAGTACTTGCTTGTTAGTCACCTTCGCTGTCTGAGGAATACGCAGGAGCCTCCTCCATCACCTCAGCTTAAAGGAGTCGATTCTCTTCCCATTTGTTATTTAAAGTCCAACTTTCACAACCACAAGTAGCTATATAGGGAATGCAACAGAGCAGATTAACCTGTGTTTGGTTGCTAGGCCTGATATCCTTGCTTTCTTTCTTTTTCTTTTTTTAAAATTTGATTTATATGCCACTCTTCTCCGGAGACTCAGGGCGGCTTACAATGCGTTAAGCAATAGCCTTCATACTTTTGTATATTTTATACAAAGTCAGCTTATTGCCCCCACAAATTGGGTCCTCAATTTACCTACCTTAGAAAGGACGGAAGGCTGAGTCAACCTTGAGCCTGGGGAGATTTGAACTTGCAGTAATTGCAGGCAGCTGAATGTTAATAACAGGCTATTAGTCTGCTGCGCCACCAGGCTCTTTTTACCTTGCTCAGATAGGTTGTTGTTGTTGTTAGTTAAAAAGTCGTGTCCGACCCATCACAATCCCATGGACATGAGTCATCCTTGAGCCGGTCAGGATCGAACTCCAGACTGTGGACAGAATTAGCCTGCAATACCGCATTGTAACTACTGTGCCACCAGGGCTCCTAGTCAGTGAGAGTTGGAGGCTAAGCCTGCAAGATTAGCACTCCCAGCACTGAAGAATGACCTATGGGCCACGCGGGATCTTGGAGCACTTTTCTTTGGGAGCCTACAACTCCTGAAATCATACTTACTGGAATTCAAGAGCACCCCACCACTACAGACTGGTCTGTGATGGCAAATATGCAAGAATGCACGCAAACAAGAAATGCAACGTTTCAACAGATTGATTCTGGGTGGGGATGGAGGATAGAGAAGACAACAAGGTTTGTTATGGACTTCGTTGTTGTTAGTTGCAAAGTCAGGTCCGACCCATTGCGACCCCATGGACAACATTCCTCCAGGCCTTCCTGTCCTCTACCATCCTCTGGAGTCCAGTTAAACTCATGCCTACTGCCAGGGGTGGGTTCTAAATTTTTTTACTACTGGTTCTGTGGGCGTGGCTTATTTTGTGGGCGTAGTTTGATGGTCATGTGACAATTCTTTAGGATTTAGCAGAGGTACTGGTCTACCAGGCTTTTAACTGCTTACAGAGCTGTACCAGTCTATCCATTTGTTTTTGGAGGCACCGGTCTACCCATTTGTTTTTGGAGCGCACTGGTCTACCACCACACTGCCTTTTAACACTGATCAGCTGTAAGACAGCCCTTTGAAGCCCCGCAGTAAGAATTTAAACAGTTTTTTTTCCTTCTAGCCAATCAGCTGGGACTCGGGAGGCAGCAAATAGATTGGGGGCGGGGCCAAATAAAAGGTAAGAATAATGTGTGGGCTGGCGGGAGGGCCCAGCTCCCAAACAAAGAGAACCAGTTCGGTGATGTCATATTGTCACAGCTACTGGCTCGGCCGAACCGGGCCGAACCAGGAAGAACCCACCACCGCCTACTGCTTCAGTGACTCCATCCAGCCACCTCCTTCTCTGCTGTCCCCTTCTTCTTTTGCCCTCAATTGTTCCAAGCATGATGCTCTTCTCCAGTGAGTCTGTCCTTCTCATTAGATGGCCAAAGTATTTGAGTTTCATCTTCAGGATCTGGCCATCTAAAGAGCAGTCAGGGTTGATCTCCTCTAGGACTGACCGGTTGGATCGCCTTGCAGTCCAAGGGACTCTCAGGAGTCTTCTCCAGCACCAGAGTTCAAAGGCCTCCATTCTTTGGCGCTCAGACTTTCTTATGGTCCAACTTTCACAGGTAGGCAGTAATTAATTCAAGAATTAACTGAAGGGACTAAGATAGAAAAACCATGCCACCATCAGTCACCCTGCAAGGACTCACCTGGCCTGGGTGATCCAACGTGCAAACATTTGAAGTGTCAACCCTAATCAGAAGAACATGAAACAGTGCCACCAGACAGCTAAACATCTCTTCCAAACCTCAAAGCTATGAATACAAATGAGATCTGGATTGTTTGATCAGCACACGTCCAACATTGGCACCCTTGCAAAACAATATTTGGAGACTAAAACTTGTTAAGGAATTTAAAAAAACCACACAAAACAAAAAAAAACACCCAACACTCTTCACCGTTAACAACAGTAACAACCCCATGTTGTCGTTACAGCTTTTCTTTTGCCAAACAGCAATCCAGACTTATACCAATACATTTGACATTTCTTTGCCACTCGGAAGAAAAGAATGTAAAATGAGACCATGTTTTAAAACAACGGGGAAGCTTCCAGTGCTACAATTAACTGCTAGCATATGCCACTGCTTCCGAGAGGATTTTTTAATCCCTTTAAACATTAATGTAGTGTTTTTGCTTCTGTCGCAATACGGCAGCCATCTGTATTGGGATCTGGTAAGAACCAGGAATAGGGATCAGAGCGAAAGAGGGAGGGAGGCTGAAGCAAAGAGAGTTAACAGAATAACAGAAGAGTAGAGTTGGAAGGGACCTTGGAGGTCTTCTAATCCAACCCCCTGCACAGGCAGGAAACGATACCATTTCAGAAAAAGTGGTTGTCCAATCTCTTCTTAAAAACTTCCAGTGTTGGAGCGTTTACAACTTCTGCAGGCAAGTTGTTCCACTGATTAATTGTTCTAACAGTCAGGAAATTTCTCCTTAGTTCTAGGTTGGTTCTCTCCTTGATTAGTTTCCATCCATTGTTTCCTGTCTTGCCTTCCATTGCTTTGGAAAAGAGGCTGACCCCCTCTTCTTTGTGGCAGCTCTTTAGATATTTAACAGATTAACAGAGTTGCAAGGGACCTTGTAGGTCATCTAGTCCAACCCCGCGCCCAAGCAGGAGACCCTACACCATTGCTGACAGATGGCAGTCCAATCTCTTCTTGAAAGCTTCCAGTGATGAAGCTCCTACAACTTCTGGAGGCAACTTCTGTTCCATGGGTTGATTGTTCCCACTGTCAGAAAACTTCTCCTTATTTCTAGGCTGAATCTCTCCTTGTTAAGTTTCCATCCATTACTCCTTGTCTGGTTTTTTGATGTCTTAGAAAGTAGCTTGGACCCCTCCTTTCTGTGGCAGCCCCTCAAATATTGGAAGGCTGCTATCATGTCTCGCCTGGTCCTTCTCTTCACTAGACTAGTCATGCCCAGTTTCTGCAACTGTTCATTGTATGTTTTAGCCTCCAGTCCCCTAATCATCTCTGCTCTTCTCTTTTTAGAGTCTCAACATCTTTTTTATAGTGTGGTGACCAAAACTGGATGCAGGATTCTAGGTGTGGTCTTACTAAGGCTTTATAGAGTGGTGTTAGTACCTCCCTTGATCTTGATTGTATCCCTCTGTTAATGCAATTTAGGATTGCATTGGCAAGTGGAAACCCAGGGAAATGTTTCTTCCTCCAGCTTTATGCTAGAGGGGGAAAAATGCCGTGTCTGTTTTGGACATTAAATCAAATCTCAGTCTATAAAGGAATTCCTTCTGCAAACCAATTATTGTTGTCAAATAAAAGCAGACACAATGACTGGCAAGGCACCAAACTTTACATATCTTTCATTTCTGCATCTTCAGTCTTGACCTTCCTTCGGCTGCAAAGATCGACAGAAATGTTTAAGGGATCAGCATCTCTGCTTTTTAGAGGTTGAAAAAAAAAAGAAATGCCAAACACGGCATTTTGGGTTGACAACCTGCTTGTCAGGACACAAAAGTCTTTCGTTGAACATGCAACGCAACAAAACAAGGGCTTTGCGTAGACTCTAGCGATTGACTGCCTTTTGGAAACAGCTGTTGGATCAATTAATCAGAAAACGAGTAAGCCGCCCTTTGTATACGGAATCACTTGTTTCTTCCCAATATTTCTATTTTTCACGTGGAGGCCCCCATCACTGGAGATTGTCAAGAAGAGCCTAGACAGCCACTTGTCCAGAATGGTATGGGGCAGGGGTCCTCAACCCCCCTCCCCTGGGCCATGGTCTGTTTGAAACCAGGCTGCCAGGATTCCAAGTAACAAGCCCAATGCAATCATAAGGTCTGAGGCCTGGGATTTCCTCAAAGTATGAATTGATTAGGCACGTACAGATACAGATTAACAGAGTTGGAAGGGACCTTATAGGTCATCTAGTCCAACCCCCCACTGCTCCAGCAGGAGACCCTACACCATTTCTGACAAATGGCAGTCCAATCTTTTCTTGAAAGTCTCAAGTGATGAATCTCCCACAACTTCCGAAGGCAACGTCTGTTCCATGGGTTGATTGTTCTCCCTATCAGAATGTTCCTCCTCATTTCTAGGTTGAATCTCTCCTTGGTCAGTTTCCATCCATTATTCCTTGTCTGGCTTTCAGGTGCTTTGGAAAATAGCTTGACCCCCCTCCTCTCTGTGGCAGCCCCTCAAATATTGGAAGACTGCTATCATGTCTCCCCTGGTCCTTCTCTTCACTAGACTAGCCATGCCCAGTTTCTGCAACCGTTCTTCATATGTTTTAGTCTCCAATCCCCTAATCATCCTGGTTGCTCTATTCTGCACTCTTGCTAGAGTCTCAATGTCTTTTTTATAGTGTGGTGGCCAAAACTGGATGCAGTACTCTAGGTGTGGTCTTACTAGGGCTTTATAGAGTGATATTAGTATCTCACTTGATCTTGATTGCATCCCTCTGTGTCATATTGGCACAGCTGGTGAAAACCTGACTCTGAAAGAGCAGAGGTTTTCCCCACCCAAATCAAAACCCAAAGTTCTTTCCCCCACCCCCCCGCTCAGTCCACACGTCTGTCACCTGGTCCAAACAGGTCACAGTCCCAACTCTAGTTGGCTTCAGTCCACACCACCCCAACACCTGGTGGGAACGTCCTTGGCTCACAGGGGAAAGAATTTTATTTTGGCTACAAGTCCCCAGCTATCTCTATCTACCCTTCTCATTCCTACAGCTCCAGTCGGCCTTGCTGTGGCAGCTCTGAAGATGCTCCAGTATGGCTTCCGGGCTTGACACGGGCCACGGAAGAGATGGGCAAGCATAGGCATGGGAAACTTCTCTTGCACGAGTGGAGGGTGCCTAGCCAGGGGTGGGATTCAGCCAGTTCGGAAGAACCGGTTGTTAACTTTCTAAACAGTTCGGAGAACCAGTTGTTGGAAGAAGTCTTATTTTGTTTTTTCCCCACTTTACAGGGCTAATCCTGTAAAGAAGGCAGGGAGGAAACATTCTGGTGTTGTTTCTAGCCTAATCTTTATTGCCCTGTTTACAGAAACTGCCTCTCTGGTTAACCCTTACTACATTGTAACAGCTAAGGTGAAGCGCCCATCGACATGAATGACGTTGAGTTGGCCATGCCCACACGATCACATGATCACCGAGCCACGCCTACTCAGCTGGTCATTAGGGCAGAGAACCGGTTGTTAAATTATTTGAATCCCACTCGCACGCAAAGGTTCCATTGGCAAGAATGGAGCTTCGTGTGTGAGTGCCAGCACTCTCTGCTTCCTCGCAAAGGTCCACTCGTGTGAGTGGATAACATGTGTGCCAGCCGCTCACATAAATGGAGCTGTGTGTGCATGTGTGTGCCTCCAACTTTCTCACACACACACCAGTGGTGAAATCCAATTTTTTTTTTACTATCGGTTCTGTGGGCGTAGCTTGGTGGGCGTGGTGTGGCTTGGCGGGCGTAGCTTGGTGAGTGTGGCAGGGGAAGGATATTGCAAAAAATCTATTCCCACCCCGCTCCAGGGGAAGGATATTGCAAAATCCCCATTCCCACCCCACTCTGGGGTCAGCCAGAGCTAGTATTTGCTGGTTCTCCAAACTATTCAAAATTTCTGCTACCGGTTCTCCAAATTACTCAAAATTTCTGCTACCAGTTCTCCAGAACCTGTCAGAACCTGCTGGATTTCACCCCTGACATACACACTCCGCGCTGGGCTGGGCCACCAAGTTGGAAAGGTTAGGGATCGCTGGGTATAGGATTTACTGCGTGAATATGGGGTTGGACTAGAAGACATCCACCGTCTCTCTCAACTTTTCAATTGTGGTTTAATGTACAAAGTGGACTCCATTCGTCCCTTTCGAACCCCGCCTTCCCAGATTTTTGACCCGCCATCATTCATAATATCACCTCCGTCCCTAGCCTTTATGGATGGCTTCTGGTCACTTGTTTTCTCTCCCAGAATAGCATTTGGGGTGGACAATTCACAACACACTTGCTAGATTGTCTCCAGAGATAACAAAAGCATCCATTGAAAGTCAGAGCATGGGGATTGTAACATTGTGCAGGTTTCCTCTCAGGAGAGAGATTAAAAATCCTTTCAGGTGCAACTGCTCCGAAGATATTGTGAAACTTCTGTAAATAGAAAGGTGCTAAATAAAGAATTTCAAGCAATATGTTCTACAAGGCTGGAATTCTCCAGAGGAAACAGAAGGAATAGAGACTTTCTGTTAAAGTCATTAACCGGCACCAATCATTCCAAACTCCTCCGTCCAAATGAATCACTTCCTTCTCTGGCTCACGGTTCAATCTTGTTTGCTCACAGAAAAAAAAAAGAAGGAAATAAAAATAAGAAAATAAAATATAAGCCATGGCCTTGTCATACCAGAAAATGGAATATTGTGTTATTTCTGGTTTCAGAGAAGAGCTTTTTTTGGTTAGTCACGCATCCTAATTTTGGAATCTTGTTTGGTCGGAACTCACCTGGTTTTAAAAAAAAGGTTTGCAGGAATGAAAAGACAAAATTTGCTTTTGGCAGGGCCAGTTTGGGATTTTCTGTTCAGGTGAGAACAGAAGTGTGGAGGCTAACACAACTGTTGTAGTAAGGGTTTCAGTAAGAGCTTTGCTCTTTCAGTCTCCTGCAAGGATATTGGAAACTTGCAGCCAACATCATAAGGCCAAGAAGGAGCATCATTCTAACTATTTTCCCCAAACTGCTTTGAGCTTTGCGTACCTGGGAGTATCCCATACCACACAAGGCATTTACAAAAAGAACAGGTTCGAAGAACATGAGGCAGACCCAGGAGAAGATGGAGAGACAGCATCAAATATTTATTTATTTATTTATTGGTTCGATTTATATGCCGCCCTTCTCCGGAGACTCAGGGCGGCTTGCAATGCGTTAAGCAATAGCCTTCATACTTTTGTATATACCTGCTTAGTAGGGCTTTCGGCCCACCCCTAAGCGGTGTTCTTTTTTATACAAAATCAGCTTATTGCCCCACAATCCGGGTCCTCATTTTACCTACCTCAAAAGGATGGAAGGCTGAGTCAACCTTGAGCCTGGTGAGATTCGAACTTGCAGTAATTGCAGGCAGTTGGTGCTAGTTAACAGCACTTTAGTCTGCTGCACCACCAAGGCTCTTGGTGATGCACTTATAATAGCATCAATTAAGAATGGTGAAGGCTGCCAGAAAAGCAAGAGCCAAAATTTGTATCTCCCTTAACACTGAAAGTGAGGAGGAGGAGGAGAAAAGGAGAGGAGGAGGAGAAAAGGAGAGGAGGAGGAGGAGGAAGAAGAAAAGGAGGAGGAGGAGGAGGAGGAGGAGGAGGAGGAGGAGGAGGAAGAAGAAGAAGAAGAAGAAGAAGAAGAAGAAGAAGAAGAAGAAGAAGAAGAAGAAGAAGAAGAAGAAGAAGAAGAAGAAGAAGAAGAAGAAGAAGAAGAAGAAGAAGAAGATTTGCAAATTTGGAGCTTAAAACGGCATTTCATTGGCCAGCATGTTTTGCTTCGGTTCCCATCTTCTGCTGTGGAAGAAACAGACCTTCCTTTCTTCCTTCATTCCTTCCTCCCCTTCCTTCCCTTCCTTTCCCAACTCCTTCCTTCCTTCCTTCCTTCCTTCCTTCCTTCCTTCCTTCCTTCCTTCCTTCCTTCATTCCTTCCCTCCCATTCAGGACCAAGCCTATTTCTAATTACCACAGCTGAAGAGGTTAGAGCCAGTTGTGCTCCCAGAAAGACCCAGTGGGCCATTTAAACACAGAATGGCAACCTCAACCTATCTATCCGTTGACTTTTTAGGTTACTCCATAAAGCAACGGTCCCAGCAGGGGAGCTTCATTTTATCTCTATTACTTACCTTAGACCTCAGCCATTTGTTAGGTAAAATCCCCATTCCGCTTTCCCCCGTAAAAATTCCCAGGTGATGAAAGATGCCATAAGGCCCATCTGGATACAATGGTAGATTCAAAGTAAAACTGAAACATTCCCTTCCTTTTTTAATTAAAGAATTCACTGATGTGTCTAATATAAATAAGTGAGGTCCTTGGTGGTCTCTGAGCTTGCTTGTTTTCTCGCAGACGTTTCATTACCCTAACTAAGTAACTTCATCAGGGCTAGAAGGCAGAGGTGGGTTTCAGCAGGTTCTGATCAGTTCTGGAGAACCGGTAGCGGAAATTTTGAGTGGTTCGGAGAACCGGTAGTAAAAATTCTGACTGGCCCCGCCCCCATCTATTCTCTGCCTCCCGAGTCCCAGCTGATCGGGAGGAAATGGGGATTTTGCAGTATCCTTCTCCTGGAGAGGGGAGGGAATGGGGATTTTGCAGTATCCTTCCCCTGCCACACCCACCAAGCCATGCCATGCCCACCAAGCCACGCCCACAGAACCAGTAGTAAAAAAAATTTGAAACCCACCACTGCTAGAAGGGAATGGGAGAGGAGGAGGAGGAGGAAGAGGAGGACAACTGTGGGGTCCTTGGTGCTCTCTGAGCTTGGTTGTTTTCATGCAGACGTTTCATTACCTAACATCATCAGTGCTAGAAGGGAATGGGGGAGGAGGAGGAGGAGGAGGAGGAGAAAAAAGAGGAGGAGGAGAAAGAGGAGGAGAGGAGGAGAGAAGGAGGAGGAGAAGGAGGAGAGAAGGAGGAGGAGGAGGAGAAGGAGGAGGAAAGGAGGAGAGAAGGAAGAGAAGGAGAAGGAGAAGGAGGGGGAGGAGGACGATGACGACTGTGGGCTCCTTGGTGCTCTCTGAACTTGGTTGTTTTCTTGCAGACGTTTCATTATCCTAACTAGGTAACCTCATCAGTGCTCTCTGAATCATCACTGCTGTGAGCACTGCTGCTGTTACCTAGTTGGGTCATGAAACGTCTTCAAGAAAACAACCAAGCTTCTGAGAGCACCAAGGACCCCGCAGGTCAAACCTGAGCTACAAATATTCGCCTTTATTAATATAAATGAACTCAGAAACCTGGTTTCCATGGTTACCAGGCTTTTAATCTTCCATATCGAATATAGCTCAGTAGTTGATTGTTTCAAGCAACTCATGGTATAAATGTTAGGTTATGGTTAAGAAAAGCTCCTTGCATTTCAAATGCAAGAAATTAGGAATGTACTGGAATGTTTTATTTGGAAAAATCTTTCCAATCATTTCTTATAAAGGGCAGACTTGAAAGCATTACCGCAGCTAGGAAGTGAATGTAGAGTTTCCAGATCAAGAATATAAATTCTTAATTGTTTCTCATCCATTTGATGCATCTGTGACCAGCAATGAGCACACAGCAAAAACAGAATATAATGGAGGTACATACTGTATCCATGGAGGGCAGTTTGGTGTACTGTTGGGTGTAAGGCTAAAAACCAGGAGACTGGGAGTTCTAGACTATTTAGCTACAAAGCCAACTGGAAGAAGTCTCCTAATGAGAAACCACTTTGAAAATATTACTGAGGAAATTGCAGGAAACAGTTGTTCCACCAAGACAGACAGTCACACAGAGTGAGTGAGTGAGTGAGAGAGTGAGAGGGAGGGAGGGAGGGAGAGGGAGATGCAAACAGTCATATCCACCACACCCAACATTGGAAAAGAAGCATATTAGTGGGAGAATACCTTCAGAAATGATGATAATGCCTTGGTAAGGCCACACTTGGAATATTGCATTCAGTTTTGGTCACCACGATGTTAAAAAGATGTGGAGACTCTAGAAAGAGTGCAGAGAAGAGCAACCAAGATGATGAGGGGACTGGAGGCTAAAACGTGTGAAGAAAGGTTGCAGGAACTGGGTATGTCTAGTTTGATGAAGAGAAGGACTAGGGGAGACATGATAGCAGTCTTCCAATATCTCAGGGGCTGCCACAAAGAAGAGGGAGTCAAGCTATTCTCCAAAGCACCTGAGGATAGAACAAGAAGCAATGAGTGGAAACTAATCAAGGAGAGAAGCAACCTAGAACTAAGGAGAAATTTCCTGAGAGTTAGAACAATTAATCAGTAGAACAACTTGCCTGCAGAAGTTGTGAATGCTCCAACACTGGAAATTTTTAAGAAGATGTTGGTTAATCATTTGTCTGAAGTGGAGTAGGGTTTCCTGCCGGGGCAGGGGGTTGGATTAAAAGATCTCCAAGGTCCCTTCCAACTCTGTTATTCTATTCTATTCTATTCTATTCTGTTCTGTTCTGTTCTGTTCTGTTCTGTTCTGTTCTGTTCTGTTCTGTTCAAGAGGTGGTTTAAGTTCCACCGATATTTTGAGTCCACAGTTTCCTCCAATCTTGCTTTAGTTTGGCAGAATTCTGTCTATAGGTAAGGAACAACAAAGAAATTTGCTTTCGAGGAAGAAGCTCTGGTTTCGCAGTGGTTAGAATGCAGTATTGCAGGTTAACTCTGCCCACAGCCTGAAATTCGATCCTGACGGTCTCAAGATTGACTTAGCCTTCCAGACTTTCAAGATCAGTAAAATGAGGACCCAGATTGTTGGGAGCAATATGCTGACTCTGTAAAGCACTATGGGGCAGTATATAAGTCTCTCTGGTATTAATAGAATAACAGAGTTGGAAGGGACCTTGGAGGTCTTCTAGTCCAACCTCCTGCTTAGGCAGGAAACCCTACACTACTTCAGACAAATGGTTATCCAACCTCTTCTTAAAAACTTCCAGTGTTGGAGCATTCACAACTTCTGGAGGGAAGTTGTTCCACTGATTAATTGTTCTGTCAGGAAATTTCTCCTTAGTTCTAAGTTGCTTCTCTCCTTGATGAGTTTCCACCCGTTGCTTCTTGTCCTACCCTCGGGTGCTTTGGAGAAAAGCTTGACTCCCTCTTCTTTGTGGCAGCCCCTGAGATATTGGAGCACTGCTATCCTGTCTCCCCTTGTCCTTCTTTTCATTAAACTAGACATACCCAGTTCCAGCAACTGTTCTTCGTATGTTTTAGCCTCCGGTCCCAGTCCAAGTGTTATTGGTGGTGCTAGAGCTATTTTGAAGTCTGACAAGATGGAATCAGTTACTCTGGTTTCATTTCAGATCATATAAATCTTTCACCCTAATATGTTTCTTTAACGCCTTTAGTAGAGCTGAAGTCTTTTTCTCAGTAAATCCTGAGCATCTTGAATAAAATGAATTGATGGATAAATTCTAGTCCATTAGGAATTTCATAATGATAGAAGTAATTTCATAGAATACGTTAGGCAAGAAAAAGCATTGTTCCACGCTAGTGTGAATATTTGAGTAAGCAATTTAACGAGAGCATATTTTGGCTCAATAAATCAAGAGGTACTTTGACACGAGATCCAGTACTATCAGAGAGAAAGAAAAAGAAATCTTGACAGTATGACTGTCACACAATAGGTTTCAACTTTCAGAGAGAGAGAGAAAGAAAGAAAGAAAGGAAGGAAGGAAGAAAGAAAGAAAGAAATAAAGGAAGGAAAGAAAGAGAAAGGAAGAAAGAAAAGAAAAGAAGGGGAATAAAGAAAAAAAATCGTACCAATGAAAGGAGAAATTTATGCAGCTCACAATCTAAAACTTGACTTTGATGATAAGAAATCTGCTATTAATGAAACCTTGGGAAATAATTGCTTTACTAGCCAAAGAAATATCGCTGTCTTCTTTGTAATTTGATGTCAGCATCCTTCCTGTTAATGTTTCACAACAAAATCTAAAGGCCTAATTTGTTTTTGTTAATATAAAATATATATTTTTTAAAAAAAAAATCCCTGGGGACAAGAAGGATTTTTAAAAACCACAAAACCAAAACAAAGAAAATATTTTTTTTGGGGGGGGGACCCACAAATCTAGAGTAAAAATACCTAGAGACTTATGCTGAACTTTTCAAAAAACAAACCTCTGCGTCGGATTTATTTGTCTTTAAGAAATATTTCTGAAGGCTATGGGAAAGTTCAAGGACTCGGTAGGAGAAATTGTGGCTTCTTCTCTGAATGAATCAATAGTTCTAGGCCGCAATCAAAGATGGGATTCAGATCATTTACCTACCTGTTGTTGTGGCTCCGTTACCTGAGCCTGTGTCATCGGCAGGAGAGGACTCTGAGAGTGAAGAAGAGGAGTTGGCAAGGCCTCCCTCTCCAGGACCCTCCTCTCTGGCAATGCCTTCTGTGTCCACTGAAGGGCAAGAGATCGGGCCAGGGCCAAGCACGTCCACGCAGCCACAGATGGACAGTGATGAGGGTAATGAGTCTTGGCTGGATACATGCCAGCGTCGCAGAGATAAGCGCGCGCAACAGAAGAAAAGGCGTGCCTGAGATTAGGCTGAGTCACTGGACCACACCCCACAGGATATAAAAGGGAGCGTGGTGGCCAGTCAAACCTTGTGACGAACAAAGCTGAAAGCTTCCATGCCATTCTGCATTGCCGGACTTTTGCTTTAAGACTGGATTATCTCTGGACTTGATTTAATTCTGTAATTATTGAGCTGCTTTCCTTTGATGTATCAGAAGTGGGAAGAAGTTATCTCTTCTCTTTGTAAATAATAAACTCTTGGCAGGCAGCCACTAGGTTGTTGCCAAGTTCCGTTATCTTAAGGAAAAGGATTTCGCCTTTTGGTCTTTAACTCTTGAACGTCTGTTGGTGTGTGTGCATGTGGTTGGGGACAGAACATCTGTTCACCAAGCACCGAAAATGTGGGCATGCGTCAGGGGTGGGTTCTACTTACCTTTACTACCGGGGCCGCGCACACAGAAGCTTCCTGATGACATCAGGGTCGATGAGCAGAGCCTCCTGCTGGTTTTACTACCAGTTCTACAGAACCAGTCTGAACTGGGGGCAACCACCACATGGCATGCGTGCATCTTCCGTGCATGCGCCCAGCCCAGGGGTGGGTTTTACTTACCTTTACTACCAGTTCGTAGTGGGGCCGCATGCGCGCGCTGGCTTCGCTCGTGTGCATGTGCGCTCTTCTGCGCATGCACAGAAGCATTTTGATGACATTGGGGTCGGTGGGTGGAGCTTCCCGCTGGCTTTACTATCGGTTCTATAGAACCGGTCCAAACCGGGGGCAATCCACCACTGGCGCATGTGCACCTTCCGTGCATGCGCCCAACCTCAAAACATACCTGAATAGGACAGCATAGAGCCGGGATGGGTGGGTGGGCCAATGTCCGCTACTGATTCACCTGAACCGGTCCGAACCGGCTGAATACTGTTAGATCAGGCGCAGGGAAAGAAGACGTGACCAGCTCGATACATTTAGTAACTTTATTGCAACAGTAACAAGACTGGCTCTGCGCTGTCAGAGCTCTCCTTATATTCACTCCGGCAGAAGCACTGTCCCTAAGACAGCTATTCAAACTTCCCGCCCGAGGCTGGCAGCCAATCCGGGCGGGTGTCCTTATAAGGACATAACAAATACCACTTCTGCTCGCAATGCCTTTTCATGGGAAAACTTGCAAATTATCCTTAAAGCTGTTTCTCGTTCCAGATCACCCAGGACCATTTTGAAAAAAAGATAAAGGTTAAAATCACCCCTGTCCCATTGTGTCCAACTCTGGAGCATACTGCTCCATCTCCATTTCTTAGTCAAGGGAGGCAGCATTGTCTGAAGACATTTCCGTGGTCATATGACCTGCATGGCTATACAAGAGGTGCACAGAGCACTGTTACCTTCTCACCAAAGTGGTACCTATTTATCTACTCGCATTTGCATGCTTTTGAACTGCTAGGCGGGCAGGAGCAGGGCAAGTAACAGGAGCTCATCCCATCATATGGCACTCGGGCAGGGATGGGTTCAACTTACCTTTATTACTGGTTCACAACAGGATTGCACATGCGCCTTGCTTCTGTGCATGTGCAGATTGCCGATGATGACATCCAGGGCAGTGGGCGGGGCCTCCTGCCGGTTTAACTACCGGTTCTTGCGAACCGGTCTGAAGTGGGGGCAACCCACCACTGCACTCGGGAGTCTTGAACCTGGGCTGCCAGCCTTCCAGCCGCCAAGCTCAGTGTCTTTAACCGTTGAGCCGTTGCACCCCTCCCCCATTTTGAAACATGTTATCCTTAATCGATTCCCTCCCTCCTTGGAATCCAGACGACATTCCACTGCAGTTCTTTCTAATTGTCCATATTCTCCTTTGCCTGTTCAACTACGTGGTGGTAACTCTATTCTACTACTCTTATTCTAAGGATGAGTACCCAAGGCCATTATGGAAAACTCCTCTAATCTCCTGATTTTCAATTTCAATACATTGCTTTCAATTCTGTGCATATTCGCCCTTCTCACATTCTTGCTCCTCCACCCCCATGTGTTCTCAACTTCTGGTCCATACGAAGTGACTCTGCAAGAAAATGGATGCTTTTCCATTCTCTTTTTAGAAGCTAACCCTTTTTCCTTTTGGCCATCCAGTACTGAATAGATCTTCTGTGACATCACAGCATTCAGTTGATTTATTTATTTATGTCTCGCCTGTATTATTTTGACAAACAACTCAAGGCAGCCAACGTACCCAACACACTTCCCTCCTTCTATTTTCCCCACAACAACTGCCCTGTGAAGTGAGTTGGGCTGAGAAACAGACTGGCCCAAAGTCAGCCAACTGGTTTTTCATGCCTAAAGGCAAGACTAGAATTCACAGGCTCCTGGTGATTGGTCACCAGCTGACTTTCATGCCTAAGGCAGGACAAGAACTTGTCCTAAGGCAGGAGTAGAACTTACACTTTCTGGCTTTCTTGCCAGGTGCCTTAACACTAGACCAAACTGGCTCTCCAGTTTGTTATAGAGCCTAGGTGGCGCAGTGGTTAGAGTGTAGTACTGCAGGTTACTTCTGCTGACTGCCGGCTGCCTGCAATTTGGCAGTTCAAATCCCACCAGGCTCAAGGTTGACTCAGCCTTCCATCCTTCCGAGGTGGGTACAATGAGGACCCAGATTGTTGGGGGCAACAGGCTGACTCTGTAAACCACTTAGAGAGAGCTGCAAAGCAGTATATAAGTCTAAGTGCTATTGCTATTATTAATATTGCTAATGCTCCCGGGGGCAAACTTACCAAATGCCAAATGCCAGCTTGACCATTATAACACTATTTATGGACAGTGTGTTGTGTCATAAGTAATATCAAGTCTTCAGGCTTAGGTTAATTGATGGTTGGATGCCTTTTCTCTGAAAGATTAACCTGATAGATAAGTATATTTAAGAGATTCTAATGTGCACATTGAAGTGGAGTTACAATGATACAGCAAGCAATTCTTACTGAATCAGCAGTTTCTCGGATATAAATATAATTTTCGGAGTGGAATCTGGCCAGGATACTCAAGGACAAAAAAGAAATAAAAAGGCCTTTTTTTAAAAAATCAGTGCTGCCTGAAGCAATTCAGGAATAATTATATATAATATCAAATTATTCAATTATGCAGTAAAGATGCCTTTCTTCCCCAATTATGCTTTTGAACATAAAAATGCTAATACCTCATCATTTCATAATAGAATGCAAGCTACAAAATTGATATAATATGGGCGCATTGTATATGTACATTAGAAGTTTAAAATCAACTTCTGAGTTCAAAGAAACCTAATAAAAAGGGAAGGGAAGGGAATGCCCAGGAGTGAAATCCAGCAGGTCCTGACAGGTTCTGGAGAACCGGTAGCAGAAATTTTGAGCAGTTCGGAGAACCGGCAAATACCACCTCTGGCTGGCCCCAGAGTGGGGTGGGAATGGAGATTTTGCAGTATCCTTTCCCCAGGAGTGGGGAGGGAATGGGGATTTTGCAGTATCCTTCCCCTGGACTGGGGTGGGAATGAGGATTTGGCAGTATTCTTCCCCTGATATGCCAACCAAGCCATGTCCACCAAGCCACACCACACCACACCACGCCCACCAAGCCACGTCCACAGAACCGGTAGTAAAAAACTTTGGATTTCACCACTAGGAATGCCTCTTTACTTTTAGACACTAAACCAAGGTCTAAGCAGGTGGCTATAATTCAGTGTTTTGTTTGGATATAGCTCCACCTGCTTGGAAAGAAGACATAAAGGGGTGGTAGATACTGGAGATCATCTTGACATACTAGAAGGTGAGGCCAGGAGCAACTTCACAGTGTCAACTTCTTGGAAGTAGAGGTACTGTCTCTTTCAAAGAAGACAAGAAAAGGGTGGTAGATACTGGAGATCTTCTTGACACACTAGAAGGTGAGACCAGGAGCAACTTCACAGCTTCACCTTCTTGGAAGTAGAGGTACAGTCTCTTAGAAAGAGGTGGAAGATATTGGAGATCATCCTGTCACTCTAGAAGGTGAGGCCAGGGGCAACTTCACAGATTCACCTTCTTGGAAGTAGAGGTACTGTCTCTTTCAAAGAAGACAAGAAAAGGGTGGTAGATACTGGAGATCATCCTGACACACGAGAAGAACTCTGGAAGTAGCTGTGTTGTCTCTAATAACGTCTTCCATGCAAGCCCTGTAAGGAATGCACTTTCCCCACTTCTGCTGTCATTTTGTGAGAACACCCAAGGGTGTCCCTCAAACCACCGCTAGAACTGAAAATATCGCCTTCCCAAATAGATGACCTATAAGCTGCATCTTGTGTTGTGACTTTTTACTGCCCTTCACACTAACGTCGTGATGAACAGAGACATGGCTTTCAGCTAGCTCTCCCTTAATGAATTGTAGAAGAATCAATACGTGTGCGTGAAAGAGTATATTTTGGTTCCTGCTCAATACAATAGACTTACCCTGAGTATTTTGGTTCCCATGACTTCTGTGGCAGTCAGTCAAAACAGAGATTTGGGATGTATATTTTTTTCTGCTTCTGATCGCTGGATGACCTGCCGAAGGAATTCGGACTTCTGTCACTTCTCTGGAGAAAAGAAAATTTAATACCACAAATGGATTATTTGCAAGTTCAGTGTGTACCGTGTTGGATGGACTTACGATGCACTCAGCTGACCACTGTGATCTCCCAGCGCCCACAGTCTGCTATGGTGACCATCAGAGAGCCCCACTGTAAGATCAGGTTGGGTCTTCTCCAGAGAAGGTGAATTAAAAAGAAATCAGGGCAGGATAAAGCATGTCTTAGGTCAGGATCTTCATCAAATGTCTCTACGAGAAAGTGATTTAGCATCTCTTTGGGGCAGTGGTGAAATCCAATTTTTTTTACTACTGGTTCTGTGGGCGTGGCTTGGTGGGCATGGTGTGGCTTGGTGGGCATGGCTTGGTGGTGTGGCACGGGAAGGATACTGCAAAATCTCCATTCGCACCTCACTCCAGGGGAAGGATACTGCAAAATCCCCATTCCCTCCCCACGCCTGGGGGAAGGATATTGCAAAATCTCCATTCCCACCCCACTCTGGGGCCAGCCAGAGGTGGTATTTGCCAGTTCTCTGAACTACTCAAAATTTCCGCTATCGGTTCTCCAGAACCTGTCAGTACCTGCTGGATTTCACCCCTCCTTTGGCCGGGGGGGGGGAGGAATTTGAGGCTGACAACATCTTGTCTCCAAACTTTTGGGGGGAGCAGTTCTAGGTTACCAAATCTGTGCTGGATGAGTCTGGAACATCACAAGATGGTAGCAAAGAGGTAGTTTTCTGCCACATAATGCTCATTTTTGCAACCCAAATCTGATAGTCTTAAGTATTCTACTGAACCCTTTTCCACCAAAAATGGATGCAATGATTCATTATCATTTTGAGAAGAACATATCAAAATGGCAATGCCTGTTAAAGCACTAAAAATAAATCTCCAAGCCTGTCATTCCACATTTCCCCAAAAATACGATCCTTGGTCCCACTCATTTCCGGTGATGTATTTTAGCTAAGTTTGTCCTGTTATACCACCCACTGCAGCTCTTCTCCCCAATCAAATACAAATAGTCCTCGACTTAAGACCCCAATTGAGCCCGAAATGTTTGTGGCTAAGTGAGATAGCTGTTAAGTGAGTTTTGCCTCATTTTATGACCTTTCTTACCAGAGTTGTTAAATCAATCATGCACTTGTTAGGTTAGTAACATACCGTGTTTTCCCGAAAATAAGACCCAACTGGAAAATAAGCCCTAGCGTGATTTTTCAGGATGCTTGTAATATAAATCCTACCCCAAAAATAAGCCCCAGTTAAGATCGTCACCCAGATGGATGCATTTAGTACCGTATTTTCCCCAAAATAAGACCCAACTGGAAAATAAGCCCTAGCATGATTTTTCAGGATGCTCGTAATATAAGTCCTACCCCAAAAATGAGCCTCAGTTAAGACCATCAGCCAGATGGACACATTTAGTACCATATTTTCCCCAAAATAAGAACTAACTGGAAAATAAGACCTAATGCGTATTTTGGAGCAACAATTAATATAAGATCCGGTCGTATTTTTGGGGAAACATGGTAGTTAAGTGAATCTGGCTTCCCCGTTGACTTTTCATGTCAGAAGATCACAAAATGGGATCACATGACCCAGGGACACCGTAACTGTCATAAATAGGAGTCAGTTGCCAAATGTATGAATGTTGATCATGTGACCATGGGGATGCAACTGTCGTAATTGTGAAAAAAGGTCACGTCACTTTTTTCAATGCCGTTGTAACTTTGAACAGTCACTAAATGAATAGTTGTAAATGGAGAACTTCCTGTATTGGCTGTGGTTCAATGCCCTCAAATCTCCAAAGACTCCAACCTACTGGAAAACCTTTCTCAGGGAACATCTCCTCTGCTTTTCTAAGTCGTTGGTCTCCTTGACGCTGTTCTGACCCAGCTCCACAAACACGACAAACCCTCTGAAGTTAACTCAAAGATTCCTTTATTAGGAATCCCCAGCAAAAAGTTTCTCTCTCAATGCAGAAGATGAATAGTTGTCTGCCACATCTATTCATCTCTGCTCGCTGCCTTTTATCCCCAGAGCTAAGGTGGAGCTTCACTAGCAGTGGTGGCTCTTCCGTCCCAAGGACCGGCCCACAGATTTTCACTGCTCTCCTCTCCTCTGCCTTCTGTGCATCCGCGTGTCAAGCACTGGACCCAGCTGTTCCTCCTCTTCCTCATCAGCAACGCCAGACCTGGGGGCTGTTGACTCCATCTGAGGGCTGACAGACGGCCCAGTCTCTCTCTCTCTCTTTCTCTCTGTCTCTTTATCTCTGTCTCTGTCTCTTCTCTCTGTCTCTCTGTCTCTCTCTCTCTCTCCCTCCCTCCCTCTCTCTGTCACTCTCTCTCTGTCTCTGTATCTCTGCCTCTGTCTTTCTCTCCCTCTCTCTCTCTGTCTCTCTGTCTCTGCCTCTCTTTCTCTCTCTCTCTCCCTCTCCCTCTCCCTCCCTCTCTTTCTCTGTCTCTGTCTCTCTCTGTCTCTGTCTCTGTCTCTGTCTCTCTTCTTCTTCCTCCTCCTTCTCTGATTCAGCTGCTGAAGGGGCTGGTGGCTGACAGGCCACAACAGACACACTGTTATTCTTCTTCTATTGAACCAAAATCTGTCCTGCTGTTATCTGGCCCATCAAAGAAAGAAGAACCCATTGGAAACCCCATAACTTTATCTGCAACTTAGAGAGAGGACTCCACGTGGATATAACAGATTTGCCTTTCATTCTCCCCGTGGCCCTTTGAATCCAAATGCCACACCATGCCTGTTCCTATCATTCTTCTCCAGAAGCCATTTTGCATTCAGTTCCATACCATCCATCAATTCAAGCTCTGTTCCTGTTAGTTCTTTTGATAAACAGATTGCATCAAGCAAGCCAACTCAGATCAACACATCTTGAACAACCCTGGACACATATCTCAAAGGGTTCCACCCCCACCCCGCCTTAACAGTATGTTGATATAAAGAGTGATTTTTCTGACAACACATTCGGAGAGTGATTTCTTAACTAACAACCTGAAGGGAAAGCGGGAAAGGGGGTTGGATTTGAAGAATCATTAGCAATCATCCAATATAACCACCCTGATATATAAGAAATGCTTGCAATGGAAGGGAGCGACTGTCCCTATAATTTGGAGTCTTATTTTGAGTTGACTGCAGTGCAGGTTCCTGTCTGATTCAGGGATTCCCTCTTTGATCTGCTGTCCTTTCTCTTGGAATTATTACTTTCCGGGAAAGGACCAGGATTAACTTCCAAAGTTGGCGAGTCTCATGCAGTTTGACAATACACACTCCAAAGGATCAGAAGCAGAGGCGGGATTCAAATAATTTAACTACCGGTTCTCTGCCCTAATGGCTGGGTGGGTGTGGCCAGGGTGGGCGTGGCCAGGTGTGTGTGACAGGCAGCACTCGGCCTCCTGCACCCAGGAGAACACGGAATGTTGCCTTGTAAACCACCCATAGTCCCTGAGAGTGAGTTGCGTGACCATATAAATGTCCTTAAATCAGTGGTTCTGATTTACTACTGGTTCTGTGGGTGTGGCATGGTGGGTGTGGCATGGCTTGGTGGGCATGGGGGAGGAAGGTTACTGCAAAATCCCCATTTCCTCCCAATCAGCTAGGACTCGGGAGGCAGAGAATAGATGGGGGCGGGGCCAATCAGAGGTGGTATTTACTGGTTCTCCAAACTACTCAAAATTTCCGCTACCGGTTCTCCAGAACTGGTCAGAACCTGCTGAATACCCCCTCTGCCTTAAATGAATAAATAAGCAAATGCTTGTTTCAGTGTGATGCTACTCCCGAGGTTTCTGTGCACAGTGGAAGGGGTATAAATAAACAACATGTACAAACGCAGAGAGACAAAACGACACAAGTGAAAGGCCAATCCCAGGACAATTGTTGCTGGGACTCTTTCTTCGGCTAGTCTGAATGCAGAGTCACTTTTAGCTGTCACAATATGTGGGGTCCTGTTACGTGGGGAGTTACAATATGCCGAATTGGCAAACAACAAGGTTAAAAAAAAAAACCCGAACATTTGGTGGGTGGGTAGTTATACTGACAATCTTAAATCATCTTGCTATTTATGTGGGTGTCTCTCCATCTTACTGGGGCAGGATTTTAAAAAGTCAAACCAGTCTAGGTGTTCGACTTTGAATGTTAGCTGTGCTTACACATTAGTCAGAACTATTTCTCCAACCGACTAAATCCGTGATGGCGAATTTATGGCATGCGTGCCAGAAGTGGCACACAAAGCCATTTCTCCGGGCACGTGAGCCATCGCCCATTACTCTTCTGGGTTCCGGCATGCCAGCCAACTGGTCTTCATGCGCGTGGGAGTGCTGGAAACGGGAAGAGAAACTGCCAGGAAGCAGCTGCGGTGTCGCATACACATGCTGGGAAGATGATTTTCCAATTTCCAGCAGGTTCTGACAGGTTCTGGAGAACTGTTAGTGGAAATTTTGAGTAGTTTGGAGAACCAGTAAATGCCACCTCTGGCTGGCCCCAGGAGTGGGGTGGGAATGAAGATTTTGCAGTATCCTTCCCTTGGAGTGGTGTAGGAATGGAGACTTTGCCGTTTCCTTCCCCTGCCACGCCCACCAAGCCACACCCACAGAACCGGTAGTAAAAAAATAATTGGATTTCACCACTGCACAAAACCCACTTTGAGTCTTGCGGATGGTCCATATTCTGAAAAAAAAAAATAGGACAAAAAATATCACTCACAGAGAACAAAAAAACACACTTGTAACACTAAAAATTATCCTGTGATGGCCAAGTTGTCTCAGTGATCAGAAGAGCTTCTCTGTTGTTGGAGGAGATTAATAACAGGAAGTGGAATGTTGGCTAGAGTTTGTTCCACAGAGACGCATGTCTGTTGTAAATCCCATCCTACGATAGAAAAGAAAAATATATTGGCTCTAGCCTAAACACAAACAGGAATCTGATCTCTAGCTCATCCTGAAGCAGTTAGTGCTGGAGGACCTAAAGAGACTCAGTCAAGCCACTGTCTACTCCTGTGATGGCAAACCTAAAGCCATTTCTGCGGGCACACAAGCCGTCGCCTGTTGCTTTTTTGGGTTCCAGCCAGGGGTGAAATGCTCCCGGTTCGAACCGGATTGCCCGATCCGGTAGTGATGGCAGCGGGTGGTTCGGAGAACCAGTAGCAAAAATCCCTGCGCCTCCCCCCCCCGCATCATGCCCAGCTGAGCTGCACGATCATCAGAGGCTTTTTTCTTTAACTTTTAAAAGCATTTTTTCTACAACCTCTTCAGCCGAAAAAATGCTTTTAAAAGTAAAAAAAAAAAAAAGCTAAACCGCTGAAGTGCTGACCTTTCAATTGACAAGCTCAGCGTCTTAGCCACTGAGCCACTGAGCCACTGCGTCCCTTGATTATTGCTTACTTACCCCTTTAAATCCTGCAAAAATGATGGAAAAATGTCACACAATGAGCAGGTTCTGCATTTTGGGGTTATTAAACACTTTGGGTACGGATCAACTAATTTCCATTGCTTCCAAGACATAGCAAGCCCACTCATGATAAAGAGGATGCTTTTTATATACATTGTGATAGAAGATATGTGTGCACACACACACCTCATGAAGTTAGATACATGAACAAGGGAGTAAATAAAGAGAGTAGTGTTAATTTCAAGCTCCATTAAGAGTAGGATAACAAATCAATTTGAGTTAAATGAGGAAATGGGCAAAATGGTGCAGGCATATTTTTAAGACTTCTAAAAAGGCATTAAAGAGAACGAGTGTGGGAAAACCCATTAGTTTATTATTTTACTTCTTGGATTTCTTTTAGTCGGAAAAAAAAAGGCCAAGGTAGAACCTTCCCTCCCTCTCTTCTTTCTCCTTTGATCCTTCCTCGGGCCATCTTCCTTCCCAACCAGGAACGCACAAAAGAAAGTCAAGCTGGCTTCTTTTTATTTCAACAAGCAGAATTGGTCTGTGAGTAGGCCTCAGCCACGAACCTTGTCCATTGCTTTCTTTCATTCCTGGCAGAAGAATTTTCAAAAGTTAGCACAGGATAACTAGGGGACATGAGACTAAGCATACAGTACAAGGAACGAGGAACTGGGGATGTCTAGTCTAACAGGGAAGTTCTAAGGGTGACATGATAGCAGTCTTCCAATATTTGAAGGGCTGTCACAGAGAGGAGGGGGGTCAATCTATAGAATAGAATAGAATAGAATAGAATAGAATAGAATAGAATAGAATAGAATAGAATAGAATAGAATAGAATAGAATAGAATAGAATAGACTAACAGAGTTGGAAGAGACCTTGGAGGTCTTCTAGTCCAACCCCCTGATTAGGCAGGAAACCCTACACCACTTCAGACAAATGGTTATCCAACATCTTCTTAAAAACTTCCAGTGTTGGAGTATTCACAACTTCTGGAGGCAAGTTGTTCCACTGATTAATTATTCTAACTGTCAGGAATTTTCTCCTTAGTTCTAAGTTTCTTCTCTCCTTGATTAGTTTCCACCCATCGCTTCTTGTCCTATCCTTAGGTGCTTTGGAGAATAGTTTGACTCCCTCTTCTTTGTGGCAACCCCTAAGCACTAACTTAGAGTATGATGTTACATCCGATCCAGTTATCACCCCTTTCCTTGAGTATCTTCCATAAGCTATTATATCCATTTAACACAGTTCTAAAATCTGTCTCTAAATTTCCAGGATTTTTCTCTCATCTGTGGCTCCTATTTTAATAGAAGCCCTTTAGATATTAGCAACCATCCTTTGATAAAATATAGCTATGTTTAGTGGATAAGTGGGGAATCTCTGTATCTATCTTCACTTTGGATGGGGGTGGGGAGTTGCTTACTCCCTCTGAAAGGGTTCGTAATCTTGGTGTCCTCCTTGATTCATGGCTGTCCTTGGTGGATCATCTGACGTCCGTGACAAGGGGGGCTTTTGCACAGGTTCACCTGGTGCACCAGTTGCGCCCTTTCCTAGACAGGGATGCCCTCCGTACAGTCACTCATGCTCTCATTATTTCTCGGTTGGATTACTGCAATGCCCTCTACATAGGGCTGCCCTTGGGGTGCACCCGGGGGCTCCAGCTGGTCCAGAATGCAGCCGCGTGGGTTGTTACGGGAGCTTCCCGCTACTCCCGTGTAACACCTCTCCTGCGCGAGCTGCACTGGCTGCCGGTGGCTCTTCGGATCCGCTTCAAGGTGCTGGTATTTACCTATAAAGACCTTCATGGCATGGGCCCAGGATACTTGCAGGACCACCTCCTACTGGCCTCCCAGCGCCCAGTGCGCTCACATAGGACTGCCCTCCTCTGGGTGCTGGTGGCCAGACAGTGTCGGCTGGCGGCCCCCAGGATGAGGGCGTTCTCTGTGGTCACACCGACCCTCTGGAATGGGTTACCCACCGGGCTCCGGACGGCCCCCAACCTCCGCACTTTCTGCGCCGACCTGAAGACATGGCTTTTTCAGCAAATTCCCTGATCTGCTGCGAGGTTTTAATTCTCTGGGGATTTTAAATTGGTTTGTTTTAGCACTATTTTATTGTTATGTTGTTTCTATTCTGTGAGCCGCCCCGAGTCCTACGGGAGAAAGGCGGCATATAAATTTGATAAAATAAAATAAATAAATCTTCTGAACTTTTGTTGTTCTCAAACTCCCTTTTCAAGTTCAGAGGAGACCATTCTAGGGGCTTTTCCAGGAACACTCCAGATGGGTAGGGAGGCCTCTGATAAATGATTGCAGCAATTTGCCTTCCCATAAAGCAACTCTTTCCTTGTTTTCTTTGCCTGCAAATTTGGTGGGGGATTATGAAAAGAAAAAAAAAAAGGAACCTGAAGATATACCACTTTTGACATATTAGATATTTAACAATTGGGGTCAAGCAAGGAAGTTCTTTTTTTTTTCTACTTGAAAACCAAACCATCGTATTTTCTTAAATATGGGAAATAATGCTGTTTTCTCTCTACAGGAGAGCTATCACGGCTTTATCAACGTGTCATTTCTACAGCAAAGTGTTTTAAGAAGCACAAATTGACTGTAAGAAATGATTTAGTCTCCCACAAAACTTTCTGTAGAAGGGGAAAGGAAAGGGGATCAGATAAAGGGGAAAAAAAACAACAACCATGTTTTAATTTAATTTTAATTTCAGAACCCCGTCACCGGCCAAAGAATAAAAGGGAAGCTTATTTGCTTACTTCACAACAGCACAAATGATCTCTAAAAAGGGCCTGGGATTTTTCCCGTGCCATTTTGATATAATCAAATGGAAGACCCATTTAGCCTAACAAGCATTGTGATTAAATCAGTCACTCCCAGATCAAAGGAGATTTTTAATTACGTAAACCGGTTGTACAGACACATAAAATGTTCCATTAAGCTTCACGATTAATGATGGGTTTCTCCCCCCGCCCCACACACAATTTTCTTTTTAAAACAAAATAAAATAAAAGTTAATCATTTGAAGATGTCCCCTGGAATCTATCGATTGGGAAGGAAGCTGTTTTTGAAACTGTAAAAGCCGAACGCAGCCAAGGTACTTTATTACGTCTTTCAACCACCCCTGTAATTACCTTTATTTATTTATTTATTTGTTTTCTTTCTGCAACTGGCACTAAAAAGCATTTTGTCACCAGATGTTCATTATTACGGGGGGGGGGGAAGGGGAGAGATGCTGCATTGGTACCGTGATTTGTTCACAGCGTGGTTGGCCTTCACCGAGGGCAAAATCCCAGGACTGTGTCTATAATAGCTAACTATAAAGTTTCCCCACAGAGGAAAACAGAGGATAGAAGGAAGTCTGAATTGCAGGAAACGGGGAGGAATAAATTGCATCAAAGTATTATGCCATCTCTTGGCATAAGAGTGGGGTGGGGAGTGGAATGGAATAGAATAGAATAGAATAGAATAGAATAGAATAGAATAGAATAGAATAGAATAGAATAGAATAGAATAGAATAGAATAGAATAGAATAGAATAATTTATTGGCCAAGTGTGATTGGACACACAATGAATTTGTCTTGGTGCATATGCTCTCAGTGTACATAAAAAGAAAAGATACATTCATCAAGAATCATAAGGTACAACACTTAATGATAGTCATAGGGAATAAATAAATAATCAAATCATATTAGGAAACAGACAATATATCAGTAGATATATCAACTATAAAAGTGGAGCCATTGTAGAATGTTTCTGTCTTTCTGTGATCCCAAGTCTGATGGCCAAGCCAAGTCTTGAGGGACTTTCAGAAGTTTAACAGGGATAGAGCTAACTTGATTTTGAGATGGTGGTGGTGGGAAGATATATCTAGAGAAGTCCAGCACAAGTAACATTGGGTTACAGAAATGCAGGAGAACATAAATATATCCTGCACCAAGCTCAAATGGAGCCAGATGTTTCTTCCTGTCCTTCCTGTCCATATGGATCCAGTTTACTAGGTTGGGTGAGCAAGGTGAGAAGATAGAACATTATTTGGGGAGAATGCGAGCCTACCATCCCACATCTCAGCTTTCCCCCAATCTAGGTGTCCTCCAACCAGCACTGTTGAGAAACCTAGGAGTTGAGAGTCACACATCTGGAGGATGTCCCAGAGATGCAACTGGACTCTGCCAGAAAGTTTGGGACAACCATGACCTGGATGACTGAGAATCTCCATAGACACATCTGGAGGATGTTCAGGTTGAGGAAACCTGTCCTTCAAAAGGGCCAACCAGTTTCTACCTTGAGTAACCATATGTTTAGAACCTTCCTTCCCTTCTCTTGTCCAGCGGAGTTCCATGACTGCCAACGGTGCACTTAAACATCAGCCTTTGGCATCACAAATGGGCTTTGATTATTTCAATATGGCCCTTTCATAAGGAGTGATGTGGCATGACCTTCTTTTACGAAAGAGCACCCTTGTCCATGAGGTGTCCAGAAGATCGGTGGGTAGCCTTCTCCATAAACAGATTGTTAACTGGCCATGCTCTGTAGACCCTCTTAACGAGGAAAAATTACACTTCAAAGCAAACAAACAGCCAGGGCAGTTCTGCTAAAATATTCAAGCTGAATTGGTTATTGAGTAATTTATTTCTTGCCAAAGTTTTACTAAGGGAAGCAAATCATGGGAATGGAAGTCTGCTGACACTAAATAATCTTGGAAATCGGAGGGAACAGTTGTAAGAAAACTGATTACTACTTAAGAATGATGAACATAAATCCTTCCGAACTCTCAAGGCCAGCTGTAGGCATCAGCAGTTTCTGCCCACTCTATCCCCCTTCCCCCCCACACACACACACCAGAGGCTGTGCCTGCTCTCATCAAATCCACACAAACGACAACACTAGTGTGCACCCACGGGGAGAAATAGTGTGCAATGCTGGGGCACTGTTTCATCTCGCTGAACACCTGGGTGCAGAATTTGATTGGGATGAAGGGTGGACAGTAAAAGGAGAGCATCGTGTTCCAAAAAAACCCCAAACACCATAGCTAGGGCCAAGATAAATGCTCAATTTGACTTGATTTCATATCATGTATAGCAATGGCCATACCACGTAGACTTATATGCTGCTTCACAGTGCTTTACAGCCCTCTCAAAGCAGTTTACAGAGTCAGTGAATTGCCCCCAAACAATCATTTTACTGATCTCGGAAGGATGGAAGGCTGAGTCGGTCAGGATCAAACCCCTGGCAGTTGACAGAATTAGCCTGAAGTACTGCATTCTATCTACTGGGAAAGAAGGAAGGAAGGAAGGGAGGGAGGGAGGGAGGGAGGGAGGGAGGGAGGGAGGGAGGGAGGAAGGAAGGAAGGAAGGAAGGAAGGAAGGAAGGAAGGGCAATAGCCATAGCACTTAGACTTATATATCACTTCAGTGCTTTACAGCCCTCTCTAAGCGGTTTACGGAGTTAGCATACTGCCCCCCATCAATCTGGGTCCTCATTTTATCAACCTCAGAAGGATGGAAGGCTGAGTCAACCTTGAGCCAGTCAGGATCGAACAGTTGTGGTCTGCCAGCAGCCTGCGGAGCTGACAGCAGAGTCGGACAGTGAGGAGGCTGGGGAGGAACATGGGCGAGTCCTGGAGTCTGTGGAAGGCTCAGACGAGGGCTCTGCATCAGAGGCAGAGATGGGGCCAGGACCATCTGGGAGTTATGTGTGGACTCCAGAGCCTCCAGAGTCGGACATCAGTGAGGCAAAGGAATAGGAGGAGCCTGTTCCTAGTACGTGCATGCGCAGAGCTGCCAGAAGGCAAGAACAGTTAAAACAAAAGGGACAACTCAGGAGTAAGGCCTGGAGATGATTGGCCCCTCCCATAAGGCTTAAAAGAGGAGCAAAGGCGCATGGGCCCTTTGCAGGAAAGCAACATTGTTCAAATCAAAAAAATATTTATTTTAAAAAGACAAATTAAACATAAAAAGCATCACCATTCCAAACAATTACAGACAATTTATCGATCGGTTAACATCTTTTTGTGCTCCTTCCTCCCTTAAAAATATCGCTATATATCCAGAAACTTATTTCAAAGAAAGGATATTTCACTTAGTTTGTCTCAATGTCCACCTATTTCATATTTATCTCCATGTTTTATTGTCCATTCATTGGTAAAATAAATCCCATATCAAATAATATTGTTTATCTTCCTGTTCTCTTATTTCAAATGTCAATTTACTCATTTCAGCACATTCCATCATTTTCTTGATAATTTCTTCATCAGTAAATGTCTTTTCTCCTTTCCAATTTTTGGCAAATACAATTCTAGCGGCTGTTAACAGGTTCACAATTAAATATTGCATTTTTTTATTATATGTCTCTGGTATAATCCCTAATAAAATATCTCTGGTTTAAAATCAATGTGTTTCTTTATCATTTTTTCCAACCACATGTGTATCTTCTTAGTCCAATATTTCTTTGCATCTACGCATGTCCACCACATACAGTAATAAGATCCTGGAGTCTGATGACACTTCCAACACTTCTCCAATTTATTCTGAAACATTCTGGCTATCCTCGTCGGGGGTAACTGCCACCTGTAAAACATCTTATACAAATTCTCTTTATATGCTGTAGACATTGTCATTTTATAATTATGTGACCACAATTTTTGCCATTTCTCTAAATCAATACCATGCCCAAAGTTTTTCCCCCATGCTATCATAGATTCTTTAACTTGTTCTTCCTCCAGCTTTATCTCTAGCAAATATTCATATAATTTTTTAATTACATGATCATCAGAACCTGTTAAAATCTTATCTAAGTTAGTCAAAACATTGTACAAATCTTCTTGTTCTGTGTATTATTTTATATATCTAGTACGTATTTGCATATATGAAAACCAGTTCATCTTACTGTCCTGATTTTCTAATTCTTGCTTTGATTTAAGTTCACCCTTTTCATCCAATAATTCACTATATCTTACAATTTGTTCCCTTTTGAATATTACTGAATATGAAAAAGCTTCAATTGTAGATACCCACACTGGAATCTTCAAATAATAATGCTTTTTAACTTTTTCCCAATTCGACCATAAAGCTTCTTGTATCTGATGTCTTCTAAAATACCCCTGTATTTTTGTTCCTTTATACCATAAAAAAGCATGCCACCCCATCAACAAATCACGTCCTTCCAAATTCAATAATCTGGTGTTTCTCAAAGTTATCCATTCTTTAATCCACATTAGACTAGTTGCTTGGTAGTACAGTTCAAAATTAGGCAAGCCAAACCCCCCCTCATTTTGGCATTTTGTCAAAGAGTGCTGCCTGTCACACACCCTGGCCACGCCCACCCTGGCCACACCCACCTATCCACCCTGTCATTAGGGCAGAGAACCGGTTGTTAAATTATTTTAATGCCACCACTGGCTCAATTGTAGTCCCAAATCAAGGATTACCTGTAATTAGATAGCTAAGGACGCTAACCATCTAACTGCTTCTTTTGGTGAGGAGAAACTTCTTTTAAGGACCTCTGCTGTCCCCTACTGGACATTGGTGGGCAAGATGGATTTTTTTCCCCCTTTCTCATTTTGAAGGTTTAGAACAGGGGTCTCCAAACTTGGCAACTTTCAGACTTCTGGACTTCAACTCCCAGAATTCCTGCTGGCTGAGGAATTCTGGGAATTGAAGTCCAGAAGTCTGAAAGTTGCCAAGTTTGGAGACCCCTGGTTTAGAAGCATATCCTATATATGTAAAAACCCAAACCTGAAAAATTCAGGCTGCCTATCAATCTGCTTGGAAGATGCCTACAAGTAACCCAATTGGACCTGAGGATGTCGAAAAGAGCTTAATGGCAAAGATGAACACATCACAATTCTACAGAAGGGACAAAAGAAGAGGTCAAGATGGACATCAAATCAAACAATATTAAATGAAAAAGAGTTTCAACAATTTATGGAGAAAGAACTGGTTTTCTTTCTCAGAGAAAATAAAAAGGAAGATACATCACTACAAAATGTGTGGGACACAGCGAAAGCACATATTCGAGGATTGTAAATGACTTATTTGGGAAAAAGAAAAGACAAACTCAACAAAAAAATCAGAAGAGGAGTATAAGAAATTAGAGACGGAACTGCAGAAAGATACACAAAATAAGAAGATTAAAAATCAAATGGACCTAAGAAAACCATGAATTGTATTGAATTGAAAAAGAGGATTTGGCACTCAATATAAAGAGTTCTAAGCAAAATTTCTTTGAAAACGCAAACAAGCCAGGAAGATGGTTGGCATGCGAAATGAAAACGGAGCGAGAAAAAAAGTTAATTAACCAACTAACAGATGAGGAGGGAACTGTATATTATTGAAATGAAGAAAAGAAAAAAAAAATAGTACAGAAATATTACGAGAAATACTATAAACAAGATGAAGGCCATGGATCTGTGCTGAGAAAAAAGCCAGCCTATATAGATCAGATGTTCTCCAGATATGATGGAAGTACAGAAAGTACTCGACTTACGGCCGCAATTGAGCTTAAAAATTCCCGTTGCTAAGGGAGACATTTGTTCAATGAATTTTGACCCGTTTTACAACCTTCCTTGCCGCGGTTGTTAACTGAGTCATTCAGTGGTGGGTTTCAAAATTTTTTACTACCGGTTCTGTGGGCTTGGCTTGGTGGGCGTGGTTGCTGTAAGAGCGAAAAATGGTCATAAACTACTTTTTCCATTGCCGCTGTAACTTTGAATGGTCACTGAATGAACTGTTGTTAAATCAAGGATTACTCGTATAACTTTCAGAATTCCAAGCCAGGTCCCTTGAAGTATGGATAACATAGGGCAGTGATGGCTAACCTTTTTGCCGTCGCGTGCCAAAAGCGGGAGGAGCGCGGGGGGTCATGCATGTGCGTGCCCACACCCATAATTCAATGCCCCCCACGCTCCTCCCACTTTTGGCATGCGACAGTTAAAAAGGTTACCTGTAGGTCCGTTTTTTCGCCCTCCCCAGGCTCCAGAGGCTTTCTCGGCATGTGGGGAGGGCGAAAACAGCCTCCCCCACCACCCCGGAGGCCAAAAATGCCCTCCCAGAGCCTCCACACGAGCCCTGAACTTACCTAGCTTCCAAAACGGACCATGTGAAAACTGCTAGGAGTGGAGGGGCATTGTGGGTGGGGCCAGCAAAAATCAGCTGGCTGGCGTGTGCATGCGCATTGGTGCTGAGTTAGGGCAATGGCTCGTGTGCCCACAGATATGGCTCCACGTGCCACCTGTGGCATGCGTGCCATAGGTTCGCCATCATGGACATAGTGTTTAGGGCATTCTTCTTAAACATAAGTGAAGGAATATATATTGCAACAACCGAATAGTACTAAGTTGGAGAAGTTGACTTAGAGTATCCAATTAAGGTGGAAGAAAACCCCTCCAGAACAACATTTAAAAGCTGTGAGTTTCACGGTGAGAATGCCTTGGTAAGGCCACACTTGGAATACTGCATCCAGTTTTGGTCACCACAATGTAAAAAAGATGCTGAGACTCTAGAAAGAGTACAGAGAAGAGCAACCAAGATGATGAGGGGACTGGAGGCTAAAACATATAAAGAAAGCTTGCTGGAATTGGGTATGTCTAGTTTAATGAAAAGAAGGACTAGGGGAGACATGATAGCAGTGTTCCAGTATCTCAGGGGTTGCCACAAAGAAGAGGGAGTCAAGCTATTCTCCAAAGCACCTGAAGGCAGGACAAGAAGCAATGGGTGGAAACTGAGGAGAGAAGCAACTTAGAACTAAGGAGAAATTTCATAACAGTGAGAACAATTAATCAGTGGAACAACTTGCCTCCAGAAGTTGTGAATGCTCCAACACTGGAAGTTTTTAAGAAGAGATTGGGCAACTATTTGTCTGAAGTGGTGTAGGGTTTCCTGCCTAAGCAGGGGGTTGGACTAGAAGACCTCCAAGGTCCCTTCTAACTCTGTTATTCTTCAGCCTTCTAAGTTCTGCATCCTCTGCAGAATTGAGCCGAGTGAGTCAAACTCCACTTACTATATCATTTCGTTCAGTAACAGCAGGAAATAAGGTGAAATAGAGGACTGTTGTTTGGGGGGTACACACTTTCTCTGGACTGTTTGAGGCTGATTAGAGGTCTCCTCGTCCTTTTCAAGCTTCTGGAGAAACCCATAAACTTTGATTAAAGTTTTTTTTTCTTTTTTTTAAGGTTCCGCCTCAATTCTAGTCTCATATGAATTTTAAGGGGGAGAATATGTACATCTCAACAAAATGCATCAAGCTCAGGATGTAAAGACACATTTCTAAGTATGATAAAGAAAGGTGAGATGGGATGAAACAACAGTTCGTTTAATGAAGTTACAACAGCCCTGAAAAAAGTGACTTATGACCGTTTTGCAACACTTACCGACTGCTGCAGCATCTCCATGGGGCGTGTGGCCAAAATTCAGTCACTTGCCAAATGACTCGCATTTATGATGGTTGCGGTGTCATGGGGGGGGTCATGCAATCCTCTTTTGCGACCGTCCTTCAAGCAAAGTCAAGGGGGAAGCCGGATTCGCTTAACAACCGGGTTACTGGCTTCACAATTGCAGTGATTTACTTAATAACGGTGGCAAGGAAGGTGGTAAAACTCCTTTGACAAATGTCTCGCTTAGCAGCAGACATTTTGGGCTCAGTTCTGTTTGGAAGTTGAGGACTAGCTGTATGTGCGTGCAAATCAGGTGGCAAAAAGATGTGGTAGGGAAATTATTCAGATAACAGCAAGGATATTTGCCAGGAGTGTCTGCTGGGTATAGTCTAAGGGCTCCAGATGGTAGCTACAATGGTGCTATTTAAGCTCCACCTGTTTTTATTGGAAAAAATGATAAAATAAAATGCCTACGTCCCAAAAGAGTCAGAATAATCATTTCTCTTCTTTGCAGCAAAAAAAAAAAAAAAAAAAAAAAAAAAGACATTACACTCAGTATGCCACATTGAGGATTCACAGACTGTAGGAGAAGGTGAGCAAATTTAGGTTTTTTTTTTCTTTCTTACGTGTTTCTATCCTGACTTTCCATCTGCCAAACATGAAAAAGTTTAAAAATACCGAAATACAAACTGAAGAAAAGAACAAAATGATTAAAATCCTAGGAAACGATTCAAGAGCAATGAAAGTACCTCGCTCAGGCAGGAAACCCTACATCACTTCAGACAAATGGTCATCCAACATCTTCTTAAAAACTTCCAGTGTTGGAGCATTCACAACTTCTGGAGGCAAGTTGTTCCACTGATTAATTGTTCTAATTGTCAGGAAATTTCTCCTTAGTTCTAAGTTGCTTCTCTCCTTGATTAGTTTCCACCCATTACTTTTTGTCCTGCCTCAGGTGCTTTGGAAAATAGCTTGACACCTTCGTCTTTGTGGCAGCCTCTCAAATATTGGAACACTGCTATCATGTCTCCCCTAGTCCTTCTTTTCTAGTCCTTCTATTCTCCAGAGCACCTGAGGGCATGTCAAGAAGTAGCAGATGGAAACTTATCAAAGAGAGATCCAACCTAGAACTAAGGAGAAATTTCCTATACTATTATGGTGGAAGATGTGTGCGTCAAATTCGGTAAGATTGTGGGTGCATCGGGGCTGATACAGATTCATATACTTTTTTAAAAAAAGAATTCTTTCACACGAAAAGAATTTGTTCCCTAAAAACTCAACAAATGAAATAATTGCCAAATGGATTAGCATTCAATTTCAATTTCAATTTAATTCAATTTATATGCTGCCCCTCTCCGAAGACTCAGGACGGCTCACAATACATTTAAAATCCTAATAAAAAACATTTAAAAATTAAAAACATTAAAACATTAAAACTCATTCACACCATTCACGGCCGGATCTCGCCAGATCGCAAGAGCGAGATCAACGGCCCCAGGCCTGCCGGAAAAGCCAGGTCTTCACTGCTTTTCGGAAGGCCAATAGGGTGGGGATGGTCCGGACCTCAGGAGGTAACTGGTTCCAGAGAGCTGGGGCAGCCACAGAAAAGGCCCTCCCCCACGGGCCCGCCAGCCGCCACTGTTTAGCTGACGGGACCCAAAGGAAACCAATTCTGTGGGATCTTACCAGTCGCTGGGAGCATGACATTTTGAGTCTTTGCAAAGACTTCCTCCCCAACCAGTCACAATTTTTGGCACAGGATAAGTCCCACTCACACAAAACAAAGCTGGCATCACAACACAGGCATACAATGTCCCCCCCCCCAAAAAAAATCTAGTTGACCATGTCTGAAGGCCCTTGGTAAAGCTTTGAAACTTGAGCAAACTTTGGGTGAAAGATGATTAAACCCCACTGCTACCCACATCCTCCCCTCCATCTGCTGTTGATCTTGGGCAGATTAACAAGGAAGGTTGTTGGGTGTTTATTGTCTGGTCAAGGACAATTTACAGCACAGTTATGCTGGAGGAACAACTTGTTGGTCCAAGCACGCTCCTACTATATAGCTCTAGATAGGGGTGATAGATCTTGCCTTCGTGGTGATGAAGTACAGCCCATAGGTTGGCAGTCCAGAAGATAAATAAAACACCTGTAGATCTATTAGGCTCTGTGGTTTGACAACTTGGGGGGAGGGTGTATAAGGCATAGGAGAGAGCCCTGAGTTTGAAAAACTGCGGAGGCAAGCTTTTTTTCTTTTTTTTCCATCAATGGGAGAAGAAACATATTTCAGACTCTTACAGGTATAATCTTGAGCCAACTTATGAAACATTCAGTCCCTTCAACAACAGTCATTTTTCAGCCCAAAGGTTGAGTAGTAGAACTGGTGTCTCCAAGGTGGCACCTGAAGATTTAACTGGGCCTGCTGCGCTGCTGCTACTTTCTGAAGTGAGCATCGCACTCCACACCCAAGTGACATGTGGGTTGTTGCTCTTTTGTTGGCGTGCTGTTGCTTCCAAGGAAAGCATCCGTCGCAACCACAATCTCAATTTCCAAGAAGTCTTCAGGAGCCTGCGTTTAATAACACAGAGGCATTTTTAAAAAAGAAATATGATATTATAGGATGGGCGTTGGAAGTTGGGCCCATTGGAGACATATGGTTCAGAACCTGGGCGAGCAAGGATCCTGCAATTGAGTGGGGGATGTGTAAAGGAGGAGAAATTCAATGGTGAAAAAAGGAAGGTTCTACATTTAGGCAAGAAAAACGAAATGCACAGGTACAGTATATGTGGTACCTCGCTCAATAGTAGTATCTGTGAGAGGGATCTTGGAGTCCTAGTGGACAACCATTTAAATATGAGCCAGCAGTGTGCCGCAGCTGCCAAAAAGGCCAACACAGTTCTAGGCTGCATAAACAGAGGGATAGAATCAAGATCACGCGAAGTGTTAATACCACTTTATAATGCCTTGGTAAGGCCACACTTGGAATCCTGCATCCACTTTTGGTTGCCACGACGTAAAAAAGATGTTGAGACTCTAGAAAAAATGCAGAGAAGAGCAACAAAGATGATTAGGGAACTGGAGGCTAAAACGTGTGAAGAAAGGTCGCAGGAACTGGGTATGTCTAGTTTAATGAAAAGAAGCACTAGGGGAGACATGATAGCAGTGTTCCAATATCTCAGGGGTTGCCACAAAGAAGAAGGAGTCAAGATATTTTCCAAAGCACCTGAGGGTAGGACAAGAAGCAATCGGTGGAAACTAATAAAGGAGAGAAGCAACCTAGAACTAAGGAGAAATTTCCTGACAGTGAGAACAGTTAATCAGTGGAACAACTTGCCTCCAGAAGTTGTGAATGCTCAAACACTGGAAATTTTAAGGAAGATGTTGGATAACCATTTGTCTGAAGTGATGTGGGGTTTCCTGCCTAATCAGGGGGTTGGACTAGAAGACCTCCAAGGTCCCTTCCAACTCTGTTATTCTATTCTATTCTATTCCTTGATGCTCTCTGAGCTTGGTTATTTTCTTGCAGATGTTTCATTATCCAAATAGATAACATCATCAGAGCTAGAAAGGAGTGGAGTTTGCTCTTTGTTTGTACACAGATGGCTTGCCCTGTCAGTGTTGGTGGCAGGTTCCTTGATTAGGCTACGGTTTACTGTTGGGTTGTTTGTCTGAGTTGGTAGTTCCTTGATTGGGGCATTGTTTGCAAATATATATATATGTATCAAGCATCTGTAAGAAAACAACCAAGGTTAGAGAACACGAAGGACTGCACAGTTCAGCTCTGAGCTACAGATATTATTCTCTTCTATTGGTAGAAGAGATAAATTATTTTGGTGCCCTTCAGAAGGGGGAACACATGCTTGAGCAGTTATCTCAAGCTAATCTTTGCTAATCGACAGAAGTTCTTTTGAAGTCCTGTTTTATTGCCTGTTCAAAATTGACATATGGTTTGTACTTTAAAAAGACTTTCTACTTCATTTTTAAGCCAAGATGCTGCTGCTTCATGCCATCATAATCATCTCTAGAACCAGTGCCAAGAATTTTTTTTTTTTGCAGCGTGATTCGGTTGAGCCAGGATGGCAATAATTTTCAAAAATAACAAGAGTCCTTAGAGGAAAAGAAGTTCATGGGACTGAGGAGAAGAGAAGGCTGGATTATCCAAAAGCTAAATCTTAAGGATTTCAGTCTTCACAAAATAAATAAGTAACACTAGATCCAGCTTCTAAACCTCATGACCTCTTGTTTCCTTCCAAGTACCAAGGACTTGGTTGCTTATTTATCCTTCTTCATTTCTTTTTCCTAAAGCCACCTTAAAAATAGTTTATCCCAGAAAGACGGCTAAACATATCCATGGAAATTTTAAAAGAGCTGCCTGAGCTGTTTTGATTCGAACAGATTATTGAACGCCTTTCTCACCTAGCTGGAAAGTATCTGTTACTTTTCATTTTTATGAAATGCCTAAAAGTAAAAGGAAAAGGTTCCCTTTGCACATATGTGCTAGTCGTTCCCGACTCTAGGGGGCGGTGCTCATCTCCGCTTCAAAGCTGAAGAGCCAGTGCTGTCCGAAGACGTCTCCATGGTCATGTGGCCGGCATGACTAAACGCCAAAGGCGCACGGAACGCTGTTACCTTCCCACTAAGGTGGTCTCTATTTTTCTACTTGCATTTTTTACGTGCTTTCAAACTGCTAAGTTGGCAGAAGGTGGGACGAGTAACGGGAGCTCACCCCGTTACACGGCACTAGGGATTCGAACCGCTGAACTGCTGACCTTTCGATCGACAAGCTCAGCATCTTAGCCACGGAGCCACCGCGTCCCTATGAAATGTCTCTAGAAGGTTTAATGGTTCTGTAGGAAGAGGTAATTTTCCAGCTAAATGCCTATGCATTATTAACTCATATGAATGTGCCCAAAAAATCTATATGGGACATCAAGTGAGCGCATCAACTGCTAATTCAGCATTCAAGGCGCCGTATATAAAATGATTATTGCAAACAATATCTGTTTGCGTTGTTAATTAGTTGCACTTGATAAGGCAGCCCTAAGTGGCTTTGTTGTGTTAAGATAAGGGAAAATCAAAACCTTAACAAAGCTTTTTAGTGAGATAAATTGGAGAGAGATTTGCGCCAACCCATTATCAAAATACATAACTGGTGTTTTTTAAAAGAACTCAAGGGAAAAAAATTCCAACTAATTAAGGTTAATATTTGAGATGATTAGGGTTTGAAGTCGTGGTAAATTTTCTACGACTTGTTAGCAGAGGGTTTTGGAATTTCAACTTTGTCTTTCTTCTATTACTGTTCACAATTTTTATTCTTTTTATATTCTTACATACTGTGTTCATTATTATTGTTTTTTTTTTCTGTTAACTATCGTATATTGCTATTAATACAGTTTACCAATGACAGGCAATGACAATTTGTAAGTAGATTTAGTAATTTAACAGTTTAAAATTCTTTGGGCCTGTTTCACAAGGGGTGAGAAACCAAAATTGTTGTAACTATACCAATCAGCATTCATAGGGAGGATGTTATATATGCTGCTTTTAAAAAGACACTCTTTTGTTAGTGTTTAATATTTTTTCAATAAATTTAAAAAATTGCGAAAAAGAAGAAGGAGAAGGAGGAGGAGGAAGAGGAAGGAGGAGGAGGAGGAAGAAGAAGAAGAGGAAGAGGAGGAGGAAGAGGAAGAAGAAGAGGAGGAAGAAGAAGAAGAGGAGGAGGAGGAAGAGGAAGAGGAAGAGGAAGAAGAAGAAGAAGAGGAGGAGGAGGAGGAAGAGGAAGAAGAGGAGGAGGAGGAGGAGGAGGAGAAAGAGGAAGAGGAAGAGGAAGAGGAAGAAGAAGAAGAAGAGGAGGAGGAGGAGGAGGAGGAGGAGGAGGAGGAGGAGGAGGAGAAGGAGGAGGAGGAGGAGGACTCATCCTTGGATGTAACTCCCCCGCACCTTGCTTAGATTTTGAGAAGGAAATATTGAATTTCCTAATTCCTAATAAGCATAGCAGGAACATCCTTAGCTCAGTCCCTAGTATCTCCAGATTTAACTGGGACCATGTTTTTTTTTTAAAAAAATATACTTAATGGTGACTATGTTCTCCTGAATATTAATTTCTGGTAATATGTTTTTCGCCTCACACTCAACCGGTAACTGCAACTTCCTTCTTTATGGATTACTTGTATGGATGATCTCACACAGAGAATGGAGGGGAGAACATTCAAGGGCTGTGAAGCCAAAGGAATCTAGGTCACTTCCAACTTGTGACTGAAGCTGGAGAAGACAATTTATTGAAAGCAAATAGAGGCAATATCAATCAGTTGCAATATAAACCATCGTCACAACTCAAAACAATAGGAAATAACTGTGTGATCGAAAATGAGGCTAGCACAGGGGTGTCATTGATTTCATTGAGGGCTGCATCAGGGTTTTGCTTGAACCTCGGGGGGCAGGGGGAGGCAGGGGGAGTGGCCAGGGTGGGCGTGGCCAGCTCGACATCACTCATGTTGGCACCTGCGGTGGCCCGAGCGCTCTACCAATGAAAATGGGCTCCCAAGCTCCGTTTCCAGCTGCAACAGCCTCCTGCAGCCCTCTGCCAGCGAAAATGGAGTCGGGAGGCTGTGCATGGCTCTCGTAAGCTCCGTGTTCGCTGGCAGAGGCACCGCGGGGCGATCCTTTGCTGCTTCAAGGGTATCCGCATGGGCCAGATCTAAGCACCCCATGGGTCAGATCCGGCCTGTGGGCCTTGAGTTTGACACCTCTGGGCTACCAAAAACAAATGTGCCACCACTTACACAAAGAAATGCCAGATGCTGGAAATAGCAGTAGCTCTCCACTTACGACCAGAATTGGGGCCAGCATTAAGAAAGGGATTTAAGTGTGTCCCAACCCATTTTACAGCCTTATTTTGGCAAAGTTGACAAGCGAGACACAGCGGTTGTTAAGCGGATCACCTGGTCGTTAACTGAATCTGGTTTCTTTTATTGCCTTTGCTTGTCAAAAGCTGGATGGGAAGTTCTCAAATGACAATCACGTACCCCCACGATGCTGCAACCATCATAACTACCTATGGATTACCAAGTGTCCAAATTTTGATCACGTAATCATGGGATGCTGTAATATTCATAAGCGGGAGGACTGGTCTTTTGTGGCTAAAGAATTAGTTGTAAGTTGAGGACAACCTGAAATAAGTTTTTTTTTAAAGTTCCCTTTTTTAAAACAATGCACGAGTCGCTTATGAAAAAGTCTGCAAAATTTCAGCTAAGACCCTCCTAAGGATGCTTGTATTTTCTAGCCGGGGCTAAGAATGCTTGATAGAAATTTTTCATTTTTCAATTTCCAAAAGAAAATAGGATCGTATTCTGATTTAGGTTCTTATGATCCGTTGGCCCCCAACTTCATTGCTACGTTAAGATGATGGGAGCCATGATTTATTATTGGCTGTCATTCTTTCTGGAGAAGAACAATCTTCCTCTTCCATATTAAAGTGACTTTCAGGCAAATCGATCAACCATAGATCACACCATAAGACTGCCTGGCGATGTTAATAAAGCATTCTGTAATAAGAACTTTTTTATGAGTTGTATTTATAGACAGTGAAAAACTCTAATATATTTCAGTTTTAACTGATGGGTGAAAATAAAGCTTTGAAGTCATTATGCCATGGAATTTTACAATGTCAAGGTGTAGAACGTTTTTTTAGAAATAAGATTTCCTATGCGACTTTGCAGTCTTATCGGAATTTAAGAGCGACTCCGAAAGTCAAGTTGGGTTTTACAATACAACACCAAACTTTAAACCTTAACCAAATATAGAATAATGGGTGAAATAGAATAGAATAGAATAGAATAGAATAGAATAGAATAGAATAGAATAGAATAATTAGGCGTAGAGTAGAATAGAATAGGATAGAATAATTAGGCATAGAGTAGAGTAGAGTAGAGTAGAGTAGAGTAGAGTAGAATAGAATAGAATAGAATAGAATAGAATAGAATAGAATAGAATAGAATAGAATAATTAGGCATAGAGTAGAATAGGATAGGATAGAATAATTAGGCGTAGAGTAGAGTAGAATAGAATAGAATAGAATAGAATAGAATAGAATAGAATAGAATAGAATAGAATAGAATAGAATAGAATAGAATAGAATAGAATTCTTTATTGGCCAAGTGTGATTGGACACACACGGAATTTGTCTTTAGTGCATACGCTCTCGCTGTACATAAAAGACAAGATACATTCTTCAAGGATTACAAGGTACAACACTTAACGATAGTCTTAGGGTACAAATAAGCAATCAAATCATACTAGGAGACAACCAATATAAATCGTAAGGATACAAGCAACAAAGTTACAGTCATATAGTCATAAGTGGGAGGAGATGGGTGATAGGAATGATGAGAAGATTAATAGTAATAGTAATGCAGACTTAGTGAATAGTTTGACAGTGTTGAGGGAATTATTTGTTTAGCAGAGTGATGGTGTTCGGGAAAAAACTGTTCTTGTATCTAGGTGTTCCGGTGTGCAGTGCCCTATGGTATCGTTTTGAGGGTAGGAGTTGAAACAGTTTATGTCCAGGATGCAAGGAGTCTGTAAATATTTTCACAGCCCTCTTTTCGACTCATGCAGTATGCAGGTCCTCAATGGAAGGCAGGTTGGTAGCCATTGTTTTTTCTGCAGTTCTAATTATCCTCTGAAGTCTGTGTCTGTCTTGTTGGGTTGCAGAGCCAAACCAGACAGTTAAAGAGGTGCAGATGACAGACTCAATAATTCCTCTGTAGAACTGAATCAGCCGCAGTATGAATCCAGCCTCAATGTATTTGAAAACCAAAAATCAGTTTTCTCTATTTGGCATCTGATAATAACACATCAGGAGGAATAACTGCTTTGCTAAATATAGCAAATCCTAGATGAGTAGCGTATGGTTGTATAAGAGGAAGCTCTTCAGTCTAAATTGGATTCCTGGCTTTCCTGATTATGTTGAGTGATCCAGCCCAATGGATAGGTTTATGATTTAACCTAGCCTCCCAATGAATTAATGAGCAATCAGGTTAAACATATGTAAGCACAATCAATCTGGGAACTCACTCAACTAAAACAGGCACACAGTGACTGACTTATAGTCCTATCTCAGTGGTTGGATTTTGAAAGAGGAAATGATACAATCCCAATTGAACTGTGCCCATAAACATTAGATAAATAATTTTGTGCTTAGCAAGATGTTGGAATATCGTTTCTGTAATCTGAAATTAGTACAGTACACCTGAGTAACAAGCTATGGATGTACAGCTTTGATGAAATTGTGGTTGATTTCTGAGCATGAATTTAACTGAACAGCTCTGACTATTCTACCTGCCTTTGTGAACCAGTCTGTAATATGAATAGAATAGAATAACAGAGTTGGAAGGGACCTTGGAGGTCTTCTAGTCCAACCTCCTGCTTAGGCAGGAAACCCTACACCACTTCAGACAAATGGTTATCCAACCTCTTCTTAAAAACTTCCAGTGTTGGAGCATTCACAATTTCTGGAGGCAAGTTGTTCCACTGATTAATTGTTCTCACTGTCAGGAAATTTCTTCTTAGTTCTAAGTTGCTTCTCTCCTTGATGAGTTTCCACCCATTGCTTCTTGTCCTGCCCTCAGGTGCTTTGGAGAATAGCTTGACTCCCTCTTCTTTGGGGCAGCCCCTGAGATATTGGAAGACTGCTATCATGTCTCCCCTGGTCCTTCTCTTCACTAAACTAGCCATGCCCGGTTCCTGCAAACGTTCTTCATGTTTTAGCCTCCAGTCCCCTCATCATCTTTGTTGCTCTTCTCTGCACTCTTTCCAGAGTCTCCACATCTTTTTTACATCGTATGTATACAACTTTTCCCAAGATTTGGAAGGTTTCTTACCCCTATGTGTAAATTTCCATCAGGGGAAGGCAGTAGGTAGATTGCTTATATCAAGCCAGAAGAGCTGAGTTATTTGATGTTCTGATGGCACTGAATTAAATAGCTAAAGTGTAATCTTTACCATCTGTCAGTTCTCCAGATCTTTTAAGTGCCACTGATACCACCCTGGAAATTTCAATCACTAGAGAGGGTCTGGCTTTGGAAATTATTGATGTCCTTAATATGGTAATACGTCATGGCAACAATGACATTTTTGTATGGATCTCGGGCTCGTGTGGGTATTAAAGAAAATGAAACGGGAGATAAAGCAGTCAACAAGTCTTCCTCAAATCATTCAAAAGGCCTGAATGCTTCGAAGATTAGAACACACACATGGCACGGTTCCGTCAAACAGCAATAGACAACGTGGCTGTGGGAAGTGATATGTGAAGGTTAAATGGCTAACGAGATTTGCAAGATAGTTACAGAATGATTTTTGGGTCAGGCTAATGCAGGAGTGAAATGCTACCGGTTCGGGCCGGTTCGCCTGAACCGGTAGTGAAAAATGTAAAAAAAAAAAAGTTCCGATGATCAGCTGAGCAGCTTATTTAGCATTTTTTTTCAGCCGGTTCTCTTTGATTTAACTTTGATTTCAATCTACTGACCGGTGGTAGAAAAATCTAAGAAAAGGATGCATTTATTACCATTGCTCTGTAAACATAATACTCGTTTATCTTCCAGGTTAACTTCTGAATTACAATAACCTCTTAGTTTAAGATTGATTAAGCAAGGAACATATTCTGATTTTAACCCAGGTTCTTCTCAGTTTATAACTGTTTGAAGTTGCAACAGCTTTGAAAAAAAAAAGCGACCTACAACTGGTCCTCGCATTTATGACCGTTGCAGCTTTCCCTGCAGACGTGTGATCAAAATTCAGAGGTGTGGCAAAACCAGCATGCAATGTTGACAGTTGCAATATTACGTGATGGCTTTTGAAGATTTGCAACCTTCTCAGTTGGCTTCCAAAAGCAAAGACAATAGTGGTGGGGGGGGGGATTAATTTAACAAGTTCAGTTATTCATTTAACAACCGTGAACCAAAAAGTTCATGCATGTGACATTCTGAACCACAAACTAAGCAGAGGATTGGGTTTGGACACAGTACATTAAAACGAGGCTGGTGCCGCCTGAATACAGACATGTGGCCCAGCCTTCATACTCTTTTCTTCAACATCTGTTGAAGCAGTAGTTTCATTTTGGTAGAAGGAACATGTGCTCTCCCAAAATGTTGTGGTACCCCAAATACCAGTGCCAGTGGTGAGAGATGCATTTATTGGAGCAAGGCTGTAGTGTACAATAATTACCTTTCCCTTAATACAGCAGTGGCCAAAATTATGGAAACCTTTTGGGAAATGTGTATTTTTGAGGTTTGATGGCTAATAACACCACTTTTTGGGGGGGAGTTTCAAGATAATCCTATTCCACTGCTGGAATGGCCTGGGAATAGCCCAGACATTAATCGAACTGAAAATCTATGGAGCAGACTAAAGAAACTTGTTAGTCAGAAGCGACCCAGCAATAAAACCCAGTTAAATAGAAGCAATCCTTCAATCTTGGTCTTACATTATAACAGCTGCAGAACTGAAAGACTTGGTTCACTCCATGGAAAGGCGTTGTAAGGCTGTAATTCCTGCTAAAGATTACCCAACTATTAACTGACGTGGTCATCATTTTTGTGTATCTCATTTTTTCTATGGTGATAATTTTTGTATATCTTGTTTTTTCTGTGTTTCACTTTTCTTCTTTATGCTGTAACTGCTATTCTAATAGCAAATCCTTCATAATTGCATTACATTCTTGATTAAATTATCTTTCCATTGATATATAGTTTTATGGTACTACTCCAAAAAAAGGGGTGTTATTAGCTTGTTTTAGGAAATACATTTTTCCCAAAAGTTTCCATAATTTTGGCCACGACTGTAGTAAGGGCTCCTTTTTGGAAGGAACACAGAATTTTTTCCCAAGGAACACCAGCCTTCAGAAATTCTTCCAGCAGTGAAAATCTATTTATTTAGGCTTTTACTCTGTGGTTAGGCTGAAGCCCGTTGTTGAGTTATAGTTGTTATCTACCAGGGGATGTACATTTTTTGGTCTTTAATATATGGCTGAACTAAATCCCTCAACAGTGGCCATACTGAGAAAATTCTACCAGAGCAGTTTATTTGTATAAAAACATTTCCTTAAAACATTTTTTATCACATCTCTATATTAAAAAAAACCCAACTCTTTAACCAAAAATTCAATTTCAGAGTGTGGCTGTTTTGTAATAAGATGGGAATTTAACTATTGAAAACTGTAGTAAGGCTTTAACAAATTCCCATTGTCTGATCTTTTTTTTTAAAAAAAAATATCATATTTAAGAATTGTCCATCTACTTTTGCTTTTGACTTTGGTCCCATCATTTTTTTGCAAGGTGTTGGCAATTTTCAAGTTTTCTGTACAGTAAAATATAAGGTGGAGTTGCTGATTTAAAACCCATCTGCTTTCAATGGGGATTTTTGCACCTATTTTAAATTTGTGGAAAATCGTCAAATTCTTAAGGTGCACACACACATACACACTTAGGCGCTACATGCTTACTGGTATGGTTTTAAGGTAGACAAGAGGAAGGAAAAGTAATGATTAAATCCCATGCTTATTTATTCAAAAGTAAGCGGCGTTCAGCTGAATGAAACTTTTTAACAGGTATCTAAAATCATTGCCTAAACATGTTTTTCTTTTCTTTCTATGAAAAGCATTTTCAACAATGCCCTCTAGTGGATTGGCTTGAGATTAGAAGGCAGAAAATAAAAAAGAATTAAGCCATGGTTTAAGCTTTACAGGAACGTCTGTCCCTATTAAATTTTCAAATGTGATTGATTTGAAAAAGAAACAGACATGGAAACACAAGTCCTTGGAAATGGGCTGCCTTCCATCTCTCTTGCCTGTTGAATTGCAAGAACTATAAACTTTTGGGTGAATGGCATTTGAATAGAACACATTTAAATTCCACGAAAGAAAGCAAATATACACCTCTGCCTCCCAGCAATTTGCCTCCTTGCAGCAAACAGTGGAGGCCTATGCGGCAATAGGCAACGGCAATCCGTCCAACCTGAAACAGCTGAGGGGCGGGAAGCTGATCCAACCGACAATCAGCTGCTTGTGCTAATCAGGCTGTGCTGAAGCTGAAACGGGCTGTTTGCTGTTAGGAGGTAAATTGCTGGGAGGCAGAAGCCAAAGGGTGGGGGCCGGTGGGTGGGTGAGGCTACATTCGGTGTATAAGATGCACCCAAATTTTCACCCTCTTTTAGGGGGAGGGAAAGTATGTCTTATACTCCGAAAAATACGGTAACTGTTTTGCTTAGTAATGGAAATTTTGAGCTCATTTGTAAATTGAGGACTTCCTGTATCATTACATGATGATGAAATTCCATCATAAATTGTGGTGCTTTTTTTGTGTGTTTCCTGATTTCAATAGCAGCTGATTGGGGTGATACTGTAGGAGAAGGGATATCAGAATTGGAGGGGATGTGTGTGGAATTTAAAGAGGCATCAGCCTAGAATCCCTGTGTAGCCACAAGTAAACTAAGTCCAACCCCACCCTTGAATTCCGTTGCCCCTCATCTAACTTCAAGCAGGCGCTGTTAGTTGAGAAGCTTCCTGTGCATAAATCTGTTGGGTGGATCTGGTCTTTTCACACCTGACATATAACGCTTGCAGACTTGATTTCCCCATCCTATTTTTGTTTCTGCTTGGCAAAAAAAATCCCTTCAGCATTTTTATGCAGGAAAGCTATGTAAATAAAAAATTAAAAGCAGTCGTCAGCAGAATAAAAAACCCAGACAACTCTGTCGTCATAGAGTTTTGATCTCAGCTTTACTTTTCACAACTAACAACACAAGCCATATTTAGGGGGGGAAAACAACTATTACAAGGTCCTTCTTATCAATTCTAGCATTAAAGTTATATCCATTTACATTCAGGTATTTTTTTTTTTTTGGTGGGGAGAGGGAATAAAAAGATATTAAGTGCACAATATCTTTATATCAATGTTTAGATAAGGCAGGCACTATATCTCAATATTTATAACCAGAATTAGGCCACTTTCATAGATGACAAGAACAAAGAGCAATGGATCAAATGCAGGAGCTGAAGCAGAAACATTTACTTTCTGGAATTGTTTTCTCCTTGACTAAAATACTCAAATAATAAGGAGTTTCAGCTTTTTTACAACAATATTTTAAAAGAGAAAGGTTGCTTCTCGGTTATGTAAATTCGAAATCCCATTCTCGCATGAAACCTATATAGAAATAACACCGCTTTCTTCCAACTGTAATTTAAGCCCCGGAGCCTCACATTTCCTGCTGTATGAAACACTGAAAGATGAGCTGGGAGTCAGCAGATGTTGCTGGGATTTACAAAAAGAAAGAGAACTGGAAGTAGCTCACAATGTTTATGAGATTTGGGCTGCTGTTCATCTCTTTCCAAGAGGAATCTGTTGAGATTGAATTTAGCCAACATGAGGCAATAAATGAGGTCACGGTGTGGACCAAGCATCTCAGTACAAACTAGTTTTCTTCATGATCCGCAGAAACTCCTGTTCATTGACTTCCCCATCTCCGTCCCGATCGGCTTCATCAATCATCTCCTGCAGCAGAAGCAAAAATCAAGTGAGGTAAGAGCTTGGTTCAAAGATGGCAGAGTGTCTCTTCTCATTTAAAGCTGAACAGCTGAATGCTTTAACATATTCATGATGCTTTCTATTTCCATTATGTCCTTGCCTCCAGCTTCGGTTCCTACTCTCATTGCTACAAACGCTACTAGTACCATTACTACTATAGCTGCTGAAACTACTCCTACGGTCATTATCTACTGACTTTGTACACTCATCAATCATCTCTTGCAGCAGAAGCAAAATCAAGTGAGGTAAGAGCTTGGTTCAAAGAGCTTCTTCCTCATTCCAATCTGACCTCAACATAATCAACTTTGTCCACTGGCTGAAGTTTATTCATCTTTTCCCACTCTTGCCTTCCCACTTGTTCATCTACCAGAGTTCAGCTTATATAAAATCACCGTTTATAGAATCATTACATAAACAAGTCAACATGGTTTCCAACCTGAAGTTCCTCGTCGGTGAGATTCTCCCCCAGTTCTTTGGCCACGCGTTTCAGGTTTTTGAAAGAGATTTTGCCTGTTTCATCGTCATCGAAGAGCTTAAAAGCTTTCAGAATTTCTTCTTTTGAATCTTTTTCAGCCTTAAAAAAAAAAAAGTACAAGCCTTCAGACATGTTAAACAAAGTGGGACAAAAACAATTGGGGTAATGCTATATAGGGCTTATTCTGCTGACTGCCAGCAATTCAATCCTGACTGGCTCAAGACTCAGCCTTCCATCCTTCCGAGTTTGGTATATAATGAGGACTCAGATTGTTGGGGGCAAAATGCTGACTCTCTAAACTGCTTAGTGAGGGCTATAAAGCACTGTGAAGCAGTATATAAGTCTAAGTGCTATTGCTATTTTAAAGTAGGTTCCTCCCTCAGTTTATTGAAGGCAGCAAATAGGATTCTGCCAGAGATGGCTTTTACTGCTTACATACAATCAAACGCATCGTCCTCCTTCAATCAGAACAAGATTGCTGAAGAGTTGTTGACAGGAGTGACGGTAGGACCGAGCCTGGTTTCCCTCTTCGACAAATGGAACGCTACCATGAAAAATCCCAGGCAGCTTTCAATTTCTTTGAGAGTTGCAACTTAAAACCAAATTCTGTCTCTATAGCCAGCACGACATACCATTTTCTGGGTCATCACCCCTAAGAAGTCACTGAAGGTAATCTTTCCTGTCCCTTCCTTATCAATCTCAAGGATCATTTTCTTGATCTCGTCCTTCTTGGGTTCAAACCCAAGAGCCCTCATGGCAACCTGAAAACAATGAAAAGAGGATGAGATGAGGTTGGACTAGAAGACCTTCAAGGTCCCTTTCGGCCCTACGATTCTACGACTAAAATTACAGATCTCTGAGAAGAAAGGCCTGCTAATGGAGCAGGCTCTCAGGTAATGAAAGCATCTTAGTGATATTCTGTAGCTTGCCTTCAACTCTTTTACATCAATATTGCCAGTCCCATCGGTGTCAAAGAGATCAAAGGCCTCCCGAATCTCTTGCTTCTGCTCTTCAGTGAGTTCGGTTTTGGGAGCTGTTTTCTTCCTCTGAGCTGCTGCTCCCAGGGATGCCTTCTTATAGCTGGAGGCCTGAGAGCATGGATGAAAGGCAGAAGAGAATATTAAAAGACATAACCCAGTTTTAGCTCCCTAGAGGGTTTCCCTTCTGACTATTCCAGAGAGCCTGGCCCGACTTTGAAGAGGAGTTTCAAACACTTTTGCCTCTGAGGTCCTAGTAGCTAAATTACTGATTTTCAGAATGTGAAGTGATGCATCATACTGCAGATGTGGTGTAAGCCTTCAATTAATATTTTCTGAATACATCCTAAATTAAATAAGTTAATTTATGTATTTTGTCTAGGAATACCTTGGTTTCCTTCACCCAATTAATACATAGCTGGGTATAGTTGGGTAGGATCTATTCTTCCTAAAGATATTCCTTAAAAAAAACCCTTAACTTTGTGATTGAAATGACACTGTAAACATATATTTCCTGGCTTTTAAAATTATTACCAATTTTATTGGTGTTTATTCTCGGGGGTGGGGGGGGGGGAGTATTATGGCTGCAAGTTAAAATGGAAAATGTTGATGCATGATCCTATTGTAGGGAATTTTTTAAAAATATGTATCCGCGCTGATGTATTTGGGCTACAGAGATGTCCTCGATCTGTGGTCAAAATAATCAAGATGATAACGACAGTAAATAAGAAAGAGGAAACTTTGATCACAAAAGCTTGGCCATCATCTTGACTTCTTTTGACCACACCCTGCAGACACCTCTGGTTGTATTACTTGACAGTATATGCACATTAATCAACAGGGTTGAACAAAACTTGTCTCAAATTAGAATACTAGTAAACCAAAGAAAACAAAGGTCCACTCTACCCCTTCTCCATGTGCTAATTTTCTATATGCAAGATGTTCCTTTCTCCCGAGAGCTGGTGATTTTGTGGTTGTCTCCTGCAACGTGACAGGAATGACTGGCCAATGTTTTTTGGACTTTCCGGTCTAGCCTGCATCTTGGGATCACCTGGTGGGCTCCTTTCCATTGTTGTTCCCAAATTCGGGTCTCAGCTTGGCTCTAAAGCCAATGAAGCCAACCAGACACGAGGTACGGAATTGATTTTCTTTTACTGAAGCGCTTCAGGAAAAGGGGTCCCAGCCAGCAAAATGCCAGGACCCAAAACAAAGAATTCAACAAGCTTTTATATTGAAGAGCTGAAGAAGCTTCTTGGATGAGAAGCGAAATGTCTTCAAAGAAAAAACAGAAAGGCCAGTTGCTTCTTGAAAAAAGCACCTTTGGAACCACCATGACCTGGATGACTGAGAATCTCCATAAATTTTGATATAGTTTTTCAAGGTGGGAAAAAGAAACATTGTCTAATAGGCTTTTTGAAAGTTATCTAACCAGTCCTTTATTGCCTCCACGCCATCCCTATTTTTAAGTCTTAACTAATAAACAGTCCAATAGTCATTTAACAAGTATTCTATTAGTTCTACTTTGACCCTATTCCTAAAAGTTAATCAACAGGCATTTTAAAGCTTTTAGCCAGTCTTCTATTGGCTCTGTCTTACCCCTATTCTTTACCTTATGTTCTGACCTAAGCTTCCCAAGAGCATGAAGCAGACTCCTTGTCCCGACAAAACCCCCTTTTTATTAAGTTCCTCATTCCTCATTCACATCCAGCAAAGTCTTTCAAGCGAGAATTTAGTCACAGACCTTATCTGGCTTGGAGAGCTGCCAGGCTGATATCTTCAAAACTTGGCAAGGAGTCTCTGAGTCACAAACCAATTAAGCAAACTAATTGTCTCCTGCAAACTCCCCTCCTCTTTCACTCTTTATTCCCTCTGGGAGGGGCCATTCACCTGTGGCTTTACTCCTGAATCGACCCTTGTTCCTTAGCTGTTCCCTTCTCCTGGCAGCTCTGCGCATGCGCACACTGGGAACAGGTCCCAGCTGTTCTTCTGCCCCACTGATGTCCGATTCCAAAGGCAGCTGACAACGGTCAGACGGTCCTGGCCCCATCTCTGCCTCCGACTCAGAATCCTCGTCCAAGCCTTCCTCAGACTCCAGGACTGGCCCATGTTCCTCCCCAACCTCCTCACTGTCTGAATCTGCCACCAGCTCCGCTGGCCATTGGCAGGCCACAACACCTTAGCAATATGTCTTGTATGAGAGCCAGCTGCTATTTTCTACATTGAAAGGCGCCCCACCTTTCCACACCCCCTCTTCCTTTATCTTTTGTTATGCAGGCTTTGCAAATACACGTAGCCCTCGACTTACAACAGTTTGTTTAGTGACCATTCAAACAACATCTACAACATTACTGGAAAAAGTGACTCGGGACCGTTTTCACACTTAACGACCGTTGCCGAGTCCCCCACCACGGTCACCTGATTTCCAATCCGATGCTCGATAACCGACTCAGATTTATGACAGTCGCAGCATCCCGGGGGAGGGATGTGTGTCACGTGATCCCCTTTTTTGCGACCTCCCCACGAGCAAAAGTCCATGAGGGAAACCCGATTCCCTCAACCGCCAGGTTCCTCCCTTATCAACCGCAGCCATCCACTTCACACAAGGGTGGCAAAGAAAGGTCGTAAAATCGAGGAAAATTCATTTCACAAAGGTCTCAGACTGGGCAAGATAAATTTGGGACTCCGGTGTGGTCGTAAGTCGAGGTCTACCTGTCCCTAGGCACCTCCCTTAGTTCATGCCCTAAACTTGTATTTTTTTTTTTACAGCAAATTGGCCCAACCACCATCCTTCATTCCCCTGTTTTGGGGCTCATAACACGTTTCCCTTCCGAACTGGAGCTTCCAAGACACACGAGTCCACCCTACGGCGCGTTCACACGTGCAGGAAAGCGGGGAGTCTGGATTGTGTGCCCCCCCATCCCCCCCCCCACAAAAAAGTGGGGAAGGCAGTCGGGGAAGGCTTCTGCCTCCCGATCCCTGCAAAAGCGCCTCAAGATCCAATTCGGAGATTCAAGAGGGCACCAGGTGGCTAATTTGCATACATTAGCATATAGGGAACGGATGCAAATTCCAACCGTTAAACTACCTCAGGTCGTGTCTGGCTTCTCCGCCACTGCCGCAGCCTTCTCCCCTCACCCCCTTACCCACCCGCCTAAGGCCTTCCCCGGCCGCGACCCCACTGACCATCCCCAGGAAGCGGCGCCGGTCCCTGAGGAAGCCCGTTGGTGGGGGGAAAAAAGACAACAACGGCGGGAGCTCAAAACCGTCGCCCGACAGCCAAGACGCTCAGCGTCGCGCCTTCCGATTGGCTCCTCTCGCTACGCGCCGACGTCGGGACAAACCGCCCTCGCTATTGGCCGGCGAGCGCAAGAGAGGGAGAGCCACGCCCGGGCGGTGATTGGTGGCGAATGGCTGAGGGTGGAGTGTGTGGGCGGGTGGGGGGAGAAAGATCCGATTGGCCACAAAGGCGGAAGAGCCAATGGGACGAGCCTCCCCACTCTCGGCAGATCTTCACCCTAGGGGTGGGGTCGAAGGAGAGGGAGGAGTCGAGCGCCGCCGCGGGATGTGATTGGAGGAGATCGGTGGGTGGGCGTGGTCTGCCCGCCCATGGGTATAAAAGCAAAGGGGCGTGGCTGTTGGGATGAATGGGACCAGTTGAGAGGCTGCTGGGTGGAATTCCTTGTATTCTTTGGATCGGTTCTGTATTAGATTCCTGGGCAGGGAGATCCACGGGCGGCTTCTTCAGATCCCTTTACCGGGTCCTCGATTTTGTCTAGGCTGCTTTGCCTCACCATTAGACCTGGAATATCTTTTAAAAATAATATCTTTTTTTTTTTTTGGGAACATCTGTTTTAAATATTATCTTTTTTGGCAGCTTTGAGAAAAGCAGGTGAGGGATGACAGGTGATGGAGATGACAAAGAAACTGTAATGTATTTTATGTATTAAATTTATATGCTACCCACCTCTCTGTTGAAGTGATTTAACATTTAACATTTTAGAAAGGCTTATGGAGATGGCTTATTAGACTAAGAAATTGATAACACAGAGAAATGTTATATGTCTTTGATATTTACTAACATGTCACGTCTAGCAGTTGGTAAACTGTCCAGAGCTACTGGCAGATTTCTCTCTTTCTCTCTCTCTCTGTATGTATGTAGATGTATGTAGTTGATGATGATGATGGTGGTGGTGGTGGTGGTTGGTTGTCTATGGAGATTCTCAGTCAGCCAGGTCATGGTTGTCTCAAAAATGCTTTTTTCAAAAGGCAACTTTTGAAACTCAAGGGGAAAAAAAACACAGCACAGGTAAGTTTTGAAAAAGCACTTTTGAGACAATTAGGGTTGGTTGCACCGTGTGCCAGCTGTTTAGACTGAATTTGGCATTTTTATCTATCCTTTTCAAGAACCTGGGACAGGCAGCTATTGTTCGTTGGTATTCAAGAATGCTAAACTGTAAAAGCTACCTTTTGCAATTGACTGTTGGGGATCATGCCAATGACAATTGTGCTGAAGTGGTACTCCAGTTAGAATTAGTAAAGGTAAAGGTTCCCCTCGCACATATGTGCTAGTCGTTTCCGGCTCTAGGGGGCAGTGCTGATCTCTGTTTCAAAGCCGAAGAGCCAGCGCTGTCCGAAGACGTCTCCGTGGTCATGTGGCCAGCATGACTCAATGCCAAAGGCGCACGGAACGCTGTTACCTTCCCACCAAAGGTGGTCCCTATTTTTCTACTTGCATTTTTTATGTTCTTTCGAACTGCTAGGTTGGCAGAAGCTGGGACAAGTAACGGGAGCTCACCCTGTTACGGGACACTAGGGATTCGAACCGCTGAACTACCGACCTTCTGATTGACAAGCTCAGTGTCTTAGTCACTGAGCCACTGTGTCTCTTAGAATTAGTAGTAGTGGCTAAAATAAATCTTCCACATTTAAAGGCAATATAGAATGACTGTTTTTTCTTTACAAAGGCTGTTGAATAGTTTAATTTTTAATGCTCTGAAAGGGTTGCAAAGGTAAAGTGATTCCCGAGGCAATCATTTTATCTGCAGGAGCTATGCTGAGGTCAGCATAAGGGGAAAGTTCAGTTGCTCAACTGATTATCAAGAGAGATAAACATTGGGCTTTTTAAAAAGTTAGGCTGCAAACTAACTTAGCGGTGGTGGGAATGGGAGAGTTCTAATTAACTTTTTCTGTCATTTGAGTACAGCAAGAAAAGAACTGGAGAATTGCTGTCCCTTCCTGAGAAACCTTTGGACAAGATGGCCACGCATTCGAGGCTGGTAAGTTAATTTATTTCTGCAAAATTCCTTTTTTTGTGGGGAGCTGCTTTTTTAACATGAGGCGTGGTGGCACAGGGGTTAGAATGCAGTATTGCAGGCTACTTCTGCTGACTGCCGGCTGCCTGCAATTTGGCAGTTCGAATCTCACCAGCCTCAAGGTTGACTTAGCCTTCCATCCTTCCAAGGTGGGTAAAATGAGGACCCCAAATTGTTGGGGGCAATATGCCGACCACCGAGGCTCATTGCACTGAAGGGTTTTTTGGGAATTTTTTTCGTCCTGCAATGGCTGTTATTGGCATGAGTTCTTGCTTGTTGCTTTCTGTGCTCATAAAAAGCAATCACAATGTGCTTGGAAAAACACTGATTGCAATCCATTTGTATCCGTTTCCTGCAGGCTAGTAAAAAATGCGCCGTGATTGGCGGCTCAGGGTTTCTCGGTCAACATCTGGTAGAGCAGCTGGTGGAAAAAGGCTACTCAGTCAACGTGTTTGACATTCGCAAAGGCTTTGATAACAGCCAGGTGCAGTTTTACCTGGGCAACCTCTGCAAGAAAGAGGTAAGGAACAAACTGAGGTAAATTGACACAGCTTAGGTATGGCCAACATGAAGTTTGTTGGTCTTAAGCCTTATGACTGGAGTTGGTGAAGGCTGTTTAGGAGTTAAATTGAGAGTTCTGGGAATTTCCACCCCATGTGTTGAGGAGTGTAGCAAAGTTAGAATCTGCTCTAATGTGTATACCGGGGTATCGAACTCAAGGCCCGTGGGCCGGATCTAGTCCGCGGGGTGCTTAGGTTGGCCCTGGAAACAGCAAAGCAGAGGTGGTGTCCGGTTTCGATGTCATCTCAAATAAATTGCACTCTCAAACAATTAATCTTTGCTGAAATATTCTATTTATTGAGTACGATAGATCTGGCCCTGACTTCGTCGTAGCTGATACTAACTCTCTGACCCCCAAACCCTTCCCTTTCCGTTCCCCAATTCTCATCTTCTCATTGGCCATCTTCCAAGTCAGTCTCCCCAGCTTCTGACTTCACCCCACAGGAATGTTCCCCCCACCATCCCATCTCCTAGGGGATATTATCTACAGAGAAATAAGTAGGTGAAAAGTCAAACCTCGTCTTTTTATGGCAGCATCAAAATGCTGACAGGTGGGTTTCAGCAGGTTCTGACCAGTTCTGGAGAACCGGTAGCAGAAATTTTGAGTAGTTCAGTGAACCGGTAGTAAAAATTCTGACTGGCCCGCCCCCATCTATTCTCTGCCTCCCGAGTCCCAGCTGATCAGGAGGAAATGGGAATTTTGCAGTAATCTTCCCCTGGAGTGGGGAGAGAATGGAGATTTTACAGTATCCTTCCCATGGAGTGGGGTGGGAATGGAGATTTTACAGTATCCTGTCCCTGCCATGCCCACCAAGCCATGCCCACCAAGCCATACCACGCTCACCAAACCACGCCCACCAAACCCATAGTAAAAAATTTGAAACCCACCACTGCAGCAAAGGGCCAGCCTGCGGTGCCTCTGTCAGCAAAACGCTCTGTTTCCGAAAACAGGATGCGGGGAGGGGGCGCGCCCTCCCCCAGGCTTCGTTTTCTCTGACAGAGGGCTATCAAAACAAACTAAAAACAAAACAGAAGGAGAAATGTTTCCCCATTTGCATTTGAGCATGCAAGAAGGGACAGGAAAGGAGAAAGGGAAAGAGGAAAGACAAAGAAAAAGAAGGAAAGATGGGAAGAGAGCAAGGAATGAAAAATAAAGAAAGAGGGAAGGAAGGAAGGAGATTATTTCATTTCATTTTATTTGATTTATATACCGCCCTACTCCCGAAGGACTCAGGGCGGTGAACAGGCGCAAGATAAAACACATAGAATACAAAAATTTAAGAGCAGAAGTAAAATCGAATTAAATCAATTTAGCACAAGACAAATTTAAAACCCCAGGTTAAGAACAAATTAAAATTTACATTATAATTACATTATAATGAGAGTGAGGGACTGTCCCAGAGAAGTCCTGCCTTAGCAATTGGCCACCACAGGTGCCCTCCCACCCTGACATGAGTCCCGTGTCACACCCATCGTGGCCACACCCACCTCCAGCCATGCCTCCTCCCCCCCCTCCATGCCACACTCCACCTCTCCGAGGTCAAACACAACCCTGATAATTGAGTTTGACACCCCTGGTATAGACTACTTTGAAGAACATTTCCTACATCTCATGTGCAGTAACAGAGTTGGAAGGGACCTTGGAGGTCATCTAGTCCAACCCCCCGCTCCCGCAGGAGACCTACACTAGGGATTCGAACCGCCGAACTGTCGACCTTTTTGATCGACAAGTTCAGTGTCTTAACCACTGAGCCACCTAGTCAGGCTCTGAGCTACCTAGTCAGGCTCGAGTCTCTGAATAATTGAAATTTACTCTTTAGCTAGCGTCATAGAAGTCCCTCTAAACTGGCGTCTTTCAGCTGGAGTCAATTCCAGATTCACCAACATTCTTGCTTCTAACTGTCTGGAGGTCTTCAAGTAGAAATTGCACAGGCATCAAAAGGAGATGGCTTCACTCAGCGGATTGATGCAACAGCCTCTCCAGTTCTTTGACTGTATCTCTTCTCCCTCACAGGATCTACTCCCGGCTCTACAAGGTGTGACCGTGGCGTTTCATTGTGCCTCGCCTGCACCTTCTAGCAACAATCGAGAACTTTTCTACAGAGTCAATTATTTGGGGACCAAAACAGTCATTGAGGCTTGTAAAGAAGCTGGCGTCCAAGTAAGGTTTGAACAAGAATTTTAAAGCACTGACACAAGCGAGAAGTAACTGCTGTCAAGTTTCTGAAAGATGCCCTAATTAATTCATGAGCCATGATCCAAACTTCAAAGGAAATACAGTCATTTATTAGGAGCAACATTCCGGCAATACTCGGATGCAGTTAGGACTGATCCCATGTAGATTTACGTTCCCCTATGACCCTGTCTCTCCCCTCCTCTCTGGCCATGTCATAAATCACATTCTCCAATTAACCACTGGCTGGCTGTGAAACCTAACACCCTCCTTCTGATTGCAGTCAGGAAGAATATATGGAATTCACTTCAGTTCTCCCTCCCTCCTGCTCATGGCAACTTGAAAGCTTTGCAAGTTGACATCTGCCCCTGATGATTCTATCTTGGAAGCTTTAGCGGTCTAGAATGGGGCTTTTCAAAGCAATTTCTGTGGAGCCCAGGGGTTCCTTGAGGACTTGGAACAGGTCTCTACGGACCTAAGACAGAAAAGAAATTCACTGTAAAGTTCCTGGGAGAGAAAAGGCATAGTCCATGGGTGTCAAACTCAAGGCCTACCCACCCATGTGGCACTCATGCCTAAGGGAGGCCTAGAACTCACTGCCTCCTGGTTGCTAGGCTAGCACCTTAGAACTAAGCTCTCTTTTTTCTCCTAGTCTTTATGGAGGGGTTTTCTTCTAATCCCTTGAGGGTTTTTTCCCCCTCTTAGTCACTTTGGTACAATGAAAAGGGTGAGTGTCATCTATTTAGAAGTAACATGTCTTCAATTACTATATGGTAAAATGTAGTATTAGAAGATAGCTTCTACTTCCCTCAAGACCTTCCTGATGGCCTTTTCAGAAGGAATACTGTGAAAAAGGAACCACTTCTGTATAGATAGAGAAGAGCACGTGTTTATAGACTTGGGATCCAGCAAGGATCTTAGAATAGAACAGATCTGGAAGGGAGATTGGAGGTCTTCTAGTCCAGCCAGGGATGGGCTGGGTGGGTGTGGGCTACGTGGCCTCCTGCACTACGGGGGTGTGGGGGGAGTGTTTTTGCCCTCCCCAGGCTCCAGAGGCTTTTCTCAAGCCTCCGGGAGGGCAAAAACAGACTCTCCAGGCTCTGGGGGCCCTCTTGAGGCCGGAAATGGGCCTGTTTCCAGCCTTCCTGAACTTCCGGTAGGCCCATTATTCGCTCTCCCATAGCCTCCGGTGCGCCCTGCCCTTACCAGCATCCAAAACGGGCTGCGTGGGGACTCCTGAGAGGGGCAGGGTGGGGTGGGCAGGACCAGCCAGGAGTGAGATTTGTGGGTGCTCCAAACTGCATAGAATCTTAGCTAGAGGTTCTCCCAAACCCCTGCGAACCCCCAGCAGCCCACCCTTGAGTCCATCTCCCTGCTCAAGCAGGAGAACCTATACCATCTCAGACAAGTGACTGTTCAGTCTCTTCTTAAAAACCTCCATTGAGGGAGCGCCCATGATTTCTGAAGGCAGGCTGTTCCAATAGTTCATTGTCCTCGTTGTTAGGAAGTTTCTCCTCAATTCCAGCTTGTATTGCTCTAACTTGATCTGGCAGTCAACGTCTTTCAATGTTCTGCCCCAGCTACGGACCCCAAAGAACGCAGCACACACAAAAGCTTATTTTAGTCAAATAACTTAGTCTTTATCATTCAAAGGCTGTTAATGAACTGTCTTAACAGCCTACCAGAATTCTAAGATAAGGTAATCACAGTTTTACTAGAGTTGGCAGAAAGCCCAGAAGCAATTTTGCAGACACAAAGGAGAGTGAACTAAAGTTGTTCCCTGCAAATTGCTTCAGTCGGCGTTCCTCCTTAAATAGGCTAAGGGAGTGGCCAATTAGCCCCAAGCCTTACTCTCGAGGAGACCTCCTCCTGAGGAGCCGCTCCTGCCTTTTGGCAGCTCTGCGCGCCCGTCCATCGAGAAGAGGCTCCTCCTCTTCGTCCTCTTCACTTAAGGGAGCTTCTGGAGGTTCTGAAGGCCCTGGCTGAATCCCCGCCTCTGGCACCACATCTTCTCCAGCCTCCTCATTGTCCGACTCAAGCGCCAGCTGCACAGGCTGCTGGCGCAGCACCACACCAGCCTCATTGTCGGAATCAGCTATAATCTGCACAGGCCGCTGACGGGCCACAACATTCAGTAACTTCCTTGATGTTTTTCTTCCTACTCTTTGGCAGAAACTGGTGTTGACCAGCAGTGCCAGTGTTGTCTTCGAAGGTATGGACATCAAGAATGGAACAGAAGATCTCCCTTATGCCAAGAAACCCATTGATTATTATACAGAAACAAAGATTCTGCAGGAGAAGGTCTGGATCTTTTGTGGTTCATGATATTTCATTTTTGCTCTTGGTAGATCTACATAGGCTGCTTTTCTTTTTGTTCTTATTTTTAGGAGGTGCTAAAGGCCAGTGACCCAGAGAAAAATTTCTTCACCACTGCTATCCGTCCACATGGCATATTTGGACCTCGGGACCCTCAGCTTGTTCCAGTCCTCATCCAGGCAGCCAAGAGTGGCAAGATGAAATTCATCATTGGGTAAGTCAAGTTCCATCTACGAGGTGTTCTTTCTGCTTGCATCGCTTCTTGCAGACGTTTCACAGCCAGACTAGGTAATGTAATCAGAGCATAAGGAAGAGAACAGCCTTAAACACATCCTTCCTCCTCAACACATGCTTAGTAACCAACGCTCAGTTAGGCAAGAACCTATGTCTGATCAAAAGAAACCATCAAGACTGGTAGGACAAGCTACCACCTACAAACACCCAGAAAATTGCATAACCCAGGGGTCTCCAAACTTGGCAAGTTTAAGACTTATGGACTTAAATTTCCAGAATTAACAGAGGGATACAATCAAGTTCATACCACTCTATAAAGCCTTAGTAAGACCACACCTAGAATCCTGAATCTAGTTTTGGTCACCACCACTATAAAAAAGATGTGGAGACTACAAAGAGTACAGAGAAGAGCAACCAGGATGATGAGGGGACTGGAGGCTAAAACATACGATGAACAGTTGCAGGAACTGGGTGTGGCTAGTCTGGTGAAGAGAAGGGCCAGGGGAGACATGCTAGCAAGTCTTCCAATATTTGAGGGGCTACCACAGAGAGGAAGGGGTCAAGCTATTCTACAGAGCACCTGAAGGCCAGATAAGAAATAATGGATGGAAATTGAACAAGGAGTGATTCAACTTAGAAATGAGGAGAAATTTTTTGACAGTGAGAACAGTCAACCAATGGAACAGAAGTTGCCTTCGGAAGTTGTGGGAGTTTCATCACTGGAAGCTTTCAAGAAGAGACTGGACTTCTGTCAGAAATAGTGTAGGGTCTCCTGCTTGGGTGGGGGGTTGGACTAGATGACCTACAAGGTCCCTTCCAACTCTGCTAATCTGTTAAGAATTCATCGGCTAGCCATGCTGGGAGTTGAAGTCCACAGATTTTAAAGTTGCCAAGTTTGGAGACCCCTGATATAACTCTACTCACATGATGCTCCCTGGCCTGTTAATGAAGCATGTTGAAAGAGAAGCAAACTCGGAGAATACCAAGAACCTCAAAATTTAACCTTGAGCTACATATATTTTCTACATATTGCAAGTCCATTCTGTTTGTAGTTCTTGCACCATTTGCTCATCTAGAATGAACACCCGAATCCAGACATAATTGCTTTTGCTTTGAAATAATTTGCCTGGTGTATTGCACAAGGAATGTTTTGGCTATAGCTTGTGTGTCTATGAAATCTTTCCCAATTGAAATAACACATGGCCAATGACTCATTTATTCTTAATTACTTTCTATTTCACTGTGGTGGCTTTTAACAAGTTTTTAATGATCCTTAATTTTCTGCTGGTCTGTTTAAGGGTAATATTATCGCCAATAAAGTTTTTATTATTTCATGGTGCAAAGCTTGGTGATTTGGTAATCATCGCAATACTATTACTGTGATTTACTTTAGTCCATTCTCAAAAAATGGCTCTCTAAAAAGTGCCCTTTTTTAAATTTAAAAAAAAATTAAAATCTATTTAAAACTAAAATGATATTGTCTGGATAGTCATCTTAGAAAATTAGGAAAAAGGACTGAAAGAAAGTTGTAAACTGAAGAAATGAAGTGTGAACAAAAAAGGAGAATTCTAGGTTCTTAAGAGAATCTTTTTTTAAAAAAAAATAATTTTTATTAAACAGTTTGTCTTTAAAAACAACACAAAAAACAATCACAAATGTATAAAAACAAAACATGTCAAGACATAACGTATTGAACATTACATAACATTAATGGTAATTTTATAGCATTTCATATCGATTTACATATTTTCTCATTAAGCCACAAATGATCTGCCTTGTGTTCCCTCACAATCCCTTTGTACATCAGGGATGTCAAACTCAATTTCATTGAGGGCCGCATCAGGGCTGTGATTGACCTCGGGGGTGGGGGGCTAGCTGGGTAGGCATGTCCAGCTTGACACTACTCATTGGGCATGTCCAACTGGGTGAGCATGACAAGCTTGATGCCACTCCAGGGGTGAAATCCAGTAGGTTCTGACAGGTTCTGGAGAACCAGTAGCGGAAATTTTGAGCAGCTCAGAGAACCTGTAGCAGAAATTTTGAGCAGTTCAGAGAACCTGTAGCAGAAATTTTGAGCAGTTCAGAGAACTGGTAGTGGAAATTTTGAGTAGTTTGGAGAACCGGCAAATACCACCTCTGGCTGGCACCAGAGTGGGGTGGGAATGAAGATTTTGCAATATCCTTCACCCAGGAATGGGAGGGAATAGGGATTTTGCAGTATCCTTCCCTGGACTGCGGTAGGAATTATTCATTCATTCATTCATTCATTCATTCATTCATTCATTCATTCAATTTGTATGCCGCCCCTCTCCGAAGACTCAGGGCTGCTCACAATGCATTTAAAATCATAAAAAACATTTCAAAATTAAAAACATTAAAAACATTAAAACTCATTCACACCATTCATGGCCGGATCTCGCCGGATCGCAAGAGCGAGATCAGTGGCCCCGGGCCTGCTGGAAAAGCCAGGTCTTCACCGTTTTTCGGAAGGCCAATAGGGTGGGGATAGTCCGGACCTCAGGAGGTAACTGGTTCCAGAGAGCTGGGGCAGCCACAGAGAAGGCCCTCTCCCACGGGCCCGCCAGCCGGCATTGTTTACAGATTTTGCAGTATCCTTCCCCTGCCACGCCCACCAAGCCATCCCCACCAAGCTACACCATGCCCACCAAGCCACGATCACAGAACTGGTAGTAAAAAAATGTGGATTTCGCCACTGCGCCACTCCCCAAACTGCTGGCATGTTTCCTCTTCGCATCCGGTAAATCAGTCCGAAGCCGCATTGAGTAGACTGGGCTGAAGTGACGCAGGCCAGCCCCTTACATTTTTCAGGATGGCTCCGCAGGCCAGATCTGACCACATTGTGGGCCTTGTGTTTGACACCCCTGTTGTTTAATACTACCCAAAATAACAAAATACGTGTTAATAGGTCTTATACAAGTAACGGTGCATCCGGAGGGAATCCTGTATTTTACAGTTTGGCTCGTGCATTTTTTTATTGTTGCTTTTGGACTCTTCTCTCTTCTGAACAGCAATGGGAAGAATTTGGTGGATTTTACCTACGTGGAAAACGTGGTCCATGGGCACATCCTGGCTGCAGAGCAGCTTCAAAAAGAATCTCCACTGTGTGGAAAGGTAAGGCTACTCCGTCGTTGCCTGAAGCTTAGACTTGGAGCAAGCAGCTTTTGTTAACTCAAGGTTCACTTTTTCCAAAAACGGAAGGAATTTCCTGTAAGGCTTTAAAATGTATTAGAGCTGTGGTGGCACAGTGGTTAGAATGCAGTGTTGCAGGCTAACTCTTCCCACCTCAAGCAGTTTCGATCCTGACTGGCTCAAGGTTGACTCAGCCTTCCATCCTTCCGAGGTCGGTAAAATGAGGACCCAGGTTATTGGGGGCAAGAGGCTGACTCTGTAAATTGCTTAGAGAGGGCTGTAAAGCACTGTGAAGCGGTATATAAGTCTAAATGCTATAGCTACTGTCCTTCCTTCCTTCCTTCCTTCCTTCCTTCCTTCCTTCCTTCCTTCCTTCCTTCCTTCCTTCCTTCCCTCCCAGTGGTTAGAATGCAGTGTTGCAGGCTAATTCTGCCCACTGCCAGAAGTTTGATCCTGATTGGCTCAAGGTTGACTCAGCCTTCCATCCTTCTGAGGATGGTAAAATGAGGATCCAGATTGTTGGGGGCAATAGGCTGACTCTGTAAACCGCTTAGAGAGGGCTGTAAAAGCAGTGTGAAGCGGTTTATAAATCTAAATGCTAAAGCTACTCTTCCTTCCTTCCTTCCTTCCTTCCTTCCTTCCTTCCTTCCCCTTTTCCTCCTCCCTCCCACCCCACCCCGCCTCTCCCAGGCGTCCCCATGTGGCCCGTTTTGGATGCAGGAAAAATGGGCCTACTGTAAATTCAGGAAGGCCGAAAACAGGCCCATTTCTAGCGTCCAGAGGGCCTCCGGAGCCTGGGGAGGCCATTTTTGCCCTCCCAGAGGCTCGAAGAAAGCCTCCGAAGCCCGGGGAGGCTCCCCCTCTCCGCCGTGGTGCAGGAGGCTGACTAGGCCACACCCACCATGACCACGCCCACCCAGCAACTGGGCAGAGAACCCCTTGCTAAAATTTTTGAAGCCCACCCCTGGATATAGCACTTATGTGCTGAGCTTAGAAGAGATCCGTAGTCAGCCCCACCCACCTCAGAAGGGTGGTGGGTGAGAAAGTTGGAGGAAAGACTTCTATGGACGCCTCCTTTAGCTCCTAAAGGGAAGATGGGATGTAAATCAAAAGCTGTAATTACCTTGTATGGATTGTCTGATCTTCTCCCTGATGTTCTTGGGCGTGTTCCTTGTATGCTTAGTTTATTAACTTCCATCCCTCCCTTCTCCTTGTTTGTCTCGTAGGCTTTTCACATCACCAATGATGAGCCCATACCTTTCTGGGAATTCTTGTCTCGCATCCTTGCCGGCCTGCACTATGACCCTCCTAAATACCACATCCCTTACTGGTTAGCTTATTATTTAGCCCTTCTCTTCTCCCTGGTTGTGCTGCTGTTGAGTCCCCTTGTTACCATTCACCCCACCTTCACTCCCATGAGAGTTGCCCTCGCGGGGACCTTCCATTATTATAGCTGCGAGCGAGCCAAAAGGGACATGGGCTACAAGCCGGTGGTTCGCCTGGATGAAGCCATCGCAAGGACCATCAAGAGTTACCCCCATCTCCACAGGACCACGTGATGGTCTGAATTCCAACCAGACATCTCCTGAACTTCTTCCATGGATTCTGTGTAGGTTCTCTGATTGGTCTTTCTCTTCAGTCTCCTTGCCCCAGGGAAGCTTCACTTTGGAACAACTGTCTGAGGTTGAACTCCTTCAAGCAATGTCTCTGGAGTAGCTGCTGGCCCAGGATGAGCCCACTTTTGTACACTTTTGTACAGGTGTATCTTTTTATAAAGGCCTTTTATAAAGGTGCATTATTTTGTGGTATTTCAGGGGTGGGGGACATGTGTCCTGCTGAGCTATCTTCCGTTTCAACATGTCACTTTTGGTGCACAGATTTCTGGGTTTAAGGGTGAAAGAAGGAACTACCGTGTTTTTCAGAGTATAAGACACACTTTTTTCCTCCTAAAAGAGGGTGGAAATGTTGGTGCATCTTATACACCGAATACAACCATTTTTGGCCTCCCAAAGCCCCGCCCTGCTCGTCCCATTTTTGCAAAAAATGGGCCCGTTTTTCGCAAAAATGGTGTGTGGAGGGCTTGGGAGGCCTGCAGAGTGCTCCTGGAGGCTGGGGAGGGCAAAAACGCCTGTTTTTGCAAAAAAAACTGGGCTTATTTTTCACAAAAACGGGGGCGTTTTTGCCTTTCCCCAGCCCCCAGGAGCACTCTGCAGGCCTCCCAAACTCTCTGTGTGCCCCATATTTTGCAAAAACGGGCAAAAAACTGGGCACGCAGAGGGTTTGGGAGGCCTGCAGAGTACTCCTGGGGGCCGGGAAGGGCAAAAAAAAAGTTTTTTTCTTAACTTACCTTTTTGAAATCTTGGTGTGTCTTATATACCGGTGCATCTTATAGTCCGAAAAATACGGTATCTTGTTTTGAGCTTTGCCATTGTAAAAGGAGGAAACAGGTGCTTCGACTGAGGAGAAACTGAAATGTCTAATCCAACAATGTCCAACCTTGGCAATCTTAAGACTTGTGGGCTTCAACTTCCAGAATTCCCCAGCCAACATGGCTTACTGGAGAATTCTGGGAATTGGTCCACAGGTCTTTAAAATTGCCAAGGTGGGGACATCCATGTTCTAGACTGGGACTTTATCCAGAGCCTGTCATTTCTGAAGTTTGTTGGATTCTTGGTATTCATACAGCTTGCTTCTCTTCTTATAGATGTTTCATTCCTTTTTATCTGATGCTGGTTGGCAGTGAGAAACCTGACCTGAACTCATCCTTCCTCATCTCATGCCTATTAATCAGCACACAGATAAATCTTAAAGAACTTAAGTTTTTAAAGATAAAGAACTCAAAAGATCCCACCCAAAAAGCAACCAAGGAAGGAAAAAATAACCCAGTCAAAAACTGGTAGGGCCATCCATCACAAATAAACAGCCAGCCAATGCCACCACCAACTCCATGCACTGATGATGCTACCTAGGCTTAGTAATGAAACATCTGCAAAAGAGAAGGTCAGAAAACATCCAGAACTCTACAATTTAACCTTCAACCTCATATATTCTGCATTATGAAATGTACAGTATAGTGCATGTCTGAAAGTTGAGGCATGGCAAGTAGACTTATAAATTGCCTTATAAGTCCAGTTGTCAAGAGTCAACTTTCAGACAACTCCAGTGGTGGGATTCAAATAATTTAACAACCGTTTCTCTATCCTAATGACCAGCTGGTAAGCATGGCTTGGTGGTCATGTGACTGTATGGGTGTGGCCAACTCAATGTTACTCACGTCGATGGGCACTTCACCTTACTGTTACAATGTAATAAGGGTTAACCAGAGAGGCAGTTTCTATAAGCAGAGTAATAAAGATTAGGCTAGAAACACCACCAGAATGTTTCCTTCCTATCTTCCTTACAGGATTAGCCCTGTAAAGTGGGAAAAAATAAGATTTCTTCCAACAACCAGTTCTCCGAACTGCTTAGAAAGTTAACAACCGGTTCTCCTGAACTGGCTGAATCCCACTACTGGACAACTATACCTGGATGAGTGAGAATCTTCATTGATGTATAGTACGGGGTTTCTGATGAAATCCACTTGCTAATATTGGGGGAAACAGTTTATCCCCATAATAAGATAGAGGGGGGCTTTTTATGGTAGTTTCATATCAACTAAAACACTTTTGAAAATATTGCCTTTTTTATACTAACTCAATTCACATAAGTATGGATTAAGATGTGAGTATTACGAACATGTCTGCTGCTTGTGACTGGTGCAATTGCTGGGAGTTACCAAACCCAAAGAAATATCTCTCTACCTTGAGATACAGTGTTCCAATATTTGAGGGGCTGCCAAAATAAAGTGGGGGGGAGGGGGTGTCAACCGATTTTCCAAAGCACCTGAACGAAGGACAAGAAGCAAATGGGTGGAAAATAATCAAGGAGAGAACCAACCTGGAACTAAGGAGAAATTTCCTGACGAGAACAATAAACCAGTGGAACACCTTGCCTTCAGAAATGGTAGGTGCTCCATCATTGGAGACTTTTAAGAAGAGAGGACGTCGTCTGCTTGAGCAAGGGTGTTGAACTAGATTTCTTCGAGGGCCAGATCAGCATGGGCTGGCTGGAGAGGGGGGAGATGGTATGGACACCTCCTGCAACACCCTGCTGGCCAAAACGGGCTGCAGGAGGCCACATGCTGCCACCACCACCCCACCACCCCCGTGCCCTGTTTTGGCTGCAGGAGGCCATCCAGGCTGAAAACGGGCCACGGGAGGCTGCGCGCAGCTCCCCATGCCCCATTTTGGCTGCCAGAGGCACCGTGGGCCAGTCCTTTGCTATTTTCAGGGTGGCCTCGTGGGCCAGATTTAACCACCCCATCAAGCCTGCAGGCCCTGAGTTTGACACCCCTGGATTAGAAGATGTCCAAGGTTCCTTTCAACTCTGCTATTCTGTTATCCTTCCAAGCTTTGAAGGTCCGCCCTTAAGCTGATAACTGGAAGTCTACAGGGTTGGCGGCCAACAAATCTAAACAAAGCTAGAACTGGCCAGAGGAGAGCCAAAATGGGAGGAGAGGGGTTGATGTGATGCATGGAATTCCTTTCCGCCTTCTCCAATGACTCACAGCCCTTGCAATGGGTGACTGTTGGCACACCCTTATGCAGAAAGGGTTCAGATGAGGTTGGGCTTTTGTTATGAAGAATGCATAATCTCTCTGCATTCGTGGGAATTGTCCCTCGGTATTGCTAACCTCCTGAAAGAGACAAGGGGCAAGGCCCAAGGATGAAACTTCTGTCATCGCATATCTAGTTAAGAATCCATGGTAAGCAGATCCATCCATCCATCCATCCCAGGGGTGAAATGCTCCCGGTTCGGACCGGATCGCCCGATCCGGTAGCGATGGAGGCGGGTAGTTCGGAGAACCGGTAGCAAAAATCCCTGCCCCCCCCATGCCCAGCTGAGCCGCACAATCATCAGAGGCTTTTTTTTTACTTTTAAATGCATTTTTTTCTACAACCTCTTTGGCCGAAAAAATGCTTTTAAAAGTAAAAAAAAAAGCCTCTCATGATCGCGCAGTTCAGCTGGGATCTTCAAAGGCTTTTAAAAGAAAAAAACCCCTTTTTTCTTTTAAATGCTTCTGACAATCCAAGCTGAGTTGCCTGATTGGCAGAGACTTTTTTTTCTTTTAAATGCCTCTAACGATCAGGCAATCCAGCTTGGATCGTCAAAGGCATTTAGAAAAAAAAAAGGTTTTTTTTTCTTTTAAATGCCTCTGACAATCCAAGCTGAGTTGCCTGATCGGCAGAGACTTTTTTTTCTTTTAAATGCCTCTAATGATCAGGCAACTCAGCTTGGATCGGCAAAGAGCCTTGATAGTACAGTGGTCTACGCACCCTGTTATTAACACAGCTGCCTGCAATTTACTGCTGGTTCGAATCTCTCCAAGGCTCAAGGTTGACTCAGCCTTCCATCCTTTCTAAGGTAGGTGAAATGAGGACCCAGTTTGTGGAGGCAATAAGCTGACTTTGTATAAATATACAAAAGTATGAAGGCTATTGCTTAACGCATTGTGAGCCGCCCTGAGTCTCCGGAGAAGGGCGGCATATAAATCAAATTAAAAAAAAAAGGCATTTAAAAGGAAAAAAGGTTTTTTCTCTTTTAAATGCCTCTGATGATCCAAGCTGAGTTGCTTGATCGGCAGAGGCATTTAAAAGGAAAAAAGTCTCTGTCGATCAGGCAACTCAGCTGGGATCATAAGAGCCTTTTGAAAGCAGTTTTTTACAACCTCTTCGCCGAAGAGGTTATAGAAAAAATGGTTTTAAAAGTTAAAAAAAAAATTGGCCACGCCCACCCAGTCACATTACAACGCCCCCACCAAGCCACGCCCACAGAACCGGTAGTAACAAATTTTAGATTTCACCACTGCATCCATCCATCCATCCCAAATGGTGCTCAATGTGACAAGTGGGCAGGAGGCAGTCAAAGGGTACTAGAGATCATATTTAGAAGGAACAAGTAATGCAGTGGTGAGATGGTCCCTTGGTCCACCACGATTGCACATCTCAGTAGGCAATTATACACAGGTTGTCCTGGACTTAACAACCATTTGTTTATTGACGGTTCAAAGTTACAACGGCACTGAAAGAAGTGACTTATGACCATTTTTCACTTGACTTGCAGCATCCCCTGTGGTCACATGATCAAAATTTGACATGGCAACTGATTCATATTTATGACAGTTGCAGTGTTCTGGGGTTATTGATTGCCTTTTGCGACCTTCTGATGAGCAAAGTCCATGGGGAAGCCAGATTCACTTAACAACCGGGTTACTAACTTATCAACTGCAGTGATTCAGTTAACAACTCTGGCAAGAAAGGTCATAAAAGGGATTAAAACTCAACTGTCTCATTTAGCAACAGAATGTTGGGCTCAATTGTGGTCATACGTTGAGGACTACCTGTGTAAGATTGTATCCCCTTAGCTGACTGTCATCTATTAGTGCCTCTCAGCAAATAATTTCAGGTGGATGTGCCCAAGTTTAGACACTAAGAAGGGTAAAGACCAGATTAAAATTTAAGTGGGAAATCACAAAGGTATTCCAGAACAGTAATTATGAAATTATTATGAATAATTATGAAAAGAAATTTGAATTGTCTTGGAAAAATAATCCTTGGAATACTGCATCCAATTTTGGTCGCCATGATGTTAAAAAGATGTTGAGACTCTAGAAAGAGTGCAGAGAAGAGCAACAAAGATGATTCCGGGACTGGAGGCTAAAACATATGAAGAACAGTTGCAGGAACTGGGTATATCCAGTTTAATGAAAAGAAGGACTAGGGGAGACATGATAGCAGTCTTTCAATATCTCAGGGGCTGCCCCAAAGAAGAGGGAGTCAAGCTATTCTCCAAAGCACCTGAGGGCAGGACAAGAAGCAATGGGTGGAAACTAATCAGGGAGAGAAGCAATTTAGAACTAAGGAGAAATTTCCTGACAGTGAGAACAATTAACCAGTGGAACAACTTGCCTCCAGAAGTTGTGAATGTTCCAACACTGGAAATTTTTAAGAAGAGGTTGGATAACCATTTGTCTGAAGTGGTGTAGGGTTTCCTGCCTAAGCAAGGGGTTGGACTAGAAGACCTCCAAGGTCCCTTCCAACTCCGTTACTCCTATTCTATTCTATTCTATTCTATTCTATTCTATTCTATTCTATTCTATTCTATTCTATTCTATTCTATTCTAGCCTGCTCCTTCCATTTTTCCATAGCAGAGAATATTTGTAGCTCAGGTTGAACTTTGAGGTTGAACAGACATACACTTCCTTATTGTTGAATAGAAAACTCTGTGGACACTTCTTGATTGACCAAAAGCCGGAAGACACGTTCATTCATATGGATGTATCCATATAGTCACTAGAAGTCAAGCCTCAAGTCGAGGAACTTCATTTTAGAGAGTTCAGAAAATTTCTACTTTAGTGCCCGGCTGGAGAAATGTTTAGATACTTCTCATTCGGTTGGCTTTTGAAAAATTCCTTAAAAGAAATTCAGGATTATGGTTCTTGCATGCCTATTTTATCAATTTATGTATATTCGCCCATCTCACAATTGCGACTCGAGTGTAAACATAGGACCAAAACCAATACAATCAACAAATAACAGTTTTATAGAGCCAGGTTGGTGCTGGCATTAAATGTGTGGGTTTAGAAAGCAGGAAACCGTGAGTTCTAGTCCTGCCTTAGGCATGAAAGCCATCTGGGTGACTTTGGGCCAGTTACTCTTAGCCTAATTCGCCTCACAGGGTTGTTGTGGGGAAAACAGGAGGAGGAGGAAGTATACATGTTCACCAAGTTGAGTTACTTACAAAGCACAATAAACATTTAATAAATAAAAATAACATAATGACATCTGATTTCTGTCTGAGCCAATAAGGTAAACACAGGTTGTACTGAGAGAATGTCATTGATGGGGTTACCCAACCTGGTCCCCATAATTGAAGAATATCCAAATCTTCAAGGAATTATGAAATGCCAAGAAGAAGGTCAACATTTGGAGGTAGGGTGTTCCGAAGGTCAGGGCTGGGATAGAGAGGGCATATATCTTAAATAAGGCCAGGTGGTATTGTTTCATGAGTGGGGCCAGGGGCAAATCCATTCCACACTTGGAATATTGCATCCAGTCTTGGTCGCCAGTATATTAAAAAAATGTTGAGACTCTAGAACAGGGGTCCTCAAACTTTTAAAACCGGGGCCAATTCACGGTCCCTCAGACTGTTTGGGCGGGGGGTAGACTGGCTGGGTGGTCATGTGACTGGGTGAACGTGGCCAATTTAGCAGTCCATTAAACAAATTAGGCTGCAACTGGTGCAGAATGTGGCCACGCGGGGGATTATGGGAGCGAGGGGGCGCTCCCATGTGACACCCCTCCTGCGCGAGCTGCATTGGCTTCCGGTGGTCTTCCGGGTGCGCTTCAAGGTGCTGGTTACCACCTTTAAAGCACTCCATGGCTTAGGGCCTGGGTACTTACAGGACCGCCTTCTGCCACCGATAGCCTCCCACCGGCCAGTACACTCCCACAGAGAGGGACTCCTCAGGGTGCCGTCGGCCAGACAATGTCGGCTGGCGACCCCCAGGGGGAGGGCCTTCTCTGTGGCAGCACCTGTCCTCTGGAATGACCTGCCCCCGGAGATACGTAGGATCCAAGATCTCTGTGCTTTTCACCGTGCCCTTAAAACTTTTTTATTTCATCAAGCTGGGCTGGCGTAATCGCCCCTTAGATATTTTCAGATATTTTTAACTGTAAATTGATTTTAGTTGGGGTGTTTTAAATTTATTGGGCCAGAATTTGTTTAATTGTTTTAAAAATTTTAAATTTTGTATGTGATGTTTTTATTCTTGGCTGTTCACTGCCCTGAGTCCAGCAGGAGAAGGGTGGTATAAAAATTTAATTAAATAAATAAATTTAAATTTAAATTTAATTTTAATTAATTTTAATTTAATTTAATTTAATTTAAATTAATTTTCCACCTGGTGATGGAAAGCAGGTTAGTGAAGGGATGTGGCTGCCTTGAGGGCGGGGGTGGGACTTCTATATGTGTGTATGTCTCTCCCTCAGCCGAAGAGGTTGTAGAAAAAATGCTTTTAAAAGTTAAAAAAAAAAGTTGGCCACGCCCATCCAGTCACATTACCCCCCCCCACCAAGCCACGCCCACAGAACGGTTACTAACAAATTTTAGATGTCACCCCTGCACCAAGCGATGTATGAAGACCTCCCCTCTTTCTTCGTGCAACCATTTCTCTGTAGCCTGCAAGCTTCTCTGACTTCTTGTGCTTCCTATAGCTCTCGAGACAACAAGAGGGCCTCTTCTTCTAAAGAAGCATTTTGAGCAGCCAAGATGCAGGCATCATCAAGGGACAGTCTTTGCCCTTGAGGAAATTAACTGGAGAATGTCTCTTTCCCCTGGAGATATGCAGGGAGTTTTTTTTTTTCCCCACCCAGAAATGGGATGGAGAATTGTGAGCAACGCAGCACTGCTGTGGCCGATGCATTCCTTACTTAATGTATGCATATTATTCTTTGAATGTCTAATGCATTCCATTTGCATAGCCTTATTTTTCTTAAGGCAACCTAACAAGATAGGTCAGGGCTACCTGTATATGTTGGGCAAAAGATGGTCTCAGGCAAGCCATCTAACCACTGTAATGCTTCCTTGAGTTCCTAACGCAGTCAAATGGAACATTCTTATTTCATCCTATCTCCGTGATGGCGAATCTATGGCATACGTGCCAGAGGCGGCATGCATAGGCCTCTCTGTGGGAGAATGTGCCGTCGCCAGCTGCTTTTCTGGTTTCTGGCGTGCATGTGCCCGCCGGCCAGCTGGTCTTCGTGGGTGCTGGAGCACCGGAAAGCAGCCTGAAAATGGCCCGAAAAATGGCCAAAACCAGCCAAAAAAACCCCAGCCCATTTTTGGGCCATTTTCAGGGCTATTTTCAGGTCATTTTTCAGATCATTTTTCAGATCGTTTTCAGGCTGTTTTCAGGGCCATTTTTGGTTTCCGGGGCTCCGGGGCGCACATGTGTTCCGGTTTGGGCACTCAGTGCCAAAAATGTTCGCCATCCCTGTCCTATCTTATGCCTTTATTCATTCTTTTAAAACCTTATTTGCGATATTTTTTCCTCCCTGTGTTTGTACAAAGGGACACATTGACAAGACTCGCAAACCGGTGGGTTGCATGCATTCCCTTTTAACCAGGGGTGGGTTCTACTTACCTTTACTACCGGTTCGCAACGAGATCGTGCGCGATGATGGGAAGCTTCTGCTCGTACGCAGATCGCCGATGACAACATCCGGGGCGGTGGGCGGAGCCTCCTGCCGGTGTTATTATCGGTTCTTGCGAACCGGTCCGAACCAGGGGCAATCCACCACTGCTTTTAATCCAATAGTTTTAAATTAAAATAGTAAAACCGGACCTGCTTTGATTTATTCTGCCCTTAGGCCTTTTTTTTTTTTTTTAATTTGATTTATATGCCACCCTTCTCCGCAGACTCAGGGCGGCTTACAATGTGTTAAGCAATAGCCTTCATACTTTTGTATATTTATACAAAGTCAGCTTATTGCCCCCACAAACTGGGTCCTCAATTTACCTACCTTAGAAAGGATGGAAGGCTGAGTCAACCTTGAGCCTGGTAAGATTCAAACCTGCAGAAATTGCAGGCAGCTGTGTTAATAACAGGGTGCATTAAACCACTGTACTACCAAGGCCTTAATGACATTAAGGAAGAAGCTAACAAATTTGCAGGTTTTTTTTTTTTAAAAAAAAAAACCCGCCGGTAGCCTCCCAAATGACTAACGCTGAGTTTAACTGTAATCCTGCGGAGGTGTCACAACGCTGAACAGACTTAAGGGATGTATTAAAGCTGGCGAAAGACATTGCACAGATCTCCTGGTGAAATCTTCACGGATGTTGAAAGATTCCGAATCGCAGATTAGATTGATGTCGTCTTAAAAGCACCGACATTTGCTGGCATAGTCTGATGATTATTCTGAGTTCCGAGAAGAAGGTATATCAAAATGTCAATTACCACTTGACCTCCTCAGCCAAGGAAAAGGCCTGTGTAAACTCTCTCACTCTGTTTCATTCTGTGATTAAGCATCAAAACATTTCCATGTTAGATAATTATTGCTTTTAAAATCACAGAAAAAGAAAAAAACAAAACAAAAGATAATTATAATACAAATACTGTACATACGTTCTCAAAGAAAAAAAAAGCAATCTATAAAAACTGCTTTAAAAACTGAAAAAAATACAAAGAAAAAAAGAAACAGAATATATTGTTACAATAGCTACACCGGTTATTACTATATATACTTACCTAATGTAAATATTATTCAAGGCTGTATATATTAATTTCCAACACACTTATACAACTATTATTCTTTTTTGACCTATGATAGTTTGTATAAATGAGTTCCATATTTCATTTGTCCAAACAGGGTCTATGTACATCTGGATAACTTTAAAATTCAGTAGAGTTCAGTGTTAAAAAACACATATAACTGTGCTCAAGCTTTGGATGAAATTATGGAATTTTGCCTGATCTTTTCTTGGGTTTAATATTAACCTTGGACAGAGGATTCTATTGTCTCTTCCACTCACATTTATCAGGTTGAGGAATCCATTGGAGAGGCATATACAAACCCATTCAAATTATTTTGTAAATTAGACAAATAGAATTTGTATAAGGGTATTATTAAATATGTATAAAAATGTGAGTAATAGTGGAAAGCTAGAATTAAGCCATTTGAGATTAGACAAAGGCAGGATATATTTTAATGAGAACTACAAGGATTGAAGGATTGGAAAAACAACAATATGAAATGGATATACACTAAATACTTGAAAGAAATTACGATTGATACTAGACGTGCATACGGAAATATGAAATGAAAAAAAAAGGGAAGGACCACGGCTTCGATTACTAGAGTGATAGGTGAAGGGGGAAAAAAAAGGGGGGCTAAAAGAGAAGTAGAAATAAGAGAGGGGGAAATAGTAAGAATAGATATTAAGATGATATAATGTACGGAAGAACTACGAGAAGATTTAGAATTGAAGGATGATAGTAGAAGTTATGTGTTAGTAAAATTAGAAATAAAAATGAAAAGTAATACTATCATATTTATTTGTATTGAAATGTATGATACCCAGGTATCTAACCATTCACGCAATGAGCTGTATAAGAATAAAAAAATAAAAAACTTTTTTTTAAAAAAACCATTCAATTTTCTTTCAAGGAATAGTTGGGTTGACTTGGCTTTCAATATTACACCTCTTGTCTGGAGGAAGAATAATGTGGTGTTCATTCCTATTGTAAAGTTTAAAGTATTTAGATAACTGGGAGATTTATATTCATTCATTCATTCATTTATTCAAGTATTCATTCATTCAGTTATTCATTCATTCATTCAATTTAGTGGCTGCCTGACTCCAGCCAACTCTGGATGGCCTCAGAACAATAGCAGAACATAAAAACAACAACAACAACAAAGTGGAACAAAATACAAAATAACTACAAAATAATTATGAGATGGCAATCCAAGCATTCCATTTCCGGACTTCTGGTACTTCCGGTAGGGCCATTTTTCGCCCTTCCAGAGCCTCCATGCGATCCCTGTACTTACCTGGCGTCCAAAATGGGTCGCATGAAGGCTCTGGGGAGGGGTGGCGTGGACAAGGCCAGCCAAAAATCAGCTGGCCGGCACGAATGCATGCACTGTGGAACTGACCTAGGGCAATAGCTCGCATGCCCGCAGAGTTGTTTTCGCGTGCCATCTGTGGCACGCGTGCCATAGGTTCGGCCCCACGGCCTTAGACAATTTCAGACAAAATCTAGTCAAGGCAAGATTGCCACGATGTCCAAGGGATCGTCTTCTAGAAATAAGGAGAAATTTTTCTGACAGTGAAAGCAATCAACCAACGGAACCGAAGTTGACTTCGGAAGTTGTGGGAGTTTCATCACTGGAGGCTTTCAAGAAGAGACTGGACTGCCATTTGTCAGAAATGGTGTAGGGTCTCCTGCTTGGGCAGGGGGTTGGACTAGATGACCTACATGGTCCCTTCCCATTCATGTTCATCCGTAATCCTCCTTTGCACGACACCTCCAAAACCCATCTGTTTTCAATGAGCCGAATGGCAACTGGCAAGCTGACAATACAGAGGAATGTTTGGCACGGGCATAGTCTCCGTCGTTGGGGCGATTGTGCTACACTAGGCAAGAGGTGAGAAGTGGGTTTTCTGGGCAAGTTTGATGCTTGTGGGAGAGGGGGGCAGGAAGGATGGTTGCTTCTTGCATCCTTAATAGCCTCACCTGTCTGTCAGCCTTGCCCGCAACCCAAACCTCAGCCACCACTTGCTTGCTTTTCTCCTCTGGCCCAGGACGTCTCCAGTGACACAGGGCAGGGAATGTAAAGAATGTGGAAGGGAGAGGCTATTTCTGGTTGAAGCAGAGAGGGAGGGGGGGAACACACACACACTCTCTCTTTCTTTCCCTCTCTCTCTCTGTCTCTCTCTCTCTCTCCTGTGCCTGGGATGTAGGAACCTGTTTGATGCCCTGCAGGGTAGAAGCACCCTCCCATTTTGTCAGCCTTCCCTCCCATAACAAGGCTGGGCCCCAAGCTGAGATTGTCTGTGCGCTTTGCCCAGTGCCCTCCCTGCAGATCCGCTCACAGCGACGGAGGACGGAGGCTGCTGCATGCTTTAAAAGGTGTCTCCGCAGAAGGAAATCCACCCGTGTTGCTTCTACCGTGGTAAGTCTCCTTCGGTTCTTGCTGGGCAGGCAACAATCCTTTGGGGAAACAGGAGAAGGGGGCCCGCTTTTCCTGCAGGCTCATCCAGGGGTTCAAGGGTGCTGAACTGCTTCCCAAACAAAGAAAGAAAGAAACAAATAGTAACAGAGTTGGAAGGGACCTTGGCGGTCATCTAGTCCAGCCCCTTGCTCACGCAGGAGACCTATGCTAGGGATTCGAACTGCTGAACTGCCGACTTTTCTGATCGACAAGCTCAGCCACTGAGCCACTTAGCCAGGCTCCCCATGCCAGATGTGGATAGGCTAGGTTGGGATGAAGGGGAAGGACCAAGAAATCTTGCTTTGCAATCCCCAACTCCTTTTTTCTCCCACCCACCCCTCTCCTCTACAACCATCACGACCTACTAATGAAGTAACGGAGTTGGAAGGGACCTTGGAGGTCATTTAGTCCAACCCCCTGCTCACGCAGGAGACCTGCAATAGGGATTTGAACCGCCGAACTGCTGACCTTTCTGATCGATAAGCTCAGCGTCTTAGCTACTGAGCCACCTAATCAGGCTATTCAAGTAATGAGAAGTTACACTGATTTGGTTTGACATAAGTGAAACGAAAGGATTGATTCCCGATAAGAATATATCTATCTATGAATTGCTCTTTTCTTGACCAGTGCTGTACAGGTACTTTCTTCCATGCATCCAAAATAGTGTTTACTGTGGAAGGTAGAAGAGTTTTGGAAAAGGAAGAGTTTTCCGAAGAGTGTTTCCACGGCTCTTACGCACTTATTGTACAAGTGGGTTTAGAATCAAGGTGAATCCCTGGTGATTTGGAGTAAATCCACAATCTTTGCTGTTTCAAGGGGGAGCAAATCATCCGCTCAGAACTCAGAAGCCTTAAATGCTAAGGTTGGTTTGTCTTATCCCGAATTTCCATTCTCTTTGTGCATTTCAACGTTTTGTGCTAGCAACTCTGACCCATCTGAAAAGTGCTTTTCAAAAGGCAACCGGACTTCTTTTTTGGGGAAGGTTTTTTTCCCCCTTGAAAATCTTTCGCTTCTCATCCAAGAAGCTTCTACAATTTTACTTCGTTCTGTATTTAAATGCATGGGTGCAAACCTGTTTGCTCCAGATCTTCAGATATGGAATCGTTTTCTTTTATTTTCTTCTTGCATCCAGCAATTTTTCCCCCCCCACCAACGGACACGAGATGAGTGAAATCTTTGTCTCGGGATTCTTCTAAAAGCTGACCGATTCTCCAAAATTAATGTGCGGATTGCCCCGTTTTGCTTTGCTTTTTTGAGTGTCTGTCAGTTGGGCAGCTCTTGGTAAAATAGAGTTTCTGTGCTAAAAAGTGATAAAATGTACCCCTGTAGATAGGCAGAGCTTGGCATGGTTTCCTCAGCTGGGCGTCTTCCCTCTTCTCTTTGGCAGCTTTATACTCTGCCCATGCTCCAAGAACATCTGTCAGAGGGCTGAGAAATGCAAGCTTGTTCTCAGAAACCACATGAAGAGAATGTTGATTTTTAAAGTAACCGGTGCAACAGAGATCTGTGCCAAATCTTTTATGAAACTCCTCCTTATGAAGGCATTCACTAATTTTTTTTTTTTTAATTTTCCTGAATCCAAGTCCTGGGCCTTTAATAACTGCACCACAAGCAGAAATTAAAGGAAACAAAACTCCCCAAATCCTTGGTTATTACACGCTGCTGACCTTTGCGTTTTTTTTCTTTTCATTCGGCTTATTTTTTTATTTTTGCAACAGCCCTGTGAGGAAGGTGAAGAGGGGAGATAGTAGTCTTTTACTTATAACTTACTCAGTCAACAACTGCTTGACGTTACAATGGCACTAAATCAAGTGACTTGGGACTGGGTCTTGTATTTAGGATTATTGCAAGCATCCCCCATTAGGTCATGTGATCAAAATTCAGGAACTTGGCAAGCATCATATTTACGATGGTTGCAGAGTTCCGAGATCATGTGATCGTTGCTATTGGTAACCTTCGCAGCTGAACCCCTGACAAGCAAAGTCAACGGCGGAAACCAGATTCGTTTAATGACTGCGTGGTTCAATTAACAGCCATAGTGATTCGTTTAAACCAGGGCAGGGGTGAAATCTGCTTACCTTCCTTACTGGTTCGGAAGTGCATGCGCTGTGCGTGCAGACCCTCTGCACATGCACAAAACCTTCTGCGCATGCGCAGAGGGTAAAAAAACACGTTACTTCCTGGTTAAAACCAGGAAGTAATGACATGGACGGAGCCTTACGCCACCATCGCTAACGGTTCTCCGAACCACCGGCCACAATCGCTACTGGGTTGCCCGATCCGGTCTGAACCGGGAGCATTTCACCCCTGAACTAGGGGTGTCAAACTCAATTTCATCGAGGGCCACATCAGGATTGTGTTTGAACTTGGAGTGCTGGGGGGTAGCATGGCCAGCTCGATGTCACATGTCAAGGCTTTGTTTTTGGCCGCGATGACCTCCTGCAGCTCTCTGCCAGCGAAAATGGAGCTTGGTGCCGTGCGCGGCCTTCCTGAGCTTAGTTTTTGCTGACAGAGGGCTGAAGGAAGTCTTTGTGGCCAAAAATGGAGCCCAGGCAGGCCAAGCACCATTTTTGCTGGCAGAGGCACCGTTGGCCGGTTCTTCACTGTTTCCAAGGCAGCCCCGCGGGCCAGATCTAAGCACCTTGAGTTTGACACCCCTGGTTTAAACACTGTGGCAAAAAAGTTGAAAAATTGGGCGCAACTCAGTTAAAACTGCTTTGCTTAGCAGCAGAAATTCTGCCCCAATTTTGGTGGTAAGTCAAGGACTACCTGTATCTGGGATGGTTGGAAGGTGAGAAATATGCCTGACTCGGTGGCTCAGTGGCTAAGACACTGAGCTTGTCGATCAGAAAGGTAGGCAGTTCATCGGTTCGAATCCCTAGTACAGGTTTCCCGCCTGACCTCCAAGGTCCCTTCCAACTCTATTACTGTTACTGAGTTTCTGAGCTGATTGAGGTCATGATGATGCTGTTCCTTCATCTTCTACTCTCCCCTATCTTGATGTTCACCAAATGTGTTAGCCGACCAACTTCTGTAATTGGCAGTCAAAGTGGACAATGGTTCATGATATCACCCGTTCTATATCATTTTTCCGTTTACAAATGCCATCGTGATGAGTGTCGTGCTTATGCCATTCACCTGTGACTTAGCTGCATGACAGTTGAGCGTTTGGGATATCAGTAGAACAAGTTCCACTTCTCTTTGTGTGTTTGAGAGGGAGTTGTGGACTTCCACAGCTTGTGCCCCACCCAATGGCTCTTGTCCATCAAGTTTACTTCGCTCCTGTTTTGGAATGGAGTGAATGTTTGCAGAAATGAGAGTCTTGCTTCCGGGATGGTTCTGAGCAGTCTTCTCAGGGACCAACTCAGGTTTTCAGCTGACCACAAATCCAATTGGATGTTGCCTGGATTTGTCAACTTGGTGACCTGTGAAGCTCTGTGAACCTTGTGAAATAAATCATCTGTCCAGGTGATTTGTAGTCATCGAGGATTGATCCATATTCTCTAATTTCTTGACTGTTTTGACTTCTACTACCCAGAGATTGGCTCAATTTTAGAGTTATTCTGTGGATGTCAGATCCCAAGTCCTCCTACCTTATTTCTTTCCAAGATGCCTTTGAATTAAAAAAGAATAATATCTTCTCCTCAAGCAGCTGGCTTTGGCTCCAATGATTTTCGAAAACTATCAACCCATCTTCAGTCTTCTGTTTCTGGAGAAGGTTGTTGAAAAGGGGCTCAGCCTGAAGCTGATCAGAACCTTGAAGGAAATAGATTGTCTAGACGAGTGATGGCTAACCTTTTTGCTGTCGCGTGCCAAAAGCGGGGGGAGTAAGGCTCCCCCATAGCCCACCCCCCCTGCACATGGGTGTGTAACTCCCCTGCACTCTCCCCGTTTTTGGCACGTGATGGCAAAAAGGTTACCGGTGGGGCCGCAGGCCCGTTTTTTTTTTTTTTTTTTTGAAATATTTTTTTAATTTATTTTTAAACATCTTAAACATAAAATACATCTTTTAAGGGCAAAGGTTTGGTCTGGTATTGAATAAGTACAGTTGCTCACACTTCTTTAACCAATTTGATTCCAAATCTCATCCATTTACAGCTTTAAAAAGTAAATCAAATCAACATTTTTTTAAAATCATACATTCTAACATCTTATTCTAAACATTTAGCATTCTATTGTATCACCATAAATCTTAAATCCCAAATAAACACAGCTCCTTTTTATATACAATCTTTCATTTCCAAATAAACACCATCTTAAATTTTTTCCATTTTATTAATCAAAGTTCCATATATGTTCCTTAATCATAAGACCCATTTCATCAAATCTATGTTTTAACCTCTACTGAATTGCAATTTCCTTTATCTTATCATGAAATACACTTCTCATTTTACATAGAATCACTTCAAGATCAGTTCACATTATTACTCATTCCACGTTTCCATCCATACTTTTATCTAGTTCCCAGCCTACTTAAATTTAATTGTTTAATTGTTTAATTGTTTTCCAGCGTATTCTCCATTACTCCTAGATCTATTATCTTGCTGGTTCACAACTGAATTAGCTGTTTTCCAGCATATTCTCCTCCACTCCTCACTGATTACCAGCATATTCTCCGCCACTCCTAAATCTATCATTTAGCTGGTTCACAGCAAACAGTTTTCCAGCATAATTTCCTCCATATCTCCTGCTCATTGCCAGCATTATCTCCTCCACTCTTAAATCTATTTGTCACTGATTACCAGGATGCTTTCCTCCACTCCTAACTCTATTTGTTTGGCTGGTTCACAGAATTTTAATTTTAACTGTTCTCCAGCATAATATCATCCACTCCTTCCGCTGATTACCAGCATAATCTCCTCCACTCCTGACTCTATTTATTTGCAGCAGGCCCATTTTTTGCCTTCCCCAGGCTCCAGAAGCTTTCTTGGAGCCTGGGGAGGGCGAAAATGGCCTCCCCCCACCAGAGGCCCTCCAGAGGCCGGAAACGGCCCATTTCCCAACTTCCGGTAGGCCCAGAAGGCCTGAAAATCAGCTGGCCAGCGTGCACATGCGTCCTGGAGCTGAGCTAGGGCAACTCTCTGGTGCTCACAGATATGGCTCTGTGTTCCACCTGTGGCACACATGCCATAAGTTCGCCATCATGGGTCTAGACCCATTTCAATCAGCTTTCAGGACTGGATTTAGTAGTGAGACAGCTTTGGTTGTGATAATTTATGACCTATGATGGAGCCAGGATAGTGATGGTATATTTGTGCTTCTTGATCTCTTAATGGCTTTAGATATCATTGACCAAGCTATCCTTCTGAATTGACTCTATGGGTTGAGGATTGAGGGAACTATTCTACAGAGGTTGGTCACACCATGTTGTGGTGTGGTCACACCATGTTGCATCTGGTATGACCACAGCATGTTGTATCAGGGAGCTAAGAAGTTAGTCTACTTTATGGTGCCTTCAACATCTCCCTAACCTTAAGAGACTCCATGTTCTCCTTCTCTGCATTCATTAACAAAGCCCACAAGGCAGTCATTCAGATGTCATAAAAATAGGTGCCCAGTTAGATGTCCAACCACTACTGTGGTTCAAAAACTAAGTAGAGTTGGATCAAGTTAATAGTGAATGGAAGAGTATCAGGAAATACCAGAGCTGTAGTAGACTGAAGCAGGTGACTGTAAAAATATATTGGAAAAAGAGAATGGTGAAGTACTTCCATATTGTTGCCCAAGAAGACTTCATGGATGTATTCATGAAATCACTAGAAGTTAAGTCTGATTTAAAAGAGTTTAACTGTCAGGGTTCTGATGGATGCCCTAATTAAATCATGAGCCTGAAGCCAAGCTTCAAAAGAAATCCAGTTATTTATTAGGAGTTTCATGTCGGCATGTTCCCAAGTGAAGCCAGCTCTGGCCCCACATAATTTACGGCCCCAATCATGACCCTGTTTACCTCCTCCCCCCAGGTGTGTCATCAATCACATTCACCAACGAAGCAGTTTCACGGGTTGTAGAGATCATTCCCCTTCGGCCGCTGTAAGGAACCTGGGATACAGCCTTGAGAGAGATAAGTCTGGAATGTGCATCTGTCTTTGACTGCCATGCCATTCCATCAGTTTCCCATCCCCCCTTTCCTATGGCAACTCGAAAGCAGGCCAGGGATGCGTTGCGAGTTGACATTTACCCTCACCCAGAGGTGGGTTTCAGCAGGTTCTGACTAGTTCTGGAGAACTGGTAGCAGAAATTTTGAGTAGTTCAGAGAACCGGTAGTAAAAGTTCTGACTGGCCCCACCCCCATCTATTCTCTGCCTCCCGAGTCCCAGCTGATTGGGAGGAAATGGGGATTTTACAGTATCCTTCCCCTGGAGTGGGGTGGGAATAGAGATTTTACAGTATCCTTCTCCTGCCACCCCACCAAGCCATGCCACGCCCACCAAGCCACACCCACAGAACCGGTAGTAAGAAAATTTGAAACCCACCACTGCCCTCACCTAAATATGGCTACCCAAGCTAAGGTTGTACGTGTTCTGTGAGAGGTCCATTTGTGGAAGAAAAACAATTAAGCATTACTCAGTACCTCATTTTATTTCAGTGAAAGTTTGTGGGGAAAGGTTATTGCTCAGTAAGAGCATCCTTATATTCGGAAGGTCCCAGGTCCAGATTGGGCTGAGAAAGGCTGTTGTCCTGGCAACTGGGAAAGTCATGGAAGTTTGCCTTTACATGGGACAACTGCAGTGAGATGCTCAAAGATGGAAAGGTTTGACACACTAACCGGAATGGTTGGTGGAGGTGATGGAACTTGCAGAGATGGCTAAATTGACTTCCTTGATTAGAGGAAAGACAATTGTTGCTTAGTACAAACCCTTTGTAGACTTTTTTTTTTTTGCATGAAACAGTAAAAAGGGATTTATGATTTGTGGTTTTGATGATTAGGGGTAAAAAAAGTTAATAGAAAAATGTGGGTCTTTTTGTTAATAATATAATAAGAGATAATTTTATAATTATACTTGATTTTCTGCAAAGAAAATTGGCAGCTTCTATTTCTTCTTCTCTCCTCTCCTCTCCTCTCCATTACTCTCCTTTCTACTCCTCTCCTCTCGTCTCCACTCCTCTCCTCTCCACTACTCTCCATTACTCTCCTCTCCACTCCTCTCCTCTCCTCTCCATTACTCTTCTCTCCACTCCTCTCCTCTCCACTCCTCTCCTCTCCATTACACTCCTCTCCACTCCTCTCCTCTCCACTCCTCTCCTCTCCATTACTCTCCTCTCCTCTCCTCTCCACTCCTTTCCTCTCCTCTCCTCTCCACTCCTCTCCTCTCCACTACTCTCTATTACTCTCCTCTCCACTCCTCTCCTCTCCTCTCCTCTCCACTCCTCTCCTCTCCTCTGTTCTTTTTATTCTGAAATTAGTCTCTGTTAGCTTTTAATGTTCCCTTTTATATATAAAGAAGGTTGCTGTCTCAAAATCTTCAGACAAATGCAGCTCAACCATTCCCAATTGTGTATCCTCAGAACATCACACCAAAGCAACTATCACCTCCTTCGCAGCAACTGGACACAGTATCTATAATTTTTTTTTTTTTTAAAAAAAATCTGTTATGACCATCAACAGCAAATGCAGGGGGGAATTCAAGGCTTGGAAAATTGGCATACATAACATTTGAAAAAGGTGAACCAGGTGGCAAACTATAAAAGATTTGTTAAATTAAGTCACAATAGCCCAGGATCTTCACCTGGCACAATGTCTGAATCTAGCAAGTTGTGGTTATAAACCATCCTTTATATCTTGGCATGGCCACTGTGGCTAATTCTAAAAGCAGTGACGAAAGCTTCGTTTAATGTCTTGCACAAACTTAGGCGTTATCGTTTACAAATCATGGGTTTTGTCTCAAAAGGCTGTTTGACCTGAGTCAGTTTGGACACATTCATTCATGTGCCATGTGTAATGTGTTTAGCCGTATTTCTCTTCGGTGTGGAGCAATTCCTGGAACGGGGAAGACAATGAGGAAGTCAATGTAATTTAAAATCATTTGCAAGTAGATTCATTGCTATATGTTGTTTCAATCTCCTCCATTAGAATAATGTAGATAGGAGAAAGAATATGGAAATAGCACGTGCAGGTCAAAGGAATGCATTACGTCAGCAAGGAGAAAAGAGAGAAAGACAGAGAGGGAGACAGAGGGAGAGAAACCAACCTACCTAACTCAGGCAATTTATTTATTTATTTGGAAAATTTATATGCCTCACTGATGTTGATTCAGGGCGCCTTCATTACAGCAATAAAACCCCAAACCTAATAAGCCCCCTCACCCAATGCAATATTTGGGCATGAGAGCAGTGCCATCACTCTCAGCTAGCGATTTGTTTGAATGCCCGTTTCCCCTAATATCCAACTTGAAATGATTCCTCAAATTGATTTTGCAAACTGATGTGAGCGGTCAACCGAAACAAGGTTTTGAATTGTGAGTCAAAGTATACCTGATGCTGCGGTGGCTCAGTGGCTAAGACGTTGAGCTTGTCGATCAAAAGGTCGGCAGTTCAGCGGTTCGAATCCCTAGTGCCGCGTAACGGGGTGAGCTCCTGTTATTGTCCCAGCTTCTGTCAACCTAGCAGTTCGAAAGCACGTAAAAAAATGCAAGTAGAAAAAATAGGGACCACCTTTGGTGGGAAGGTAACAGTGTTCTGTGCGCCTTTGGCGTTTAGTCATGCCGGCCAGATGACCATGGAGATGTCTTTTGACAGCGTTGGCTCTTCGGCTTTGGAACGGAGATGAGCACCGCCCCCTAGAGTCAGGAACGGCTAGCACATATGTGGGAGGGGAACCTTTACCTTTACCTTATGCTAGATTGGTCCAGGGAAGTCCAAGAAAATCTATCATGAGCAAGTAGCTCTTTGACAGTCCAGGTGGAAAGAAAATCTTCCAGTTCTATTGTGATCAGGAATCAGTGACCTCAAATGTTGCTCAATTGCAACTCCAAGTAGCTTCAGCCAGGAGGACTAATGGCTGAAGTTCAGCAATATCTGGAGGTCCATATATTCCCAGGATCTATGGTAGAACCTGAATTATGAATCTTCTGATCACCTACCACGTATCTTAATATGCCCAGGTGTTTATATTGCAATAAGGCATAATTTGCTTTGACCATGCCACCTGCTGAGCCTTAAGCCATGTTTTCCCATCCACCGTGGCTTGACTCAGACAAGTCACTCTGTTAAAAATCAAACAAGGCATAGCTCACCATAATATATGGACTCGAATCATGCATGATTCAATGCTTCCTTTAGTTCAACACTGCCAAGTGCAATTAATAATGGAGTTGCAAGTCTTGAGTAAGGCACTTTCTTGACTGTGCTATCCAATTCCCTTCTCTGGAATTTGAATTGAGGGTTTTGTTTATGAATACAAAGTACCGTGCAAGCTTTGGTATCAACTTATGGATATTCTGTTTGTGTGGATGTAAATGAGGGTGGAGGGATTTCTTCCTAAGGCAAAATGCAACCAGGATGATCTTATAGGCTTAATGCTTCTTCTTGTAATCCCCAACTCTCCCAACTCTTAATGTTTCCTTCTATTTCTGTAAACAGGATGGATCACCAATTCTAGAGGGGATTACTGTGCTCCTAATTACTACTTTTGTGTGGTTGTTTATGCTTGGCTGATTTAATTGGCCAAATGAGCATTTATCATATCTCTTTCATTCATTTATGCTGCTCCAGACCATCCTCTGGAGTCCATTTAAGCTCACGCCGACTGCTTCAGTGACTCCATCCAGCCACCTCGTTCTCGGCCGTCCCTTTCTTCTTTTGTCCTCAATCTTTCCCAGCATTAGGCTCTTCACCAGTGAGACCTTCCTTCTCATTAGGTGGCCAAAGTATTTGAGTTTCATCTTCAGGATCTCTTCTAAAGAGCAGTCAGGGTTGATCTCCTCTAGGACTGACCAATTTGATCACCTTGCAGTCCAAGGGACTCGTGGAGTCTTCTCCAGCACCAGAGTTCAAAGGCCTCAATTCTTTGGCGTTCAGCCTTCCTTATGGTCCAACTTTCACACCTAGATATATACAAGGATGAAATGTTGTTAGAGAGGCCAGCAGCTTTGATAGCTTTTAAACACATCTAGAAGGTCAGGATTTGTTTTCAATTCAAGTCCAATAAATAAATAAGTAATTCTGGAAGGACCTCCGATCGAAGAAAGCTGCCAAAAGTTATTGCATTACGTTCTTGATTCAATTATCTTTCCATTGATATATAACTTTATGGTACTACTCTAAAAAAAAGTGGTGTTATTAGCTAGTTTTAGAAAATACATTTTTCCCAAAAGGTTTCCACAATTTTGGCCATTATTGTACACCAAACTAAAAAAGAGTATAGTACAGTACAATATTTGTAGTTCATTGACTTGTAGAAACCAGGCCTCACATTAGACCAGTGGTGGGTTGCTCCCGGTTCAGATCGGTTCTATAGAACCGGTAGTAAAACCAGAGGGAGGTTCCGTCCACCCACCCTGATGTCATCAAAACGCTTTTGCGCGTGCCCCCGTTGCAAACTGGTAGTAAAGGTAAGTAGAACCCACCCCTGCACTAGACCTTAGCGTATCTTATTTCTTGGCCCAAAATATATTATGTAACACAACTGCTATGCCTTGTTAACTTGGATTTCCCCACCCTCCTTATGCTGATCTATGACCGTAATAAAGATTTTATTTGATTTACTTTATTGTCAATCAATTCCTAAGATAAATCAGCCATTAAGAGTACAGGAGCTTCTTTCTAGTAACCCAGTTACCGGAACTATAAGTGTCATGTAATCTGAAAATTACCTCATTGATATAGAAATGGAAACTGAGTAAGAAAACAAAAACAAGAAAAACCCAAGGTATATTTTCTCTTAATAAATTTTTGAATAAATTTAGAGACATTCTGATGATCCAATGGTAGACAAACTTCTTCAACCTGCTGTGCAGGTTGAGGCAGCCACAGGGCCTCCTTCCTCATTCAGTAGAAGAATCTGTTGAATAACAATTTAGAATTAATTGTAAGTAACAACAATAATTGCTCTGAGCAGTAGTGGGGTGAGGCACATCAGGAGGTGTTAGCACAGGCAGAGAATTTACCAGTTGTAAAACAACTACAATAGTCTTAGAAATGGAACTTCTGTCCAGGGGTGAAATTCAGCAGGTTCTGACAGGTTCTGGAGAACCGGCAGCGGAAATTTGGAGTAGTTTGGAGAACTGGCAAATACCACCTCTGGCTGGCCCCAGAGTGGGGTGGGAATGAAGATTTTGCAATATCCTTCCCCCAGGAGTGGGGAAGGAATGGGGATTTTGCAGTATCCTTCTCTTGGAGTGTGGAGGGAATGGAGATTTTGCAATATCCTTCCCCCAGGAGTGGGGAAGGAATGGGGATTTTGCAGTATCCTTCTCTTGGAGTGTGGAGGGAATGGAGATTTTGCAGTATCCTTCCCCTGCCATGCCCACCAAGGCACACCACACCCTCCAAGCCATTCCCACAGAACCAGTAGTAAAAAAAAAAAAAGAAGCTATGCCTACTATTGAAGAATGGACTTTGAAGATGGCCAGTTTTGCAGAGATGGCGAAGATTTCAGCATATTTAAAAGATCGCTCACAAGAGACTTATGTATGGGAGTGGAAAAAGTGGATAGATTATGTGCAGAATAAATATCAAACTAGGAAATATCAGATAGCTTTTAACTGAAAGTATTATATAGGGATAGAATAATAGAATTTTGTGAAGATGTGAAAAATATACAGGGGGTGGAGGGGTTGAAGTTTTATAAAAAGGGGATTCTGATTTGGATTATATTTTGTGGAAGTCCGGGGGGAGGGAGGGGAGGGCTAGTGGGGGTTAGGGAGGGTTAGGGAGGGTGGGGAGGGGAATTGGGGAGAAAATGTAATTGTAAAACTTTTTCAATTAAAAAAAAATGAGAATTTCATCACTGCTCTAAATGTTGACCTTCTTCTTGGTATTTCATAATTCCTTTAATTTCTTGGCTGCAGTCCCCATCTGTGGTGATCTTGGAGCCCACTAGTGACTTTCCTAGCATGGTCTCGCCATGACTTTTATTTTGGCACAGAGAGGGTTGGCTGGATGGGGCGAGAAGAAAGTCATTAGTTGAAAAACCTGGATTCCAAAAACTGGAATGCCACACCTGGAGATAAAAATCTTAATTAGAAGGAAAAAATTGAATCTTTATTAATTGGGCTTGGAGGACTTTCTTACACCCACTTAAAAGGAGAAGCCGATATATGTATATAAGGGACGTGGTGGCTCAGTGGCTAAGACGCTGAGCTTGTCGAAAGTTCAGCAGTTCGAATCCTAGCGCCGCGTAATGGGGTAAGCTCCTGTTACTTGTCCCACCTTCTGCCAACCTAGCAGTTCGAAAGCACATAAAAAATGCAAGTAGAAAAATAGGGACCACCTTTGGTGGGAAGGTAACAGCGTTCCGTGCACCTTTGGCATTTAGTCATGCCGGCCACATGACCACGGAGACGTCTTCGGACAGCGTTGGCTCTTCAGCTTTGAAACGGAGATGAGCACTGCCCCCTAGAGTCGGGAACAACTAGCACATATGTGCAAGAGGAACCTTTAACTTATATATGTATATATGTCTCTGTGTTCAATCTACACATGTTCTCATTGAGATGCTTACTTTTTCCGCACAGCACACTCCAACTGACATTTCAATCTTGGGTTTATCACCAGTATTTCTGGCCTTACGTTGTGGAATAACAGGATAAGCATTGAGGGATAGCCAAGAAAATCGTTGAATTCTCAACGTTCAAAAGCTGCAATGACTTGAGGATCTACCAAGAGTTGTTAATTCTACTTGTAATATTGAGAGGTGAGATAAGCTTTAAAGAAGTGAAAAGAAGGACTAGGGAATGACATGATAGCAATATTCCAATATTTGAGGGGCTGCCACAAAGAAGTAGGGGTGGGGTCAAGGGTGGGTTCTAAATTTTTTTACTACTGGTTCTGTGGGCGTGGCTTATTTTGTGAACGTGGCTTGATGGTCATGTGACAATTCTTTAGGATTTAGCAGAGGTACTGGTCTACCAGGCTTTTAACTGCTTGCAGAGTTGTACCGATCTACCCATTTATTTTTGGAGGCACCCATCTACCCATTCGTTTTTCAAGCGTCCTGGTCTACCCATTTGTTTTTGGAGGCACCGGTCTATCATCACACTGCCTGTTAACACTGATCAGCTGTAGGGCAGTGTGAAGCGGGGCTTCAAAGGGCCACCCTACAGAGTTTAAACAGTTTTTTTCCTTCTAGCCATCAGCTGGGACTCGGGAGGCAGCAATAGATTGGGGGCGGGGCCAAATAAAAGGTAAGAATAACACGGGGGCGGTGGGGGCAGGAGAGCCCAGGTCTCAAACAAAGAGAACTGGTTCGGTGATGTCATATCGTCACCACTACTGGCTCGGTGGAACCAGGCCGAACCAGGAGGAACCCATCACTGGATGGGGTCAACCTAATCTCGAAAGCACCTGAAGGCAAGATAAGAGACAATGGACTAATCAAGGAGACATCCAACTTAGAACTAAGGCAAAATTGTCTGACAGTGAGAACAATAAACCAGTGGAATGCTTGCCTCCAGAAGTTATGGGTGCTCCATCATTGGAGGCTTTTAAGAAGAGACTGGATAGCCACTTATCTGAAATGTTAGAGGGCAGTGATGGCGAACCTTTTTGAAACTGAGTGCCCAAACCAGGACGTGCATGCATGCGTTTGCTGGAGCACCGGAAACCTGAAGACCAGCTAACCAGTGCATATGCGTGTGCCAGCCACCTGGTCTTTGGGTTTCCGGTGTGCACATGTGCCCCAGCCAGCTGGTCTTTGCATGTGCCGCAGCAGCAGAAACCAGACAAGCAGCTGGTGATGGTGCACGTGTCCACAGAGAGGGCTCTGCGTGTCACCTCTGGCAAGCGTGCCATGGGTTCGCCATCATGGGTATAGGGTCTCCTGTTTGAGCAGTGGGTTGGACTAGAAGACCTCCAAGGTCCTTTCCAACTCTGTTACTCTGTTCTGTAGGAACTGGATCAGAGGTGGGTTTTAGCAGGTTCTGACCAGTTCTGGAGAACCGGTAGCGGAAATTTTGAGTAGTTCGGAGAACCGGTAGTAAAAATTCTGACTGGCCCCACCCCTATCTATTCTCTGCCTCCCAGGTCCCAGCTGATCGGGAGGAAATGGGGATTTTGCAGTAACCTTTCCCTGGATTGAGGAGGGAATGGAGATTTTGCAGTATCCTTTCCCCAGAGTGGGGTGGGAATGGAGATTTTACAGTATCCTTCCCCTGCCACGCCCACCAAGTCATGTCACGCCCACCAAGCCACACCCACAGAACCGATAGTAAAAAAAATTGAAACCCACCACTGAACTGGATGATGAAATGTTCAAGTGTGAGTAGATAGACATGGCACCTTTGGAAGTAAGAAAAAAAAAAAACATCTCTTGATATTAACAAGCAGCTGAGTCTACATTTAATTTGAGCTGCGAAACAGATATTGCATGCCCTAAATTCAAGGTCACAGGTGCGCAGCTAAAGTAAGTAACCTGTGTTCTCCAATCCCAACTGCTGAAATTTAGTTTGAAATCATGTTCAGAGAAGAAAGATTGATCCCTTCAGGAGGAAACTACACCCTGTAATTTCCAAATTTTCAAACTTCGCTTACCAAAGAAAAGGCAGAAAATTAGGGCTGGTTTTCCAGTAGGTTTACTGCGGTTTTGAATATTTCGGGGTAGGGTTTTGTATTTTGGTGGAAAGTTGCTGAGTAGGCGTGTTTCCTTCTGCATTTCAGGTATTTTGGGATATTCTCAGGTTTCTGTGCATTTTGCAACATCGTTTTTCACACTGGGCGTGGATCTCCAACCTGCTGGTGCTTTTTTTATCTATGGAAATTTGCAATTAGCGTTGAATGATAGGACGTTCAGAGGTGGAGGTGGGTGGGACATTACTGAGGTGTCTAGAAATTCTGGGAACTGAAGACTTGCATGGGGTTTGTGTCAGAATAGAGCTGGTAGGGACTTTGGGGATCTTCTAATTCAGCCCCCTGGATCCTAGTGTCAAACATCACATACAGGCCACGCCCACCCCAGCTCCGCGAATGGGAAAAACGTCACAAAACGTCACATGACGGCAACATGACGCAGCAAGTTTGACACCCATGCCCTACACCATTTCAGACTCTGGCTGTCCAGTCTCTTATTGTTTTATTATTGTTTTATTGGTTCGATTTATATGTCGCCCTTCTCCAGAGACTCAGGGCGGCTTACAATGCGTTAAGCAATAGCCTTCATACTTTTGTATATACCTGCTTAGTAGGGCTTTCGGCCCTCCCTAAGTGGTGTTCTTTTTTATACAAAGTCAGTTTATTGCCCCCACAATCCGGGTCCTCATTTTACCTACCTCGGAAGGATGGAAGGCTGAGTCAACCTTGAGCCTGGTGAGATTTGAACTTGCAGTAATTGAGGCAGCTGGCAGCTAAGTGCTACTTAACAGCACTTTAGTCCGCTGAGCCACCAAGGCTCCTTGGTGGCAAAGTTTCTTAAAAACTTCCAGTGATGAAGCACTTATAACTTCTGAAGGCAAAGCGGTACCACTAGTTAATTGTCCTCACTGTTAGGAAGTTTCTCCTTAATTCCAGGTTGCTTCTCTCCTTGATTAGTTTCCATCTGTTGTTTCTTTGTCTTGCCTTCTGGTGCTTTGGAGAATAAGCTGCTCCCATTTGTGGCAGCCCCTCAAATACTGGAATATTGCTATCATGTCACCCCTCGTCCTCCTTTTTTCTAGACTAGCCATACCCAGTTCCTGCAACCGTTTTTCATATATTTTAGTCTCCGGGCCTTTAATCCTCTTAGTTGCTCCTCTCTGCACTGTCTGTCATAATGTTCACGAAATTCAATATTTTGCTGCATGTTGAAACCAAGCACCTGCTTCAAAAGCTCTCATTGGCTCTTTCCTCCAAGCAGTGGTGAAATCCAATTTTTTTTACTACTGGTTCTGTGGGTGTGGCTTGGCGGGCATGGTGTGGTGTGGCTTGGTGGGCATGGCAGGGAAAGGATATTGCAAAATCCCCATTCCCTCCCCACTCCAGAGGAAGGATACTGTAAAATCCCCATTCCCTCCCCACTCCAGGGGAAGGATACTGCAAAATCCCCATTCCCTCCCCACTCCAGGGGAAGGATACTGCAAAATCTCCATTCCCACCCCACTCCAGGGGAAGGATACTGCAAATCCCCATTCCCTCCCCACTCTGGGGCCAGCCAGAAGTGGTATTTGCCGGTTCTCTGAATTGCTCAAAATTTCCACTACCGGTTCTCCAGAACCTGTCAGAACCTGCTGGATTTCACCCCTGCCTCCAAGCCTATCCCCAGATTCTCTTGAGCTCAGGACTTGATGACCACAAGAAAACATTCATGTAGGATATTTTGTCAGCCCCAATACAGATTGCTTTGCTGAAGGGGGTTGTTTTCCACCCTCCCAATTTAGCCTTCATTTGTTGGGATTTCCGGATAATTTCCTGTCTAAGCATTCATCAAATGCTACCTTAGCATGGATAAAATCTAACCCTTTCTCTGGAAAAAAATAAAAATAAAACTTTTCTTGCTATGCTGGTTTGTGGATGTTAGTAGTTGTTAGACCTACTTATTTGCAGCTCCAAGTGGGAGTTGATGAAGATTAGCAGGTGAATTGCCTGCAGTCAGCAAAGTCCTGGAGCAGTGATTGCAGCGGGGTTAAAACTTTCTGCTCCTGATTCAGCAGCTTGAGATAGAGAAAAATGTCCCATGTTGACATTTCCCAACGCAAAAACAGGAATAGAAGCCAAGAGAAGAAATGAGTGGGCAGATCCAGTTTTAATGAGATCTTTGATAGGGTTTGAAGTATTTCACTACCAGAGATACGGGCTGTTAGTGAATCAAAACTTAACAGTAGTGGCCAAAATTGTGGAAACCTTTTGGGAAACTAGCTAATAACACCACTTTTTTGGGGGGGCAGTAGTAGTACCATAAAATTATATATCAATGGAAAGATCATTTAATCACGAACGTAATGCAACAACTTTTATGAAGGATCTGCTATTAGAATAGCCGTTACAGTATAAAGAAGAAAAGTGAAACATGTAGAAAAAACAAGATATACAAAAACGATCGCCATGTCAGTTAATACTTAGTTGGGTAACCTTTAGCATGAATGACGGCCTTACAACGTCTTCCCATGGAGTGAACCAAGTCTTTTAGTTCTGCAGCTGTTCTAATGTGAAACCAAGATTGAATGTTGGCTTCTATTAACTGGGTTTTATTGCTGGGTCGCTTCTGACTAACAAGTTTCTTTAGTTGGCTCCATAGATTTTCAATTGGGTGAAGGTCTGGGCTATTCCCAGGCCATTCCAGCAGTGGAATATGATTATCTTGAAACTCCAAAAAAAAGTGTTGTTATTAGCCATCAAACCTTAAAAATGCATTTTTCCCAAAAGGTTTCCACAATTTTGGCCACTAACGTAGATGATTTCATGCCAGTTCAGGGAAGACAACCCTGAATTTGAGAGTGGAGGGTTTAGGTCAGTGGTGGGATTCAAAAATTTTTACTACTGGTTCTGTGGGTTTGGCTTGGTGGGCGTGGCTTGGTGGGCGTGGCAGGGGAAGAATACTGTAAAATCTCCATTCCCTCCCCACTCCAGGGGAAGGTTACTGCAAAGTCCCCATTTCCTCCCAATCAGCTGGGACTCAGGAGGCAGAGAATAGATGGGGGCGGGGCCAGTCAGAGGTGGTATTTACCAGTTCTTCGAACTACTCAAAATTTCCGCTACCGGTTCTCCAGAACTGATCAGAACCTGCTGAAACCCACCTCTGGTTTAGATATTATAATGCAGGGATCCCCAACTTGCCCGGTCCATGGACCAGCACTGGGCCACATCTTGCCAGAAACCGGGCCACTCAAAAAAGCGAAGCCCCATCGGTGGGATGCAGGCAGTACATGAAACCACACCCCCTCCGATCCACGGAAAAACCTCTCTCCACAGAACCGGTTCCTGGTGCCTCAAAAATTGAGGGCTGCTGTCCTAATATATATTAAACTACAGCTTAATATGAGTCCTATCTCATTCCATTTCTGGAGTCATTGATAGCAACGCTCTACAATTTGAAAGAATTTTTTTTTATGGAGTGGCTTCCACTCTTCTGCTTGAGCATTGGTTTGGACTCAAAGACCTCCAAGTTCCCTTCCAACTCCGTTGTTCTTCTGTTGTATGTTTGTGTCAGCCTGCTCCCTTATCACAATGGCATCTTCTTGGCTTGACGTGACATCCTAGTTAGCCAAAAAGCGGTGTTCACAAACACGTCAGCAGGAAAAAGAAGTTCCTTTTCAGCTTGCAAGCACAGCACACCTCCTGGATTCTGAGCTATTTCTTTTTACTGTTCAGCATGGTTTCTGTCCCCACCCAGTTCTCTGAAATGTGTGTGTTCCCACAACAGTGGAGTACGAAATGCCAAAAAATGAAGCTTGTCTGGGCACACCCTTCAAAAAGTTCTCCAGGAAGAGTGGTGTTTGGAAGTGTTGTGGCCCGCCAGTAGCCAGCGGAGATGGTGGCAGACTCAAGACAGTGAGGAGGTTGGGGAGGAACATGGGCCAGTTCTGGAGTCTGGGGAAGGCTCTGATGAGGGCTCTGTGTTGGTGGCAGAGAGGGGGCCAGGGCCATCTGACAGTTGTAAGCTGCCTTTAGAGTCGGACATCAGTGGGGCAGAAGAACAGCTGGAGCCTGTTCCCAGTGTGCGCATGCAGAGAGCTGCCAGGAGAAGGGAACAGCTAAGGAACAAGGGTCGACTCAGGAGTAAAGCCACAGGTGGACAGTGAATGGCCCCTCCCATAGGGAATAAAGAGGAGCGAAAGGGGAGGGGAGTTTGCAGGAGACAATTAGTTCAATTCCTGAGGGTGAAGATCTGTTCCTGACTTCTTGCCAAATAATTGCTGCTATAGCCTGGCATTTGGAAGATATTGACCTGGCAGCTTTCCAAGCCTGATAAGGATCTGTAGTTGCGAAATCTTTTGAAAGACTGTTGGCTGGGACTTGGCTGGAGAGGAATTCCCTTTAAACTAAATAAAAGGGGTTTTATCGGGACGAGGAGTCAGCTTCGTGCTTTTGAGAAGCCTAGGCCAGAACAGGAAGGCCCCTAAGACTAACTCTGTGCTGGGCCCAAAGCTGCTTGTCTTCCATGGGGCTTCCAGCTGTTTCTTAAGCCAACTTCAGAAAGTCCACTCCGGGTTGCAGGGAGAGGGCAGGAGATCTGGGTGAGGCTCTGTCTGGATTACAGCCACAGTGAGATTTGATTGGTTGTTCCTCTGCTCCTTGCACTTCCCATCCGTGGTCTAGTGTGGTCCAGTCTACCAACAACTGCCTTTTTCTCTTAGGAATGGTTGTCTGCTCATTGGTCTCCAACCCCATGCCTTCTCTTCCAGAAGTTTGCACACAGGGATGACTTTACTTCCCTCCCCTTTTCCATATTATCTCATTTGAACATCCCATTACATTCCCATTAAAGAATGGATCTGTTCTTTATTTCTCTGCTGGGATCATCATTCAGTAGGTCCGATGCTTACAATAATCTACCTTCCTCTGTAGGTCCATGGAAGATTTGTAGCCATACAAAAGAGAGAGAGAGAGAGAGAGAGAGAGAGAGAGAGAGAGAGAGAGAGAGAGAGAGAGAGAGAGAGAGAGAGAGAGAGAGAGAGAGAGAGAGAGGGAGGGAGGGAGAGAGAGGGAGAGGATTGACTGTTCAGTGTAAGAGAAATTAAGTAGACATGTTGCTTTCCAGCATGGTCATTCCCATTCCTTTTTCCTGTTGTCAGGCCAACAATAGCGTCCATGTCTACTATTTTATTCTTCCAAAACACTGAACAGGATTGTCCAGTTCCAGATTCCTTCCTTCCTTCCTAGGTTCCTTCCTTCCTTCCTTCCTTCCTTCCTTCCTTCCTTCCTTCCTTCCTTCCTTCCTTCCTTCCTTCCCCTCCTTCCACCCCTCCCCTCTCCTCCCTTCCCTTCCCTTCCCTCCCAATAATTTGTAATACTTAGGTATGCAGGAATACATAGAGGAGAAAATAAAAACCCTAAGTGGGTGAATATTAATAAATGACACATGTTTAGTTAGGTAAACATGAAAAGGACATTTAGAATCATAAGAAGTGGAACATAGTGATGGATTTACACCGCATTAAGTTGTGGTTTCTTTGAACAACAAACCACAGTTGGTTGGATTTGTAAACCATAAATGGTGGTTTATCTCTCACAACAACTGAGTTGGCTCTCCAATTCCATCAAACATAATCTTATTGTGCTATTTAGCACGACATGTGAATCCAACCAGAATGTCAAACATTCTTTCATGAGAACATTTTTGTCGCTGTTAATCAGAGGTGTTCTCTGCTCCACAATGTGATGCATCCGTGAGCAACCTTCCCTGTATCCAATTGTACATCTAGAGTCAGAACACTCTCAGTGGGACACCGAAGAGTCATGTTTTTTCCTCCACGGCTCTCAACTGTCTCCACCCGCCTCTCATTTGAACTTGGAAAAAGCTCATCCCAAACATTCAGGCTGCACTTGAATTTCTGGCTTGGCAGATTTATACAAAGCTGGGCATGTCGGCAGTTTGCTTCAGCTATGGCTTTGGGCAACAACAAGCAATTCTTGCCAATGCTCAGCTTTTCCCAGTATGAATCACGCTGCAAATCTCAACCCAGCTCTTTAGTGACAGTTTCCTCCTTCCATATCGAATGCATGGGTACAGTAAAGGTGGTACCTTGCTCAATTGTAGTAACTGTGAGAGGGATCTTGGAGTCCTAGTGGACAATCGCTTCAATATGAGAGAGCCGTGTGTTGCAGCTGCCAAAAAAGCCAATACAGCCTAGACTGAATTAACAGAGGGATAGAATCAAGATCATGGGAAGTGTGACTTTATAATGCCTTGGTGAGGCCACACTTGGAATTATGCATCCTGTTTTGGTGGCCATGATGTAAAAAAGATGTTGAGACTTTAGAAAGAGTGCAGAGAAGAGCAACAAAGATGATTCAGGGACTGGAGGCTAAAACATATGAAGAACAGTTGCAGGAACTGGGTTTGTCTAGTTTAATGAAAAGAAGGATTAGGGGAGACATGATAGCAGTGTTCCAATATCTCAGGAGTTGCCCCAAAGAAGAGGGAGTCAAGCTATTCTCCAAAGCACCAGAGGGCAGGACAAGAAGCAATGGGTGGAAACTAATCAAGGAGAGATGCAACCTAGAAGAAATTTCCTGACAGTTAGAACAATTAACCAGTGGAACAACTTGCCTCCAGAAGTTGTGAATGTTCCAACACTGGACGATTTTAAGAAGAGACTGGACAACCATTTGTCTGAAATGGTATAGGGCTTCCTGCCTGAGCAGGGGGTTGGACTAGAAGACCTCCAAGGTCCCTTCCAAGTTATTCTATTCTATTCTATTCTATTCTATTCTATTCTATTCTATTCTGTTCTGTTCTGTTCTGTTCTATTCTATTCTATTCTATTCTATTCTATTCTATTCTATTCTATTCTATTCTATTCTATTCATATCTTGCTAGTCGCAATAGTAATAGCATTTAGACTTACTGTATATATCACCCCATAGTGTTTTACTGCACTCTCTGAGCAGTATACAAGATCAGCATCTTGCCCCCAACAATCTAAGTCCTCATTTTACTAACCTCAGAAGGATGGAAGGCTGAGTCATCCTTGAGCCGGTCAGGATTGAACTCCAGACTATGGGCAGCGTTAGCCTGCAATACTGCATTGTAACTACTGTGCCACCAGGGCTCCTAGTCAGTGAGAATTGGAGGCTAAGCCTGCAAGATTAGCACTTCCAGCACTGAAGAATGACCTATGGGCCACGCGGGATCTTGGACCATTTTTCTTTGGGAGCCTACAGCTCCTGAAACCACACTTACTGGAATTCAGGAGCACCCCACCACTACAGACCGGTCTGTGATGGCAAATATGCAAGAATGCACACAAACAAGAAATGCAACGTTTCAGTAGATTGATTCTGGGTGTGGATGGAGAATAGAGAAGACAACAAGGTCTGTTATGGACTCAGCACACTTCAAAAAAACCCCAAGAGAATCAAAAGTTGAAATCCACAAGCCACCCAGAAAACACCAATCCCTCTTGCAAATCTTAGCTCCTTCACAAAAGAGCATTGTGTAATTGCTCTGCTCCAGGGCTAATCTTGGTATCCCCCTTTCTCATATTTGCCCACCAAATGTTTGGCTTCCATTAACAAAATGTTGCCCATCTTGGCTGCGAATGGCAGGCTAAAGATTGCAAAGAGCTGCGTTCAAATCTCAGCACAACTTAGCTCTGAACTTCATTGGTGACTTCTGCATGTTCTCTCAGTCTAAGTAAAATGAACCCAGAATAGAATAGAATAGAATAGAATAGAGAAGAGAAGAGAAGAGAAGAGAAGAGAGAATGGGAATATAGAATAGAATAGAATAGAATAGAATAGAATAGAATAGAATAATAGAATAGAATAGAATAGAATAGAATAGAATAGAGAAGAGAAGAGAAGAGAAGAGAGAATGGGAATAGAGAATAGAATAGAATAGAATAGAATAGAATAGAATAGAATAGAATAGAGAAGAGAAGAGAGAATGGGAATAGAGAATAGAATAGAATAGAATAGAATAGAATAGAATAGAATAGAATAGAATAGAATAGAATAGAATAGAATAGAATAGAATTCTTTATTGGCCAAGTGTGATTGGACACACAAGGAATTTGTCTTCGGTGCATAAACTCTTAGTATACATAAAAGTGATAAATCATGATCATAATCATCATAAAAAGACATCATAAATCATAAGACGCAACAGTGATAGTTATAGGATACTAAATAAGCAATCAGCATAAATTGTACTAGGAAACTAAATAAAACAACATAAATTGTAAAGATACAAGCCACAAAGGTAGAAAAAGAAATAGTTAATAGGAAAGATGAGAGGAATAATAGTAATACAGTCTTAGTAAATAGTTTGACAGTGTTGTGGGAATTATTTGGTTAGCATAGTGATGGCATGGGGGAAAAACTGTCCTTGTATCTAGTTGTTCTGATGTGCAGGGCCCTATAGCATCATTTAGAGGGTAGAGACCCTCTTGACTTTTCCCCCTAACCTACAGAGATCCTAGTTTCCATAACAGGTATGTGTTGTGAGTATGGCTTTCTTGGAACATCAAGGGAAGGCTGAAGAGCATCTGTTTGCCTTCTGCTGCGTTTTACAGGAATAATCTGGTTTTCATTTCTTCTGTCCTAGTTCCATTTTTGTGTCAAACCCTGGAAACTGCACGGTGAGGGAGCCAGTGTGAATCATGTTGTCTCTTGGCGCCATGAAAGGTAAAGGAACATTATGGGATGCTTAATCCCAAATTTGTATAATGTGCTTCCTTTAAACCTGAAGTACTGAGATGCCTTGGAGTTACGCTATGGGGTTAATTATAAATGACAACACAACTTGATTACTTGTTTAAAAATCCAGAAATCAGACAAAACAAATAGAGATGAGTCAGGAGCAGTCTGGTAACCCTTTTTAAGATTAACACGTTTTATTAAAAGTCATAAGCTACAGCTTATGGCATCAGATACGTTGAACAATTAAGGATTTAAATTATGTTGGATTTAAATGGTTGCGCAGCTACAAATTACACCTGAGACAAATTAAGGGCCCTTTCTCAGTTAACAATTGTAATGTATTCAAATTGTGTTTATTTGTTGAGACCTTCTGAGATTGTTGATGAATGTGAGTCCAGCACTTACCCCAGTGACGTTTCTCTTTTTCCAAAAACAACCTTGAGATCTTTAAAGCCACTTCTCCTCCTGAATAATCAGCTCAAAACCAGAATGAGAAGGTCCTCACGACAAGTTTGTAGTCCAAGCTTTCTAAGTTCATCTGATACTTGTTAGACTCTCTGTTCTTGGGGGCTTCCAACTTCTTCTTGATCCATTTTTTTAAAGATGGCGTCATCCTACCCAGCGAGGAAGACCGGAAACGGATTATTACCCAAATGAAAGTAAGGACAACTCTGAAAGGGGACAAGAGTTGGATCCATCACAGGTCTGATTCTGAGGAGAAGCAGAACCACCGTCCTTTGTGAGTATGAAGCAACTCTATCCTAAAATTTGCTCCAGTTTCCTCAACGATGCCTTCCCTTGGGGAAAAAATTGGCTTCTTTTTACCTTTTTACCTCAGAAGACACTTCCACACTGTCTTCCTGTCCTTCTTAGAGGAGAGCTCAAAGAACATCACTCAATCATCATCCACCTCTCACACACTGGTCATGTGGGAATAGTACTTGCCTCAATAGTCCACACAGGTCCAAATTAGTGATAATATAGGGATTAAACCTTTTTAAGAGAGGTGTCTTAAAATGAAGGAGGCAGAATGAGGCAAGCTTCTGCAGCATAAACCGTGCATGGGAGGGCATTCCACCTTTTTGTGTGCAATTTGTTTGCTATCTGCAATCTGCAGAGGAGATGATGAAATATCAAGAGGCAGGGCACTCATGCATCATCACACAGCCTACCTACGAAAAACCTGGTGGTGCAAAATTAAATTCTTCCTTTGAAAGTTTAATTTTCAAGGCCTTTTCTATCAAGTTGAATGCAAGCTAAGCTTTTCTTCAGATCAAGCTCTACCCTGTAGCTCATACTTTTGGGGTTTCTTGACAACAGGATGCTGAAAAAAAACCTTTCTCACAGATGTCTCCCACAATGGTTTTTTTAGCCTTCCAGTCTGGTGTACAATTCTGGGCTCCTCTGAAAGGCCTTTTCAGCCTAGCACTAGCTGAGCTGTCCACGCACCTGTTGCTTAGTTGGATATTCATCTATTCAGTTGAGGTCCATATCTATGTAAACATATTGTCTTGGGTCCTAGAGAACATTCTTAAGAGATCAACCAGCAGATATTGCAACTTTTGCAAACCTTATCATATTCCTCTTCTTTCTCTTCCTCCTCCTCCTCCTCCTCCTCCTCCTCCTCCTCCTCCTCCTCCTCCTCCTCCTCTTCCTCCTCTTCCCCCTCCTCCTTGTCCTCCTCCTCCTCCACCACCACCACCATCTTCCATCAGACTCCAACAGAACACTCCAAGTGATCTCTGCAAGGGTTATCCAGGCATGGGGTGTCCATCCCTCCTATAGAATTATATCTAAAATTTCCCATATCATGTGTAGAGGGCACTTCCATCACTATGAGTCCACTTGTGCATAGTTCTATTATTACCCTAATATTAAATGCTGCATCCTTGCCCTAAGGCAGTGACTCTCTTCCAACCTTCTCCAGATGTTCTGGATTACTCCACCATTATCTCCTTCCAAACAGGCCAGAAAAAAAAATCCTTCAACAAGGATGGGGAGTTTGCCTCAGTGAGAGAATGCTTCAATGCAGATAGCATCTTAAGAACTAGCATTCCGTTTGTCTGGTCTGTCTTTCCCACTCTAACTTTGTTAATAGATTTATAGCCCGCATGTATCTGTTCAACTCAAGTTAGGGTCCATAATGTGCCTGCTCCTATTTTCCCTCCAGCCACGACCCTGTGAGGTGGGTAGGTTGAGAAAGAGAAGGACTGGCCCCAACTCACCTGCCAGTCCATGCCTAAGGTGGAACTAGAACTCCCAGACTCCTGGTTTCAAGCCAGATGCCTTCACCATTAGACCAAACTGTGAATACTTTCATGTACAAATCATCTCTGAGAACTCAATGTTCATTTGAGGTGTTTTGTCCTGCCTTGTCCAATTAGAACATTAATGTCCTTATTTTGACAATCTCTGTCTTCTTTCAGGGTACCTTGTACAGCACCACCTTCCCACAGAGAACAAGAGTCTCCTTCAGCACATAAAAATCTTTCCCCAAAGTGAGTGTGATGCTTTTTTGTTATATTTTAATTGTGGTATTATACCCATTTTTTTTTTAAAAAAAAGAAGTAAAGGTAAATATAAAGGTTCCCCTCGCACGAATGTGCTAGTCATTCCCGACTCTAGGGTGCTCATCTCCGTTTCAAAGCCGAAGAGCCAGCGCTGTCTGAAGACGTCTCCGTGGTCATGTGGCTGGCATGACTCAACGCCAAAGGCGCACGGAATGCTGTTACCTTCCCACCAAAGGTGGTCCCTATTTTTCTACTTGCATTTTTTACTTGCTTTCAAACTGCTAGGTTGGCAGAAGCTGGGGCAAGTAACGAGAGCTCACCCCGTTATGCAGCACTAGGGATTCGAACTGCTGAACTGCCTACCTTTCGATCGACAAGCTCAGCGTTGTAGCCACTGAGCCACCGCGTCCCCTAAAAAATGAAGACACTTCCACAAAGATTAATCCTTTGAATTTTGAGCTTACAAGAAAATGCTGATAGCACCAACAACACTTGTATAACCGGGGAAGGTTGGATTAGCTTCAGTTGTTGAGAAAGTCACATCTGATTGTCTCTTTCTTCCATCTAGTTCTTCTACTGCCACATCGTCTTCTGGGTATCTCATCAGGTGAGTCAAAAGAAATTGCAGTGCTCAGTTGCATCAACAGAAGGAGAGTTTCAAGTTTACGTGAAGTGATAGTACCACTTTATACTGTTTATACTGTTGAGTCCATCCTTGGAATACTGCATCCAGTTCTGGTCACCAGCATACAAACAAGATGTTAGATCCTAGAAAGAGTGTAGAGAAGAACAGCAAGGGTGATAAAGAAGTCTGGAAGGTAAATCATAGAGGGAGCAATTGAGAGAACTAGATGTGTCTAGTCCAACAAAGAGAAGGACTAAGGGTGATTGTCTATGAAGATTCTCAGTCATCCAGGTCATGATTGTCTCAAAGGTGTTTTTTTTCCAAGAAACACCTGGACTTTCTGTTTTTTTCTTTGAAGACTTCAGAGCTGAAGAAGCTTCTTGGATGAGAAGGGGAACATCTTCAAAGAAAAGCCAGAAAGTCAAGTTGCCTTCTGAAAAAGCACCTTTGGGATGACTAGGGGTGATATGGTAAGGTACTTGAGGAGCTGATACAGAGAAGAGGGGGTCAACCTAATCTCCAAAGCACCAGAGGGCAGGACAAGAAGCAATGGGTGGAAGATCATTAAAGAGAGATCCAACCTACAGCTAAGGAGAAATTTCCTGAGAGTGAGAACAATTATTCAGTGGAATGGTTTAGAACATAAAACATAGAGTATTAGAATGGACCTTGGAAGTCTTCTACTCCAACCCCATGCTCGAGCACAAACCCTATACCATTTCAGACAAATGGCTGTCTAGCCTCTTCTTAAAAGCCTCTAGTGATGGGGGCACCTCCAACTTCTGAAGGCGATGTTAGCTCCAGAAGTTGTGGGTGCTCCATCACTGGAGATTTTCAAGAAGAGATTCGACAGCCATTTGTTCAGAATAGTCTAGGGCAGGGGTCTCCAACCTTGGCAACTTTAAGACTTGTGGACTTCTAGAATTGACTGAGGAATTATGGGAGTCCACAAGTCTTAAAGTTGCCAAGGTTGGAGACCTCTGGTCTAGGGTCTCCTGCTTGAGCAAGGGGTTGGACTAGAGGTCCTCTAAGGTCCCTTCCAACCCTATTCTATGTTCTAAATTGAAATAGAAAAGAGGGAATAGTTCATTTATTTCAGTATTTGGAATTCCTGCTGTGAGTGCTGATGCTTCTGGGGCCTCAATAGAAGAACAGAGGGCAGAGTCGATACAGAAGCAGTCAGCTGAATGGTTTTAGAATCCTAGTAGAATGTCAAAACTATCCACCTAAACTTAAGTAGGATGAGGGAATGCAATGGAGTGTTCTGTAAGAGGGCACTGACCAGCACTATTCCAGGTTGCAAAGCTTTGCTCTAGCTTCCAGTTTATTCACCTGATGAAATTTGACCCAGGTATTTTCTGGATTTCTCTCTTTCTTCTAGGGGAGTTTTCACCAAGACCATTGATAAGTCATCTCCGTCCAAGGCAACATCCAATGGGACTCAGAAAAGGTTGGTCTAAGAGTCAAACTTCAACTTTGTTAGCTTGGTACTAAGAGGGACTGAGATATTCTACTTACCATAGAATATCTCAGAATATCCCTTACATAGGCCTTGAAGCAGGACAAAATCTCCTCTAAGATGTTGCCTTGTAAGATTGTATTGTGTTTTGTGTATTTTTGGATAATGGACTTCTCGTATTTGGTTCCTTATTTTACTGCTCTGGCTTTTTATTATGTAGAACATCTAGAGCTGATCAGAATGGCGCATTCTAAAAATCCTCATGAATAAACAAACAGGATGCATTTAATTTGTTTCCTTTATTAATGAACATTAAAATCCGTTTCATTGTGATGCCACAGTCGAAAATCTTGTTTTGTTATTTATGTATTTCATTAGATTTGGGAAGCTGCCTGCTTTTCCAAATGACTCTGGGGCAGTGTACATACTTAAAAGGAAAAAAAGAGAGTGTGAGAGAGAGTGTGATTAAAAAAGATTGAAAAAGAAAAGATATACTGTATATACCCAGACAAAATTTCTCACGATATCCCAAAAGAAAACTACTCTTTGTGGAAGCAAAGCCGCATTTTCAGAGACTTTTGAAATCCTTATAGGTTGGGTGCCATGTGAATTTTGGAATCTTTTCCAACAGGAAAGTACCGTAACTTGTTAGCTAGGTGCAGGGGTGGGGCTTCAAAAATTTTAGCAAGGGGTTCTCTGCCCAGTTTCTGGGTGGGCGTGGCCATGGTGGGCATGGCCTAGTCGGCCTCCAGTGCCACGGTGAGGGTGAGCATTTTGCCCTCCCCAGGCTCTAGAGGCTTTCCTCAAGCCTCCAGGAGGGTGAAAACGCCCTCCCCAGATTTCGGAGGCCCTCTGGAGGCCGGAAACAGACCTTCCTGAACTTCTGGTAGGCCTGTTTTCCCCCCTCCTCCCCGAGCCTCCACTCGCGCCCTGCACTGATCTGCATCCAAAATGGGCTGTGTGTGGACTCCTGGGAGGGGTGGGGTGGGTGGAGCCAGCCAGGAGTGGGATTTGGGGGTTCTCCGAACTGCACAGAATCTTAGCTAGAGGTTCTCCTGAACCCCTACGAACCCTCAGCAGCCCACCCCTATCTATGTCCCCTTCTACCCCGTGTTTCCGTACATCAAAGGGAAATCCGGAAATCTGCTTTTAAAATGAAATATGCTTATTGACAACAATGACATTAAAACACTCCATGGCTGATCTTGAAACAACCTCTCTGCTTTCCCCATTAATTTTGAGGTGCACGAGTCTCTCTCAGTCAGCAGCCCCTCTCTTTATTGAATCTCTTGATGTACCTCTCCTTTTTTTCCCCAGTGTCAAGAGCCCAAGTCAGACCTCCCCTTCCTCCCAAGGGCCCAAGATGTCCACTGAAGATTACAAAAAACTGTGAGTATCTCAAAGGAAAGAGGTAGTAGGGCCAGTGGCTGGGACAACTGGAAGCACAGATAAGAGATCCTTCAACCTGTTCTGTCCCAGCTCCGGATTTCTGAGGATATTGACACACACCAACAGTCCTTATTAAATTTATTAAGGAGCAAGAATAAACAAGACCGGCAAAGGTTGGCAATCAGCACAGAAAACAAGATATGATAAACCAAAATACTCTGATAATAAATACGAGTTTTTTCTAGCAAGAAACTTACTAACGGCATGTGATTTAAATAGGCTAAGTGAGTGGCCAATTATCCTCAAGCCTTACTCTCGAGGAGGCCTCCTCCTCCTGAGTAGCCACTCCTGCCTTTTGGCAGCTCTGCATGCCCGAGCATTGAGGAGAGGCTCCTCCATTTTGCTCTCTCCACTGGAAGGAGTCTCTGGAGGTTCTGAAGGCCCTGGCTGAGTCTCTGCCTCTGGCACCACATCCTCTTCAGCCTCCTTGCTGTCCAATGCGAGCGCTGGCTGCACAGGCTGCTGGCGCAACACCACACCAGCCTCCTCTTCGTTGGGATCAGCCACAATCCGCGCAGGCCACTGGCGGGCCACAACACAACCTCTAACTGAGGATTAGTGTTTCTTTGGGAGTAATTCGAAAAAAATCTCACCTCCTACTTTCTTTTTTATCTGTGCTTCAGAGCTCCCTACAATATTAAGCGTGAACTGTCACACCCAGGAGATGGACAACCCTCTGTTTCTCCAGAGGAGCAGAAAAAGAGGTATCTCGATCTAGTCTAGGATTCTGGGGCCCTTGGTGTTCTCTGAGCTTGATGGGTTTTGATGGTGAGACTGGTCTATCAGGGCAACCTGGTTTACCCAATTATTGGACTACTTCTGCTTTTGCCTTTCAGCCCCAATCCAAGAGGCTTCGCAGGCAGTTGCTTTTGCGACAAACTATTTTTGTGTTGAATTTATATTTTAACGACAAAAAAATAAAGGGAGACTAGTATAGATCTGTTTCAAGCTAGTTAGCTCTTGTCAGCTAGCCATACCCTTACTCGGATTCGAAACTGGGCTACTTGCATATTAGGTACATGCATTAACCTCTAAGCCATAGGCTCTGAGCTTGATGTTTTTTTTGCAGACATTTCTTTACCCAGTTAGGTAACATCATCAGTGTTAGAAAGAAATTGGGTTTGTAGAGAGGAGGAGGACGACGACGACAACGACGACGACTGTGGGACCCTTGGATTCTCTTAGCTTGGTGGTTTTCTTGCAGACATTTCTTTACCCAAGTAGGTAACATCATCAGTGTTAGAAAGAAATTGGGTTTGTAGAGAGGAGGAAGAGGAGGAGGAGGGGGAGGAGGAGAAGGAGGAGGACTGTGGGATCCTTGGATTCTCTTAGCTTGGTGGTTTGCAGAAGTTTCATTACCAAACTAGATAACATCATCAATGTCATCAGTGGTGGGATTCAAATAATTTAACAACCGGTTCTCTGCCTTAATGTTTTCTTCCAACAACCAGTTCACCAAACTGGTCAGAAAGTTAATAACCGGTTCTCCCGAAGTGGTGCGAACTGGCTGAATCCCACCACTGAATGTCATCTATATCAAAGTCAGGGATGTAGTGATTCTAAATGAGGTGTAAAGCCCACTCTTTTTATCTAACCATAAATGGATCCATAAGTTCCACAGCTGGAAACGGAGGAAGCTGCTTCCTAAGGAATCATATCCTTGGTCTAAGTAATTTAGTACTGTCAACATGTAAAAAAAGATGTGGAGACTCTAGAAAGAGTGCAGAGAAGAGCAACAAAGATGATTACGGGACTGGAGGCTAAGACATACGATGACCGGTTACAGGAACTGGGTATGTCTAGTTTAATGAAAAGAAGGACTAGGGGAGACATGATAGCAGTGTTCCAGTATCTCAGGGGCTGCCACAGGGAGTCAAGCTATTCTCCAAAGCACCTGAGGGTAGGGCAAGAAGCAATGGGTAGAAACTAATCAAGGACAGAAGCAACCTAGAACTAAGGAGAAATTTCCTGACAATTAGAACAATTAATCAGTGGAGCAACTTGCCTCCAGAAGTTGTAAATGGTCCAACACTGGAAGTTTTTAAGAAGATGTTGGATAACCATTTGTCTAAAGAGGTGTAGGGTTTCCTGCCTGGACAGGGAGTTGGACTAGAAGACCTCCAAGGTCCCTTCCAACTCTGCTATGCTATGCTATGCTATGCTACTATGCTATGCTATCATGCAAGGAATTGTCCACCAGTCCATCTGGAGATTCCATTTTTGGTGTCTTTTTATTACATGCAAAAGCAGGTGCCTTCCCTCCTGTTGAGTTACGATCTTCAACCGTTCCATCCTTCCTTCCCTGCCATTTCCTTCACAAGTTGTCCATTATGTGCAAGTTAGGTTAAAGACAAGCAAAATTCAGTCTGGAAAGTTTGAGAGCTCTATAGTATGAACTTAATGACGTGTGGATGAAGATATGTATTAAACTTCAGATAATCTTTTGGGTACCCCTTGGGGGTAGAGCTGAGTAACTAAAGGAGCTAGAGCAAAAGTGAGTGGGGGATGACCATTTTATTTCTAATTTTTCAGACGCTTTTAGCAGGAATCTGGATGGATTGCTTGAATCAGTTAAAATTCAATCTAGGGTGAGATTAAGTTAATCAACAACCCATTGAACATTCTATTGAACAGATCCTGTTGTTCTCAAGGGATTTAAAGAGATAGTTAATCTTTTAACATTAAACCAATCTTTGGCGTTGCCTTATTCTCAGTCTATTCTATTCAGTCTATTCTAGGGACCCGGTGGCTCAGTGGCTAAGACGCTGAGCTTGTCGATCGAAAAGTCGGCAGTTCAGTGGTTCAAATCCCTAGTACCACGTAACAGCAAGTAGAAAAATAGGGACCACCTTTGGTGGGAAGGTAACAGTGTTCCATGCGCCTTTGGCGTTGAGTCATGCTGGCCATATGATCACGGAGATGTCTTTGGACAGCGCTGGCTCTTTGGCTTTGAAACGAAGAGTTGAGAATGACTAGCACATATATGCGAAGGGAACCTTTATCTTTACCTTTATTCTCAGTCTGGTTTGTTTGTTTGTTTTGAAAAAGTTTTTTTATTTTATACACAAACAAAACATTTAATACATCAGTCATTCCTTCCATGCGACATCTCGGTGTTTTCTCCATGACTTCATCTTTTTGTTGTTTCTTCTGTCTTCATTATCACCCAATCTATTACAACATACTGTATCTCCAAAAGTACAATATTCTAATTATACCATTATTTTACATAACTATTGATTTGCTTATCTATATCTCTTTTCTAACCAATGATAAAATTGATCCCATATCTTAAAGTATTGTGAATCCTCTCTTTCTTTAATCATCAAAGTTAATCTATTCATTTCTGCACAGTCTAAAACTTCTCCTTCTAAAGGTATTTTCTTTTGCAATTTAGTGCAAAAACAACCCTTGCAGCTGTTATTACATGTATAATCAAATAAATATTCTCAGTCTGGTTGAAGAGCAAGTGGATGGAACAGACTTTCATTTGAAAAAATGACCTGCAAGTAAAAAGCTAGCAGGTCATGGAAAAGAGGAGGAACTTCTTACTTAGGGATGATGCCAGAATAAAACCCGGGGTTTTTATGAGCCAGAGTGTTATCTTCTTTTTTGTACCTTGTTTTGTAGGACAGAAGCCGCTAGTAGTGTCCTGAGGCGAACGGCTGGCAGGGAACGCTCCTATGTCCTTTCAGCGGCAAAGAAAAGTGGAGCGTAAGTTTAAAAACGATACCATATTGTGAAGGAAGGCCACTATATTGTATGTGTCCCAGGATGAAGTTGCAGCAGTGGTGGGATTCAAAAAATTTTACTACCGGTTCTGTGGGCATAGCTTGATGGGCATGGCTTGGTGGGCATGGCAGGGGAACTGTAAAATCTCCATTCCTTCCCCACTCCAGGGGAAGAATACTGCAAAATCCCCATTTCCTCCCGATCAGCTTGGACTCGGGAGGCAGAGAATAGATGGGGGCGGGGCCAGTCAGAGATTGTATTTACCGGTTCTCTGAACTACTCAAAATGTCCACTACCGGTTCTCCAGAACTGGTCAGAACCTGCTGAAACCCACCTCTGGAACTAACTTACAATTATGACATCGTAGTATCCTGCGATCACGTGATTGCCCTATGCGACCTTCACTGCAGCATCCAACAAGCAAAATCAATGGGGAAACCAGCAGGAAATCGCCAGTGGTGATCACATGAAATTGCTCTTAACCATGGTGCAAGATTTAATTAAGGATGGCAACCGGAAGTGCTGGAATTGCTGTTGCTAAGACATGCAGTTATATGGCATCATGCTTTATGACCACATCACTTAGCGACAAAAATTCCACGCCGAATTGCCGTTGTTAACCGAGGATTGTGTGTATAGGACTGGTAACCCTTAATTTCAGGGGCAATCTAGCAGAATTGGAAGGCATTTAGAGAAGTTATTCTGATGGGACTACAGGTAGTGAGGATAGAAGAAGTCTCACAGCTGTAAAAAGTATGTACAATTGTATATAATACAATTATATAATGTTTGCAGATAATAATAATAATAGTAATAATAGTAGTAGTAGTAATAATAATAATAAGTTTATTTGTCAAGCATATATAAGATAATAGGTAAAAGTATAAACATAATTTGAATACATGAAAAGAGTAAGTAAAAAGGAATATTAGAACAGGGACGGTAGGCAGGCTGGTGCACTTATGCACGCCTCTTACAGACCTCTTAGGAATGGGGTGAGGTCCACAGTAGACAGTTTAAGGTTAAAGTTTTGGGGATTTGGGGAAGAAACCACAGAGTCAGGTAGTGCATTCCAGGCATTGACCACTCTGTTGCTGAAGTCGTATTTTCTGCAATCGAGTTTGGAGCGGTTTACCTTGAGTTTGTATCTATTGTGTGCTCGTGTATTGTTGTGGTTGAAGCTGAAGTAGTCATTGACAGGAAGGGCAGATAATTTTATGTACTACGCTTAGTTATGTCGCTATGGAGAAAGCAGTAGCAAAGGACACAAGCGAGGGTGCTAACGAGGCCTATTCTTCATGGACAGCTTCAATGTTCATAGCAGATCGGGAAGTTCCACGTTGAGGAAAGTTATTAGCAGCAAAGAAGAGCAAAGATTTTGTGAAATGAAGATCAGCTATAGCAAAACTGGACAGGAAACTTAGAATAGAAAAGCTGCCGTTTTTATAGCAAGACACATGCATTTGTAAAAGTGATTCCATTCTATTAAATAACTTTAATCCGCAAAACAATGAAACTTAGAATAAAAAAGCTGCAGTATTTATAGCAACATGTATGCCTTTGTAAAGTGATTCTATTCTATTAAATAACTTTAATTCACAAAACAATGACACTTCTAAGGCAAATTTTATAGCAAGACGCATGCATTTGTAAAGTGATTCTATTCTATTAAATAACTTTAATTCGCAAAACAATGAAACTTAGAATAGAAAAGCTGCAGTATTTATAGCAACATGTATGCCTTTGTAAAGTGATTCTATTCTATTACATAACTTTAATTCACAAAACAATGAAACTTCTAAGTTGCAAATTTTATAGCAAGACACATGCATTTGTAAAGTGATTCTATTCTATTAAATAACTTTAGTTTGCAAAACAATGAAACTTAGGAAAGCTGCAGTTTTTATAGCAACCTGCATGCATTTGTTAAGTGATTCTATTCTATTAAATAACTTTAATTCACAAAACAACGAATGTGCTCTTCAAGGAAAACCCTGATCTTTTGAACGCAAAGTAGTTTTCATTTTTTAATATGTAATCACAATCTTGTCTGTTTGCAGAAGCCCAACGCAAGAGGTACCAGCCATTGTGGCTAAAAAGTAAGTGAGATTGTAGTCCTTGTCAGTGTCGGCAGAAATGTCTTCTATTCTAACAATACAGAGGTGAGAAGAACTATATATTTTATTTGAAGGGCGTTTTCTTTTCTTGAAAGGGTTGATGTACCAAATGACTTCGGTCCACGATCCAGAAGTCAGACTGTACCTGCCTCAGCATGGTTTAACAGTCGTGGGAAAAGGTAAACAACCAATTACTCTTATTCTTGTCATTGCTATAATGATCTACCTGCTCAGCTCCATCCAGTCACCCCAACTCTCTCCCGGAGGAAGGTATTACAGAGGCATAAAAAGGGAATTTAGTTGGATTAGTAATTCCATGGTTTGTAGAGGAATCACAATACGCAAATCAACCAGACTGTTTTGGGTTTGTTGACAGCACTAACGGAGAAAGAAGAACCTCAGAGTCTCCCCAGAATGAATCAAGGTTGGCCAATATTTCTGTGAGGACAAGGTGAGTATAATCTGCAATTTCCCTTCCCCTCCCCCATCCAATAATATGGCAATCAACCTGGCTGAAAAACATTAATTTGCTTTGAAAATTCTTTTAAACGAGAAAAGAAGTTTGAAATATTTTTATGGACAGGTAGTCAGTGTGATGGCATAATAACACTGTTATTGACAACTTAAGTGTGCCAAATTACTTTAAAATAGTACATTACCATCCATCAAGTAAAATAATGTGTTGATTAAAGTAGCAATTAAGCTTGCAGGTGTAAACTTCGATTTCAAGGTGCGATCATGATCAGATTATAGCCACTGTAAATTACAAAAAAATATATCTCCTATGTTCAGATTCACATTACATTAAGGAAACATCCCATCACAAGGTCTCTATAAAGATGAGAAACTCATCTCTAGAGATTCTCCAGAGGTTGCTGAACTACATCTCCCAGCATCCTTCACTTATCTTTGCTGATTGGGGCTAATTGAAATTGTACTTTAAAGAATATCTGTGGAAGGTTCCTAGATTTTCATTTAGCAAATGCACAAAGTAGCTGAATCAAAATGTCAGGCTCAAAGAAAAATAGGTTCAGATGAATTCAAGACAGATAAGTTTTATAACTCAGGACCATCCCTCGGAACTGACTTCAAAGCAGGGGTGAAATGCTACTGGTTTGCACTGGTTCAAGCGAACCGGTAGTAAAAAAATGCTACTGGTTTGTCCGAATCAGTATTTCCGACGATCAGTTGTGCTGCATGATTTATATTTGCTAGAAAGCAGGAAATCTTGCTTTCTGGCAAATATAAATCACGCAGCACATATGTTTTCCCCCAGCTGTTCTACTTACCTTCTTCTTTTTAAAAACAAAAAACAAAAAACAAAACATAAAGATAAAATACATCTTTTCAAAGCGAAGCATTGATCCGGTCATAAATTGATACAAATCACTAACAAATCTTAATTTTTAATTAACACAACTTAATATTTTACTCAATTATTTCTCTAAATTCTGTCTATTTAACAATGCCATTATCCCCAAAACCCGTTACTTAAATCTTTAAATCCTAACCAAATATCATTTCATTTTTCTTTTTCTTTTTACTTAGATGAATGTATTTTAAAAGTATAAATCATTACAATTGCTATAAGCATTTAAATAATATTTTCACTATTGCTCCCAATATAATCATCTTCATTGCTGTTTATCCCAACATATCCTAATTTTAATTATTAAACCCAACATAATCATCTTATTTTTACCACTAATCCTAGCACAATCATCTTTATTTTAACTGTTTATCCCAACACATCATCTTCATCTGAATCATCATCTTTTACTGTTAATCCCAGCATATTCATTTTTATTTTTACTATTTAACCCAGCATAATCATTTCATTTTTACTGTTAATCCCAACATAATCCTCCTTGTTTTTGCTGTCATACCCAGCATAATCATTTTTGTTTTTTTGCTGTTGATCCCAGCATAATCATCTTAATTTTACTGTTAATCCCAGCATAATCATTTTATTTTTACTGTTGATCCCAGCTGTTCTACTTACCTTCTTAAGCCTCCTTTTCCCACGCATTTGGCACACATTGCACATGCGCACGCGCAGTGTGTATTTGGTATGCATTGTGCATGCGTGTGCAGCATGTGTTTGGTGTGCACTGTGCATGCATGTGCACCACACACATTTGGCATGTACTGCACATGCGCACGCAAGAAACCGGTAGCAAACCTCGGAGGATTTCATCACGGATTCAAAGACAATCAATATGACGATCAAAAAAATAGAAGTAATACTTACATATCATAGCAACTTTAAAATAGAATAGAATAGAATAACAGAGTTGGAAGGGACCTTGGAGGTCTTCTAGTCCAACCCCCTGCCCAGGTAGGAAACCCTACCACCCTTCAGACAAATGGTTATCCAACATCTTCTTAAATTTTTCAAGTGTTGGAGCATCCACAACTTCTGCAGGCAAGTTGTTCCACTTATTAATTGTTCTAATTGTCAGGAAATTTCTCCTTAGCTCTAAATTCTCTCCCTGATTAGTTTCCACCCATTGCTTCTTGTTCTACCCTCAGGGGCTTTGGAGAATAGCTTGACTCCCTCTTCCTTGTAGCAGCCCCTGAGATATTGGAAGACTGCTATCATGTCTCTACTAGTCCTTCTCTTCATTAAACTAGATATACCCAGTTCCTGCAACCGTTCTTCATATGTTTTAGCCTCCAGTCCCCTAATCACCTTCGTTGCTCTTCTCTGCACTCTTTCTAGAATCTCAACATCTTTTTTACATCGTGGCGACCAAAACTGGATACAGGATTCCAAGTGTGGCCTTACCAAGGCATTATAAAGTGGTATTAACACTTCGCGTGATCTTGATTCTATCCCTCTGTTTATGCAGCCTAGAACTGTGTTGGCTTTTTTGGCAGCTGCTGCACATTGCTGGCTCATATCTAAATGGTTGTCCACTAGGACTCCAAGATCCCTCTCACAGTTATTACTATTGGTAACTTTCACCTACCAATAACTAACCAATAACCATTAGACCAACTGGCTCTCATTCCTTAGTATCTTCATACTATCACCTCTTCAATTTCTCAGTATGGTTTTTTTTAGCCGACCTCCATGTTTTATTCAACCATAATTTGTTTCCCTTTTCCAGTAACAAGTCAGACGAGAAGTGTGAAATGAGTTTTGGACATGATTCTGTCCCCAGGATCTCTACTTCTCCAAAGAGAAGGTAAAGCCCACATGAATCCAAACTGTTCTCTAAAGCTCTAAAGGACAAGAAGCAATGGGTGGAAGCATTAAAGAGAGAGCCAAGCTGGCACGAAAGACATTCCCGACCAATTAATCGATGGAACAGCTTGCCTTTCAGAGTTACGGGTGCTCCATCTTTGGAGGTTTTCAAGAATAGACTGGACAACCATTTAACTAGGATGGCATAAGATCTCCTGTCTTGGGCAGGGAGTTTGGAATAGAAGACCTCCAAGGTCACTTCCAGCCCTATGAGTCTAAGACGCCAGAGTGAACTGTTACAATCATTTCTTTTTTATATATAAACTAGCTGATAACCCGGTGTTGCCCGGGTATTTATTTATCCCAATCCTGTATTAGACAGGAAAAGGATTGGCTCAACCACTGTGGTGAGTATTAGAGACCTAATTGCCCTGCCCAACAGCCTGGGAAAAATTCTACAGAGAACAGCCTTTGAGGTGATTATCTGCATTAGCAGGCACCTCCCCGGACAACTTGCGCTCTTTTGCTTGAAGCTGAGGGCCTAGGGTGTTTGTTTGTTTGTTTGTTTGTTTGTTTGTTTTAAAGAACCAATCCCCCTTACCAGAGGGAGCCCCTTGTGGAGTACTGTGAAGCTGTTACCATGGCAACTCTGCTGTGCTGTACAGTAGAAGCCATTTTAAGGCACAACAGGCTGTATTTTAACAGAACTTGAATCCAAAATGCACAGTATCACTGTCAAAAGTACTGCGATTATAGATATAGATATAATAAGACTATAGATATAATTCATTCCTTTTCATTTCAGCGGCCCAGGCATTCCAGAGTTATGCTGGAACATACACATACAGACACATACACACACACACACTGAGGGGTGTTAGGGGTGTCTTACCCCCAGAGTATTTCTTTCCAGAGAGTAAGTCATCTGTGTACCAAGTTTGGTTGAAATTGCTCGAGGCGTTCCAGAGTTATGCTGGAACATACACACACAGAGCCATTTTTATATACATAGACTAAGGAGAAAAGGAGTAACTTGGCAGCTTTTGAAGCCTCAGTTATGAACATGAATGTCCCATGAAACAGACTATAGATGGCAAGATCAGGACAGGACATTGGTGGGACTTCTATTGCTCACTGAAGAATATGCAATGGATTCATTTGGAGTTTTCTGAATTTCAAGACTGGCAATAGGTTTCTTCAGAATGCCAGGCTCATAAAATGGGCGGGGCTTCCGTTGCATAGTGACAGGTTGAGGTCTTAACTATTTTGATGCCCCTCCCCCTTCTCTATGGACAGTTATTGGTCAGTTGAGGATTTTAGGAAGGAAGTAGAAAGAATGAAGAACTTTTTTCTTTATTTTTTAAATATAACTTTTATCAATGTATAAAATACAAAGAAAAATTAAAAAAAGGAAATTAAGGGAAGGAAAAAGAAAAGGGGAAAGAAATTATGAGGTATAAGGGAAGAAAGAAAAAAATGACTCTTTTTAGCACAGTACGAGATAATATTACAACCTCAATCTTTTACTTTTACACATTTGTAATAGTACTATTCATTATGTTGTCACTATAACAACAAATCTATCTAATCGGCAAAACCAAAGTCAACGTTGCATTTTTTTTTTTTCATCACAAGCACAAAATCCAGAAGTGATATCCAAATTTTAAAAAACCATCAATATATTCTCCTCTTTAAATAGAACAATCGATTTCACCATTGCGGCTTTATCTTCCTTGTTGAAAAACTATGTATTTCTATTTGCACTTAATAATCTTTATAAACTATCACCATGTCTATTAATAAAATTCACTATATTCTTTCAGCTTCTTTAACCTTAAAGGGGGGGGGAATCATTCATTTTAAAGCACTACGCTTTTCTTTAAAAACATTTCTAAAATTAAAACATTCTAATACGTGTTTTCCAATGTCACTTGTTTTCTAACCGCAGTGAGAAGAATGAAATGCAGAGTCAAACGTTTTTTGACATGTAAGCTCTTTTCCAAAGAACACTTTGGTTTGAGGGTTAGCGATGTTCAGAATGTTTATTGCTGTAGCCCTTTTCAACACAAAGCTTCATTAAATTTAAGGCAGTTTCCAGCAAATATTTTTTGCAAGAATTTTGAGTGGCAAATGGGAAACAACCATACTTCTCTGATGCTGTCCCCAGACATAAAGCTATGGTTGTTTCTTTGGAAAAATGGGAAAGAAAGAAAGGAAGGAAGGAAGGAAGGAAGGAAGGAAGGAAGGAAGGAAGGAAGGGGGAGGGAGGAAGGGAAGGAAGGAAGGAAGGAAGGAAGGAAGGAAGGGGGAGGGAGGGAGGGAGGGAAGGAAGGAAGGAAGGAAGGAAGGAAAGAAAGAAAGAGGGAGGGGAGAGAGAGAGAGAGAGGAAGAGAGGGAGAATGTTCAATTACCATCTCCCACACCAGTTTATATAGTTTTTATCTTTTACGATTGTAAGTTATCTTGAAGTAAGATGGGTGGCCAATAAATGTTACAAACAAATAAACAAACAAATAAAAAGGAGAAACAGGATCTTCATGGTAGACAATTCTTTTTTTTTTCTTCAACAGATCTGCCCTGGAGCACAAACATGACGTCTCCAATGGAGAAAGAAAACTTAAGGATCCGGACTCAAAAGCTGCAGAATTCTGCTATCATCAGCCAGCCACAGAAAAGTAAGAATTCAGGGAGATTCTCAGCATTCAGAAAACCAAGATTATGCCACAAGAATCATTCCAAGTAACAACAGATAAGATAACCCTTGCCTTAGTCCCAACAAGCATGTCCGTTAAATATCTATTTTGAGTTTTCCAAAGTTCTTGGAGGCAGAACAACAAGGGGTGCTAGACCTGATTGCCTTGCTAGTTGAGGATAATGGGACCTGTAGGCCCAGAAAATTGACCAGCGCTGGCTTGGAGGAACGGAGGTATAAATAATTCCTCAAAAATCAATAACATCCTTGCTTTACGGGAACAACAAAACATAAAACATATAGATTTAGTGTAGGGCTTATGACTCCATGGAAACATATCCAAAAAAGGTGATTTCATTGACTGTCAGATCCATGTATCTGCCATTCTTCGTGGAAGAAGTGGGGGATTTGGATTTGTCACATTTCATTCTCTTTCCTATGTATCCTAAGGATCCAATTTCCTGCCTGGTCCTCTTTGTATAAACTTTAACCTGGTTTATAACCATTGCCTGGTGCCAGAAATGCCTGGAGAATTCTCACCTCTGGGGAAATGAGAGAGGAGGGTGGGGCGTGTGGATTGCAAGATAGCCCTGAGAAGCTCTTCTTATCTGCTTCTCAGAGAGGCCGGTACGATATCATCTTCACATCGGTGGATTGGTGGGAATCCACATCGGACGGTGGGGTGGGATTCCTAATTCCCTTTATCCTGGACTGCATGCCCTGAGGGACCTCAGAGCCTGCTTTGAATTTTGACTTGCTTTCATCCCTTTTCAATAAAAAGGTTCCTTTTGAAATAGAAAATTTTCAAGAGTTCGTACTTTCTTGGAAGGGGGGAAAGGCTGGTCCTTACAGACTGTTCATTTTAATTAATCTTCCTGTTTAGTTTTCAAAAGTAAGAATGGTTTCTCTATACATAGGTTTACAAACTAATACACATACCCAGATAGAGAGAGACACAGAGAGAGAGTCAGAAAGAGAGACAGAGAGACAGAAAGAGAGAGAGAGTGTGTGTGACACACAGAGAGACACACAGAGAGAAACAGAGAGAGGCAGACAGAGAGACAGAGAGACAGAGAGGCAGAAAGAGAGAGAGAGAGAGAGACAGACACACACACACACACACACACACAGACAGAATGACACACAGAGAGACACACACACAGAGAGATAGAGAGACAGAAAGAGAGCGAGTGACACAGAGACACACACACAGAGACAGAGAGACAGAAAGAGAGAGAGACAGAGAGAGAGAGACAGACACACAGAGAGACAGAGAGAGAGAGGCAGACAGAGAGACAGAAAGAGAGAGAGAGAGAGACAGAGACACACACACAGAGAGACAGAGAGAGGCAGGGAGAGAGGCAGACAGAAAGAGAAAGAGAAATGGAGAGAGAGAGAGAGAGAGAGGGAGAGAGAGGGAGAGGGAGAGAGAGAGAGAGAGAGAGAGAGAGGAAAAAGAGATGAGGAGGGAAGAGAAAAGCTACCAAATTCAGGTTTTCTTCACTGACATGTCCAATTCTTCATCTATACTGAACAATCTCTTTTTGTCTTCCTTTTTCACCAGGGAAAACACTGACGTATCCCCAGGAATGGGGTACAGGACATCCCCTCACCTGGACAACAACGAGGGTTTTGACTCAAAAAGGTACGGAGAAGAAAGGGGGAAAATATCCGAGGACCCTGCCACTAGAATGCTACAAAAAAAGATTTGTATTGCAAATCCTCGATTTAACGACCACAATTGAGCCCAAAATTTCCACTGTTAAGCAAGGCCATTGTTAAGAGAGTTTTGCCCCATTTTACCACCTTTTTGCCACAGTTGTTAAGCAAATCACTTGCAGTTCTTAAGCGAAACATGCAGTCATTCAGCGAATCTGGCTTCCCACATCGTTTTTGTCGGAAACCGTATTGGAAGGTTACAAATGGTGGTTGCATGACGTCACGACAGTGAAACCATTATAAATACATGCCAGTTGCCAAGCGAATTTTGATCCTGTGACCGTGAAGATACTACAATGGTTGTAAGTGTGAAAACTGATCATATGTCACTGTTTTCAATGCCGTTGTAACTTCAACCAATTACTAAACGCATGGTTGCAAGTCAAAGGCTACCTGTAACACCTTGATGAAAACATGCCTGTCCAGAGGTGGGTTTCAGCAGGTTCTGACCAGTTCTGGAGAACCGGTAGCAGAAATTTTGAGTAGTTCAGAGAACCAGTAGTAAAAATTCTGACTGGTCCCACCCCCATCTATGCTCTGCCTCCCGAGTCCCAGCTGATCGGGAGGAATGGGGATTTTACAGTATCCTTCCCCTGGAGTGGGGTGGGAATGGAGATTTTATAGTATCCTTCCCCTACCATGCCCACCAAGCCACACCCACTAAGCCACGCCATGCCCACCAAGCCACGCCCACAGAACCGGTAGTAAGACAATTTTAAACCCACCACTGTGCCTGTCATTCCATCTTGAATGAATCACAGAAGGCTGCAAGGTAAAAAAAAGAAAATAATAATAATGTGTGACTTTTTGTGGCCATTTAATGTTAAAAGCATTTATAAAGCACAAATGAAAAAGAATAAAAAAATCTCCAATAAAATTGGAGGTTGCGGGAAAAAGGCTTGGGAACACTATTCCATAAAGTTTAAGAGGAACAGATTTGCCAATATTCTTATTTTTGTGAAGTCCTTGGTGCTCTCAGAGTTTGGTTGTTTTCTTGCAGGCCTTTCATTACCCAACTAGGTAACATCATCAGTGCTAGTCTGATTAGCTAGGTGAGCATCAAGGACTCCGCAGTTCAACCCTGAGCTACAAATATTCTCTTCTATGGGGGGGATTTTATTTTATTTTTTCAGGTCTGAGCTACAGCCTGGAGAAAATAGTCTGAGTACCACTGGAATCCAGTGTGAACTTCTAAGTAGTCCCAAGAGGGAGGAATCGGATGTGGAGATTTCCAGGTGAATTTTGGATTCAGTAAAAAAAAAAAAGAAAAACTGACTTGAGAATAGCAAAATGTTGTGTACAACATGTAAAGTTTGCGACAAAGGATTCCTGTGGTTGAAATGAGGTACAATGTGATCATTTTTTTGCTGCAAACTACAAGTAAAGGTAAAGGTTCCTTTGCACATATGTGCTAGTCGTTCCTGACTCTAGGGGGCGGTGCTCATCTCCGTTCCAAAGCCAAAGAGCCAGCGCTGTCTGAAGACATCTCTGTGGTCATGTGGCTGGCATGACTCAATGCCAAAGACACACGGAACGCTGTTACCTTCCCACCAAAGGTGGTACCTATTTTTCTACTTGCATTTTTTATGTGCTTTCGAACTGCTACGTTGGCAGAAGCTGGGACAAGTAACGGGAGCTCACCCCATTATGCGGCACTAGGGATTCGAACCTCTGAACTGCCGACCTTCTGATCGACAAGGTCAGCGTCTTAGCCATTGAGCCACCGCCTTCCTAAACTACAAGTAGTCCTTACTTAATTATGGTAATTGGGACCATCTTAACACCATCATTAAGCGAGGATCATACTGGGTTCTTAAGCGATGATCTCGTGGAATCCTTCTGACTTCCTGCTGGCTTCCACATGGATTTTGCTTCTGGGAAGCCAGTTGACACAAATCACAAATCGTGTGATTGTGGGACTCTGCGGTGCTCAGAAATCTAGGCTGGTTGCCAAATGCTCCAATTGCAATCATATGACCACAGGAGCGATGCCAATAGTCCCAGTTTCTAAGACTGGTCCAGCCTCTGAATGAGCGTCATCAAGAAAGGACTACCTGTAGAACTTCCTGTCCTCTCTTTGGCAGGAACAGAAGACCTTTCGATGCATCTGCCATACCTGTTTCTGCTCAAATGAGAACCACTGGAAGGGTTACAGTATAGAGCAGTGATGGCTAACCTTTTTGCCATCGCGTGCCAGGAGAGGGGGGAGCGCGGGGGGTGCATGCCCACACCCATAATTCTATGCGCCCCACCCCCATGCATGCGTGTACAACCCCCCTCCCTCTCCCTGTTCCTGGCACGCGATGGCCCAGTACGCCTGTTTTTCTCTCTCCTCAAGCTCTGGGGAGAGCAAAAAATGGGCCTACTGGTACTACTGGAAGTTGGCAAATGGGCAGTTTCCGGCCTCCGGAGGGCCTCGGGGGTGGGGAGGGAAGGCTGTTTTCACCCTCCCCAGACTCCTAGAAAGGCTCTGGAGCCTGAGGAGAGAGAAAAACGGGCTTTCCCCACCACTCCCCGAGGCCTTCCGGAGGCAGGAAACAGCCTGTTTCCCTACTACTGGTGGGCCCAGAAGGCCCAAAAATCAGCTGTCCGGAGCGCACATGTGCGCCGGAGCTGAGCTCGCCTGCCACCGATATGGCTACACATGCCACCTGTGGCACGCGTGCCATAGGTTCGCCATCACTGATATAGTTCCTGCTTGAGCAGGGGGCTGGACTAGAAGACCTCCAAGATCCCTTCCAGCTCTATTCTGATTGATTGGTTTTTGATAGCAGAGGTAAATAGATATTCTCTTTTCTTCCTTGGCAGGTACAGTTCCTTTGCTACAGAGAATAGAATTACTTCCCCGCAGTACCAGTACAGAGATCAGAGATCAGATGAAGATTCAGACAGGTAAGGAACTGGCCTTCAGCTGCTGACACCTTGGTGAGACACTGAGCAATTGTCCTGCTTTATTTTACATTTCCTGTCTGTCCTCCTTCAACTCAAGGAAAGCAGATTTGGCTTTGAAATCTCTTTCAAAGAATAGAATAGAATTCTTTATTGGCCAAGTGTGATTGGACACACAAGGAATTTGTCTTTGGTGCATATGCTCTCAGTGTACATAAAAGAAAAGATACGTTCATCAAGAATCATAAGGAACAACACTTAATGATAGTCATAGGGTACAAATAAGCAAGCAAATCATACTAGGAAACGGTCAATATAAACCGTAAGGATACCAGCAACAAGGTTACAGTCATACAGTCATAAGTGGGAGGAGATGGGTGATAGGAATGATGAGAAGATTAATAGCAATGCAGACTTAGTAACTAGTTTGACAGTGTTGAGGGAATTATTGAGGGAAGAAGAGGTGGTCAGAAAAACTCTCAGGAACAAAATGTGAAGCCTTGTTCAGTAATGAAGTGGCCAAGAAAATACCACAGCTCTCCCATATTTTTTGATCGTACAATCCTATGGTTTCTTGGTTTCCAGTTTTCCATGGTGTCTTTCAAAGGCTCTTTTTAAAAAAATCCCTCTTGATTCAACATGGCAGGTGGTAAGGGTACATTCTCCTCACCTCAATCTTTTTGTGATGCCTTTGAAATTAGCAAGTTGATTCTGGGCATCGGTTAGAAACAAGGAAACAAGGCAAGCATAATTTTGGACTCTTCTAAATTCCTTTGGGAAACAAGATTTGGCCTTCTGACTTCTTGAGTTAGATTCATGTTTCTACTTTAATATATTCAGCCCTGGTCTTCAAGTCTGACATGTAATAAAATTAGGACATGCGTGTGGCATTTGAGGGACAGAAAAGAAGGAATACTTTTCTTCTACATATCTGTCTTTGAGCTCAAGAAGGACACCACAACTACTGATAGAATAGAATAGAATAGAATAGAATAGAATAGAATAGAATAGAATAATTAGGCATAGAGTAGAGTAGAATAGAGTAGAGTAGAGTAGAGTAGAATAGAACAGAATAGAATAGAATAATTAAGCGCAGAGTAGAGTAGAGTAGAATAGAATAGAATAGAATAATTAGGCGTAGAGTAGAATAGAATAGAATAGAATAGAATAGAATAGAATAATTAGGCGTAGAGTAGAGTAGAATAGAATAGAATAGAATAGAATAATTAGGCATAGAGTAGAGTAGAGTAGAGTAGAATAGAATAGAATAGAATAGAATAGAATAGGAATAATTAGGCATAGAATAGAATGGGATAGAATAATTAGGCGTAGAGTAGAGTAGAGTAGAGTAGAATAGAATAGAATAGAATAGAATAGAATAGAATAGAATAGAATAGAATAATTAGGCATAGAGTAGAATAGAGTAGAGTAGAGTAGAGTAGAGTAGAATAGAATAGAATAGAATAGAATAGAATAGAATAGAATAGAATAGAATAGAATAGAATTCTTTATTGGCCAAATGTGATTGGATACAAAAGGAATTTGTCTTGGTGTATACGCTCTCAGTGTACATAAAAGAAAAGATACATTCGTCAAGAGTCATAAGGTACAACACTTAATGATAGTCATAGGGTACAAATAAGCAATCAAATCATATTAGGAAACAGTCAATATAAATCGTAAGGATACCAGCAACAAGGTTACAATCATACAGTCCTAAGTGGGAGGAGATACCATATCAGGGTATGGATGGACCATTATCTGCTGTTAATGATTGTTCCTCGCTTTCATTTCTGTGTCTCAGACTGTGTTGTCACTGGGACACAAAATACTGAACAGAGAGAGGAAACAATCTAATACATTGGAAAGCACATGTTGAATTGGGACTGTACATGGTTTTAAAACCCTATTTCATCTTCCTGGTGAGGATACATTTTTCTTTTTCTTAATCCACGGTAATTCTTAGCTCATTGCAACAATCACCTGTGTCAAACATGACTCGATTCCATAATTGCCTGGAATCGGTTAAAACAGGTTGTGCAGTTGTCAACCTGGAGATAGAGTTCTGGGCCACATTTAGCTGCACACTTGCTTTAGGTGGGTTTAAGTTGTAGCCTGGTACAAGATTGTGGCTTTTGCTGAGAGTGGATTATTCTGTGTGGGCTCTCACACCAAATAAGAGTGTTAGATAGGTCTTTGGCATAGATACCCCCACAGAGGTGGGGGTTTGTTGTTGTTAGTTGAGAAGTTGTGTCCGACCCATCGTGATCCCATGGACAACGTTCCTCCAAGCTTTCCTGTCCTCTACCATCCCCTGGAGTACATTTAAACCAGGGGTTGGCAACCTTAAACACTCAAAGGGCCACAAAGGTCCTAACCAGAAGCCCCCGTTCAATTCTGGAGCTGACCGGAAGTCCGGTTCCCCCACCATAGTCTCTTCCTAGCACAGCATCCTTTTTCCACTACCTGTCCTAACCGAAAGCCCTATCAATTGTGGAGCTGACCTGCAACAGGGAGCTGCATCAGAGGGATGAAAGAGCCACATGCGGCTCCAGAACCGCAGATTGCTGACCCCTGATTTAAACTCATGCCAACTGCTTCAGTGACTCCATCCAGCCACCTCATTCTCTGATGTCCCCTTCTTCTTTTGCCGTCAATTGTTCCCAGCATTAAGCTCTTCTCCAGGGAGTCCTTCCTTCTCATTAGGTGGCCAAAGTATTTGAGTTTCATCTTCAGGATCTGGCCTTCTAAAGAGCAGTCAGGGTTGATCTCCTCTAAGACTGGCTGGTTGGATCGCCTTGCAGTCCAAGGGACTCCCAGGAATCTTCTCCAGCACCAGAGTTCAAAGGCCTCAATTCTTTGACTCTCAGCCTTTCTTATGGTCCAACTTTCACAGCCATACATTGCAACTGGGAAAACCATCGCCTTGACTATTCGCACATTTGTTGGCAGGGTGATGTCTCTGCTTTGGGATGGGGGTAGGTGGGGGTAGCAAGTGATAAAACACATGTTGGGATGCCACAAGGCATGTTTTATCATTTGGTGTCATTGCGGTTAGGAATGGACAGCTATGATCTTAAGTAGAAAAAATGGAGAGGTAGCTTCCTTATTATCAGGAATGTGCTTGTCATTTTGCTTGGTGGTTTCAGGTTCAGTTCCTTAATGGTCTAGCTTAAAAGCACTGGATGGCTCAGCACACTATTTCTCTATCCTTCAGTTTTAGTTTGGGGGGTGGGGAGGTTTCCCTATTCTTAGTTCTCATCTTCCTCCTCTCTTTTCTTCTCTTCTTCTTCTAGTTTAGATTTTAGATCTGCAAGGAGAGGTTTCTGGATCAAACCTTGTTTCCTACTTGTATAACTTTTGCAAACTGTAAGATTCTTCAACTCAATAACATCTCTGTATTAAAAAAAGTCTTGGAGTCTCAATATATTTAAGTCTTAGTATTTCAGATTAAGTCATCTTTTTCTTTTCTTAAAGAGAATGCCTAGATTATACCAAAATCTGAAATTATTCATGGATAGAGGGTGACAAATGTTAGAATTAAAAATATCCACGCCCTTCTGAGAGTGACGCACAAAACCAGGTTTACTATTAGAAGGGTATTCACATACCTTGTAAAGTTTCACTAACAGATAATAGGAAGTTATTCTACAATGCCTTTTTGTCAATTGATGCATCCTTTTTCCAGCATATTCACTTTTATGTTCCTGGTAGTCAGTGAATTGTTCTAAGCAATTTGGCTGTTGCACAGCATCAAGAATGTTTTTTCTTCTCTTGCATTGAGTTACATTTTTGTTTCATCATGGTGTCCAATCCCTTTAGAACCTGAAATTAATTATACTTTAGAAAACTTTGTTATCTTGATGATTATAGATCATGGTTTATCCTGAACAGGAGATGCCCAAAGAGCATTCTCTTTGCCAGTTGATCATAAGCATCTCCTCGTTAAAATAATTTTAATTGTGTCCTTCTTTCTTTTTGATCGAAAAACTAACCTCATTTTCACTGTCAATTGAGCTATGTTACAAAGAAGTATGATAAGGCATGTTTTTAAGACTGAATGTATGATTTTTATTATGCATTGTTTATCCATCTCTCCTCCTCATTTCTTATTTTCTTCCCCCACCTCCAAGTTCTTCCCAATGGATTTTTGGGGTTCTAGGTTCCTCAGCAACCATGCTGTAGCTTTTATCTTCTTCCTCTCGAGTTTTTTTTCAAACAGCCAAATATTTTTGAGTTGATATTTGAAGAATTATTTTATAGTGAACACATTTCATGAGAAGTAACTCATGAAATGGCCTACTTACATTCCTAGCAATGATTTTCTGGAGTCATTTCTAGAGTTTGTTTTTCTTTTCTAGGGTGTTTTCATGTTCTCTTTCCTTTAATATATTCTTCTTCATCGGAATTCTGAGCATATTACTTGGATGCTAGAGCCTTTGACTTCTAATAACTAACTCCCAAGTAGATATGGTTAAGATTGGAATCTTGGTTGCCTTTTCCATCCTTGTTAGCATTGTTAATAGTTTGTCATTTTGCAAACTATTTGAAAATGGCTTCGTCGAACCCTAGGCAGATATGGTGGGTTTTCCTTTCCACTCACCTTCTTTTCATCTGGAGGATGCCACTTATTCCCAGATGCTTATTCCCAGAAATCTTCCATGTTTATGAATTACCTAAACTGGTAATTCATAAACCGGAAAGAAACTTTCTAACCAACTGTCCTCTGAGAGAGAGAGAGAGAGAGAGAGAGAGAGAGAGAGAGGGAGAGAGGATATCTTAGGAGGGACTGACCTACTTTTAGCATGTTAGGCCAATCACAGGAAACCCAATTTACAATCCTCCCTGTGTTGGACATTGATCTCAGGATTTTTTCACATCCGGATCGCCAAGCTGGCCATTTTATCAGATCTTCCGAGTCTAGGAATGGAACAAACAGGAACAATCAACTTTACAACCGCAGAATGTTCGGATTCAACAACGGAATAGCATCCTACTTGTACAACCAGCCATTCCACAGCAGAAGGTAATCACCGGAGATCAAATGAAGCGGGCCATTTGTAGGGCTGAGAAGATGCCTGATGTAATGGTGGGATTCAAATAATTCAACAACTGGTTCTCTGCCCTAATGAATGGCTGGGTGGGCGTGGCCATGGTGGGCATGGCCAGAAGGTGTGACAGGCAGCACTTGGTCTCCTGCACACCCCTGGGAGCAAAAATATGCTGCTCCCTGGCCCCATTTTGGGCCTAGTAGACCTATCTGCAGCCTCTTGGGAGCAAAAACGGGCCGTGGGGGGAAGGCCTGTGCCACACACCCCCACACCCCGTTTTGGGCCTAGTAGGCCTCCCTGCAGCCTCCTGGGAGTGAAAATGGGCTGTGGTGGTGGGGGAACGCCCTGTTATGGGCCTAGGAGGCACTTGACTGGGAGCCAAAATGGGGCATGTGGGGACTCCTGGAATGGGAGCGGCGGGGCCAGGCAGCAATTTAACTACCGGTTCGCCTGAACTGACCCGAACCGGCTGAATCCCACCACTACCCCAATGTCCTACTTTAGAGAGGATGTATATCTTCATAAGGCTTGGAGGGGTTTTTTGTCTATTGAAATGCCTTGTCAATCTGAACAGCTGTCCAATTAAAGAATTTAGAAAAGGGAAAGCAGGAACCACGAAGAAGCTAGTCAACGTTTAGCAAGCTATAGAGGCACGTACATTCTCATGTCAGTGCCTTCCTCCTCAACATGAGATCAATTGCTATTTGAGCCAGAGTCATAATTTCTAAACTTGCATTTTTACGTATCAATTAGCACTTTCAGGCTTATTATGGACATGTGGCCTCTTATGGTGTAGCAGTCCTTTTGGGGTGATGTTCCTTGGATCACCTTTAGGAACAACAGGGGAAAAATGGTTTGCAAATAAAATCTGAGAACTTTGTTATCTGGACCATTGTGGCTTATTAAATTTTCAGAGTCATAAAAAGATGATGGGTGGTAAATTACAGGGGTCAGAGTTGGCTTGCTGTCAGGGTTCCGACAGATGCCCTAATTAAATCATGAGCTTCAAGCCAAGCTTCAAAAGAAATCCAGTTGTTTATTAGGAGCTTCATGTCAGCATGTTCCAAGTGAAGCCAATTCTGACCCCCATGTAATTTATGATCCAATCTTGACCCTGTTTTCCCCTTCCCCCTAGGGTGTGTCATCAGTCACATTTGCCAACGGAGCAATTTCACAGGTTGTAGAGATCACTCCACTCCAGCCGCTGTGGGTAACCCTGGGAGACAGCCTTGAGAGAGATATGTCAGGAATGTGCTTTTGTTTTTTGGCTGCCGTGCTGCTTCGCCATTTTCCCATCTCCCTTGCCTATGGCAACTCGAGAGCAGGTCAGGGATGCTTTGCGAGTTGACAGATGATTCTTCAGAAAGTGTTTGGGGATGACTAAGATCATGCTACCCCTGAATGGTAGTACAGTAGGTTAATTATAATTGCATTATAATTAGAGCTGTGGTGGCGCAGTGGCTAGAATGCAGTATTGCAGGCTAATTCTGCTGACTGCCAGGAGTTTGATCCTTACCGGCTCAAGGTTGACTCAGCCTTCCATCCTTCTGAGATTGATAAAATGAGGACCCAGATTGTTGGGGGCAATAGGCTGACACTGTAAACCACTTAGAGAGGGTTGTAAAGTACTGTGAAGCGGTATATAAGTTTAAGTGCTATTGCTATTAATTGATACTTCTTCTTTATTGTAATAAATTTATAAAGAAAACTGCTCAGAAACAAAGCAACATATACTGTATGTTGTGGAAATGCATGCATGCAAAGACAGACACGTATATTTGAGATTCTGATTTCCATCATAGGAAAAATCTGATCAAAAGCCACTCTAGAATTATAAATTCTAGCGTTCTAGAATTTGACAGCTTTCTCTAATTTGGACATCCAGTCAGAGCAACATTGTTGAAATTCTGAGTGCCAAATCTGGGGAAGGCATCATCATTATTATGGTTCATTGCACAGTCAGCCAGATGTTCAGCCTGGATTTGGCATTTCTGTCTAATAATTGAGTCCTTTCCAAGGACCTGGGAGAGGCAGATGTGGTTGTTTGATGGTGTTCAAGGTATTGTTGCAGGATGTAAGCTGTTCCAAGTAAAGGCAACTAGTGCAATTGACTGATGACTGAATTTGTCAATGCCGATGGTGTTCAAGTGGTGCTCCAGTTGTTTTGGGATTGCACCCAAGGTGCCTATTACTATTGGTACCACCTATTTAATAGTATCATTAGTAGTAGTAATAGTATGCTGCCTAACATGCAGGGAGTCTAGGTGGTTTTCGATTGTTAAAAATGTTTAAAACAAACATAAACATTACAAAATACAAAAATACCCCAAGACCAGGTTCCAGCAGGTTCTGGAGAACCGGTAGTGGAAATTTTGAGTAGTTCATTGAACCAGTAGCAGAAATTTTGAGTAGTTCGGAGAACCGGTAGCAGAAATTTTGAGTAGTTCGGCGAACTGGTAGCAGAAATTTTGAGTAGTTCGGAGAACCGGTAGCGGACATTTTGAGTAGTTCGGCGAACTGGTAGCAGAAATTTTGAGTAGTTCAGAGAACCGGTAGCGGAAATTTTGAATAATTTGGAGAACCGGTAGTAGAAATTTTCAGTAGTTCGGAGACCCGGTAGCAGAAATTTTGAGTAGTTTGGAGAACTGGTAGCAGAAATTTTGAGTAGTTTGGAGAACTGGTAGCGGAAATTTTGAGTAGTTTGGAGAACCGGTAGCGGAAATTTTGAGTAGTTTGGAGAACCGGTAGCGGAAATTTTGAGTAGTTTGGAGAACCGGTAGCGGAAATTTTGAGTAGTTTGGAGAACTGGTAGCAGAAATTTTGAGTAGTTTGGAGAACCGGTAGCGGAAATTTTGAGTAGTTTGGAGAACTGGTAGCAGAAATTTTGAGTAGTTTGGAGAACCGGTAGCGGAAATTTTGAGTAGTTTGGAGAACCGGTAGCGGAAATTTTGAGTAGTTTGGAGAACTGGTAGCAGAAATTTTGAGTAGTTTGGAGAACCGGTAGCGGAAATTTTGAGTAGTTCAGAGAACCGGTAGCAGAAATTTTGAGTAGTTCGGAGAACCGGCAAATACCACCTGTGGCTGGCCCCAGAGTGGGGTGAGAATGGAGATTTTGCAATATTCTTCCCCCAGGAGTGAGGAGGGAATGGAGATTTTGCAGCATCCTTCCCCTGCCATGCCCACCAAGCGCCGCCCACCAAGCCACAGCACGCCCACCAAGCCACGCCCACAGAACCAGTAGTAAAAAAAAATTGGATTTCACCACCGCCCAAGACAAAGGATCAGTGAAATTCAAACTTACTAATTGCAGACAGCTGGAGTTAAATTGCAATGCATTAGTCTGCTGAGTATCCAGGCTCAGAACAGAAATCCAGGAGGGAACAAGGAAAGGAAGAAGGGGGTTTCCAACCACCATTACGGTGATCAGCACAACAAAGATAATAAAATTTTGAAGTAAAATAGTTAAGCTTTTGCGTGTTCCAACTCCTCTGATATTTATCAAAGGCTAAGATAGTCAAATTGTAGATTATGAAGAGTAATGAATGAAAACACTTCAAACCACGCGTAGTTTTAAGGTGTGTAATCTAAATGTCCAGAAGCCGATCCAGAAACAGTCTAGTGTCATTGTATTTTAGTAAATGACAAATCACAAAAGTTTTAACTATCATATAAAGAGAGGTCAGCTTCACATACTGTAGCAACCGGTTAGGAAAGCACCGGAAAAGTGAACGCGTGCGTGCACATGCTTGCTTCGTTTGCATGTGTGCCGTCCATGCATGCATGTGATGTCAAAAATGTGGCAATTCGCTCATACATGCTATCCACACATGTGTGCAGCGTCAAAAACACAGCGATATGGGACGGGATTGCACCAGGGCGAGTGGGCAAGTGGGCCACTACCGGTTCGCCCAAATTGGTTCGAACCGGCTGAGTACCAGTGTTTTCCTGAAGATTTTCCTAACAATTAGAAGGTTGATCTTTGGTAAGCTCACACCTTCAGTGAAGGGTAGCAGAATGGCCTGCATTTTCCCCCAACATGAAACAGTCTAGCCCTTGGGGGTGGGATGCGGGGGCTGGTTTTGCCAAGAGAGAGTTCTGAATAGGAAAAAAAAACCAGGACATGCATCGTAAAAAAAGCAAAGTTTTAGTAAGTTTAGGACATTAAAAAGGTAAAGGTTCCCCTCACACATATGTGCTAGTTGTTCCCGACTCAAGGGGGCGGTGCTCATCTCCGTTTCAAAGCTGGAGAGACAGCGCTGTCCGAAGACGTCTCCATTGTCATGTGGTCGGCATGACTCAACATCAAAAGCGCATGGAACGCTGTTACCTTCCCACCAAAGGTGGTCCCTATTTTTCGACTTGCATTTTTTACATGCTTTCGAACTGCTAGGTTTGCAGAAGCTGGGACGAGTCACGGGAGCTCACCCCGTTACGCGGCACTAGGGATTCAAACCACTGAACTGCCCACCTTCCGATCGACAAGCTCAGTGCCTTAGCCGCTGAGCCACCGTGTCCCATATTAAGACATTACTTTGTCTGAAATGGTAGAACAGAGGGTTCTCCAAAATCCCTTCCAACTCTGTTATTCTCTTATTTTGTAATTCGACTGAGCTGAGTGATATTGAGAATAAATGTCTGGATCTTATTATTCAGAATTGTCTTTCTTGTATGTTCATTACATCATTTCATTTATTGTTGTGCTGTTTTTTGTTTTTGTTTTTGTTAAGACTTGAATTAATACATATCTACATTTCTTCCTAGTGTGTCTTACTACCCCTTCAGAGATGCTGGGACCAGCATGCCAAAAAGCCATAGAGTGCCTTTTTATAAGAACATCTGTGACACAGAGACCGGAAGGTAAAGATTAAGATTGAATAACCTATTGTTAACTAATACGTGAATTATTAGAATCTTTTTTTAAAAAAAAGAATCAGGGCATCAAACCAACTGGGTGACCTTGAGCCAGTCATTCTCTCACAGCCCTAAGAAAAAAACAATGGTAAATTGCTTCTGAAATCTTCCCAAGAAAACTGCAGGGACCTGTCCAGGCAGTTGCCAGGAATCAAGACTAATTTGAAGGCATCCCCCACCCAAAAAGTAAAATTTCCCCTAAATTTAAGGTCCCCATTTCATTGGCATCCTTCAGTCTCAAGAGACTATGGTATCGTGCTCTGGAAAGAGGTCCTAAAACAGCATCGGGTGAGACTAAAAAGGCCAATTCGAGAGTGGCAATCCCTTCCACACTGAGGGCAGATACATTCTGTTCCCTGCCCAGATCCCAGATTTCGCTGGTTCCGGGACTGCCTCTTTGCCTCGGCCTGCCAAATTGGAGAAGGCCATGCTGCGTCTTTAGCCTCCAAACTGAACGATCGGAGGTCAAGGTTTCCCAGTTGTTAATGTCCATTCCCAGGGCCTTTAGGTCCCTCTTGCAGATATCCTTATATCGCAGCTGTGGTCTCCTTCTGAGGCGCTTTCCCTGCACTAATTCTCCATACAGGAGATCTTTCGGAATCCGACCATCTAAATCCGTACCCATTTATCTGTGCCATTTTCCTACCTGGTAGGGCAGTCTAAGGAGTCTGGAGGAAAAAAAGGACTAGGAGGGTCAGTGATGGGTTTCAAATTTTTTTACTACCGGTTCTGTGGGTGTGGCTTGGTGGGCATGGCAGGGGAAGGATACTGCAGAATCCCCATTCCCTCCCCACTGCAGGGGAAGGTTACTGTGAAATCTCCATTCCCTCCCCACTCCAGGGGAAAGATACTGTAAAATTTCCATTCCCACCCCACTCCAGGGGGAGGTTACTGCAAAATCCCCATTCCCTCCTGATCAGCTGGGTGTCAACTTGCAAAGCTTTCAAGTTGCCATGAGCAGGAGGGAGGGAGAACTGAAGTGAATTCCATACATTCTTTCTGACCGCAATCAGAAGGAGGGTGTTAGGTTTCACAGCCAGCCAAAGTGGTTAATTCGAGAATGTGATTTATGACATGGCCAGAGAGGAGGGGAGAGACAGGGTCATAGGGGAACGTAAATCTACATAGGATCAGTCCTAACTGCATCCGAGTATTTCCGGAATGTTGCTCCTAATAAATGAATACATTTCCTTTAAAGTTTGGATCATGGCTCGTGAATTAATTAGGGCATCTTTCGGAAACTTGACACTGGGACTCGGGAGGCAGAGAATAGATGGGGGCGGGGCCAGTCAGAGGTGGTATTTACCGGTTCTCCAGAACTGGACAGAACCTGCTGAAACTCACCTCTAACTAGGGGTGACATGGGTCCAGTATTTGAGGGGCTACCACAGTGAAGAGGGGGATAAAGTTATTTTCCAAAGCACCAGAAGGCAAGACAAGAAACGGTGGATGGAAACTATTCAAGGAGAGAAGCAACCTGGAATTAAGGAGAAACTTCCTAACAGTGAGGATAATTAGAAGTTGTGGGTGCTTCATCATTGGAGGGTTTTAAGAAGAGACTGGACAACCACTTGTCTCAAATTGTATGGGATCTCCTGCTTGAGCAGACTAGATGATCTCCAAGATCCCTTCCAGCTCTATTCTGATTAAAGCCGCAGATTATTAATCTTCTGGTCTACTGTTTTTACAATATCTCAAATCATCCTGCAGGTGGCATCAGAGTCATTTATTCCTTGGGTGCTTTTAGTATAGACTGCCTTTCCTAAAGATTTTGTGGGGGATTCATTCATCCTACAGCGGGTGAAGAAGAGTCTTATCTCAGAACCTGTAGAATTTGCCTGAATGAGTAGATGCATTGCTTGCATGTTGTTGACTTTTTTTGCAAGGAGAGGATGAAGTGAGATGATCTTGCCTAGAAACCAAGTTTGAGTATCTGATCTATAAACATGATATTTAACAGGGGTGAAATCCAGCAGGTTCTGACAGGTTCTGGAGAACCGGTAGCGGAAATTTTGAGTAGTTCGGAAAACCGGCAAATACCACCTCTGGCTGGCTCCAGAGAGGAGTGGGAATGGAGATTTTGCAATATCCTTCCCCCCAGGAGTGGGGAGGGAATGGAGATTTTGCAGTATTCTTCCCCTGGAGTGGGGAGGGAATGGAGATTTTGCAATATCCTTCCCCCAGGAGTGGGGACAGAATGGGGATTTTGCAGTATCTTCCCCTGGAGTGGGGAGAGAATGGAGATTTTACAGAACTTTCCCCTGGAGTGGGGAGGGAATGGAGATTTTGCAGTATCCTTCCCCTGGAATGGGGAGGGAATGGAGATTTTGCAATATCCTTCCCCCAGGAGTGGGGACAGAATGGGGATTTTGCAGTATCCTTCCCCTGCTACGCCCACCAAGCCACGCCCACCAAACCACACCATGCCCACCAAGCCACGCCCACAGAACCGGTAGTAAAAAAATTTGACTTTCACCACTGATATTTATGATAACATGATAACATCGGAAGTTGTGGGAGCTTCATCAGTTGAGACTTTCAAGAAGAGATTGGACTGCCATTTGTCAGAAATGGTGTAGGGGGTTGGACTTGATGACCTATAAGGTCCCTTCCAACTCTGTTAATCTAATCTAAGTATTATAGTGTTCAAAATTTCTTTCTCTTGCAGGAATTTGACTGATTCCGAGGCAAAAGATCTCCCTGCTTCCTTTGAACAGAAGAATTTTTCTAACTATGATTCAGATCCCTCTGCATCAGGGTAGGGTATATTGAAGAAAGACAGGGATTTTTCGGGGAAGAAACAGAAGGACTGTTTCTTCTAGCTTTTCAACATACCAGATATCACATTCCCTATTAAGCAATGCCTCCTCTGAAATGTGTATCTCTTTTGTCCCCCTGTAGCAAAGGCCTCCTCTTTGTGAAAGAATCCATCAAAAGCATGGAATTGTCCTCTTCTCCTCGTTACAACAGGTGAGGAGACCAAAGGGAAGGCAAGCCAGCAATTCTTTTTGCAATGCCGAAAAATCCCGCATCAATGAGAATTTGCTTGTAATGTTTTAGCTTTGGGTTCTCTTATTATTTTCTCCTATTATCATCACATTAGTACTTTATGTTCACTCGTGTCTTCTTCAGCATCTAAATGCCATGCAGAGCCTTGGTGGCGCAGCAGACTAAAGTGCTGTTAAGTAGCACCAGCTGCCTGCAATTACTGCAAGTTCAAATCTCACCAGGCTCAAGGTTGACTCAGCCTTCCATCCTTTCGAGTTAGGTAAAATGAGGACCCGGATTGTGAGGGCAATAAGCTGACTTTGTATAAAAAGAACACCGCTTAGGGGAGCCCAAAAGTCCTACTTAGCAGGTATATACAAAAGTATGAAGGCTATTGCTTAACGCATTGTAAGCCGCCCTGAGTCTCTGGAGAAGGGCGGCATATAAATCGAACCAATAAATAAATAAATGCATGCCAATGGTCCCTCTGTGGGGGTCCTTGGTGCTCTCTGAGATTGGTAGTTTTCTTCAGAGGTTTCATTACCTAACTAGGTAATACCATCAGTGCTGGAAGGGAATGAGAATAGAATAGAATAGAATAGAATAGAATAGAATAGAATAGAATAGAATAGAATAGAATAGAATAGAATAGAAACAGAAACAGAAACAGAAACAGAAACAGAAACAGAATAACAGAGTTGGAAGGGACCTTGGAGGTCTTCTAGTCCAACCCCCTGCTTAGGCAGGAAACCCTACACCACTTCAGACAAATGGTTATCCAACATCTTCTTAAAAACTTCCAGTGTTGGGGCATTCACGACTTCTGGAAGAAAGTTGTTCACTGATTAATTGTTCTCATTGTCAGGAAATTTCTCCTTAGTTCTAAGTTGCTTCTCTCCTTGATTAGTTTCCACCCATTGCTTCTTGTCCTGCCCTCAGGTGCTTTGGAGAATAGCTTGACTCCCTCTTCTTTGGGGCAGCCCCTGAGATATTGGAACACTGCTATCCTGTCTCCCCTAGTCTTTCTTTTCATTAAAGTAGACATACCCAATTCCAGCAACCGTTCTTTGTATATTTTTAGGCGGTAAAGGAGGAAGAGGACTTTGGGGTTCTTAGTGCTCTCTGAGCTTGGTAGTTTTGTGGCAAATGTTTCATTACTTAACTAGGTAACATCATCAATGCCAGAAGGGAGTGGGGTTTTCAGAGTGGAGGAGGAGGAAGAGGGCTCTGGTGCTGTTGTGGCTCGTCAGCAGCCTGTGCAGCTAGTAGCTAATTCCAACAGCGAGGAGGCTGGTGTGGTGCTGTGCCAGCAGCCTGTGCAGTTGGCACTCGAGTCGGACAATGAGGAGGCTGGAGAAGATGCGGTGCCAGAGGCGGGGATTCAGCCAGGGCCTTCCGAACCTCCAGAAGCTCCTATAAGTGAAGAGGAAGAAGAGGAGGAGCCTCTTCTCGATGCACGGGTGCGCAGAGCTGCCAAAAGGCAGGAGTGGCTCCTCAGAAGGAGGTCTCCTCGAGAGTAAGGCTTGGGGCTAATTGACCACTCCCTTAGCCTATTTAAGGAAGGAGGACGACTGAGGCAATTTGCAGGGAACAACTTCTTTCCCTCTTCTTCGCGTCTTGATCTTAGTTCTTTGCAAATTGCTTCTGGGCTTTCTGCCAACCATAGTAAGATTACAATTATTTATTCTTTGGATTCTTGTAGGCTGTTAAGGAAGTTAATTAACGGCCTTTGTTTGAAAAAGACTGATTTAATTTAGTAAACTAAAGTTTGTACAGACTTGGTGTGTGCTACATTCTTTGGGGTCCGTAGCTGGGGCAGAACAGGTGCCCTTGGTGTTCTCCAAGCTTGGTGGTTTTGTTAAAGATGTTTCATTACCAAACTAGGGAAAGTCATCAGTGCTAGAAGGGAGTGGGGATTTGCTCTTATTTTTATATACCAGTGGCTTGCGCCATCAGTGTTGGTGGGAGTGTTCTTGGTGGTACACCAAGTGGCCTCTGTCATCTTTCTGTGTTTTTGCAGACATAATTTATGGCAGGGTGTTAAATACAAGTGCATGCAATAGTAGGCAAATTGCTTTGAAGGCTTCCGGGCTCTTTCATCTTTCATTAAACGTTTCCTCTTTGTCCGGCATTTTTTTTTTTAAATTTTGCTTTCGGATGAAATTTTTTTTCCAGAAAGACATAACAGAATAATGCAGCATTCTATCAAACACTACGTGGCTTTTAATGTTTGGCTTCCTCACTAATCGTGAGAAAGCACTGTTTCAGGAACATATAAAAAAAAAAAACAACAACCCAACAATATCTCCTGAATTTTGTCATAATTTTTTAAAAAAATCTTGCGGTATAACAATAATAAGAGTCTTCACTCTTTCCTTCCCCAGTCGCAGCTTGGTTGACTTGTCTGAACTGGAGAATCCAAGCTACAGCAATACCAGCTACCTGAATAACACATCTCCCAAAAGGTAAAGCCAACCTTTGGCATATTGCTCCTGTTTGTGGTTTGATATGGGATCCCTTCCAAAGCAGTATGAAGTTAGAAGCATGTTGACCACTGTCTTCCTTCTCCTAGGTCTCTGGAAGATATTTGCACTTACTGTGGCCGAGTAATCCGCAACTGTGCCAAGATATCTATTGAGAACCTCAACATCAGCTGCCATGAATACTGCTTCAAAGTAAGGATGCGCCTGATAAATGTGGTATTCATGGAGCTATGAAGGGGGCGCCAGTTTGGTATAGTGGTTAAGGCACCAGGCTAGAAAGCAAGAGACCGTGAGTTCAAGTCCCACCTTAACCATGGAAGCCTACTGGGTGACTTTAGGCCAATCACTCTCTCTCTCTCTCTCAACCCATCTCACCTCACAGGGTTGTTGCTGTGAGGTGTTCTGAGCTAGACTTCCCAAGAGCATGAAGCAGACTCCTTGTCCCGACAAAACCCCCTTTTTATTAAGTTACGGTGAATTCCTCTCATTCACATCCAGCAAAGTCTTTCAAGGGAGAATTTACAGTCACAGACCTTACCTGGCTTGGAGAGCTGCCAGGCCGATATCTTCAAAACTTGGCAAGGAGTCCTGAACCAATTAAGCAAACTAATTGTCTCTTGCAAACTCCCTTCTTCTTTCACTCTTTATTCCCTATGGGAGGGGACATTCACTGTCCACCTGTGGCTTTACTCCTGAGTCGACCCTTGTTCTTTAGCTATTCCCTTCTCCTGGCAGTTCTGCGCATGTGCACACTGGGAACAGGCTCCAGCTGTTCTTCTGCCTCACTGATGTCCGACTCCGAAGGCAGCTGACAACTGTCAGATGGCCCTGGCTCTATCTCTGCCTCCGACGCAGAGCCCTCATCAGAGCCTTTCCCAGATTCCAGGACTGGCCCATGTTCCTCCCCAACCTCCTCACTGTCTGTGTCTGCCACCAGCTCTGCTGACCGCTGGCGGGCCACAACAAGGGGAAAATAAGAGGAGGAAGGCATGTTGGAATTGAGTTGAGTTCTTGATAAAAGTAATAAAGACAGGATACCAATAAATAAGTCGGGAGGAGAAAGTAGGTGGGAACCTTCACTCCCTAGCTGCATAATGGGATGTCCTCATCACCAAGTCTCACACGTTCTGTCTGACCCTCCTAAGCTTTAGCCTGTGAATTCATGCATGATTTGATTCAGTCACATGGCAAATACATTACGGATGGAGCCCCTGGTTATTTGTTAGTTGCCTTGCTGAGAGCAGTATACATTTTATATAGGCATGCAAAAGACATGTCCACAGCTAAGTAGAGAGCACTTATCTTGCTTTTTCCTCTCGCAGTGCGGAATCTGCCACAAGCCAATGGGAGACCTCTTGGATCAAATCTTCATTCATCGGGATATTGTCCACTGTGATAAGTGCTATGAGAAGCTCTTTTAGGTGAGCATATTCTGCAAGGGTTAGAGATCTGGAGATGTGGGGATATTGGTAGAGGATCCTGCCTAGAACACAGAACACAGAATCATAGGGCCAGAGGGGACTTTGGAGGTCTTTTAGTCCAGGGGTCACCAACCTTTCGGACCTCAGGGACCACTAAATTCATAATTTTAAATCCTGCAGACCACTAATATGATCTGCCTAATGACCATCTGGGTGGGTGTGGCTAGGTGGTCATGTGACTGGGTGGGCATGGCCAACTCGATGTCACTCATGTCAAGGGGCGCCTCACCAGCCTATACTCACCCCTCCCCTCCCAGCCACTCCTCGCTTGCCTGCCCGGGCACCTTAGGGCCCCCAACAGGAAGCAGTTGTTGGAACTAAGCAGCCACCACGAGAAAGAGTTGGCAAAACAGCTCAGTTCAAATTGGATCTGACCGAGAAGGAGGCTCAGCAGAAGCACCACACTGAGGACTAGGAGCATAGGCTTTCCAAGCAGAGGGAAGACCTGAGAGAGTGCAAGGCCAGGTACCGGCGCCTGGAGGCTCAGCGGGCTGAGATGGTCAGCCAGTTCCAGGCCATGATGCTGTCCCACTGGAATGAAGCCCTCTGGCTCTTGGCCACCAGCGGCACTTCCCTCCAGCCTTCGCCCAAAGCCCCACACCAGGAGGCTGAAGCAGACCCCAAGTCGGAATTTCTGCCCCCCTCTGACCTGCACAAAAAGACCCCTAAGGGGAGACTCTCTGCTGCAACACAAACATTCATTGCATGTGTCCGGCCCAGGGGCCGTAGTTTGAGGACTCCTGACCTCAAAGAGCTGAGGTGGCATAGTGGTTAGAGTGCAGTACTGCAGCTACTTCAGCTGACTGTTAGTTCAGCAAATCAGTGGATCAAATCTCACCGGCTCAAGGTTGACTCAGCCTTCCATCCTCCCGTGGGTAAAATGAGGACCCAGATTGTTGGGGTCAATATGCTAATGCTAATGCAATATGCTAATATGCAATATGCTATATGCTAACTTTGTAAACTGCTTAGAGAGGGCTGTAAAGCACTATGAAGTGGTATAGAAGTCTAAATAATAATAATAATAATAATAATAATAATAATAATAATAATAATAATAATAATAATAATAATAATAATAATTTAGTGCAATATAAAAAATGCCAATAATTTTTCTGTGGACCACCAAAATTTTCTCACGGCCGTGGACCACCAATTGGTGACTGGTGTTCTAGTCCAACCCCTTGCTCAAGGCAGAAGACTTATGCCATCCAAGTCAAATGGTTGTCTAGTTTATTTTTGAAACCTCCCATGATGGAGCATCTACAATTCCAGGAGGCAAGCTACTCCATTGATTAAAGGTTCGTGCGGTCAGAGTTGTCCTTATTTGTAGGTCGGATCTCTCTTGAGCAAGCTTCTACCTGTTGCTTGTCAGCCTAGCTCAGTGGTGGGTTGCTCCCGGTTTGCACCGGTTCACAAGAACCGGTAGTCAAAATTTGTAGTAGTTCGGAGAACCGGTAATAACATTGGCTGGCCACACCTCCGAACCAGTCCCCGGCCTGGTCGCCGCTCGCTTATCCCGCTCACCTCATCAGAGGCTTTTTTTTTTTTTTACTTTTAAAAGCATTTTTTCTATAACCTCTTCGGCTGAAAAAATGCTTTTAAAAGTAAAAAAAAAAAGCCTCTGATGATCGTGCGGCTCAGCTAGGATCGTCAGAGGCTTTTAAAAGCATTTTTTTCTGCAACCTCTTCGGCCAAAGAGGTTGTAGGGGGAAAAAAAATGCCTTTAAAAGCCTCTGGCGATCCCAACTGAGTTGCCTGAAAAAGTTGTAGAAAAAAATGCTTTTAAAAGTTAAAAAAAAAAGTTGACCATGCTCACCCAGCCACATTATGCCCCCACCAAGCCACACCCACAAAATAAGCCACGCCCACAGAACAGGTAGTAAAAAATTTTAGAACCTACCCGTGGCCTACCTGACGTGTTCCCTGTCCAATTTTCTCCTTAGATTCCATGGATTGGACCAGTCTGACTGAAGAGACGCCTGCCTTTATCTGTCTGCCTCGGTTCTCCTGAGGACTCTTTGATCCAGCAAGCATCCTCTTCCCCAACCATCTTCCTCCTTCCTCATCTTCAGGCAGGCCAAGTGGTTTACATTCAACAATGATGAAGTTAACTCCTTGAGGATGACTACATCAGGAAGAGGATGTATTGCTGCCTGAGTTTCAACTGGCTGCATTTGGGGACTCCTCATCAGTCTTCGTTGCTCGTCCAGAAGTCCTTTTGTCCTTCCTTCCATGATGGCCCCGTGGCTTCGTTCAACTTGGCCAGCAACCGATAAAAGAAGGCTTTATATCAGGAAGGAGAGGAAGCAGGATCATGTTTTTTTTAAAAAAAAAAAAAGAAGGAGGGAAGTTCAATCATTTTTATCAGGAGCACTTCTTATTCCATTTATCCCTGGGAAGTCTTTAGCCACAACTAGGAAACGGTCAGTTCCAAAACAGGTGCCTTGAATGCAAAGGCTTTGAAAATGGATGTGAAAAATGTTTTGATTCAAAGGTATCCAAGGCATCAGGCACAAAACACCGGGGTCTTTTTCCAGCCATTTCGGGAGGTTTTTGAGCTTGGAACACTCTTAGAATTGTTTGAAGTAAGAATTTCAATGTTTTGCGCACCTCTAAGTTTGCCTTCGGGCATCCCTGGGACCACGCATGAGGCATTGAGGTTATGTCTTCTGCAGGTTTTTTTTTTTTTAACCATGGGCTGAGGCTGATGGGATTTGGAATCCAAAGCGCCAGGGGAGTCACTATTTTGTTTATCTTCGTTTTATCCAGAGAAGAAATTATTGAGTTAACTCAGGAGTCAGCAACCTGCGGCTCCGGAGCTGCATGCAGCTCTTTGGGCCCTCTGCTGTGGCTCCCTGTCAGGTGATCCCACCATTGGCTGACCCCGCCCCTCGCCCTCCCCTCCCAGTCATTCCTCTCCTGACCTGAGAAGGTAAGGGCGATGGCGGGAAATGGAGAAGCGGCCAGGAAAGAGACAGAGAGATACAGAGAGAGGGGGAGAGAGAGAGAGACATAGAGAGATACAGAGAGAGAGAGGGAGGGGGAGAGAGGGAGGGAGAGAGGGAGGGGAGAGATATGTCAAAAGGATTTTGTGGTTCCCGGTGTTTTTTAACAACTAGTTCTCTGCGCTAATGACTGGCTGGGTAGGCGTGACTAGGGGGGTCATGTAATTGGTGGAAGTGAATGACATCGAGTAGGCCATTCCCATCCAGATTTTATGGCTCCCGGTGTTTTCTTTTCTGTGGGAAACGGGTCCAAATAAGGTTCCAGACCCCTGAGCTAACTCAAATGTTTTTCAAACATGGCAAAAATTTTAAGATGTGCGGATTTCAACACCCCCCCCCCCCCCCAGAATTCCCCATCTAGCATGGAATTCTGGGAGTTAAGTCCTCACAATTTAAAGTTTCCCAAGTTTGGAAAACATTTGAATTAAATGGTCCAATTGTCCTATTTGGTATTAGGCAGCGTCTTATGTCTACTGCTGCTGTATTTTTCCCCTCCTATCATAATTGTCTCTCTGGGGAACATTTATTTTATAAATATCATTGATTCTGTTTGAGATTATACATTCTTCATTGTTGGGAAATCAGTTACGGTTAATTTCTTAGCTATTTGTATCATGTCTCTACAGGGATAATAAGCCTATATGTGAGATAACATACTTTTTGCAATATTCTTGAGTTTTAATTCCTTTGCACCTATTCTCTTCAGACTCAAGTGAAGAGAATTATACTGAAGCTTTCAACTAGCTAGTAGCTTAATATATTTTTGTATATTAACAACAAAAATCTGGAATATATAGATATAGAGAAGAGGAAATATATGTGATCATTTTTCTATGATGAATATATTGGAAGTTTTAACAAACAGGAAGCAGAAAGATAAGTAGCCTCACTTTCAGTCTCTGTTTTCTGCACACTATATCAATTTTAACTCGGATCATCGCCTATTTCACAGATACCTGGGCAAAACAATGGGTAATAGGCTTCTCAAAGTTCAAAGCCTTTATTGTCATTGTACATCATGTATACGCAACGAAATTGGTTTAGCCTCTACTGGTGCAGTCCATACAAGAATACAAGACAACAAGAGTTAAATTCTCCTGAGATAAAACCAGGGGTGAAATCCAGAATTTTTCCCTACCGGTTCTGTGGGCGTGGCTTGGTGGGCGTGGCAGGGGAAGGATATTGCCAAATCTCCATTCCCACCCCACTCCAGGGGAAGGATATTGTAAAATCTCCATTCCCACCCCATTCTGGGGCCAGCTAGAGGTGGTATTTGCCGGTTCTCTGAACTACTCAAAATTTCCGCTACCGGTTCTCCAGAACCTGTTAGAACCTGCTGGATTTCACCCCTCGTTAAAACATGGAAATTACATGGAAATTGCAAATTACATGGAAAAAGACTGTGGATGCTACTCCGTGTGGGAGCAGAGGCTCCATCTATGGCAGAATTAGCTTTGCATATTTTGGAAATAAACAAAGCAATGCATATTATAATCTAAAGAGGGAGAATGCTATAACATCTCCAATAACCCAACACTATTGTTTTATGAGATGCTGCGCACAAGATTCCTTATATTTTGTTTATGGAATATTGGGAAGGGAGATGTTGAACACCTCCAAAGCCATTTTCTCTTGAACGCTGCCAAGGGAAGGACTTCTGCATTCGATAGGCGCAATAGGTGTTGGGAAAGGTGCTTAATTCTTTTCTTGAAAGGTCAAGAAAGGTTAAAAAAAAAAACGGGTATCAGAATTCACCTTCCCAACTGCTTGATTCCAGAACCCCAACAAGGCCAACAGACGTTGGCAGCTTGCTAACTGCAGCTATGTCACAATTTTCTCTCGCTTGGTTCCCAACGGAGAGTTAGAGGCAGGACGCTGAGCCAAACCGGATATGCTTTTTTCCTCTTTCCCTCCTTAAGTGGTTTCCTTTGCTAAGAATGACGGTAGAAAAAAAAAAGTAGTTAAGAGGTGAAAAATGACATAAACTGAACCTCATCCCCATAATACTGAGATAGGAAGATTTCACTCGTACAAAATGTTCCATCTAAAAGGGCACGTTGAAATTTTTGTGGATGGAGAAAATCAACCAAGACAAGAATCTTTGACCTCAAAGTCTCAAAGCTGGGGACGATATTTCGATAGCCTTCGGGAAGGTCCTATTTAGCTACGTTAAATCTAACTTAATGAACAATTCCTACCTTCACAAGTATTAGTCCTTGGTATTAGTATTAGTCCTCCAGATATGTTGGACCCCTACTTCCATAATCCTCCATAGGGTTTAACTGGCTGAAAATTATGGGAACAGCAGTCTTAACATTTTGGAAAGGCCTCTCAGTTGGGCAAGGTTGTTTACGAACATAAGAAAGAAAAAGAAAATCCCAAATCAGGTGAGGTCTGTTTTTTTTAAAAAGTAAATATTTATCTTCTCTGCTGATTTCCTGTTAAGCTAATTGTCCAAAGGTGGAGTTTTCGCAAACAGCGCATAGAGTTTACCTAAGCAGCATGTGATATTTTAGACGGAACTGAACCGTCATTCTATTTCCTTGAAGACTTGTATCCCGGAAAGCTTTAGACAGGCACCGCGAGGTCATTACAAAATTTTATTTTTTGTTGCTGTGCTGTTCTTCTCTGCCTTTCTGTATTTTTTTTTTTTTCTGAAGCAAATTCTAAATTGCCACGTTCAGTTCTAATAAAATATTCTGTGCGGAAAGTTGATTGGAATTCTTCATTGAATGGTGTGATGTATTTCCCAATGCAATATTGGTTGGCATCTTAAGGAGCCAAAGAAGCATGGGAGACATTGCGTGGGTATCAACTGGGCACCGCTGAGATGCTATAAACCACTCTTCAATCAGGTGACAAGAGACAGTCTGGCCAAAGACTTAAGGTTAGATTTTTGCACTGTTGCGTGTAACAAAGGCACAATTCCCAGTGGCACTCTCCAAGCATGCTATATATAGCCTGGGAATCCATGAAGTTGGCAGTTCTTGGAATATTCAGCACACCAAGTTGAGTAAGGCTTGAAATAAGACCATGGGTTCCCAGAAAGATTTGGATGTTTGGAGACTGCATACATATCTGCTGAAGAGGCTTTAATTAGAACACTTAATGGAGCCTGGAGAAAGTTGATTTGAATTTTATTCTCTCAGCATTCCAAAATATTTAAATTGAAGGTTTTTTTTGTTAAAAAAAACTTATCCACAGTTGTTGAGTGAGAAACACAGGGGGAAAATGTTACCTTCCAACACGATTTCTCTTCCAAATATTTGCTGGTGGTGTTCTTGATGGGTCATAACAAGAACCATCATTCATTCATTCATTCATTCATTCAATTTCTGTAGCCTTCCATTTCAAACAGGTGACTGAGTTCATAGCTTCATGCAGATTTATTTATTTATTTATTTATTTATTTATTTTATTGGTTCGATTTATATGCCGCCCCTCTCCGGAGACTCAGGGAGGCTTACAATGCGTTAAGCAATAGCCTTCATACTTTTGTATATACCTGCTAAGTAGGGCTTTTGCCCCCACCCCCAAGTGGTGTTCTTTTTTATACAAAGTCAGTTTATTGCCCCCACAATCCGGGTCCTCATTTTACCTACCTCGGAAGGATGCAAGGCTGATTCAACCTTGAGTCTGGTGAGATTTGAACTTGCAGTAATTGCAGGCAGCTGGTGCTGCTTAACAGTGCTTTAGTCTGCTGCCCACCAAGGCTCATTATTCGGGGGGGGGGATTGCACCCATCCCAATGTCGCTGAACCACGACTTCCAGCATCCCTTATTAGAGACACCTCTGTTGGGGCTGCTAAAAGTTATAATTTATCCAGAAGGCCACAAGTTCAAGTCTCTCCTTGCTAGCCTCTGGAAATGCATTTTAATTTTTAATAACTTTTTACTACCCACAGAGTGCATTTACAAAATGCACTTTCCTTCCCCTCATTCATTATTCTCCAAAGCACCAGAGGACAGGACAAGAAACAACGGTTGGACCCTAATCAAAGAGAGAAGCAACCAGGAATTAAGGAGAAACGTCCTAATAGTGAGGACAATTAACCAGTGGAACTGCTTACTTTCAGAAATCATGGTGCTCCATCACTGGAGGTTTTTAAGAAGAGACTAAACCAGGGATGTCAAACTCGATTTCATTGAGGGCCGCATCAGGGTTGTGTTTGACCTCGGGGCCCAGGTGGGCATGGCTGGGGTGGGCATGGATAGCTCAACGTCATTCGTGTCAGGGGCACCTGTGGTGGCCCAGGCGGGGCTGGGGGATCCATTGCCTCAAGTTCCGTTTTCAGCTGCGACAGCCTCCTGCAATCCTCTGCCAGTGAAAATGGAGCTATTTTTTTGCTGGCAGAGGCACCATGAGCCAGTCCTTAGCTGTTTCCAGGGCGGTCCCACAGGCCAGATCTAAGTACCCGCTGGCTGGATCCGTCCCCGGGGCCTTGAGTTTGACATCCCTGGACTAGACAGACACTTATCTGAATTAGTACAGAGCAGAGATGGCTAACCTTTTCTGGCCTGAGTGCCCAAAGTGCACGTGAACCCCCAAAATATGTGTGTGCATCTCCTGCACGGCCCCCACACATGGGTACAAGCCCCCCCCACACACACACCCACGTACAGCAGAGACCCAACAACCAGCTGGCCGGCGGGAGGTGTGCGCGCATGCGTGGCAGAGCTGAACTGGGCCATGGCTCGCGTGCCCAGAGACGGCACTGTGTGCCACCTGTGGCACATGTGCCATAGGTTCACCATCATGAGTATAGAGACTCCTGCTTGAGCAGGGGACTGGACTAGAGGACCTCCAAGGTCCCTTCCAACTGTTCTGTTCTATTCTATTCTGCTCTATTCTATTTTCTCCTCTCCTCTCCTTTTTATTGCTATTCTATTCTAATTGCTATTCTATTCTTATCTCTTTTCTTCTCATTGCTATTCTATTCTAATTTCACTTCCATTCTCTTCTCTTCCTATTTCCTATTCTCTTATTTCCTATTTATTCTATTCTATTCCTATTTTATTCTATTCTATTCTTATCTCTCGTCTATTCCTATTTCTTATTGTATTCTAATTGCTATTCTATTCTAATGTCTCTCTTCCTCTTCCTCTTCCATTCCATTCTATTCTAATTGCAATTCCATTCCCCTCTTATTGCTATTCCATTCCATTCTAATTTCTGTTCTATTCTATTCTCTATTCTCTTATTTCTTATTCTATTTCTCTTCTATTCTCTTATTTCTTATTCTTTTTATAATCTATTCTTATTTCTTATTCTATTTCTATTCTTATTTCTTATTCTATTTCTATACTATTCTATTACTTCTTATTCTATTTCTATTCTCTTGTTACTCTTTTTATATTCTATTCTCTTATTTCTTATTCTATTTCTATTCTATTCTTATTTCTTATTCTTTTTATATTCTATTCTATTCTTATTTCTTATTCTATTTCTATTCTCTTATTTCTTACTTTTTATATTCTATTCTCGTTTCTTATTCTATTTCTATTCTATTCTCTTATTTTGTATTTTTTTATATTCTATTCTATTCTCTTGTTTCTTAATCTATTTCTATTATTTCTTATTCTTTTTATATTCTATTCTATTCTCTTATTTCTTATTCTATTTCTATTCTCTTATCTCTTATTCTTTTTCTATTCTTTTATTTCTTATTCTTTTTATATTCTATTCTATTCTCTTGTTTCTTATTCTATTTCTATTCTTTTATTTCTTATTCTATTCTATTCTATTCTATTCTATTCTATTCTATTCTATTCTAATTCTTTATTCTGTTCTGTTCTCACATGTATGCATTAAACCACAGACAGGCTTGGCTACAAACGGGGTATCCAGCGGAGACCACCGAGGAAGCTGCTTTCCCACGCACGGGGAGAAACTCCACGCGCTCCTTGCTAAACGCTTCTCTTCTCCAGCCGTACGGACCAGCCGTCCGCGCGCAGGCGCATTAAAAAAAAAAAAATCCACCCCACTTTTGCCCGAAAGGACTCGCGGCGGAGCTTTGAGAGCCTAATCGGGGTGGGGAGGTGGGGTGTGTGTGTCTCTCTCACCCCTCCCCTCGCCTGCCTCCCTCCCTCCCTTCCTCCTCGCAGCCAATCCCCTTCCTTTCCCCCCCCTCCGGTCCCGCCTTATGCAAATGACAGCCGCGAAGTTTTAGCGCCGCGGCCAATCGGGCCGCGAGAGAGGGGAGGCGCGAGACGGAGCAGCCGCGGCAACAACAGCGGCGGCTCGGGCTGCGCGTGCGCATGCGCCAGGCGGCGGCGGCAGTGGCAGCAGGTAGGAGATGAGCGCGCGCTCCGAAGGTCGCTCGGCTCCCCTCAGGCGGGGCGTCGGGCCTGGTTTCCCCCCCCCACTTCAAGCTCCCGGGCCGGGTCTTCCCCCATCCTCGGCTTCCATCCTTCTCGATAGGCCGTCCTTCAGCCCTTCTCGCTTCCCTGAAAGGGTCCTGGCCTGGCTGGGCAGGTGAAGAAGCCCCCTCGCGTGACTTGGAGGGGGGGCTCTAAGGGCCTTGAGGCAACTGCCCTCCCTCCTCTTTTTTTTTTTTTTGCTCATTTGGGTGAATTCATGTTCTCTCTGTGTAGGGTGGGTGTGTGGGTAATCTTTATGGGGTGGGGAGGGGGTTTGGAAGGGGAGCTGGGAAAGGGGGGGTCCTCTGGTTGCTTCTTTTGCAGACGTTTCATTACCCAGCTAGGGAACCTCATCAGTGTGATGAGGAGGAGGAGGATGAAGACAACCACTATAAGATCCTTGGTGCTTTCTGAGCTTGGTGCATCAAGACAAATTTCTTGTGTGTCCAATCGCATTTGGCCAATAAAAGATTCTCTCTCCCTCCCTCCCCCCTCTCTCTCTCTCTCTCTCTCTCTCTCTCTCTCTCTCTCTCTCTCTCTCCCCATCCATCCCCCCTCTATCCATATCTACCATCTATCTATATTTATCTATCGTATCTTATCTATCATCTATCATCTATATCTATATCTAACATCTATTTATATCTACAGTATCTTATCTATCTATCATCTATATCTAACATCTATCTATCTATATCTATCTATTGTATCTTATCTATCTATCATCTATATCATCTATATCATCTATATCTAATATCTATATCTATCTACAGTATCTTATCTATCTCATCTATATCTATCATGTATCATCTATCTATATCTATATATCTTTACAGTATCTATCATCTATCTATCTATCTATCTATCTATCTATCTATCTATCTATCTATCTATCTATCCTTCTTATCTATCTCCCAATTAGGGAATCTCATCAGTGCTGGAAGGGAGTGGGAGAGGAAGAGGACTGTGGGGTCTTTGGTGCTCTCTCAGCTTAGTGAATTTCTTGCAGACATTTCATTAACCAACTAGGAATCTTATCAGTGCTGGAAGGGAGTGGGATTGGGGGCAGAGGAGGAGGGGGAGGAGGAGGAAGAGGAGGACTATGGGGTGCTTGGCAGGGGGCAAGGTTGAGGAAGGCTGTGGGTCCTTGGTGGTCTAGGAGTTTGGGTTGTTTTCTTGGAGATATTTCATTACCAAACTAGATAACATCATCAGAGCTAGAAGGAAATAGGGTATGTGGAGTGGAGGAGAAATGGAAGGGGAGGAGGAGGAGGTCTAGGGTCCTTGGTGCTCTCTGAGCAGACGTTTCATTACTTGACTAGGTAACATCAACAGCGCTAGAAGGGAGTGGGGTTTGCTCTCTGTTTATGGGCTAACGGCTTGCCCTGCCGGTGAGCAACCCCCCCCTTCCCTTACAGCACTGATGATGTTATCTAGTATGGTAATGAAACATCTGCAAGAAAACAACCCAAGCTCCTAGACCACCAAGGACCCACAGTCTTCCTCCTCAACCCCCCTTGCCTTCCAGCACTGATGAGGTCACCTAGTTGGGTAACGAAAGATCTGCAAGGAAATATCAAGCTCAGAAAACACCAAGGATCCTATAGTCGTCATTCTCCTGCCCCTCCCCCACATCGTCTTCTTCCTTCTCTGAGGTCGCGTAGTTTAGGTGTCTTTTATTATTAGTTAATTATTAGAAAGTGCAAAATATTGGGCAATGAAACATTTGCAAGAAAATCACCAAGCTTAGAGAGCACCAAGGGTCCTATAGTCCTCCTCCTCAAACCCCCCCTCCTCCAGCACTGATGAGGTCACCTAGTTGGGTAATGAAAGGTCTGGAAGAAATCCACTAATGTCAGGGAGTACCAAGGATCCCACAATTCAACCCTGAGCTACAAAAATTCTCTTCTGTCAGAGAGAGGGGCTTTGCTAAAACTCACATCCTCTGAGTCTAGGCAGCATGTTATTTATAGCTTTTTGGTTTCTCCCCAAGAACAACTTCCCCTCTTTTTCTTTAATTTGCGGCAATCTCGTTCCTGGGTTTGCTTTCTGGGAAATCCACTCCTCCCTTTCTCTTTCCCTGCAAAATCCTTCCCCAGATAGGGGTGGGGTTCAGAAATAAATGAGGCTGCACCTGTGTTGTTGGGACTGCATGGTCCTCCATCCATAAGACAACTCAAAGGGAGAGCATCGGTCCGCTTTCCTTCCCCATTCACCTATTTCTGTTGAGAAGATACTTTGTCCTACTTGGGGGTGTTTAAGAGGGAGCTCTCTCTGCTGGTTGTCTTCATGGTCCCCTTTTTCTCTTTGCAACATCTGACTTTTTTCCTTTGAGATCTGGCCACCATTTTCCTTAATTGCAGGGGGGAAGGTGTCTATGTAACAGCTTCTGGTGATAACGTAGTCCAGTGTTGGTGAACCTTTTCAGCACTGAGTGCCGAAACGGGAGCACGCGCATGCGAGCACGGGGAAGCCCTGGAAACCAAAGAGCAGTTCCCTGGCATGCATGAGGGCACCAGGTTTCCGGTTTCCAGCGTGCGCAAGCGCACCAGTCACCTGATCTTCTGGTTTCTGGCACGCATACGCATGTGAAGACCAGTTGACCAGCGCGCGTGCGGATGCCAGAAACCGAAAGCTCAGCTTCCCAGCGCGCGCATGCATGCCAGGGAGCTGCTCTTCCAGTTTCTGGTGCTGCTGCGCAGAACCCAGAAGAGCTGGCATGCCCGGAGAGATAGCTCTGCATGCCACTTCGCCATCATGGACGTAGTCTCATGTATTTCCCCCCCCCCTCCTTTTTCTCCCTGTTGCGATGGTACTGCATACCTCCTTTTCCTCCTCAGCTCCATGCAGCTCCTGATGACTCTGGCTGTGAGGTCATCCAGTGAGACCAGGGTGATTCTGTCGCTGGGGTTGTGCTTGACAGATGTGCTGGTAAGAATTTACTTTTGGAACGGGGAGAAAGGTAACAGAGGCTAGAATGCTGCCCTTTCGGTTGCTGTTACATTTGTTGTGGACAGGCTCTGTTGGATTGCAGCAGTCTGCTTGAAATAGGATCAGAAATTGTGAAATGCAACAGTATGTTTTCATTGTATTTTTTTTTTAGTTGGCCTTGTAAATCGATTTAACAAAAGGGGACTTGTTTTATAAAACTTGGGTTGGGCAATTTGTGTTGTGTAGCATTAGACCCATTTATAGCTTTGTCTTGATGTGAAAATGAGATCTATGAGTTGCCTTTAGAAATACGTGGCAATAAGAGAGCTTAGCATATCTGGTGAGAGATGCTACAGTTTCATTCTCAGCAATTTTCTTTTTTTTAAAAAAAACCCATTCCTTCCAACGTTGTTATTTTCTTGTGGATGGATGCATATTATCTGACTCAGATTATAGGGTTACTAGACTTTTTTCCAACTCATTAAGAACACATAAAACTCTCATGAGGATAGTCATTTAGCGACTAGGAATTAGATTAGAAAGATTATTGAAAGAATACTTCCTCCTCCTTTGGCCTCTGAACCAAAAGCTTAGGAATTTAAAAATTGGTTTTGTTTTGCAAGACTTGAAAACTTGAGCCCAGGAATAATTTTAAATTACCAACAATATTATTTGTATTAAGTCCTACTTAGTATAGAAATAGGTACCTGTGTTATTTTTGTTTTTCCTAATTTTTGGTGCACAGCATATAAAGTGGGATAATAAAATATTGATAGTGCCCTTTATATCATTCTATGTATTTGCTTTATTATTAATCAAGAAAAAAGACTCTGCATGTTCTCTTTCCAGTGTCACTATTCTCTGAATGAGCGCTGATCTGTAGTGAAGTCTAAAATATTCTGTGTTAAAGATACTTTCCCAAACTATGATGTATGTATATTTATTTTATAATAATGTATAGGCTGCCTAATTCCTCAGACAATGCAAAATATTTAGTTTCTGGCCTTAAGCACTAAACTGCTGCCGGTCCCGGATTTCATTTTATTTCTTATCAAAGCTTGAAGAAACAAATATATGATTGAATAAATGGTGGGGGTGAGCCACATTTTTACAGTCTGTGTTTAATGTGAAATGCTCAGTTTTTCTTCTTTCAATATTTAATCTTTCAAAATGATAGTGTTGCAAACTGCCACCATATGGAACTGTAGTAATATGTTTATCTTTCAAATCTTTAATTTCTGAATCTTTCTTTTTGCACAGACTCAGGCAACATTTTTCTTTGAATTTCTTTTAGATAAGTAATATTTAAGAAGGCAGAGTTGGGTATACTGTTTACTAAATGACCTTGCCAAACAAAAGCTTCTGTTGAAAGTGCTCTATGTGGGCAGCTCTGGTTGGATTTGGGAAGATTATTTACATTACAAGTTCTCATTATAAATGTCAAGTTACATAGTAGGTGCAGATTAGCCATTAGCAGTCATTACAGTTACTGCTTGTACCAAAGAAGCATTGACCATGTCAAGATAGCTACTGTAAATAAAACATACTATTCCTGCAGATAAATTGCTTTGGGATTCACTAAGGCATTCTTGCTGTGTTATCAAACCGAATACATTTAATTAATAGGAAAGCTGATAGTTTAAGTGTGTTCACTGTTTCTTTAATACCCACCTTCTGTGGTATCTTTTTCTAGCAAAATTCCTCAGGGGTTCCATGAAGATGGTCGTTCCTGGGAGCACCACTGTAATTCAGCCGGACCACAACCTTGGAACGGAATTGAGCCGAAGCTCAGCAGAGAACTCAGTGATGGGTCCTGATACACAGTCAATGGCTGATCAGGTGGGCCCTGAGCTGGAAGAAGTGAGGAAATTGCAAGAGCTTGTGAGGCGGCTTGAGCTCCAGAACCAGCAGCTGAGAACTAGAAGCCTACGAAGTGTGCCGGAGGCCAAAATGCTGAGCCAAGCTGATGCTGGAGTGGATAATTGCAATTCCAGGCTCAACGGCATGGACATGAATAATAGCATCAACGTACTAATGGATAAGCAGGAATTGCAAATCGTGGCAGACCTGCATTCAGCCCTGAGTAAAATAAGGTCAGAAGCAGAGGAAAGCGGTGAGTTCTTTAAAAAGGATGCGGAGGAGACCACAATACAGCACAGTTGTGAAAACAGTTCTGACCAAGAGCCCTCCGGTGCAAAGTTTGTGAGTGGTACAACGCAGAACAGTGATGCTAACACAAACGACGTCTCTCGTTGGGATTGCAACCCCACAGTGTTGCTAGAAGATTTCGCCACAGGAATTGAGCCAGCCTTGCAAATGAAGGAAGCAAACACAAACACGGAAGATTTCTTGGATGAAACAGCTCTGGATGAAGTGGAATTACTGGAGTTAGAGAATGGCAGCGATGAAGAGGACAGCTGGTATGTACTATATGAGATAACATATTGTAGTTCTAAAGGATTCATGCTAAGAGGGAATAAGGCTATAATCATATTTTCCAGAGCATATTATTATTCTGTTTCTCTTTCAGTCCACTGGCCCTCAAAAACATCAGTGAGCGTAGCAGTGTGACAGGAAAATGAACAGTGTGAAAGAAAGGGGATTAATTTGTAAAAAAAAAACCTGTGGTCTAAAATGTTTAAGAGAAACAGAAAGGAAAACAGGTATGGGAAACCAGGAAGCCTATATTTCTATTTAGAGTGCCACTTTTCTCATAAGAGATTGCCAAATGGAGTGAAAACTATTGCCAAATAGAGTTCCTTAAAGTATTTCTATTAGTATTACAGGTATTTGCATAATAGTCGATCTGTACACATAGCAAAATGTAAAATGTAAGGTCACCTTAAGCAACAATTCCTTAAGTAACCATTCCTTAAGCTCGTTATTGAAAAAATAATTGGATTAGATGAAAGAGATTGGAGACTGGATTATTGGATTTTTTTCCCCCCTGGGAAGTGGGAGATGCTTGCTAGAAGTAGGAAGGGGGTATACTTGAAAAAGGGTCTGAGGATTTTTTAAAAAATGATTTTTTAAAAAAGAAAGAATAAGTTCTGCTATAGGGATTCAAAGTTATAATTAAGTCAGATCATTCAGAGGATAAGTTGCTAGGACTATTTTTGTTAAGTTTGCAAGTATTTACCTAAGTAGTGTATTTTGAAAAAAAATTGAAGAGATATTATATCTCTTACGATCATCTACCAATCATTGTTTTACACAAATATTAAAATGTTTCTCCTGCCATTGATTATTATTTCCTTAGCAAAAAAATTATGTATAGGTAGTCCTCAGCTTACATCAGTTCCGTTCAAAGTTACAACAGCACTGAAAAAAGTGACTTACAACCGTTTTTCACACTTGAGACCATTGCAGCATTCCCATGGTCACAATCCAGATGCTTGTCAACTGACTCATATTTTGGTCATAGCGTCCTGGGATCACGTGATCTCCTTTTGTAACCTCCTGACGAGCAAAGTCAATAGGGAAGCCAGATTCACTTAACAGCCATGGTACTAACATAACAACTGCAGTGATTCACTTAACAACTGTGGCAGGGCAAGGTCATAAAATGGGGGCAAAACTCACTTAACAATTGTCTCATTAAACAACAGAAATTGTGGGCTCAATTGTGGTCGTAAGTCGAGGACTACCTGTTTGTTAGAAAATGAAGCAGACTTACGAGAAAGTACAGCAGGATAGATAATTTCATTATTGGATGAATTACGAAATTGGGATCCATCTTAAAAATGGAAATAATTTTGTCTGACCCCCAAATAGTTAAGGAAGGGGAAGACTTGTTATATTTCTTTGCTGTAATATTTGACATTTATTGATAAAATACTAATGGAAGCATAGAGATATCGAAATAGTTGCTCCAATCAAGCTGTCAAGTTAAAACTTTTTATCTTCCCACTTAAGGCTGTATGTTTCTCCAAGAAAACCACCGACAGATAACAAGGAATCTCCCCTGAAGTGGTGTAGACAGGTGTTGGATCGCCCTAGTCCTGAGACCGAGGCAGCTTGCCGTACCCTCATCAGCAGACTCGACCAAGGTAGGCCTATGTTTTGTCTTGAAAGAAGCCTTAAGCGATCACCAAGAAAGCTAGTGCGATTGATTTGTTAACTGTCGCACTTTTAAAGAACTCGGCATAATGGAGATAATGGAGAAGACTTGAGAAAAATGAATTGGATCATAACCCCTTGAAATCAGGGCCTTTTTGCATTCGTTTGATACAGATCAAACCCAGCCTAGTGCTTAAGTGGGATATCGCTGAGCTAATCACAATTATGATTATTATATTTATATCCTGCCTTTATTTTGTATAACTCAAGTTAGCCTATATCCATGATGGTGAACCTATGGTACGCGTGCCTGAAGTGGCACATGTAGTCATGTTGCCTGGCACACGCGTCGCCTATTCCTCTTCCGGGTTTCTGGAGCGCATGCCCGTGCGATGATCAGCTGGCCTTTTTGCATGCGGCAGTGCCAGAAATTAGAATAGCTGGTCTTCCATTTTCCTGCGTGAGCATGCGTGCCGACCAGCTGATTTTCGCGTGTGCGTGCGCGCTAGAAACCCGGAGGAATAACTGGCTGAAACCAGAAGTTCAGTAGCTGAAACCGGAAGTTCATTTTCGGGCGCGCTCATGCGCCCTGGGCTGCTCCTCTTCCTGGTTGTGGCCCAGAAGCATGTGCCCGCTCCCTTTTCGGCACTTTGTGCCGAAAAGATTCACCATCACTGGCCTATATTATGCTCCTGCCTCATGTTTTCCCCCAACTATTCCTTTGTGAGATGGATTGAATTGAGAGAGGGATGACTAGCCTTAAATCACCCAGCCATCTTTTATGCCTGCTTCTGGATTTGTCCCAAGTTAGAAAGCTTACATGATCCTTTGGACTAGAAGACTTAGTTGGAGAATTTCCTGTGCCCTCATAAGGATAGAATAGAATAATAGAGTCGGAAGAGACCTTGGAAGTCTTCTAGTCCAACCCACTGCTTAGGCAGGAAACCTTACACCACTTCAGACAAATGGTTATCCAATCTCTTCTTAAAAACTTTCAATGCTGGAGCATTTACAACTTCTGGAGGCAACTTGTTCCACTTGATATTAAGATTAATATCTTAAGATATTGAGCTACCTTGGGATAATCTTTTAAAAATATATTTTGCAAACCTTAAAGGAAATACTTTCTTTCAAATGTTTTTATGTTGTACTGTTTCATTTGAAATAGTCCTTTAATGTAACTCATTATTCACATACATATAAAACTCTACTCGTTGGCACATAGCACTTAAAAATATAAAAACTTATTTTAATTCTGGCACCTACAATACATTCAGTACTGTAAGTTGCTGCCCTCTGAATAATTATTACCAAGGAGTCTTGGTAGTACAGTGGTTTAATGCACCCTGTTATTAACACAGCTGCCTGCAATTTCTGCAGGTTCGAATCTTACCAGGCTCAAGGTTGACACAGCCTTCCATCCTTTCTAAGGTCGGTTAAATGAGGACCCAGTTTGTGGGGGCAATAAGCTGACTTTGTATAAATATACAAAAAGTATGAAGGCTATTGCTTAACGCACTGTAAGTCACCCTGAGTCTCCGGAGAAGGGCAGCATATAAATCAAATTAAATAATAATAATAATTTGAGTATCTTGCTACTGTGGAAAACATTAATATTACAGTAAACCAAAGAATGGTTTTAGAGAGATTTTTGCATGAAAACTTGATTTTGTCATCTGGCATCATATTACATTCTCAGGGAAACAGAACAATTGTATGACACTCTGCTAGCTAAATACTGTTTTTTTCGAAGTGTGTTAAGTTGAACGCTGTAAAAACTTAAACAGATTAGCAAGTTTGTCAACAAATTAAAGAAACTTGTCATCCACTCCTAGAATGTGAGGACGATGTAGATCAGAATAAAATGATTGTTTTTCATAATCATAATGCCACCCCTTTTTGAATTTTCAATATTGTTTTAAATCTCAGCCCTAGGTAATGATGGGAAATCTTTATTTGGTTTTAATAGTTCTGTTCAAGTTTTGGGGGGGCTCTTAGGATGCTACAATTTTACAGTCCCATCATACCTAGCCAGAAAGAAGCATTTTGAGAAATGGGCCCAGAACAGTTTTCCCACTAGATAATATTTTCATTATACCACACTGCCTGTATCTGTCCTTCATAACTCCAGAAACCTGATTCATGTTGAAATTTTTTGACATATAATAGTATCTCTAAGATTGTCCAGCTGGGAAACTTACACCTTAATGTATATCCACATTCCAGGATAAGAGATGGCAAGCTATGCATTTCTTCATTGGAGAAAAATGCCATAATACTAGATATCTTCTCCTCTAGCCTGTTACTTGTGAAGCTGTAGAGAAGAACCACAGCTCATCTTTCAGAATTCCCTTTAGCACTTCAAACCGACTCAAGTATTTCCAACAATGTGAACATTGTAAAATTCACACCGCAGCATATATTTGTCGGACACCTGCTAGTCCCAGATGCTAAGACAGGATAGCCCACGGAGAACTAAGGATTGTCTTCCTTTGTTTTAATTCCAGAGATTAATCTGTCAGCCATAATTGGAAATTGAATTTATTGGTTTGTATCATGACTCAGGGGGTGAGTGTGTCTGGCATGTAACGCATGGAGATGTGGTTTGACATTCTCTCTCTCTCCTCATCTGAGTTTCTGTGTTTAATGTGGTAACAATTCGTGGCTTTTTTTGTATCTTCCTTTAGCCAGTAGGTGGAAATCCCTGTATTGCAGTCCATTGGCATCTCCAAGTGTGCATAACTTGAATGCAGACACAGGGTCCTGTAGCAATGCACTAAACTCTCCTGGGCACTACAAATCAACTAACAAACCACTACTAACTTGCGGTAGCTCAGGTATGGCATGGCATCTGGGATATTTTTTAGAGGAATGGAGGTGGGAAATGCATACCGAGGGAGGACAAGATGTGACTGGTTTGCTTTGTTCAGTTTAACGTGATGATCTAAAGCAGGGGTGTCAAACTCAATTTCATTGAGGGCCGCATCAGGGCTGTAGTTGATCTCAGGGGGGGCCGGCCGGGCATGGTTGACTGGGTGGGTGTGACCAGCTGGGTGGGCGTGGCCAGCCTGATGCCACTCCCCAAACTGCTGGCATGTTTCCTCTTTGCATTGGTTAGACCGGGCCGAAGCGTTGCGGGCCGGCAACCTTACATTTTTGAGGATGTCCCCATGGGCCAAATCTAACCACACCACAGGCCCGATCAGGCCCCCAGGCCTTGAGTTTGACATCCCTGATCTAAGGGCTTCTTCAATCTAATGCTTCCAGAAATCTTATTTAAATCTTCTTGCTTCTTCGTGCTAATTTGGTGTCCCCCCGTGCCCCCCCCCCAAAGGTCTGTATTATTTTTGTGATCAAGGACCATTGTCTGGCCCATCTCCTATAGGCCCAGGGCATTTGATTATCCCTTAGGAAAATGGAGAATCCTCTTTAGCATGGCATTCCTCTGTTGCTTTATGTGTGTGAAAATGTTTTAACTTGCATGTATATATCCTCTCCCACGGTTGGTGAGAATAAGCTTATACAGGTAGTCCTCGACTTATGACCTCAACTGAGCCCAACATTTTTGCTGTTAAGTGAAACATTTATTTTGCTCCATTTTACAACCTTCTTGCCCCAGTTGTTAAGTGAATCTGGTTGTCCCAATGACTTGGCTTGTCAGAAGGTTGCTAAAGGGGATCACACGACCCCAGAATACTGCAACCGTCATAAATACAAGTCAGTTGCCAAATGTCTGGATTTTGATCACTTGAACATGGGGATGCTGCAGCAGTCGTAAGTCTGAAAAATGGTTGTAAATCACTTTTTTTAGTGCCGTTGTAACTTCGAACGGTCACTAAATGAACTGTTGTAAGTCAAGGACTACCTGTAGTCCTAAATCTATAATAAATAGACCTCTACATGTCTTGTCTGCTCTGCCTGAAGTTTTCGAAAAGTTGCAATGACCAGTTTGCCTTGAAGGTGGTAGCTGAAACAGCTTGCAAAACTCACCTAGCTGTACAGAGAGTTGATTTGCATTTAGAACCAGCATTTAAAAGCCAATCGCTTATTGCATGCTTGTTTTTTTAAAAATAAGGACAAATGAAATACCATTAAACCATTTTCTAACTATTCTTGGATATTTGGGGTGGAGAAAACTTATTAACAGAGGTGGTATTCAGCCGGTTCGCTGGAACCAGTAGCAGAAATGCTATCTCTATGCTCTATGCTATCCTATTTAGGCACATTTTTGAGGCTGGGGGCATGCGTGAAAGGTGCGCGTGCCAGCAAAGCGCATGCATGGAAGGCCGGGCGCATGTGTGGATGGGGTGTGTGCTAGTGAAGCATGCGCGCACCCACATTTGCGAACCGCTAGGGAAAGTAAGAAGTAATCCCTGCCTATTAAGACTAAATTACTGACATCTTACATTCTAATAAAAGACAATACTGAATTTCCTTTGTCAAATGGAGGCTATAACATTAACTTGTACTTGATTATTTTTGTCTTTTATTACTGGATCCTTTCCTCTTTCCTTTCAGTCACAGAAACTGTGCCCAGTTTATCTGGTTTGCTGCCAATTCAGTGTGTTCACTTCCCTAAAGACAGATCAAAAAGCAATACAGAAATTACATTCTAAATTGTTTTTTTTTAATTTAGACCGATTGAGAATTTTGTAACAAATAATCCTTTCACAGCAACGAGTGAATCCCAAAATACATTTTTTTTCAAATTAATGCATTAATGAATTATGATATAGTATCCTCAAACTGCAACTAATGAGGGAAGGCTACATGTAGTGACTACCTACATATCAAGCAGCTTTTAAATTGGTACTCTTGCTTGCTCTGCAAGTCTGAAATTTGGCATCTCTTTGCAGGCCTTTATCATGATTTTGATTGCAGTCATGTGAAAATTCATTTTTTGCTGAACTGGAAATTCTCCTTCCACTTGATGGAGCCACCAATGAAATTAATCAATTAGAACGGGGGTGGGGTGGGGTGGGGTGGGGGGATCCTTACAGACCTTGCTCTCAAATCCAACATTTTGCTTTATCCTGCCAACTAAATCGGTGTATTTTGTGATACTGTATAGCAGGGGTGTCAAAATTGATTTCATTGAGGGCAGCATCAAGGTTTTGTTTGACCTCGGGGGAGGCTGGGGGGCGTGGCCAGTTTGATGTCACCAGGGGCGCCTGTGGTGGCTCGAGTGCTCTGCCAGTGAAAACGGGCTCCCAGTCTCCTTTTTCGGATGGGACGGCCTCCTGCAACCCTCTGCCAGCGAGTGTGCATCCCTCCCGAGCTCCGTTTTAACTGGTAGAGGGTTGCAGGAGGCTGTCCCAGCCAAAAACAGAGATTGGGAGCCCGTTTTCACTGGCAGAGGCAGTGCGGGCTGGTCCTTCGCTATTTCCAGGGTGGCCCCGCGGGCCAGATCTAAGCACCCCGTGGGCTGCATCCAGCCCGCTGGCCTTGAGTTTGACACCCTGCTGTATAGCAATGCAATAGTGGTGAATATCTGTATAACAATATATAGCAAAAATATTCAATGCTGTATTGCAAAGCTGGCTGGGGAATTCTGGGAGCTGAAGTCCACAAGTCTTAACGTTGCCACAGTTGAGAAATATTTCTGTACAGAATTTTACCCAGGGAGATTGCTGTTGTAGTTTGCTTCTGTTACTTATACAATTAGCAGTCGTTCGTATGATTTCAGTAAATCAGTTGCAGCGATTGGACAGGATTAACTGTAGACAGACAGGAGCTCCAGCATGGCAGTTTTAAGTCTTTGCTCTTGATTAGCTTCTGGATCTTTACCTTTCCACATGGTGGTTTGTTTTGGGAGGGAAAGTCCTATTGAAAGGAACAAGAATTTTATTTCTTCAATGAATATTAAGTGGATAAAAATTGATGATTTTTTAAAAAAAATTAAATCGGATTTTTTAAAATTTAAATTGGATTTTTTTTATTTTTATCAAATTTATTTTAATAAAATGCTTTTGGAGTAAAAATCTATCTAAAGAGAGTTTTCTATTTAAGATACATTAATAATTTAGTTTATTCAGCATGAAATGGAGCTTAGTTATGTAACATGAGGCTGTATATTCTGCAATATTGGGACTGTCGGTGAGTCAACTGTGGGTCAGAGGAGGAGCCACTGCAGGACAGAGATGACAGTTGCTCTTTAAAAATTACGATTTAAATTGAGTTGATTTAAATCAAGCCTTTTTACTAGTGATTTAAATTATGATTTAAATCAACTTTATTTAAATCAAATCCACCCTGTAAGTGGAGAGCCCTCACTCTAGATTGGAATGGCCGTAAGGTCTGTTTTAATTTCCGTATCTGAGTTTTGATCTGCTCCCCTTGTTCCCTATGAATTTTACTTTTGAAATCCATCCAAACTGTTGCTAAATCTGAGAATGGTAATCTCTCGTTTGATCCTACACTGCTTTTAGTAATTTTAATTGCTTTCTGAGTAACAAACATGACAGTGCTGCTTAGAAGGGAATTAAGATTGCTGTGGTTAGTCATGAATGCTTATCCTGCTTAAACACACACGAATCTTGCCATATAATTAGCTTAGTTTCTTGTTTAATGACTAAGCGACTGCTTCTTTGAACGTGTCCAGGACTTCGTAAATAAGTAGCCTGCTTGTCTAACAATAACAATCTGCTCTGGCCAGTTAAGCAAATAATGCCCCCCCCCTTTTTTTTTAATGTCAAAATGACCTATAAAGTATATTGAGGAGAAGGCTAGAAACAATCAATTGTGAACTAGTAACATGTTTACAGTGCAACTTGGTGGCCAAAATGTTTGGTTCTCTTGTCTTGTCTATTTTTTTTTTTCTTAAAATAACCTCACTTTTCTCTGAAGTATTCAAACCAAAAACAGAATATGTTTTGCAGCAGGCTTGGGCGTTATCTTAAATTCACACTCTGAATTTGAAAAGATTAATTTTCAAAAATCCTCATCCATCTGCAGCAGAATTTGGAGAGTCATCTTGACTGATATGATTTAAGAAGCCCTAAATTCATGAAGAACTGATGATCTGGTAAAGCCAACACATGTTAATATTGGCATGCTTGCTCTTTTTTAGTAGAGGATGATGACTAATATCTTCAGCCACATGCTGTTAGGGAAACCCTTCACTCATAGTATAAAAACTAAAATGTAGCTAATAAAGTAAGTTGACTTTGCATTCACAAACACAGTTTTGTATTTCTGCTGTTATAGGAAATGATGTAATTATGTTTGACCTAGTTTTGATGCCTCTCGGTGGCTCCATCCAAACTATTTTACAGGCTATAATCCTTTTCTTTCCCTGCACGTCACAGAAACAGAGTTGCCAAAGGTTTGTAGGAGGCAGCTCGGAGTAATGTCCATTCATCTGGGACATTAGGATAGGAAAGATTAACTGAAATGGCGATTTTAATAACAGAATTCTACAGTTACCATATATGGCAGGATAACTTTCCTCCGTATTGAATATTGAAAGAACTCTCTCACTTTGAAATTATTGCTGGTCAATCCTTAATAAATTTGTTTACCTTGTAAAGGTGTTTGAGTACAAAACTGGGGGGGAAAGTGCATACAACTACAGTGCTTGTACAATTGTGTATATTATAACTGTTTTTAATTATAGCTTCCTCACTCTCACCTCCCTTTTCCTTCTCTCCCACCTCTTTCTAAGGTTACTTGAACATGCATTCAGCTTTGAGCTCTCAGTCGTCTGTCGACAGCGAACTTAGTACCTCAGACGACTCGATTTCAATGGGCTACAAACTGCAGGACTTGACTGACGTGCAAGTTATGGCCCGCCTACAGGAAGAAAGTAGGTGAAAGCAATTTATAGTATTTCTGTCTCCACATCACCTTTTATAGGATGATTTATTTTTTGAAACAATAATACAAAATATTATTTTTCCACTTACTGAATTTTCACTCATTCTAACAGTCCAAGAGAACAAACAGATAGCTTCTTAGGTGGGCAGTTTACTAGCCTCTGCTAGTAAATTAGATGTCCCCATTTAATGATACGAAGAAACATGTTTGTTGTTGCTTTGGCTAAGTCTGTCTAGAAGCACCTGCTCTTGAACTCATTGCAGATGCTCCTGAAGTACATGTGTGTTCCAGCATAGCTTGACAATCTTTGGGGAAAATAGCAATAGCATTTAGACTTATATACCTCTTCACAGTGCATGTGCGAAGGGAATCTTTACTATATATTGCATCAAACATTTGGTTTCTTACTGATAAAACATGTGTAAAATGAAAAAGTCGTAGAATGAAAAAGTTGATACGCTGATGTTTGCCTAAACGTCTGAGGGAGGCCCTGTGGATTTACAATATGCTGTCCCTATTAAAACACTCCAGATTGTTACTCTGCCTCAAAATGCAGATACTGGTTACGAGTGCTGAAATGCACATAAACTACTTGTTCTGGGATTAATTGTGTCTCCAGAGATGTTAAAGCTAGATTGCAACCCTCATTTTGCCGCCTTTAAAACGATTGAGGCTGCAAGCGGAAAATGCTGCCGTTGCTTCGCGTGGGTTTCATTACATGTCTGATGTGGTTGCTTTCATCTTTGCTTTGCTAGCCCTTTCATGGGTGGGAAATATTAAAATGTCATCACAGGTATGCTAAAAACAGCCTGATCAAGAACTAACTATGTCTTCTTGAAGACAAATTAAATCTAATTTTAATTTTTGTAATTTGGGAAAAGTTCTTTTCCTTTTCATAGGCGAGTTCAATCCGTTTATGTTCATTGACAATAATTTTATTTCTTCTTCCATCATTTCACTTATAAATGGGTCTTGTCGTTCTAGTTGATCTTATTTCTCTCTGTTCCTTTGCCGTTGCTCATTCTCATTCTGCTCATTCTTTTTTTCTCAGTTTCACTTTCTTTTTGTATATTTTCCCCTCCTATTACTTCCTCTTGTCTTTTTCTTTCTCTCTTTCTACTTTCCTCTCTTCTCCCTCATTCCTCATATGAACTGAAGTGATGATCATAGAATTCGTGTGCTTTATCTATGGAATCCAGTCTGTATCTTTTTTTCATTCCAGGTGACTAATAATATTCCCTCAGGTATCAGCCATCTGAAATTTACATCATATTTAATCAGTTGTCTTGTCAGGAATTGATATTGCTAGAAGTAACCATGTCTTCTGTTGGCCTTGGCTTTTCTTCAGGTCTTCGCCAGGATTGTGCCTCCAGCTCAGCCTCCGTTTCCCGCCGCAGTTCCAGTGCCTCCTTACATTCCTTGCGCAGGGGCACCTACAGTGACCAGGATTTTGACACATACAGTTTGGAAGATGAGGACGATGACTGCTCTTTCTCCTATCACAGCAGTCACAGATACTCTCCATCCCCACTCAGCTCACCGCGATGCCAGTCTCCGTCCACAAACGCGGATTACGGGAGGGCCACAAATACCCGAATTCGGCCCCCACGGAGGACAGTGCAGAGCCCAATGCAAGATAGACTAAAGTATTCTTCAAACGAAGGTAGCGTGGTCCCGTTTCTGAATCTCGCCTGGGTTTTTGGACCAGAAGGTTAGATAGCAGCAGTTGGATTTTTTCAATTTTTGTTATGTTATCCTTCACAGAGGAACTGCGTCACAGTATGCCTAACCTGGCTAGGACCGGTCTGCGATCTTTGGAGTCAGTAAGAAATAGCCGGAGCTTGGACTCAGATTTACAGATTCCCAGTAGTCGACTCTCTAGAATCCATCAGGAATCCGTCAGTAAGTTGGCTTCTTCTTCTCAGAGTGTTCCATGACATTTCAGTTAGTGTGATGGCCAAAGTAGGAAAGATAGCATGTTGCTTGAGAGATCTTAGTTTGCCATGGGTTTTAATGGGGCTGCACATTCCCTGAAGTAACGGTTTGAAGTTTGGAAGTTCTTTGGGAACCTTGTTTGTTTTTGGTTCAATTTCAATTCAGAATAGAGCTAGAAGGGACCTTAGAGGTCTTCTAGTCCAACCCCCTGCTCAAGCAGGAGACCCTACCATTTCAGGCAAGTGGCTGATGCATTAAGTACAACTCAATTGACACATTAATTGGCACATTAAGTACAATAACACTAAGTACAACTTCCCTTTTTTTAAAAAAAGGCATCTCAAATGAAAATCTTTTCCCGCTGATAAGAATTAGGGTCTTTATACAGTGGCAACTAGCACCATTGCTTCCAAATCCGCTTTTTAGAAGCCACAGCTTTTAAATCTGGCACACGATTTAAAACAATGAGATCTCTTTTTTAAAAAAAAAACCCCCAGAAGTGCCTTTCACAACTTCATCTGGGATATCAGCTGGGTCTTCTCTGAAGAAATGTACCAGACCAGTCATTCTTAGTGTACAAGTCTCAGTCCACATTATTCTAATGTGTTCTGCTTAGAGCTGCCCTTGAAGATTGCTCATGAATTTCAGTTGTCCACAATACGGCAGCTTCATTTGCTGTCGTATTGCTATGTGTTTTGCCAAATGAATTGGCTACTAATTTAATTTGTGGTGCCCAGCTAGCAGTTTGAAAGCAGACAAATATGCAAGTAGATGAATAGGTACCACTTCTGTGGGAAGGTAACAGCACCCTGTGCCTCTCGGCCTAAAGTGACCACATGACCACGGAGATGTCTTCAGACTATGCTGGCTCCCTTGGCTAAAAAACGGCCCCTTACAGCTGGACACGACTGGACAGGGGAAACTTTTACCTTTTAATTTGTGGATTCAGTGGACAGCTTGACTTCTCTAGCCCTCTATGACCTGAATCTGCTTTAGCCACGTGAATTTGCTTGAAAACATTTCTCTCCTTCTGATCCCTTTTGGATAAAAGGTAAAAGGTAAAGGTTCCCCTCGCATATTTGTGCTAGTTGTTCCTGACTCTAGGGGGCGGTGCTCATCTCCGCTTCAAAGCCGAAGAGCCGGTGCTGTCCGAAGATGTCTCCGTGGTCATGTGGTGGCATGACTAAACCCCAAAGGCGCACAGAACGCTGTTACCTTCCCACCAAAGCTGGTCCCTATTTTTCTATTTGCATTTTTTACGTGCTTCGAATTGCTAGGTTGGCAGAAGCTGGGACAAGTAACAGGAGCTCACCCCGTTATGCGGCACTAGGGATTCGAACTGAAGAACTGCCGACCTTTCGATCGACAAGCTCAGCATCTTAACCACCAAGCCACCGCGTCCCGTTCCCTTTTGGATACACTCCCCAAATTGATCCTCATTTTATAATTATTAATACCGTCTCTATTTCCCCCTCCCTTCTGTTTTAAGGTCTGACTCCAAATAAACTCCGTTATTCCTCTGGTGCTGGGCAGTCCCCCCTGACAGTCCGTCAGCCTGTGAAAGCAGGCCCCTGTGCTAACACTCTCCTAACCCCACGGCAGCCAGTTAGATCTGCTGGGTATGCTAGTCCAGCCGGCCGTGTCCGAAAGCTACAGTCTTCCACGTTGAACCCAAGCGCTTCGAATAGCGGCAGTTCAGTGTACCGGAGCAACAGCATGGCCTCAGGAGTAAAAAGCTCTCTTCCTAAAAATAAAGCATCGGTTGCAGGAGCATCCACTCTGAAGAGCAAGTTGAGCCAGCCAGCCAAGAGGTGAGAGACCTAAAAGCTCCTACAGAGGGTGTACAGGTAGTCCTTGACTTACAACAGTTCCTTTAGTGACGGTTTACAACGGCACTGAAAAAAGTGACTCATGACCATTTTTCACATTTACGACCATTGCAGCGTCTCCCTGGCCATGTGATCAAAATTCAGGCGCTTGGCAACTGGTTCGTATTTATGACGGTTGCGGTGTCCCAGGGTGATGTGATCAGCTTTTGTGACTTTCTGATGAGCAGACTTGATGGGGGAAGCCAGATTCACTTCACAACGTTAACAACTTAACAATTGTAATGATTCACTTAACAGCCGTGGCAGGAAAAGTCATCAAATGGGGCAAAACTCACTTAACAAATGTCTCACTTAGCAACAGAAACGTTGAGCTCAGTTTGTGGTTGTAAGTCAAGGACTACCTGTATTTGGATTGCAGTCTAAATGCCTGACTTTGCCAACAGCATTGATCTCAAGGGCCTTTTCCGGCTCCCAGATGGCTAAGAAACGGAGCCAACCAAGCAAATCAGAGAACGATGCCAGCTGGAAAGATTTCCCTGAATTGTAAAGAATCCCCCTTCCTCTTTCCCAGTTTCAGACTGGATCTAGGGGAGGAGAGCACAAGGTTGCCCCGTGATGCATTTCGGAGGCGCAGTTGAGAGTAATGATCAACTTGACTTGCATCTATAAAACTGCAGGATTGCTCCTTTTAGAAACTTTATACCCTACCTAGTTTTATTCTGCAGCGATCTGACAGACTGCGAGCCAAACCAAATAGCGGAAGATACTTGCCTTTTAGATAAATATTTTTTTAAGACTAGTAACAGATAATGAGTTCTGTCTCCTGAATACTATTTATTAAAGCGTTGTGCAAGTAAAATGTCTGTCTGTGTACATCCCAACAGATATCCAAAGGCCAACATCCCTGTGGACGACTCTTGGAAAGATGGATGTTACTGAACCAAACCAAAAAAAAAAGGAGAATAATGAACAATGACTTGTTTGTTGGGTTATGTAACTGGACAACAGCCCAGCTGGCTGGGCAGGAGGACATGCTTAAGGCCTCCGTTTCCTCCCCATTGCCACCACGCTTGACAAACTGGAATGATGAATTTGGGACATTGTTTTTGCTTTGGACCTTGATGGCTGATGTTTTTTTTTTCTCGTTCCTGCTATTCTTGTCTTACTGCTGAGCCTTGATTACGGTAGTTCTTGTACCTGGAGGTACAGGTGTGGCCCGAGGCACACATTTGAAGATTCGTTCATGGTACACAACAAGGAAGGAGAAGAGCATGGGATGGTGCTCCTGTGGCAATGAGGCGTTTTTGAGTCTGTGGGGTGGGGGTTTTTTCCTCCCCTTTGCAAAAGGCAGCTAGATAAGGTAAACATAATTAGAAATGACTCTTTCTTATGTCACTTGGTGTAACTTAACTTTTCTAGGAAAATTCAGAGGGTTTTTTTTACTTGTCCCGAACAGGTATCTTCACTACTTTTATTATTATAAAACTTGAAGAAAAGGTTTTTTTAACAACAATAGCTATAGCGTGCATCGTCTGTCACAGGAGAATGTCTTAAAAGCTTGGTATGCCCGTTGTCTCCCAAGACTTGTTTATTATGTGTTCTTGCCTGCAGGCTGATAATGTGAGGTCTTATTTACCCATTTACTCTCTTCCTTTTTATCTTTTAGCTAGGCGGGTTTTCGTGGGGGTGGTAGCAACACCTTTGCCGGCTAAAAAAAATGCACTTGGAAGTGTTTCGTTCTCTCATGACCGTCACTTAATTCCTTGATACTAAAATCTACCTTTCTGCTTTTGTACAAGTCTTTTCTACTGTCCAGGGTTTTTTTTTTTTTTTTTTTTGGTGATGAGAGGGGTGGGGTGGGGAAGGTTTGTTTTTAGATGAAGGAACTTGATTTTTTAAATTAAATCTTGTGGCTCTTGGAGTTTGCCAAATGCAAGAATACAATCATACCTGGGAATGCAAACTGGCCCATCCGCCAACCCTACTTCTTGCCACCAATGTGACTTGATATTGTAGTTAATAAATGTGAAGGGGGCTCTAGTGCTACCTTGTCTTTAGTAGCAAAATTTGCGTCCTGCTGGCTTTCTTTACATAGACAGAAACACAGATAGTCCTCGACTTAACAACGGTTCATTTAGTGACTGTTCAAAGTTACGGCGGCACTGAAAAAAAGTGATTTATGACCATTTGTCACACTTAAAAACTGTTGCAGCATCTCCATGGTCACATAATCAAGATTCAGACACTCGGCAACTGACTCAAATTTATGACGGTTACAGTGTCCCAGGGTCATGCGGTCACGTTTTGTGACCTTCTGACAAGCAACGTTTCAATGGCGAAGCCAGATTCACTTAACAACCATGTTAACAACTGCAGAGACTCACTTCACAAATGTGAATCATTTTGTTCGTGTAACAAAGTCACTTAACAAATGCTTCACTTAGCAACAGAAATTTTGGGCTCAGTTAAGGTCATAAGTCAAGGACTACCTGTAGTAGACACCAGGGTGGGTAAAAATAGATGATTTTTTTTAAAAAAAATAAAAAAATAGATTTTTTAAAAATTTAAATCAATTTTCTTAATTTAAATCGGATTTTTTTTTATTTTTATCAAATTTATTTTAATAAAATGCTTTTGGAGTAAAAATCTATCTAAAGATAGTTTTCTATTTAAAATACATAAATAATTTAGTTTATTCAGCATGAAATGGAGCTTAGTTATGTAGCATGAGGCGCTATATTCAGCAATATTGGGACTGTCGGTAAGTCAACAGCGGGTCAGGGGAGTAGCAGAGATCACAGTTGCTCTTTAAAAATTATGATTTAAATTGAGTTGATTTAAATCGACTTGATTTAAATCAAATCTACCCTGGTAGACACTATCCTGAAACAATGTCTTCTCTCAAACAAGATCCATTATGAAGATGTTGGGAGAAAAATACACTGACACTTAGCAAATGCATCGGTAATGCTTTGATATAGTTAAAGCCGAGGCGGTGACCCATAAAAACACACAATGAGAATTCATGAAGCAATTTTAAGCTTTCCTGTTAGTCATTTGCCAAATGAGTGAATACTTGGTATAGTCGGACAGTTTGTATTTGTTTCCTGGCCATTGGGCTAAGTGGTTTCCTTTTGATCCAGAAATGTTAATAACACTTAATTGTAGCCACACGGACTTAATAAGTAGGTATAACTCCTACTTGCTTGAAATGCTTTGTGAATGAGCTCACTGGTCATCTCCTGCAATAGGATGGATACTTTAAACAAGAATGGTTATACAACCTTCCCTGCCATACTTCCTGAAATAACAGCTGAAATTTCAGAGATGGACCAGCTGGTACTCAGAGGGTGTTTTCAAAGGGTCATCAGACAGTAGAAGTAAGTCAGACCATGTGTAAACAGATGTTAAACAGGCACACCATAAAATGTTTTTGCCCAATCAGAAATGCACCCTGAAAAAATGGCTATTAAATTATAAGTATTACTGGATGTTTACTTGTAAAATAAAGGCTGGCTGGAATTTGATTTCAGATTTTCAAACCATTCTGTAAACACTTAACACCAGAGTTGGGCTGCTGCCGGTTCGGGCCGGTTCATGTGAACCGGTAGTTCTGACCAGCGGCTGGGCCCGCCCATCCACCCTGGCACTATCCTGTCCTATATAATCGCCATGTTTTCAATGCCGCGTGCACACTCACATTTTTGGTTCTGTGCGAACCGGTTGTTACAGTATCTGACGCTCACCTCTGCTTAACACAATTTTGTTTAAGCAAACACAAGGTTATGGGCAAAATATCACTTTGGACCACTTTTGTAATTCGCCCTGGGGGTAATACATCTATCCAGTTTGGTGGCAGTGGTCCTGAAATTGTTTGCCACTGCTGCCTTCCGACTTTCCCATTCTAGCTGATGGTCTGGATAGTCTCCAATCCAAGTATTTTTTATTTATTTTATTCACATTTATGTGCCGCCCCTCTCCCGAAGGACTCGGGGCAGCTCACAACAATAAAACGACAACAATAAAATGAAATAGAAAAATAATTCAATTAAAAACCCAACAATTAAAACTGAATTCCCAACAGATCAGGAGATTTGTTGAAAAAGCTATGTCTTCAGGTCTTCAAGTACTGTACAACCTGCCACAATCTCAGCAGTCAAGATCAAAGAGCTACTGCCACCACCTGAAGCTCACAGCAATGTGGAAGTTCTTCGATAAGAGCTCAGTATAAGCTTTGAAATAAACCCACTGATTTTATTTTTCTACTTCTCGGATCCCGGTTTCTCCAGGACTTTAAAAAAGCAGTTTAGCTGTCAAGAAGGTATTTGACGAGAAAAAAAACTGAATATCAATTGTCTGCAGTTAAGTACATTTATTTAAACAGATTTAAATTTATTTTACAATAATGCATCAATGCATCATTTTATTAAAAGAGGAGGAAGCAGTTTACATAAAGGCATTCAAAATGATAGAAAATTAACCACTGCGATTGACATTTCTTTTTTAAAACATGCACAGTTAATTCAATGTTGGCTTGTTCCTGCAGAGACATCTGAAGGGGAAGACCATGACTTGTAGGAAACAAGGATAGGTGCACCAGTTTTACTCTCTGCAGTATGCTGAGGAAAGCGAGCAGAGACTCCTCAGAAAACTAGGATGAGATCATAAAATGCCAACAACTCGGGGAAGATTTAAGAATCTTCCTATTTAAGATTCGTCCTCCTTTACATTATGCGCAAATGGGAGGCGGGGGGGGGGTTAAAGTTTTTCACAAGTAATTTACGGCAGTTTGAGATTAAAAATTGGTTTTCAAATACTTCATGCTTCTCTATTAACTTTGTCCTTGGAAATCAGTAGCTTGGGGGAATTCCCACTCGGAGAACACCTGCCTCTTGTGTTTTTTGAGCTAGGCACAATAGCTCCACCATGCTCAAAGAGAAGAGGGCAGTCACCGAATCTTGCACAGGGTGTGATCCTTTGGAGGCGCTAAAACAGCTTTTAGAACACACTTCCGGAGATGAAGCCAGAGCAAAGTACCATAAAGTTGGAAAGGACATTCCAAACTAGGCGAGAGGACGAACCCAAGACACACACAAAAAAATCACGAATAGCAGCAATGTTTACAGCAACGTTAATACTATACATTTACCAGTCACTCAAGTTGAAAAGCAGAACCTCTTCACTCGCCCGACGAAAGGGCTGCAAAAGGAAGCTTCAAAAGGGAAAAAGTCACAGCCTGTCATGAGTTTAAGAAAGGCACTGCAGGAAAAAGCCGTTTTTAGTAACAAAAAAAAAAAAAAAAAGCCGATCGCATCTCTGGGCTGGGTCCGTGAGCAAGAACTCGGTTCGACTTCAGTGGTCACCACTCACCTCTTCCCCCCCCTAAGGTCTACGGGGGGCCTTCAGCTCCCCCAACCTGCTCCACCAAGTAAAGTGCAAAGCATGAGGATGCAAATACTTAAAGATACCTTGTCCATTGCCCTCCTCTCTCCTTCCACAGGAAGTCCTGCTCGTTTCGGAGAAAAAAAACATCCTTTGGGTTTTTGAAGGAGCATACCTTACAAGGTGATAAGGCAAAAAAGACTCTCGAGTGGTCCTGGAAGGATGAAGTCGAGAAAAGTCCACAATTGGATGACATACATTCCTGTGGGCGCCTGTGTGTGCTTTCATGGGGCGGATTTGGCTCGGGCGGCTATTTCTACACGCACCTTGGCCAGGAGAGGCCCCCGCAGGCAGCCGACACAATGATGTAAATGATGACCTGTTGGGGGAGGAGGAAAGCGTTTAGCAACTTTAGCATCCTCCACGTAGCGCCGCAGGAAAACAATTCGTAGGGCTAGCCGCCTTAGCGTGCAAAAGCCACCTATTTTTCCCTCGTTCAAATGGATGTTAAGCACGGTCACTCACGCCCTTGTCACCTCCCGGCTGGACTACTGTAATGCTCTCTACATGGGGCTCCCCTTGAAGAGCACTCGGAAACTCCAACTGGTCCAGAATGCGGCCGCGCAGGTGGTTATGTGCCCACCTCTCCTGCGTGAGCTGCACTGGCTCCCGGTGGTCTTCCGGGTGCGATTCAAAGTGTTGGTTACCACCTTTAAAGCGCTCCATGGCTTAGGACCTGGGTACCTTCGAGACCAACTTCTGCCACCAGTAGCCTCCCGCCGGCCAATTCGCTCCCACAGAGAGGGACTCCTCAGGGTGCCATCGGCCAAGTTATGTCGTCTGGCGACACCCATGGGGAGGGCCTTCTCTGTGGGAGCTCCTGCCCTGTGGAACGAACTGCCCCCGGAAATACGCAAGATCTCCGACCTCCGTGTGTTTTGCTGTGCCCTCAAGACCCTGCTGTTCCGCCAGGCAGGGTTATCTATGTAAATGATTTTAAATTGGGTGTTTTAAATTTTGGCTTTTAAATTCGGGCCGAAATTGTTTAATACTTTTAACTATTTTAAAACTGTTGTTTGTACCTTGTGTTTTTAATTGGCTGTACACCGCCCCGAGTCCTTCCCATAAGGGAAATAGATCTCTTGCGGCCCATTAATTCATTGACAGACCCAGCACAAGGATAAAAGGTCATAAGAAGTAATTTCCCTTTTATAGCCGCGCAGAGTTCCTCCCCTTCGTACCGGTGGAGGGAAAAAAACCCCCCACAAACTTACGATGGATACGATGACAACTATGATGGTGAGCTTGAGGTTCTTCATGCACATTGCTCGGGCCAAGTTCCTACTGGTGGTTTTGAAAGTGACGGACTGGAAGGGTGAAAAGCACAGGAGAGGATTGAACGCAGACCCGCACCCAACACTTCATCAGCCTGTTCGGAAGACAATATCAGTTCCTCCCCACCAAAGGGATGCCGAGGTTAACTGTTGTTTTCATTCATATTTCCAGTGTATCTTCTGGAATGCCTTTTCATTTTTTTAAAGTCTACTAACCAAATACTGTATTTTTCAGAGTATAAGACGCACCTTTTTCCCTCCTAAAAGAGGCTGAAAATTCGGGTGCGTCTTATACTCCGAATGTAGCCCTGCCCACCCGCCGGCCTCTGCGCATCCTCTTCCTGGCTGCAGAGAGTGCCGCAGACAATGGCTTGTGTTTTTTGGGCTCCGCGCGTTGCGTTTTCAGCCTCCAAAGGTTCCGTTTGAGAGCCCTTCAAAGCTGCGGGGATTGCCAAAGCACATCGCCGCCGATCGCTGCCCGAAAATGTAATGCGTTTGGAGGCTGAAAATGTGACGCGCAGTGGCTACCCGGAACAGCTACCCGGAACAGCTCCTGCCTTCTCTTACCCCTTCCGCGCTTCGCCTGCTTTAGTCACTGGAGCTCCCTCCGACGATCAGCTGTGCTTTAGAAGCTGTTTTTTAGCCCCAACCAGCCCCAACCTCAAAACCAGCGAGCCAACTAATGTGCTGAAGCTGACCAGGCTAAGGACTAGCCAGATGAATACCTGGTAGGCAGAATTTTTTTCCCCCTAGTTTCCTCCCCCAAAACTAAGGTGCATCTTATACTCCGAAAAATACGGTACTATGACCTTCAATATTACAGCAGAAGTAACCACACTGCGCTCTGCTGGAGATTCTTGCCAGGCTTTGCTGGCATTCAGAACACAGGTAGTCCTCACTTAATGACTCTCATTGGGACTCTAATCACTAACCCGCATGGTCGTTAAGCAAAATATCACGTGACTGCCTAACAATAGTAGTCCTGGCAATCCTACACAGTTCCTAGGGAGAAATGTGGATCCAAGCCATTGTCAAAAAAAGGCAAAGGACTGTTCCCATTTCAACCCCTCTGCCCCATCTCTCTCCTTTTGGTCGCCCCGCCCTGCCTGCCACTAGTTTGGGTTCCGTGGGGCATGAGGGGCAATTGTAAATGCAGACAGGCCCAAATGTTGTTCATGAGACTGCAGGGAAATGCAACAGTTAGGACTTCAAGGACTGATTGTAAGTTCATTCAGCAGTCATAACTTCAACCAGTTGCTGAATGAATGGATGTTAACAAGGAATACCGTATTCCCAACTGATTTTTTTTTTTAGGCAATGTTATTCCCAAAAACAGCTGCCATTGCCTATGCTAGACTGGCTGATATCTCTCCGCAAGGTCAAAAGATTGCCAACCAGCACATGTTAATTTTGCTCTGCAAAGGGAAATATTTGGCTAGGTAAATGGAACTCTGGTGAAGAAACATCTGTCTCAAATACCAACATTAGAAGACGCTTTCCAAAAAAACGTGCTCTACCTTCTAAAACACAACTAGTTCAAGACTTGTCTTGTATGCATTTCCTCCCCCACCAGTCCTGCAGGCCTCCCCTTAAGATAGAGCAGATCCTAAAGGATTCACCCCACCATCTTCAGAACTTACCGAATCCACAAGATTTTCCGTTTTGTCTATCAGCAGTTCCAGCTTTTCTCCTCTTTGAGCTACGAGATCTTGGATGAAAGGGAGAGCAATTATAAGCATTCCAATGGAGAAGCAACTCTCCCACGGTGTTTTCCTAAACCACAGAAGCTGAATAGTAGCATTGTACTGTCCTCTGTTTCTGGCCCAGGTACTTGATTTAATTATGACTGGAGCAAGTTCCTTAATTAAGAGTTTGAGAGTCTGAGGCACCCCATAGAAGCTCATAGAGGATCCAGCAGATTGGGAAGCTAAAATACCCCTGCGGTTCAAGCAGGAACAGAAGAAAAGTAATGCAAATTACTTCTTTTGTTCCACCCAAACATTTATATCTAAATACTGTATTTTTCGGACTATAGGACACACTTTTTTTCTCCCAAAAGGGGATGAAAATTTCTGTGCGTCTTATAGACCTAATAGTGCCGAAGCCCCACCCAGCTGCTGGCTGTTTTTTTGTCTCTGAATGCCCCATTTTCGGGGCTTTTTTGAGCCCGTTTTTGAGGCTTTTTTCAGCCCGTTTTCTAGGCTGTTTTTGACCCATTTTCAAGGCTTTTATTCAGCCTGTTTTCAAGGCTTTTTGGCCAACTTTTTAGGGGAAAATTGCCTGAAAAAAACCTCAAAAACGGGCCCAAAAAAAGCCTAGAAAACACAGAAAAAAGCCTAGAAAAGGGGCAGAAAAAAGGCTGGAAAAGGCCTGAAAAAAGGCCTGAAAATGGGGCACCCGGAGGCCAAAAACTTTTTTTTGTTGATTTCCTCTTCTAAATTTAGGTGCGTCATATAGTCTGAAAAATACGGTAAGTTGAAATGCAGTCCACCCACTTCCTGTCCCTTTCCCACTCATGCCCTTCCTCACAAATCATTTTCTTCTGCCATATCTACCATAGGACATTGGCAATCATGATGGCGATCCTATTTTTACCAACAGCCCACGATAAAGTGCTGCTGAGTTTCGTCCATACCAGTCGCTTAGATTTTGAAGCCATGGTGTTCTTCTGCCTGGACCTCGTTTGCCTTCAATTTTTCCCTGGAGGATTAAGTGAAGTATGCCGTATTTTTCCAGGTGTCTCATCACATGTCCGAAATATTCTAACTTTTGCTTTTTAATGGCTTTGATAATTTCCCTTAGCTTTCCCAGGTGGTTTATCACCTCGTCCTTTCTGATTTTGTCAACCCAGCTTATATGTAACAGCCGCCTGTAAATCCACATTTCAAATGCTTCCAGTCCCTTCAAGTGGCTTTCTGTCAAGAGACCAAGTCTCTATTCCACAAAGCATCAGCCCTTGCCAAATGCATCTACAGTGGTGTATAGGGGTTCAAATACACTTTTGTCACCCGTACCTATATTACGGACCATGATCCCTTTGAGTTCGTCCACCTGAGCCTGGGTCTCTACTATCTGGTCAGGACCTTTGTTCTCAGAGTGATATTTCTAAATGGAAGAAGAACAGAGGAAAAATAAATGCTTCGGAAAATCAAAGATGTGAATAAGCAGCAGAGACGAAATTTGGGGAGGTTATTTGTAAACCAAGTCTAGCTGAACAAACAAACAAAAACCCCTAACGTATAATAATGCAATCTTGTGATGCATCAGCACATCCAGGAGATAAAATAAAATTCTGCTTTTTTTTTTTTTGGTTGCCTTAAGTGACTGACATTTGCACCGTTTTTGGAGCCATATTTTAAGGAAGCCAAATTAAAGAACATGCAGAGTCCTGAACCGCTGTAGTGACTAGATGAGCTAAGTAAGTTTAGCAGCCCGGAAAGACAGCATTTAAGGAAGGCAGGATAGAAATCCTCAACAGCTACAAAGCTACCTTGTAGAACAGGGGTATCAAATTCGATCCCATTGTGGGCCGTATCAGGATTATGTTTGCCCTTGGGGGGATGGGGTGGGTGTAGCCTGGTAGTCGTGGCCGACTGGGAGGGGTGGGGTGGCACAGGCCAGTCCATAACTGTCTCCAGGGCAGCCTTGAAGGACCACTCTGGGCCTATCACGGACTGGATCTGGTCCGCGGACCGCATGTTTGACACCCCTATTGTAGAATATTGAGCAGAGTTGGAGAGAACTGAATTATGGTTAAACATTAACTTGCCTAAACGGCAATACCTGTTCAGTCATATCTCAGCTAGTGGTGAGCTCGTCTTCACTTAGAAGTGTTTAAAGTGAACTAAAACAATAAACACTTCCTTTCGTTTATGCTTTCTGACATAATCAGCTTGCACTTTTCAAGGAAAGGTAAAGGTTCCCCCCTTGCACATATGCGCTAGTCGTTCCTGACTCTAGGGGGCGGTGCTCATCTCCGTTTCAAAGCCGAAGAGTCAGCGCTGTCCGAAGACGTCTCGGTGGTCATGTAGCTGGCATGACTCAACGCCAAAGGCACACAGAACGCTGTTACCTTCCCACCAAAGGTGGTCCCTGTTTTTTCTACTTGCATTTTTTATGTGCTTTCGAACTGCTAGGTTGGCAGAAGCTGGGATAAGTAATGGGAGCTCACCCCATTACGCGGCACTAGGGATTTGAACCGCTGAACTGCCGACCTTTCGATCGACAAGCTCAGCGTCTTAGCCACTGAGCCACCACGTCCCTTTCAAGGAAAGCTACAAGGATCCTATTTAAAATGAACATACCCGTTTCCCTATGAGTGGTTTTTAAAAGAGGCAACAATAATAATGCAGCCTCAAAAACGATCCTCCTGGGCTTTAAAGAAAACTGACCACCCGGTTTTAACTCAACACAGCCTGTCTTCAGAAGATTAGACGGTCAACGTTCAACTCCAGAAGAGGTAGGTGTGCATAGTTCCGCTTTCCCCAAAAGGAAGGATCTTCGCAATGATGGCACAGGATCTCACCAACTGTGCTGCCAAGACACTGGAAAACTCGCTGTTCATGGCGTAGGGCAGGGCGGTCTGTGCTCGAGACCCATAGGTGGTCTGGAACCTCTTCTTGATTTCATTCAGGAATGTGAAAGCCCGGGAACGCTCGAAGTTCTGAAGAGAGAGAACAAAACAGACAAGCGTTAAATGGAACACAAATAGCTTGGGACCCTTGCTTATCAATGGAGACCAAGTGGAGGAAGTGGCCAGTTTTAAGTTTCTGGGTGTTATCATACAAGAGGACCTGATCTGGGGCGCTCACATTGCAGCACTGGTCAAAAGGGCCCAGGAGAGATTATGCTACATGAGACTTCTCAGGAAACGACAACTGAATGAAAAACTGCTGGTGACCTTCTACCACTGTACCATAGAGAGTATTTTAACTTACTGGACCTGTGTATGGTTTGCCAATTGCACAGTGGCAGATAGGACAGCGTTCCAGAGGGTCAATGTCATTGCCCAGAGGATTATTGGTTGCCCTCTCCCCTCTTTGGAAGAGCTTTATAGCTCCCGCTGCCTTAAGAAAGTTCAAAACATCCTTAAAGATCCATCTCATCCTGGGCAGCCTTTTTTTGAACTATTACCATCTGGCAGACGGTACAGGATAATAAAAAACAAGGACAAATAGGCTGGAAAAACAGCTTCTATCCAAGGGCAATAACCATATTGAATTCTACGGTACAGTGCAATATTGGGTTTTCAATTTCAATTATATAGAATATAAAGGATGTATATTTGTGTTTTGATTTTTATAGTTATAATGTACACTGAAGACGGCATTTAATTTCGTTGTACCAGGTGCAATGACAATAAACTAAACTAAACTAAACTAAACTAAACTAAACTAAACTAAACTAAACTAAACTTCCTGCAGAAAGATAAAATAGATAGTGAATTACTAGAAAGGACAGAAATAGATCTAAGAACTGTATCTAAGCAGGAAGTAGCAGGGACAGATAACAAATTAGTCAGAACTGCCACCTTGTTTCACGCTTGCTAGCTGCCAGTCTGCCAATCTGCACTATGGGGGCAGGGAGTGGGATTGGGGGTGGGGCAGGGAGTGGGATTGGGGGGTGGGGCGGGGAGAGAGACCAAGGACTCATCGTACCTTCTAGAGACACAATGTCAGCCGGATCTCCAGCATGGGAATCTACTTTGATGCATGCTTGCTATCGGCTGGGAGGGATGGGGGGGCACGGCATTTGGGTTGGGGAAGTGAGCTGGTGAGGTGTAGTCCCGTGTGAACTAAAAGGGAGAGTTGCTCTCAAGAATTACTACGCCACTGAGTGGAGTTGTTTACACCCTGTCAAGGCCAACCGTCCTGGGACTTCAGATGGGCGAAATACCTGAAGATGAGCTTCACATCATCATCATACTGGACGTTAGTTGGACACTTAGCAAGGGAACCCTGGTGTGTGTGTGTGTGGGGGGGAGAGGGTTGGGGAAACTTTCAATCTGTAACTTTTGCACGTTTTGAATCAGATCTTGCCTTGCTTTTGCTGCTATCATTTCAAACTCAGTAAATAAGTACTCCTCTTATCTCAATGGAGTTGGGGGTTTTCTTTCTTGGGTTTTGAACGGAGGCAGGCCTGACGCACAATTTCAAGGTTGCCCAGCTCGGAACGCCATGTAGCTCCTCACTGCCTAGTCTTAAATTGAAGAGACCGTTCAAATTTTTTTTTATTTCAATATGATTGGACAATGGGGGAAAGGGGGAGAACCAGCAATGAGAAGGGACAAAGGGGGAAAAAGTTAACTGGGAAAGCTTTGTCGAGCGAACTTCAATTCTGTAATCCACTTGGCCTTTAGTAAAGTAAACCTTTCACACCAAATTGAGTCAAGGGTCATTCTTGCTTAAGGGACCAAGACTGAAATTACTCTGCTAACAGCAAAGCCATTTTCAGTCCACCATTTTTTCTTGGAAGGAAATAATACTTATCACAACGAAAGGATACAAAAACAAATTGTTTCAGCACAGCTGCCATGGTTCTCTGAAAATAAGACCCTGTCTTATATTTTTTTTTGAACCCCAAAATAAGTGCTTGGCCTTATTTTTGGGGAGGTCTTATTATTTTGGGGCAAGTGGAGCAAGACGGGGCTCCTCTTGCCGTCTTACCTGATTTCCAGCTCTGTCTCCCTAACCCTAACCAGAGGAAATGGGGGAGACTGCCTGTGCATGCATTTAAATATTTTCAGGGAGGGCTTATTTTCGGGGAGGGGGCTTATTTTAGCACATGCGCTCAAGAGCCCAATTGAGCTTATTATCAGGGGATGTCTTAATTTCGGGGAAACGGTATATCCCAAGGGTATTTCCCAAGTTTCTAGCAACCCACCGTTATAGAGCACAAATTTTACCAATTTTGCAATTCCCCATGGCAGCTTTCTCAGTACTTACATCGTCTGTGATGCAGAGGTATATAATCCGGTCCTGACAGATATAGTGGAACAGATAACTGAGGGGAAAAGAAGACACCGAATACGTTTTCTGAATAGCATTCCAAGATTATTTGCACATCAGTTGAAATGGGCATGCAAACCCTTTTCTTTCCTGCTCTCTTCCCCAGCCCAGTAGCCAAATGGCTCTTTTCATTTCCATCCCGTTATTGGGTTTCCATCGATTTTTGTTCTCCTGTCCTTTCCCCAGAAAATACTCACTTTCCGTGCGAGTAAGTGAGCTTGTTGTTTTCGGAAGGTATCTTGGCCAGGATCTGCTCTGTAACCTCCAGGAAATTGCCTCCACACCAGGCATGCTTGGCCAGGATGGTGGAGCCCCTGGCTACAACAGCAAACAGGATCGCCATTGCTGGAGGTTGGCTGTGGGGACAAGAGACACAGAATGAAGGTGCTTCTCCACAGTTTGAAGCAGGACCACCGCAGCGTAACACAGTATGTGCCCCTATCATGTATGCCAGGGGTGGGCAACTGTGGCCCTTTTACAACCTGTGGACTTCAACTCCCAGAATTCTCCCAGTTGTAAAAGGGCCAGTTGCCCAACCCTGATGTATGCAGCTGGAAAAGGCAAAAACCACCCTATGCAGAAATTCTATGAGAAGACAGTTTCCCCCTTTTTCAAAATCCATGGAAAAGCAGTCCTGTTCAACCATAATCAACAGGCCCATTTTAAATACACTTCTGTCTTATCAGTGACTTGTAAATTCCTGTCACCTAAAGCACTCTTGATGCGGGTGAAGGAGGAGAGTGCAAAAGTTGGCTTGAAACTCAACATTAAGAAAACTAAGATCATGGCCCCCAGCCCTCTCAATTCCTGGCAAATAGATGAGGAAGAAATGGAGGTAGTGACAGATATTATTTTCCTGGGCTCCAAGATCACCGCAGATGGGGACTGCAGCCAAGAAATTAAAAGACATTTGCTCCTGGGGAGGAAAGCTATGGCAAATCTAGATAGCATACTAAAAAGCAGAGATATCACCCTGCCAACGAAAGTGCATATAGTCAAGGCTATGGTTTTCCCAGTTGCAATGGTTGGCTGTGAAAGTTGGACCATAAGGAAGGCTGAGCGCCAAAGAATGGAGGCCTTTGAACTCTGGTGCTGGAGAAGACTCCTGCGAGTCCCTTGGACTGCAAGGAGATCAAACCGGTCAGTCCTAGAGGAGATCAACCCTGACTGCTCTTTAGAAGGCCAGATCCTGAGGATGAAACTCAAATACTTTGGCCACCTAATGAGAAGGAAGAACTCACTGGAGAAGAGCCTGATGCTGGGAGGCAAAAGAAGAAGGGGACGGCAGAGAACAAGGTGGCTGGATGGAGTCACTGAAGCAATCGGCGTGAGCTTAAATGGACTCCGGAAGATGGTAGAGGACAGGAAGGCCTGGAGGAACATTGTACATGGGGTTGTGATGGCTCGGACACAACTTCACAACTAACAACAACAAAACATGTGCACTCCCAAAAGATACAGGCAGTCCTTGACTTACCACCGTTTATTTAGTTACCGTCAAAGTTACGACAGCATAGAAAAAAAGTGACCTTTTTTTTGCACTTACAACTGTTGCAGGATCCCAATGGTTAGGTATCAAAATTCAGATGCTTGGCAACTGACTCATATTTATAACAGTTGCAGCGTCCCAGGGTCGTGTGATCACCTTGGGCGAACTTCTGACCGGCCAAGTCAATGGGGAAGCCAGATTCAGAGATTCGCTTAACTGGGGCAGGAAATGGGGCAAAACTCACTTAACCACCGTTTTGCTTAGCAATAGAAATGCCGGGCTCCATTGTGGACATAAATCGAGGACTGCCTGCACACGTACCCAGATTAACAGGTTTTGCAGGATATACTGCATTGTCGGAATAAGTAGAGAGGAGAGGAAAGCAAGCACATAATTACACTGGCAGTTGCTTCCACTGAAATGCAGACCAGGGATCAAAGTATAGGGCAATGTCCTAACAGGTGCATTCCACTCTGTCTGTTTTGGTTCTGTGCCACATCAGTGGTAGCAACAGTGGCTCTGGATGTCCACGTTCTCTGCAAGAGGTCAGATCCTTCCTTCAAGTAATCAAAGAGCAGTTGCCATATTGCTTTAAAGCAGGGGTCTCCAACCTTGGCAACTTTAAGACTAAGCAAAGCTGGCTGAGGAACTCTGGGAGTTGAAGTCCATAAGTCTTAAAGTTGCCAAGGTTGGAGACCCCTGCTTTAAAGGACAATTTTAGTCATAGGCCACTACATGAAATTTACACAGGGCAAGATGCAAGATTATCTAGTCGGTGCTCACCGAGTTAATATTATTAAATACTTGTTCATGTTTAAGTGGAGGAATTCCCTTTAAAACTGACTGCCCTGTTCCTCCCAGTGTTGGCTCTATGGTTTTATGGCCGTGATGACTAAAGTAGCTACACAAACATCGTCAGATGTGGGTAACGTAACTAGTAACAACAGTTTTCTTTGTTCTTATGAGCCCAGCAGAATATTAGGGCCTTGGGCCTGTTTACCTGGTCAGGTGAATATATGAGAGATAAGCAACAAAGCGGGGGTCCCCTACCGTTGGTCCTTGGGCTGGCACTGCAAACAACGAAGCCACATCCATGGGATGCAGCCCACAAAACCATGCCCCCTCCAGTCCGTGGAAAAAACTCCCTCCATGGAACCGATCCCTGGTACCGAAAAGGATGGGGGCCACTGTCGTAAGGCAGATGCTCAGTGTGGGAATAATAATATATACAGATTCCCTTGTAGGGACTTGGTGGTTATCTCCCATCATTGTTTAAAATATTAAGGCTATAAGCATGAAGTTATATTACCCAAGAAAGTGGCTCTCCCGTGGTCTGTTTGCAGCCTATTGTACCATGAAATGAATGCAGTTTCTAAGGGCTTATCAGATCTAAAATCATGCAAGAAAAAATAAAATGTAATCTCTCAGTTCCACAGGGTAATTCAATACGAGGTACATCCATGCACAGGAGAGAAATATTGCTGCCGTTAAGTCACTGAATGCAGATTTCCAGATCTTTGAAACTTTGGTTAACCAGAGATTTACACTCACTCAAGTGTACTTCATTAACATGCTAGAATTAATTCGAACTCATGAGTGGCCAAATCTTATTCTGCTACAGAATAAGGCATTACAGCGGAAGAAAGACAGGTGTGGGGGAGAGCAGTGAAAGAGTAAACTGCATTATCGGCTTCCATTCCACTTTTCAGTTCCTTCCTAAAAGATAACAGCATTACAACATGCTCAGGAACCACAAGATCAGTTCTTACAGATGTCTTACAAATGCTTGGCTTTTTCACACTTCCCAGGGTAATAGATCAGAGGCCCGTTTGCGCAACAACGTCTCACATATTTGAAATCGTTGCCGTCACCCTATAAATGTTTAGCAAAGCTGTGTTCCATTTGTCTTCTACTTTTTTTTTTTTTGCATACACTTCTGGAAGGGAGTTAGAAAGCTATCAGTGTAGTCCTAGATCCCTGTTGCTCAAGGTGACTAAGCAAAAAAAAAAAAAAAAAAAAGTTTTTCCTTACTTACTTTGACCAAACTTTTTTATGCCTTCCCTACATTGCTAGTTTTATTCGCTTTTATTCTATGCCCAACTTCTTTCCAGATTGTGTTCTTATCTAAATAAGAAACGATTCGCTCTGTGGAACAAAAGCAGCAGTGTGGTTGTTCCTTGAATGTTGCAAACTTTTCCAAATAAATCCTAGCTGACTCCTCTTCTGAAGAAAATAAAAAAAAAAATAACCTTTCCCTGCAATCTCTCTGTCCCCAAAAATACAGTGAGGGACATGATCTCACTACTATTTTATCAATCCATATCCGTCCCTCTTATCTCAGTGAAAAAAAAACTGCAAGAAATTGCAAATTCTGCTCTCCTTCCCTCAAGGGTGTGCTTTTCATCCCACACAAAAACCCCCAACCACCTTTTCTATAAAACTTGCAATTATCATCTCTTAAAACAGGGCTCTCCAAACTTGGCAACTGTAAGCCTGGAGGACTTCAACTCCCAGAATTCCCCAGCCAGCAAAGTTGGCTGGGGAATTCTGGGAGTTGAAGTCTGCCAGGCTTACAGTTGCCAAGGTTAGAGACCCCTGGCTTAAAACCACATCCTTACTGAATAGATCTAGGTAGCCTGACAAAAATAACCTTCCTTCCTTCCCCCAGGTCAGATTTGACTACAAGACCTTCTGCACAGAGACCAGCTTTCTCATGTTGTGCAAAACGCTACAACTTACTTCCTCCCCCAAAAAAGCCCAAACTTGAAAGTCAGTGTTTCTCAACCCAGAATCCCCCAGCCAGCAGCGAGGGATTCTGGGAGTTGAAGTCCACCCATCTTCAAGCTACCAAGGTTGAGAAACACTGTTGTAAGTCATTGTGAACATTTGTAAGTAATCGCTTTATGTCAAGTTTCTTCAATCTGCCACACTGCTGCTTTTTGATTAAAAGATAAATGACTCGATGCATAATTTATTAATTATTAACCTTATATGTCACCTGTACGCCACAACTCTAGAAGGAAGTGAAAAAAGGAACGGTAGAAGAATGAAAGATGGTATTGATCATGGACTGGATGGAAGAGAGCCGCAACCCATATCAACCATTAGCACCAGTCAATGGTATTTGTGATGCATTTTTAAATGTCCAGTTGACTGAGTTTCATGTTTAATGAATAAAGCATGTAATGATCATCATCATCATAATTTTTTGAACTTTTTTTGAATGTCCAGTTGACTGAGTTTCATGTTTAATGAATAAAAGATAATAATAATAGTACATTTTAAGAAGGTACTTGGTTGATACCTAGGATGCTGGCACCAACCCGTATCAACCATTAGCACCAGTCAATGGTATTTGTGATGCATTTTTGAATGTTCAGTTGACTTGAGTTTCACGTTTAATGAATAAATTATTATTATTATTAATAATAATAATAACTTGGTTGATACCGAGGATGCTGGCAGCAACCCGTATCAACCATTAGCACCAGAGTCAATGGTATTTGTGATGCATATTTGAATGTTCAATTGACTGACTGAGCTTCACATTTAATGAATAAAATAATAATAATAATAATAATAATAATAATAATAATAATAATAATAATAATAATAATAATAATAACAACTTTGTTGATACCTAGGATGCTGGCAGCAACCCGTATCAACCATTAGCACCACAGTCAATGGTATTTGTGATGCATATTTGAATGTTCAGTTGACTGAGTTTCACATTTAATGAATATGATGATGATGATGATGATGATAATAATAATAATAATAATAATAATAATACTACAACACAACCAGGTCAGCCCTCGGCCCTTTGTGCCAAGCCAGCCTGCCTGCCATTGGAGGCCAGGGCCCTGGCTGAGAGGACGAAGCAAGAGAGACACTGCAAGGGCGGGGGGGGGGGGGGAGGGCTCTAAGAGGGGTGTGTGTGTGTGTGAGAGAGAGAGAGAAATCCGGGTTCAAGCCCCTCCTCGGCCACGGAAATCATTTTTTTGGTTGGGAGGGGGCGTCCTACTTCGCAGGGAGGTTGTTAGGGGTTGGCGGGGGTAAAGCGGAGTCTAAGTATGCGGGGTGGGGGGGCAGGCCTCCCCAGCGTTGCCATGGCGACAGGGCGTCGACCTGCCTGGCGACCGTTGCTGCCACGACCCCCTGCGGACCCCCCCCCCGCCCAGCACGGTCCACCTCCCACTCAGCTCCTTGCAGGCGCAGGCGCAGAAGGCAGCGCTCTCTTACCTTGCTGGGCGCCCGCCGAGAGCCCCGTTTCTTCGCCTCCCCACCCCTTCCTCCCCGCCTCTCGGTTCTCAGTTCACGTCTTTCGCCGAAGACAACCAAGGCCACGTGAGCTTCCGCCGCAAGGCCGCCGAGGCTTCTGGGACAGCGAGTCCGGCCGCAAGAGAGGAAGGCCCGCGTCGCTTGCTGGGAAGCGTAGTTCTTTCGCGCGGGTAGGGGGGAGGGAGGGGAAGGCGGAAGTAGCCACCGATTGGACGATTGGGAAGGAAGGAAGGAAGGAAAGAAACTCGCGGCCGGGAGGCTTTTTAACGCCTTCGTTGCCGAGGCGTTTCCCCCAGGAACTCTTCTTGTTTGGAAACAAGAGTGGGGAAGGGGAAACGGATTCCTGACTTGGAGACTACGACTCCCGGCATCCCCTACGCTCCACAGCGCGCATGCGGGAAAGATGGGAGACGAAGAGGAGAAGCAGCAGCCGCGCGTGCTGCAGATGGTAAACCTGGGCGGAGGGAGCTGCGCAGTATTCTCCTTATTATTATTATTATTATTATTATTATTATTATTATTATTATTATTATTATTATTATTATTATTATTATTATTTATTGAATTTCTATACCGCCCTTCTCCCGAAGGACTCAGGGCGATGAACAGAATAAGATTTCATATACATACATACATACATACATACATACATATATATATATAATGTATATGTGTATATATATATATATGTATATATACATATATACATACACGCGCGCACACACACATATATATATATATATTTGTCTTCTTAAGTTTTCGCGGGTGTGCATATGCAAAAAATTAAAATCTCGGGTGTTTTCCCGCGTCATTAGAAATAAGTTGGTTAAAATATTTAAAATCCTGGTTAAAATCCCAGCTTAAAAGCCAGGACCAGGATTTTAAATATTTTAACCAACTTATTTCTAATGACGCAGGAAAACACCCGAGATTTTAATATAAATATAAAGAATTGTCCTAAAGATGCGAGTTCCAGGTATAGTTATAGAAGAGGCGATAGACATCACGATCTCCGGAACGTTTAAAAGTTTAAAATGGGGATTTTATACTCTAAAATGGGGATTTTTTTTTTAAATGTTATCTAATTCTGGGTTTTATTTAATGACCAAACTAAGTAATAATTTTAATTAGCAATTTTATGATGTTTGTGTGTCTATATTTTTCTTGACTGTACACCGCCTTGAGTCCTATGGGAGAAAAAGGGTATAGAAATATAATTAATTAATTAATTAATTAATTAATTAATTAATTAATAAATAAATAAATAAATAAATAAATAAATAAATTTTATACTCTGACAAAGTCGGTAGGGGCCGACAAAAGCTTAGTTTTAAAATAAAAAATTTTAAACTTTTAAATGTTCTGGAGATTGTGATGTCTATCGCCTCTTATATACGTATGTATGTATGTATGTATGTATGTGTGTGTATACATATATATATATTTTCTTACTTCTTCGTAGGGTCTATGTGTGTTTTTCTTCTAGCCAGGTTTTCCCTACATAGCCAAGGTTTTTTTGTAGCTCCAGCTCAGTAGAATCTCATCTACTCGGTTCTGGGCTTTTTTCCTTTCTAACACCTAGCAAGTCAGAGCTTGCTAGGTGTTAGAAAGGAAAAAAGCCCAGAACCGAGTAGATGAGATTCTACTGAGCTGGAGCTACAAAAAAACCTTGGCTACGTAGGGAAAACCTGGCTAGAAGAAAAACATATATATATATATATATATATATATATATATATATATATATATATATATATATATATATATATATAAATAAAATAAGTAAATAATAAATTGAGTCAACTTGGTGTATCTGCTAAGACCTTGGCATAGAATTTAGATGTTTATGCTAGCCCTGCTTGTTGAAACAGAAAGGTCTTCAGGGCCCGTCGGAAAGTGCGAAGATCTGGGATTATTCATATAAAAATCCAGGGGGTATTTTGTTCCAAAGAGTAGGTGCCCCCACAGAGAAGGCTCTCTCCCTTGCAACTACTAGACGACATTGTTTTAATGATGGTACTATCAGCAGGCCTACTCTGTGAGAGCGTATTGGTTGGTGGGAGGTTATCGGTTGCAGCAGGTGGTCTTGTAAGTACTCAGGTCCTAAACCATGGAGCACTTTAAAGGTAAGAACCAACACTTTGAAGCACACTCGGAAGGCCACCGGAAGCCAGTGCAGCTGGCGTAGAAGAGGTGTTACATGTGAGCGCCATGTTGCTTCCATAATTACTCGCGCGGCCGCATTCTGGACCAGTTGGAGCTTCCGGTGCACTTCAAGGGGAGCCCCATGTAGACAGCATTGCAGTAGTCAAGTCGGGAAATGACTTCTTCTCGACTAGCAGGCAGAAATCCAACAGGTGAAGCCTAAGGCAAATCAGCAACCACCCATTAGTTATAATTAGTGGAAACTGCTGCAGAATCTATCTGTCTGTTCATCCATCTCTCTATATGTATCTACCTGTCTGTCTGTCTATATGTCTTTCTCGTCTGTCTGTCTATCATCTATCTCGATCTATCGATCTATCGTCTATCATCTATATTTGTCTGTCTGTCTATCTTTCTATATGTATTTCTCATCTGTCTATCATCTATGTCTGTCTATCTATATGTATCTCTATTGTCTGTCTGTCTATCATCTATCTCTATCGATCGATCAGTCATCTGCCTATCATCTATATCTATCTGTCTGTCTATCTTTCTATATGTATCTCTCTCTCATCTATCTATCTATCTATCTATCTATCTATCTATCTATCTATCACCGCTATCTCTCTCATATCTGTCTATCTCTATCGTCTTTCTTTCTTTCTTTCTTTCTTTCTTTCTTTCTTTCTTTCTTTCTTTCTTTCTTTCTTTCTTTCTTTCTTTCTTTGTCATATTTCTATGCCGCCCACTCTCCGAGGACTCTGGGCGGCTTACACCAAAGACAGTATACTAAATAGCATATTGCCCCCTAACAATCTGGGTCCTCATTTTACCCACCTCGAAAGGATGGAAGGCTGAGTCAACCTTGAGCCGATGAGATTTGATCCGCTGATCTGCTGAACTAGCAGTCAGCTGAAGTAGCTGCAGTACTGCACTCTAACCACTGCGCCACCTCAGTTCATCATACGTATATGTATCTCTCTTGTCTGTCTGTCTGTCATCTATATCTGTGTCTATTATCTATCTATCCATCACCTCTATCTTTCTCATGTCTGCCTGCCTTCCTGCCTACATCTCTGTCTCTCTCTCGTCTGTCTGTCTATCGTCTATCTATCTATCTATCTATCTATCTATGTATCTATCTATCATCTACCTACCTATCTATCTATCTATCTTCCTATCACCTCTCTCATATCTGCCTATCTATATCCATCTGTCATCTATCCATCACCTCTTATCTCTCTCATGCCTGCCTGCCTGTCTGACTACCTCCATCCATCCATCCATCCATGTCTGTCTGTCTATCTATCTATCTGTCTATCTTATCACCTCTCTCTCTCTCTCTCATATGTCTGTCTGACTGTCTCTCTCTCTTCCTGCTCCTGGGTCTTTTAAGGGCTAATGTAGCAGGGAGAAATCTATCAGGTGAAGCTTTCACTTTGGCTTTTTAGTTATTCAAAAACTATCCTCCTTGCCATCTTCACAATTAGCAATTGCCATGGCTGCTAAGCAAGGTCGTTGTTGAGTGAGTTTTACTGTGAGTGAGTGAGTCCCATTTTACGACTGCTTTGCCAATGTTGTTAAGCGAATCATTGCCGTTGTTAATGAATCTGGCTTCTCCCATTGGCTTTGCTTGTCGGGAGCTGGGTGGGGAAGGTCGAAAAAGATGATAAATGACCCTGGGACAGTACAACTGTCATAAACACGTCCCAGTGGCCAAACACCCAAATTTTGATCATATGGCCTTGGGGATGCTCCAACAGTCGCAACTGAAATACAGTTAGGAGTCCCTTTTTTTCCAGCGCCGTTGTAACTTCAAACAAATGATTGTAAGTCGAGGACTTTGATGGCTGGGAATCAGGATAGATAAAAATCGATTATTTTTTTTAAAAATCAGATTTTTCTATTTAAATCAGGTTTTTTAAAATTTAAATCGGATTTGTTTTTATTTTTATCAAATTTATTTTAATAAAATGCTTTTGGAATGAAAGTCTATCTAAAGATAGTTTTCTATTTAAGATACATTAATAATTGAGTTTATTCAGCACGAAATGGAGCTTAGTTATGTAGCACGAGGCTGTTGATTCTGCAATATTGAGACTGTCGATGAGTCGACAGCGGATCAGAGAAGGAGCCGCTGCGGGACGAAGATGACAATTGCTCTTTAAAAATTACGATTTAAATTGAGTTGATTTAAATCGAACCTTTTAACTAGTGATATAAATCATTTAAATCATGATTTTTTTTTTTAATTTGATTTATATGCCGCCCTTCTCCGGAGACTCAGGGCGGCTTACAATGCGTTAAGCAATATCAACTTAAATCAACTTGATTTAAATCAAGCCTTTTTACTAGTGATTTAAACCATGATTTAAATCAACTTGATTTAAATCAACTTGATTTAAATCAAATCCACCCTGTGGGGAAAGGATGGATGGATAGAGAGAACAAGTAGAAGAAAGGAAAAAGTGTTCCACCATCTAACATAGGTGTACTGCTCTCAAGCCATTTTTGCTCCTCAGAGAAACCCCAGCTTTTACCTTCCATCTTCTGATTTTTTTTTTTTCCTCTTCCTCTGTCTGTAGGTACGAGCTGAGGGGTCGGATAAGAGCTGTGTCACATTTGTGCTCAACAAGGAAGATCACACCCTCGGCAATTCTTTGAGATACATGATTATGAAAAAGTTAGTGTAAAGTTCTGTTGCAGGGTTGGATTCCAACTTTTCTTATTCAGAGGGAGCAGTGCAGGAATGGGTTCTAAATTTTTTTACTACCGGTTCTGTGGGCATGGCTTATTTTGTGGGCGTGGCTTGATGGTCATGTGACAATTCTTTAGGATTTAGCAGAGGTACTGGTCTACCAGGCTTTTAACTGCTTGCAGAGCTGCACTGGTCTACTCATTTGTTTTTGGGGGCCCCAGTCTACTCATTCGTTTTAGAAGGCACCGGTCTACCACCACACTGCCTTTTACCACTGATCAGCTGTAGGGCGGCCCTTTGAAGCCCCGCGGCAAGAGTTTAAACAGTTTTTTTCCTTCTAGCCGATCAGCTGGGACTCGGTAGGCAGCAATAGATTGGGGGTGGGGCCAAATAAAAAGTAAGAATAACTCGGGGCGAGGGGAGAGCGGGAGGGCCCAGCTCCCGAACAAAGAGAACCGGTTCAGTGATGTCATATCGTCACCGCTACCGGCTCGGCCGAACCAGGAGGAACCCACCTCTGGAGCAGTGTTTTTGCTTTGAAGACAAAAGGCATACTGAGCCACTCCTATAACACCTCTTTACAACTCTTTTAAAGTAGCTGGGTCTTTTCCTGGGATTCTGCAAAACTAATACGAAATTGCAGACAATAATTGTATTTTGTTTAAGGAGCTGTGGCCGGGTATTCCCTGTACAGATTTTCAAAGCATCTTTTAGCCTCAGTTCCAAAGCATTGCTACAAGCCTACCTCATAAACTGGTTATTGCCATTTGGAGACAATAATACACTTGATGCTTAGCAGGAAACTGTTTTGTTAAAAAGATAGGTGGGTGTCTGGGTAATGATGATTTAATAGTTGACCAGTTGCTGTAATGCTGTAATGATGATGCAATGGTAGTAAAGAGTCAGCAGGGTTATTTGACTGTTACCACTTTAAGAGTCTGTATTATAAGAGAGGCCCTGTTGGGGCGTATCTCTGTGTGTGCGTGTGCTCCCGTGCTGTAGCTGCTGATTGATTGTTTGACCTTTGCCTAGTACATGTAAGTATATGCTTTGTAGAGATAAACCACTATTTATTATTACAAACCTCTGTGTGATGTATTTGCTCCTGGGTAGTCTCAAGTAGTCACACTGTGCACACTCTAACAGTGGGTTTCTACCATGCATCACATCACACAATAGCTTTGTATAAGGGACTATGGCGAGATACACAACTGTGCTCTTATATGAATTTGAACATCTTAATAGTATTTGGACAAAGGAGATGATTGTTGACTGGCTCTGATAACTTAGCTTCAACACTGATACGAGGTTGGAGACGGGTACTCATCATCTCTACTTCTGAAGAAGTAACTGACATTGGCCAAATCGACTTAAATGTTGGTTTGCGATTACAATTTTGCCAATGGATTGATATTTTCTTTTGTCACGCCAGGCATCACACAAAAATCAGCGTCCCAGGAAAATTTGGTAGGACATCTGAATGGAAGCGTATTCCGTTGTCCATTAGAATAGAATAGAATAAACAGAGTTGGAAGGGACCTTGGAGGTCTTCTAGTCCAACCCCGTGCTTAGGCAGGAAACCCTACACCATTTCAGATGAATGGTTATCCAATCTCTTCTTAAAAACTTCCAGTGTTGGAGCATTCACAATTTCTGGAGCCATATTGTTCCACTGATTAATTGTTCTCACTGTCAGGACATTTCTCCTTAGTTCTAAGTTGCTTCTCTCCTTGATTAGAAGCATCTATTATATATATAATCATATATATCATTATATATATCTGATAGCATATATCCATTTGAGATATGCTGTGAAAGTTGGACCATAAGGAAGGCTGAGCGCCAAAGAATTGAGGCCTTTGAACTCTGGTGCTGGAGAAGACTCCTGCGAGTCCCTTGGACTGCAAGGAGATCCAACCAGTCAGTCCTAGAGGAGATCAACCCTGACTGCTCTTTAGAAGGCCAGATCCTGAAGAGGAAACTCAAATACTTTGGCCACCTAATGAGAAGGACAGACTCCCTGAAGAAGAGCTTAATGCTGGGAGAGACTGAGGACCAAAGAAGAAAGGGATGGCAGGGAACGAGGTGGCTGGATGGAGTCACTGAAGCAGTCGGCGTGAGCTTAAATGGACTCCAGAGGATGGTAGAGGACAGGAAGGCCTAGAGGAACATTGTCCATGGGGTCGTGATGGATCGGACACGATTTCGCAACTAACAACAACAACAATCCATTTGAGTTCTAAAAGTAGAGCCAAACCTTTCCTGATGTATGATTTTCAGAGCACCAGCCAAAGAGAGAGCATTGTTTGATTTTTTTCCCCCCTTCTGCCTCTGTCATAATCTTCTCTTTCTTTCCCTGCAGCCCTGAAGTGGAGTTTTGTGGTTACAGCATCACCCATCCCTCAGAAAGCAAAATCAACTTCCGCATCCAGACCAGAGGTGAGAGCACTCAGTTTTTATTTATTTATTAGTCATATTTCTATGCCGCCCACTCTGGGCAGCTTACACCAATAGACAGTATACTAAATAGCATATTGCCCCCAACAATCTGGGTCCTCATTTTACCCACCTTGGAAGGATGGAAGACTGAGTCAACCTTGAGCCGGTGAGATTTGATCCGCTGATCTGCTGAACTAGCAGTCAGCTGAAGTAGCTGCAGTACTGCACTCTAACCACTGCGCCACCTCGGCTCATTCCATCGGCTCGGCCCTCTTCTTTCCTGGAGGGCGCGGCCAGCTTCTTCCTTTCATGAGAAACCTCGTGCTCCTGCTATTTCAGATCACGAGCTCCGTTGCCCCAGGGAAGCTTGTCTTTCCAGAACGATGACAGGTCACCGTCCATTGACGGGCAAGGAGGGAGCGATTCTGCACTAATTCGCCATTAAACCACAGCACGAGGATTGTGTCTATAGAAGAGCTGCGTAGAAAGTTCAGCTTCTGGTATAGCTAAATCTTTTTTGGCCTCCTGTGTGCACTACAGTAGTGGCCAAAATTGTGGAAACCTTTTGGGAAAAGGTTATGTACTGCCAAGAAAATTATGTGGATATGTCCATAAAGTCAGAACCATTTGGCCGGCATTAGTCATGCTGGCCACATGACCACGGAGACGTCTTGGGACAGCGCTGGCTCTTCAGCTTTGAAAGGGAGATGAGCACCGCCCCCTAGAGTCAGGAACAACTAGTACATATATGCGAGGGGAACCTTTACCTTTACAAGCTGTGAATGATATAGGGAAGAAAGTAATAAACTAAATAACATATCCGGGGGTCCCCCCTTCCCCTGAAGAATGGCAGCATCACGGTAGGGATCTGACAATTGCTAAGTGCAGTGATTGCTCTGCGAATTATACATAAAATGCATATATGAAATGGATTGCCTCTTCAGATGCTACAAAGCTATTAAGTGTGCAGCCTGCTTTGGATAACTTGGTTGTTTGTCATGGACGACCAAGAATTGCATGCAAGGGTATAGGCCGAATATATAGGCAGCATAAACTGCAGGTCCAGAAAGTCAAATCACCGTTAATCAGTGCCTTGCACCCTTGCAAGACATAAATCCGAAGGGGCAGGTCTTTGTTTGCACTGGACTGGCTGCCATCTTGACTTTTTTGCCTTCCTTTCGACTACACTACTGTAAACAGGCAAGGAGATGAACTGGTGGGAAATGCAGGGGGCTCCGCTTCTTTTCTGGTCTTCTATGCTCATGAGAGAAGGTTTTTTTTTTTAAAAAAAAATGCAGCCTAATAATTACTGTTTACGTTAACTAATTTACAAGGGAAAGACATGAATTGGAGGATAAGTTATTTTTATCCAATTGGGGCCATTGGGGGATTTATATTAATTCTAGCATTGCTATTTCATGATTTTGACAATCTTATTGATGCCACCTGATGATGGGTAAAGGTAAAGGTTCCCCTTGCACATATGTGCTAGTCGTTCCTGACTCTAGGGGGCGGTGCTCATCTCTGTTTCAAAGACAAAGAGTCAGCGCTGTCCGAAGACGTCTCCGTGGTCATGTGGCCGGCATGACTCAACGCCAAAGGCTCACGGAATGCTGTTCCCTTCCCACCAAAGGTGGTCCCTATTTTTCTACCTGCATTTTTTATGTGCTTTCGAACTGCTAGGTTGGCAGAAGCTGGGACAAGTAACGGGAGCTCACCCCGTTATGCGGCACTAGGGATTCGAACCGCTGAACTGCTGACCTTTCGATTGACAAACTCAACGTCTTAGCCACTGAGCCACCGCGTCCCTTTTCTGATGATGTGAGCAGCATAGAAATAATACAAATAAAATGGATCTTTTCTCTGATCGCACAGGAGGCTTACCTGCTATAGACGCATTCCAGAAGGGACTGGAAGACCTTATGGGTGTCTGCCAACACGTGCTTAACACGTTTGAGGTGAGTCAGAGCAATGTGCCTGTCAGAGAAGTGTATAACATCTAGATCAGTGGTTCTCAACCTGTGGGTCGGGACCCCTTTGGGGGTCAAACAACCCTTTCACAGGGGTCGCCTAAGACCATCGGAAAACACATATTTTCAATGGTTTTAGGAATAATTTTATGGCTGGGGGTCACCACAACATGAGGAACTGTATTAAAGGGTCGCGGCATTAGGAAGGTTGAGACCCACTGATCTAGATAAAGGAAATACAGAAGGCTGCACAGCTGGCACGCAGAACCTTCTCTGTGGACATGCAAGCCGTTGCCTAGCTCAGCTGCAACGCGTATGCATGCATGCGAGCCTTCCGCTGGCCAGTTAATTTTTGGCATGCATGGGGGGGCAGGGCGTATGCAGGAGACGTGCATATGCGCGGGGGAGTCATGCACATGGCGTGGGGGATGGGCGGAGTGCAGGGGAGTGTCCCATGGCCCCCCCATGGCCCGTTTTTGGGCCCAGGAGGCTGCAGTGAGGTCTGCTAGGCCAAAATGGGACGTGGAGGGTGTGGCCTGCCGCTCCGGCCTGTTTTTGGGCCCAGGAGGCTGCAGGGAGGCCTGCTAGGCCCAAAATGGGGCATGGGGGGTGCTTCCAGTGATGATGTGCCCACAATTTCTGAAGGCAAAGCTGTTCCATTGGTTAATTCTGGTTGGTTTAAATTCTGAAGCTCCATTTTGATTTTTTGCTCCATTTGGCCTTGCAAAGCTAATTGGCAATTAGGTATTTTGGCAGTGTTTCAAGGGAGATAAAGGTGGGTGCTTATCAGCCTTATCCCAAAAGACTGTGGCAGATTTCTTTGGACTATTCACAAACTGCTTGGGACTCATTCCGGGCTGTGAATGAATGTAATTCACAGCCATTGAAGTAAAAAGAGGGTTTTGGGGACTAAGCATGTGATTGTTACTGTCTCAGGAAGTCTTGGTCAGAACATAACTGACTTTTGCTGAAGTGCTTATCGTTGATTCTGTGGCCCAAAAACTCAGGACTCTGTTTGTTTTCTATTGCAGGCAAGCATAGAAGAATACAAGGCCTTGAACGATGTGGCAATGCAGTAGTAGGTCGACACCCGCAGAATGGATAAACCTCTGCATACAGCAACGGGTTTGGGGACTACGACTTATTAAAAAGACATTTTGTTTTTTTTTAAAAAAACACCTCTCTTTTTCTAAGGCCCGCGTGATGGAATCCATGTTCTTCCTTTAGGGTTTATAACGCATCTATCGCCAGGGAGCGACGAGAATCCTACGTTAATATGGCAGATTTTTTTAATTCTATGGTAACTCTTATCAGGTTTGTGATGGGCACAAAGGATATATTTTCAGCTGACAGTTCAGCCATATTTGAATTTTTTTTTAAAGCTGTCGGAATAGCTGCCTGTGGAATGTTCTCCTCAAAGCCATTGAGGGCTAATAAAAAGGTATTTGAAAGGCCATCCAGAGTGGGAAGACTGGAATGCTCTACTTCTGGTGAACTAGCTTCTGACATCTGGTAACATCTGAGATCCTGGAAATGGTCGTCTCGCTCCAGTGAGCTGCACTGAAATATGTGTCTTGTTTTGGATGGCCCCACGGGCCGGATCCAACCACATCGCGGACCAGATTCGGCCCGTGGACCTCGTGTTTGACACCCCTGAGTTGGAGAGAGAGTAGAGAAGACAACACAAGGTGACAAGGTGAAGAACAGTTCAGAGAAATGACGACAGGTAGCCCTCGACCTACCACCACATTTCAGCCCAAAATTTCTGTTGTTGCCTCATTTTACCACCTGTCTTGCCCTGGTTGTTAAAGGAATCATTGCCGTTAAGTCAGTAACAGGGTTATTAAGCAAATTTGGCTTCCCCATTGACTTTGCTTTGTCAGAAGGTCGCAAAAGGGGATCGCGTGATACACACACACACACCCCGGGATGCTGCAACCCATCATAAATACGAATCAAGCGTCTCAATTTTGATCCCGTGTCCAAGGGCTGAAACGATTGTAAGTGTGAAAATCGGTCATCGGTTACCTTTTTTTGATGCCGTCGTAACTTTGAATGGTCACTAAATGAACTGTTGTAAGTTGAGGGCTACCTGTATGTTCGGCTGAAGGAAGAGGTTGTAAAAGAGGAGACTGTTCTGCCCCAGCTACGGACCCCAAAGAACGCAGCACACACAAAATCTATACAAAGCTTATTTTACTCAAATAACTCAGTCTTTTTCAACCAAAGGTTGTTAATAAACTTCCTTAACAGCCTACAAGTATTCTAAGATAAAGTAATCACAGTCTTACTAGGGTTGGCAGAAAGCCCAGAAGCAAATTTTGCAGTTGTTCCCTACAGCTTGCTGCAATCAGCGTTCCTCCTTAAATAGGCTAAGGGAGTGGCCAATTAGCCCCAAGCCTTACTCTTGAGGAGACCTCCTCCTGAGGAGCCACTCCTGCCTTTTGGCAGCTCTGCGCGCCCGTGCATTGAGAAGAGGCTCCTCCTCTTCTTCCTCTTCACTTATGGGAGCTTCTGGGAGGTTCTGAAAGCCCTGGCTGAATCCCTGCCTCTGGCACCACAACTTCTCCAGCCTCCTCACTGTCCGACTTCAGTGCCAGCTGCACAGGCTGCTGACGCAGCACCACACCAGCTTCCTCGCTGTCCGAATCAGCTAGAATCTGCACAGGCTGCTGACAGGCCACAACAGAGACTTGGTAGCAGTCTTCTACAACTTGAAGGGCTTCGCGCCGGGAAGAGGGTGTGTGGAGATACATTCTGCTGTGCCCAAGGGTGGAAGCTTAAGAGAAATAAAGTGAGACTTGAAATGAGGAGGTATTTCTTAACCAGGAGAGCTATTAAGCAGGAGTAGCCTGCTTCTATGGCGCTCCACGTGTGGAGGGTTTTCAAACAGAGGGAATCAATCAATCTTTATTATGATCACAGACCAACAAACAGATTGGACAGCCATTGGTCTGGGATAGTGTGAGGATTCCTGCTCTGGGCAAAGAGAGAGACCAAAAGACTACAGCAGCAGTAGCCAAAAAAAGCCAATGCAATCCTAAAATGTATCAACAGAGGGATACAATCAAGATCAAGGGAGGTACTAATATCACTCGATAAAGCCTTAGTAAGACCACACTTAGAGTACTGCATCCAGTTTTGCTCACCACACTATAAAAAAGACGTTGAGACTCTAGAAAAAGTGCAGAGAAGAGCAATCAAGATGATTAGGGGACTGGAGACTAAAACATATGATGAATGGTTATAGGAACTGGGCATGGCTAGTCTAGTGAAGAGAAGGACCAGGGGAGACATGATAGCAGTCTTCCAATATTTGAGGGGCTGCCACAGAGAGGAGGGGGTCAAGCTACTTTCCAAAGCACCCAAAGGCCTGTCAAGGAATAATGGATAGAAACTGATCGAGGAGAGATTCAACCTAGAATTAAGGAGAAACTTTCTGACAGTGAGAACAATCAACCCATGGAACGTCCTTCTTCGGACGTTATGGGAGCTTCATCACTTGAGACTTTCAAGAAGAGATTGGACTGCCATTTGTCAGAAATGGTGTAGGGTCTCCTGCTTTGGGGGGGGGGCGTTGGACTAGATGACCTACAAGGTCCAAACTCTGTTAATCTGTATCACCTCCAAGATCCCTTTCAACTCGATAAAAATTGCTCAAGGGAGACCAATATATTAGACGTCTTAATTATGTAGCATTTGCCTAAATCTTTGCCCTCATGCCTTATCTCAGTCTTTCATTCGTGAGAATTTTTGGTTGACATTGAATTCAAGTTTCCTGACAGAACAATTAACCAGTGGAACAACTTGCCTCCAGAAGTTGCGAATGGTCCAACTGTTGTGACTCCGACCCCCGAGCCTGTCCTAACAGAGGGAGGGGACTGGTGAAGGAGAGGATTTGGCAAGGCCTCCCTCTCCAGGACCCTCCTCTCTGGCAATGCCTCAAGTTTCCTCTGAAGGCCAAGAGATATGCCAGAAGCAAGGCACTTCGGAGCAGCTGCAGATAGAGAATGAGGAGGATGAGTTTTGGCTGGATCCTAGACAGCGTCAGAAGGATAAGCGTGCGCAGCAGAGAAAGAGGCGTGGGCAGGCCAGAGATTGAGCTGAGTCACTGGACCACACCCCACAAGGGATAAAAGGGGGTGTGTCGGCTATTCAGGCCTTGTGACGGAGAAATTGAAAAGCTCGGAAGTCATATCGTGTGTTGTAGCTCCGTTACCTGAGCCTGTGTTATCGGCAGGAGAGGACTCCGAGAGTGAAGGAGAGGAGTTGGCAAGGCCTCCCTCTCCAGGACCCTCCTCTCTGGCAATGCCTTTGGTGTCCGCTGAAGGTCAAAAGTTAGGCCCGGGGCCAAGCACGTTCACGCAGCCACAGGTGGACAGTAATGAGGGAGATGAGTCTTGGCTGGATCCTCGGCAGCGTTGCAGAGATAAGTGCGCACAACAGAAGAAGAGGCATGCCAGGGATTAGGCTGAGTCATTGGACCACACCCCACAGGGTATAAAAGAGGGTGTGGTGGCCGGTTCAGCTCTGTGACAAGCAAAAAATGGATATTGGACAACCTTTTTTGTATTTACTGGACTTTGTTGATTATTGTGTATTGGCTTTGTTCCCGGACGAAGGGAGAAACTCCCCCCTCGTGAGTAAAGAATACCTGGCAGCCAGCCACTGAGTTGCTGCCAATTCTGATACCAGATAAACTGTTGTCAGCTGAGTACTTTAACTGTTGCCTGTCTGTGGGGGTGCGTGTGTGAGACGGGGACAGAACATCATGTTTCTAGAACCCTGTTAGAATCTCTTTTTGGATTTCTTCAGACTGGACAATTCTTTCCTTTGTGGAATTAATTTGGTATATCGGACTGAGGAGAAAAAACCTCCATTAGTGAGTAAAATCTCTTGGCAGGCAGTTCATGGTTCGCTGCCAAGACTGTTACCTTAAAAGAATTCCTCACTGTTTTGATTCATTAACTCCTGGCTGTCAGTTTGTGTGCGTGCGACGGGGACAGGACCAAGACTGTAAGTTTTTAAGAAGAGATTGGACAACCATTTGCCTGAAGTGGTATAGGATTTCCTGCTCGAGCAGGCGGTTGGACTAGAAGGCCTCCAAGGTCCCTTCTAACTCTGTTATTCAATATTCTATAAGGCAATACAGGGTTTTCCATGCGACTGAACAAGTGTGCGACTGAACAAAAATATTTCGGCTCCTTTACAATAAGACAGTTCTCCCTCAAAGTTTTAGATGCTCTTGCAAATTATGTTCTGTCAAGGTTTTTGAACGTGGCTTCAAATCTGTTGATCATATCGTGTAGACCTGAGAAATGTTAGCACAAATGTTCCCATCGCTAATATCTGTAACCTTTGAAACCAGCATTTTATTCAGAAAAAAAAGTGACTCTTATTTTAGTCTACATTAAACACACATTATAGTTTACATAGATAGTCAGAAAGATCCTAAATCATAATATTACATTGAGACTATTACAAACTCTTTAGAGGCTACTTGAGTTTTTAAAAAAAGGAAGCACAGTTGCTGGTATTTTTTGGGGGGGAATCAGCTGGAATTTAAGAATATTTGAATTCAAAATTAAATATCTTAGAGTTAGACCATCTTTCCGAATTAAATTAGAGGACTGGGTTGTTTGCAGAGGCTTCCCAAACAGGTAGTTTCTATGCTAGGTGGGAATTTCAGATCTTGAAATCTGGAACGCACTAGGTTGTGGAAAGCTACTCTAATAGAAGCCTAAAGCTAATTCAGCATTACGGGTATTCCTTGCCTTAACGCCAATTTGTATGTACAGATTCTCAGCCATCCAGGTCATGGTTGCCCCAAAGGTGCTTTTTCAGGAGGCAACTAGACTTACTTCCTTTTTTCTTTTTCCTTCTGAAGATATTTCGCTTCTCATCCAAGAAGCTTCATCAACTCGGACTGGATGGCGGGGAATGGAAGGAGTATACTTGCAGACAGGGCTGGTCATTTGCATTCTTTTAGAGAGTCGGATGTGAGTGAATGTCAGCGTTCCGACGGATGTCCTAACTAAATCACGAGCCTCGAGGTAAGCTTCAAAAGAAATCCAGTTATTTATTAGGAGCTTCATGTCAGCACATTCCAAGTGAAGCCAACTCTGACCCCACGTAATTTACGTCCCAATCATGACTCTGTTTCCCACCTCCCCTCAGGGTGTGTCATCAATCACATTCGCCAATGGAGCAATTTTGCGGGTTGTAGAGATCACTCCCCTCCGGCCGCTGTGGGTAACCCTGGGAGACAGCCTTGAGAGAGAGATGTCTGGAATGTGCTTTTGTATTTGGCTGCCGTGCTGCTTCATCAGTTTCCGATCCCCTTTGCCTATGGCAACTCGGGAGCAGGCCAGGGAAGCTTTGTGAGTTGACAGTGAATGGATTTCCAGAAAAATAGTAGACTACAGGAACCATTTGCACTTCAGTTTGAGATGTAGACAGGACAGACTCATCCCCAACAGCCTGCGCTTGTCTTCAACAGTGAAGGGACACAGGGCAGAAAACATCCAGAAGCCAAGAAGGCTCCATGCCCATCTGCACTATTCAGGTGACCCCGAGGACACAGATAAACCCCCAAGAGGCCTCAATGACTCTCAAGAAGAATGCAAATCAGAGGTGGGTTTCAGCAGGTTCTGACCAGTTCTGGAGAACCAATAGTGGAAATTTTGAGTAGTTCAGAGAACCGGTAGTAAAAATTCTGACTGGCCCCGCCCCCATATATTCTCTGCCTCCCGAGTCCCAGCTGATTGGGAGGAAATGGGGATTTTGCAGTAACCTTCCTCTGCCAGGCCCACCAAGCCACACCCACCAAGCCACACCCACAGAACCAGTAGTAAAAAGAATTGAAACCCACCACTGATGCAAAACGACAAGTTGTCTGCAAGGAGTATAAATCCTTCCATTCCCCATCATCTAGTCAGAGCTGAAGAAGCTTCTTGGATGAGAAGCGAAACTTCTTCAAAAGAAAAAAACAAGAAAGTTGCTTCCCGAAAAAGCACCTTTAGGATCACGGCAATTTGTTTAAGGACATTTTGATGGTGTCAGGAAAACTGACTTACAACCCATCCTCAAAGTTACGACTGTCACAGTCAGCTGATCACAATTTAGCCACTCGGAAATTAACTCACATTTATAAATGGCTGCAGTGTTTTGCAGTCATGCGATCACAATTTCTGACCTTCCCAGCTGGTTCAATTGGGGAGGCTCAATGACTGTGATTCACTTAATGACGATATGATTCACTTACCAACCACAGTAAATTGGTTGTTATATCGGTCCAATTTAGTGTGAAATTCTGACCCCGATCATCCTAAGTCGAGAAATACCTCTAGGATAGGAGTGTCAAACTCGATTTCATTGAGGGCTGCATCAGGGTTGTATTTGAACTCAGTGGACAGGGTGGGCATGGCCAGCTTGACGTCATTCATGTTGGTGCCTGTGGCGGCCAGAGCACTTTGCCAGTGAAAACGGGCTTCCGAGCTCCATTTCCGGCTGGGACGGCCTCCTGCAACCCTCTGCCAGCCAAGACAGAACCACATGCAGGCTGGTCCCTCACTGTTTCCAGGGTGGCCCTGTGGGCCAGATCTAAGCAGCCTGCTTTAGTTTGACATCGCTGCTGTAGGAGGTTTAGCCCGAAGGAAAGACAGTAAACTTGATGGAGGTCTTCCCAGTAAATGGATCTAGGATTATAATTTCAGTCTTTTATCAGTAATATGTTTAATTCGCTTCCTAGCATGAGGAACATAATGAAAGCAAAAGGTAAGGATGAGGGATAAAGGTAGAAATATTAACAAGATCCAAAACAGAGGCAACTTTCCTAAGCATTTCATCTTTCAGGATCTGTTGTGGTATCCTAAGCAAAGAAATCTTTCTAAATAAGAGAATACAATGTAATACATATAACCAGCTCATAGGTTGGCAACCTACTAGAACATCTGCACTAAAAGACTGGGACCTAGATACATACATGCCAGGGGTGGGTTGCGCCCGGTTCGGACCTGTTCGCAAGAACCGGTAGTAAAACCGGCGGGAGGCTCCGCCCACTGACCCTGACGTCATCAGGAAGCTTCTGCGCATGTGCAGAAGCACGCGCGAAGTGTGCATACACGGCTCCGTTGCGAACCGGCCAGTTGATCATCGTACATGCATGCACGCCAGAAACCTGGAAGAGTAGCTGGCTGGTGAGCATGTGTGTGCTGGAAGTCGGAAGTTCATTTTTGGGCATGTGCATGTGTCCTGGGCAGCTGCTTTTCCGGGTTGCAGCCCAGATGAATGTATGCTCAGACGCTTCCTTTTCGGCACTCGGTGCTGAAAAGGTTTGCCATCACTGCTCTAGATCTTCAGCTTCATGGGTGATGTGTTCTTCTAAGGACATCTCAAGTTTATTATCCTCTGGAACAATAAAATACAATTCCGGTATTTCTTGTAGGGTCTACTTCCTGACATGACCTAAACTGGACAGGCTATTATCAACCTTGAAAGCCAGCGAGAGTTTCTCTCCCTCTTATGACATAGACACTCAAGGTAGCTCAATCTTGAGTTTCATTCTCACGCCCTCCTGCTTTTCTGCGTCAAGATGATTTCGTAACAGTTGCTGCAAGCCTTCTCCAAGGTTAATGCCCACACACCTCTGTCCTAATGATCGTTCTACTCTGCAATTAATGGGTGTTACTTTACACTTATAACCCACTTTTCCTCTAGAGAATCTTAAAAGCACCTGGTATGGATCTTCCCACACTTTGTCCCAACTACAAAGAACTGGGTAAGGTAAGCTAAGCTGAGAGAGATGGTACTTGACCTAAAATCACCCACTTAGCTTCAAGGTTGATTGGAAAAGTCAAACTCAGTCTTACTTGTCTTACACTAGTACACTAGTCTTACACCAACAGCTTCATCCACCAAGAGCCAAGGTGGCGCAATCGTTAGAGTGCAGTACTGCAGGCTGCTTCAGCTGACTGCTAGCTGCAGTTCGGCAGTTCGAATCTCACCAGGCTCAAGGTTGACTCAGCCTTCCATTCTTCCGAGGTCGGTAAAATGAGGACCCAGATTGTTGGGGGAAATATGCTGACTCTGTATAATCCGCTTAGAGAGGGCTGTAAAAGCACTGTGAAGCAGTATATAAGTCTAAGTGCTATTGCTATTGCTATTCATCACAGGAATAAGTAGTGACATTGGCCACCTAATCATGAGCCTTTGTTAGTGGGAAAAGGAATGGATGATACAATTAAATGCTGCAGCATAGAAATAAAAAAAAGGCCGTTTACATATTTATCTCAGACTTTGGTGCACGTGTTTGAATTATGATGTCGCATGCTGCCATTTTGATGTAGGCTCTGTTACAGATGAACTACAAATCCCATTGCATTTTCGTGGAAAGGAACATGGGGAGTGCAAGAAGAGATTCCATCTTCCCATCCTCTCCCGTTTATGTCAAGAGGCACCATTTAAGGTGCTTCTGGGTTGAAAGGATTAGCCGGTGACATCACCTTTGCCTGGGGGACATCCACAGGGGCTCTTTTCATATCCCTGTCGAGCTGGAGAGAATGATGGGAGCTCACCCTCACTACACAGCAGCACCTGGGTCTCAAACGCGGACTTGCTAACCTCCAACCCAGCGTCCTAACCACCTGGGCCACCACGTTCCTTCCTACCTACTTATCTTAAAAAGAAAAAAAAAAGTCATGATCCTGAAGTTTGGATGAGGAGACAGTGACAAGCCATGTTTGTCCACTGAGAAAAAACTCAGGTCTGGGTCAACCTTTAACCCTTTTTTTGTTTTCTCCTGGCACAGTATCAGCCCCTGTCTTCTGCTCGGTGTAGTCCCCTTTACACAGAGCAGAAAACCCTGGATTGTGCCCATTCTTACGGCCCTAAACAATATTTTATTCTGTAAGGAAGAACGAGTAAAGAAAAAAAGGTGATGATCATTAAAAGATTTTTTAAAAAAAGGAACAGAAGAGAAAAGCAACATTTTTAGCAGGGATTTTTTTGAAAGAGCTGTGACTAAAGTCAGATGATTGAGATCAAAGCTCAGCCCTGGGGAAGAAAATTGAATTCAAGAGGAATACCCCAAACCAAGGTCCCGTATCCAAGACGTCCACCTCGGAATTCCAACCAAATGTCCTCATCTCGTTTCTTCCTGGGTCTAAGTGGAACTACACTTGTTACTCAGGTGAGAACTGCTCCGGTCGAGTTCCTGCCCGTTGGCTTTCCATTTTCCCACAGATCCCTTGTCGTCTGTTGGGAGGATGCCAAGCGCTGGCCGTTGGCACCAGCAACAAAGGCAGGACTAGGAGAAACAAAACATTTAGGGCAGGATTGGAGAGACCACACAGGTTTCTGAGCAGTACTGGTTCATCTGTCCTTACCTGGTATTGGAGGAGAATATGTTGAGATTGACAGATCACAAACATCATCAATCACCGATGGAAGTTTGTCTCATTCTTCCTGGCTCAGGTTAGGCCAAGAAGTCACTAATTGTAGCTGTGCCTTCACACATTATATCACACGCGCAGGCGGTGGGGTGCATGCAGTGGGTGCATGCGCACATTGCATTTGGGGGTTTGTGCATGCGCACGCACCTTCACACACATGTGCATGCGCCTTCGCATGCACACGCTTTTGCATGCGCTTTGGGCACTCGGTCTGGAAAAGGTTAGCCATCATTGCTCTAGGCTAAAGAGAAGTTTCCTGAGATGGGCTCCAGCACAAGGCTGAAAGCTCGGAAGACAAAACCTCTGATCCCAGTGACCAACTCAAGATTGGACCCTGCAACATTATCCTGAGACATGTATATGTGCCTTCTTTCGTGAGAAGTAATAATAACGAAGTCTTCCTCTCTATTTTTGGTGGTACGGATTTGATGCCTCTGTTCATCATGTCCCCCTTCTCTCCCTCCCTCCCTCCCTCCCATGCCATTTTTTGTCAACTCTCTTACCTGAAAGCAGTTCTTAAATTTCCGGCTAACAAAATAGAGAGCCACGGGGTTGATGCAGGAATTGAGAGAGGCCATGTTGATGCCAAAGTAATCCATCACCAGAAGGAAACTGGATGGAAGGAGACAGGAAAGAGTCGTCATGTAGAACATTAAGATGAAGCAAGAGAACATCTTCAAGGACAAAAGTCAACTCTTAAAGACTCCAAGAATATATCCAGCACTTTTCTTGACTATGGAAGAGTCAAGTTGCCTTCCCATATTCTGGGATGTTTTTTTAACTTCTCAACCTAGTCTGTAGCCCTCCCTACTTTATCCTATTCAAGTACTAACTCTTCTGACCTAGTCTTCCCCAAACCATGAAGCAGACTCCTTATCCCGACAAAAAAAAACCCTTTATTTAATTTACAGTGAATTCCTCTCCAGCAAAATCTTCCTTCTTCCACAGTCTTTCAAGATAGTTCACAATGACCGACCTTTATCAGGCTTGGAGAGTGGCCAGGCCAATATCTTTCAGAGGGCCACAGTACTTGGCAAGAATGCAGGAATGAACTAATTGTCTCCTGCAAACTCTACTCTCCTTTTGCTCCTCTTTTATTCCTTCTGGGAGGCGCCATTCACCGTCCACCTGTGGCCTTACTCCTGAGTCGACCCTTGTTCTTTAGCTGTTCCCTTTGTCTGGCAGCTCTGTGCATGCGCACCCTGGAAACAGGCTTCAGCTGTTCGTCTGCCTCACTGATGTCTGACTCCGAAGGCAGCTGATAACTGGCATACGGCCCTGGCCCCCTCTCTGCCTCCGAGGCAGAACCCTCATCAGAGCCTTCCCCGGACTCCAGGACTGGCCCATGTTCCTCCCCAACCTCCTCACTGTCTGAATCTGCTGCCAGATTCACTGGCCGCTGTGGGGCCACAACACTAACTAGGATTTAACCTGCTTAGCTTTTTCTATTAGCAGAGCTGAGGTCAAGTTGTTTCTTTTCTTTGACAATTCTTTTAGTTCAAGCCAAATCCAGATTATCCAAAGGATTGTTTATGTCCAGGTTAGTTTATGGCTTGACTGTTGCAAGGCACTCTCATGGAACTGCCCTTGAAGACCACCTGGAAGCCCCAACTGGTTCAGGATACAGTAGTGTGACCAGTTGGAGAACCGGTAGTAAAAATCCCTGCACCCCCCCCTCCCATGCCCAGCTGAGCCGCACAATCATCAGAGGCTTTTTTTTTTTTTTTTTACTTTTAAAAGCATTTTTTCTACAACCTCTGGCTAAAAAAAAAATGCTTTTAAAAGTTAAAAAAAAAACAACCTCTGATGATTGCGCGGCTCAGCTGGGATCATCAAAGGCTTTTAAAAGAAAAAAAACCCTTTTTTAAAAAAATGCCTCTGACAATCCAAGCTGAGTTGCTTGATCGGCAGAGGCATTTAAAAGAAAAAAAGTCTCTGCCGATCAGGCAACTCAGCTGGGATCATCGGAGCCTTTTGAAAGCCTTTTGAAACCTCTTCGCTGAAGAGGTTGTAGAGAAAATGGTTTTAAAAGTTAAAAAAAAAATGGCCACGCCCACCCAGTCACATTACCCCCCTCCCCACAAGCCACGCCCACAGAACCAGTAGTAACAAATTTTTGATTTCACCACTGTTCCCACCCCACTCCTGGGGAAAGGATACTGCAAAATCCCCATTCCCTCCCCACACTGGGGCCAGCCAGAGGTGGTATTTGCTGGTTCTCCGAACTACTCAAAATTTCCGCTACCAGTTCTCCAGAACCTATCAGAACCTGCTGAATAGCACCCCTGGGGAAAAGCCATTAAAATCTCGACAACACTTAACAATCAATAAGTAAAGCAAAAAGGCTAATTGTCAAAACCGTTCGGATTATTATTATTTTTTAAAAAAAAAGTCTCAACCATCACCGCATGGCATTTCCGCGTATTGATCTCACCTAAGCAGTTCACATCTATCCGCATCTTGTTGGTTATAGATGGTTTTTTTGAGGATCCTGCTGAGATGAAGAGGAAGCCAGCAGAGGGCAAATATGACCACTAGACAGAACACCGTCTTGGCTACTTCTCGACGCTGGAAAACACACATGTGATCATTGAAACGAATAGGAGAAGATCAGAAAAAAGACAAACGATTATCTCATACTTCGTTCCATCCTGTCCTCTCCAATGTTTAGGTCAGACCTTATGAGTTTCAGCCTTTTCCTGTTTCCCACTTATTTCTTTTTTCTTCTTGCTTTATTTATTTGGGTTACAGTAGTCTTAAATTGCTGCTAACCACTCAGAATCATAGGATGAGATGAACAGCCATATAAAACTTTCAAATAAAACTTAAGTAAATTGCCTTGACGGCCTTAAAAGATAAAATTAAACACGGAGAACAGGGAACTAGAGCCTTGATAGTACAGTGGTCTACGCACCCTGTTATTAACACAGCTGCCTGCAATTTCTGCTGGTTCGAATCTCTCCAAGGCTCAAGGTTGACTCAGCCTTCCATCCTTTCTAAGGTAGGTGAAATGAGGACCCAGTTTGTGGGGGCAATAAGCTGACTTTGTATAAAAATATACAAAAGTATGAAGGATATTGCTTAACGCATTGTAAACCGCCCTGAGTCTCCGGAGAAGGGCGACATATAAATCAAATTAAAAAAAAAAACTAATTTCTTTATTCAGGGTTCAATTAACTGGTGCCACAAGATGTATTCTTGACTGTTAATATAAATAATCTCCAAAGGAGATGAACAAATTCATGGTGTGGAATCTATCAATGGCTATTAACTTTGATGGCTGGGTGCTGTCTCCTGATGCTGAATCCACCCACCTTCCTCTAGCTTCCAGTAATTTTGATTTGACATTCCAGACCGGGATGGAATAATATACTAAACATCTAGTGTACTTTTGGAGTCAAAGCGGGGGATCGGCAAATTATCAAAGAAAGAGATCCATTAATTCCTGAGCTATTTTGCATCTCTAGAGCAGGACCAAGGACAGCATCAACAAAACACATACCTGTAGTTAAATGACCATTATTTAGAATAGTATAAAATGAGCTGGAAGGGACCTTGGAGGTCTTCTAGTCCAGCTCCCTGCTCAAGAAGGAGAACCTATACCCGTGATGGTGAACCTATGGCACGCATGCCACAGGTGGCACACGGAGCCATCTCTGTGGGCACGCGAGCCATTGCCCTAGGTCACCCCCACCGCGCATGCATGCGTTGGCCAGCTGATTTTTAGCTGGCCCCGCCAATGCCGCCCCTCCCCTCCAAGGAGTCTCCACACAGCCCATTTTGGATGCCAGGTAAGGCCCTCCCAGGCCTCGCGCGGAGGTTCTGGGAGGGTGAAAAATGGGCCTCCAGGAAGTCTGAAAATAGGCCGTTTCCAGCCTCCAGAGGGCCTGAGGAGGCTGTTTTTGCCCTCCCCAGGCTCCATGAAAGCTTCCGGAGCCTGGGGAGGGCAAAAAACAGGTCTATCGGAAGTCCAGAAATGGGCCATTTCCAGCCTCCAGAAGCTTCAAAAGCCTCCATTTATATCAAGCAGAGTCCAACCCATGGCCCATAGGCCATACACAGCCCTGGACAGCTACTAATATGGTCCCATAAGATAATAAAATATTTTTTAAAAAATAAAGGAGACTTGTTTTTACATATATTTGCTATATTAAATATTTTATCATTGGCTTGGTTTCACTATTAGTTGATAAAGCACTACAGCTACTGCTTATGCTTTTTTACTTTGTAGATGTTTTTATTGTGTTATTGTCTTTTCAATTGTTTTAATTATAAGTTGTGATTAGAACTGGAAGCCACCCAGAATCGCTTGTTTGAGTTGGGCGGTTATAGAAATTGAATAAATAAAATAAAATAAAGTAAAATAAAATAAGTATAAGAATAAAAGAAAAGACAATTACAATCAAATAAAATAAATAAAATAATAAATACAATAGTAAAATAAATAAAATAAATAAAATAAATAAAATAAAAGATAAACAAGAAACAAAATAAAATAATAAAAATAAAATAAAATAAATAAAATGATGAAATCAAATCAAATCAAATTAAATATATGTGACCCAAGACAATTCCTCTTCACTCAGTACAACCCAAGCAAGCCAAAAGGTTGGACAACCATGTTTTAGGTAAAGGTAAAGGTTCCCCTTGCACTTTTGTGCTAGTCATTCCTGACTCTAGGGGGCGGTGCTCATCTCCGATTCAAAGCCGAAGAGCCAGCGCTGTCCGAAGACATCTCCATGGTCATGTGGCCGGCATGACTCAACGCCAAAGGTGCATGGAATGCTGTTACCTTCCCACCAAAGGTGGTACCTATTTTCCTACTTGCATTTTTTATGTGCTTTCAAACTGCTAGGTTGGCAGAAGCTGGGACAAGTAACGGGAGCTCACCCATTACGCGGCCCCAGGGATTCAAACCGCTGAACTGCCGACTTTTCGATCGACAAGCTCAGCGTCTTAGCCACTGAGCCACCACGTCTAAACCATGATTTAGATGGACAATTATGGAACAGTGGCAGGAAACAGAATGCTCAAGTAAGGAAACCCCTCCCCATCATGTGTTTAGCCAAAGATGAAAGACTGCTCGATCTTAGTTATGGAGGATCTCACCCGCTTCATGTGATCATTGAGGGCCAACCTCATGCCATTGCTCTTGCTCAACATCTCGCAAGACATGAGGGAGTAGAAGACTCCAGTGCAGGCCAAAGGCAGGCAGAAGTAAAATCCAAAGAGCCACCAGTCTTTCACATCCTTGTAAAACTGTAGAAAGAGGAGAAGAAAGAAACAACTTTGAGGAATGAAATGCACCACCGAGCTCACTCGCGTTCAGAAATTGGAATTACCGTGTTTCCCCGAAAACAAGCTCTTCTCAAAAAATAAGACCTTCTTGAAAATAAGCCCTCCCCCAAAAATAAGCCTCCCTTGAAAATAAGCCCTCCCTGAAAATATTTAACTGCATGCGCAGCCAGTCCCCGCCATTTCCTCTGGTTAGGGTTAGGAAGACAGAGCTAGAAATCAGGTAAGACAGCAAGAGAAGCCGTCTGTGGGGCAAGGCTGAGGGAGAGAAGGGGAGAGGAGAGGCTTCTGTGGGGCAAGGCTGAGGGAGAGAAGGGGAGAGGAGAGGCTTCTGTGGGGCAAGGCTGAGGGAGAGAAGGGGAGAGGAGAGGCTTCTGTGGGACAAGGCTGAGGGAGAGAAGGAGAGGAGAGGCTTCTGTGGGGCAAGGCTGAGGGAGAGAAGGGGAGAGGAGAGGCTTCTGTGGAACAAGGCTGAGGGAGAGAAGGGGAGAAGAGAGGCCGATCATAACTACTCATTAATTTTCAAGCTGTAAGTGTCGATTTATCAAGCCCGATCACATAGTTTCGTAGCAGAGCATGGGTATTCAGCTAGTTATTGCATATAAAGAAGTTTCTTCTATAAACGGATCCTGCTGAATTATTTACTTGTGTGCTGGTTGGATTGCTGCAGACTCTGACAAACCCACCGTCATAAAGCTGGACTTTTGCTGAGGGGCCAGCAAGCAAACCCAATGGGTCTGTTCACGGTAATCCAGTTCCACCAAGTCAAAAGCAAGGGCTTCTGGGATAGCCAGGATGATGGCCACAGCCCAAATGAAGGTCACTTCCACCGCCTTCCACAAGGGGATTCCAATGCCCTGGATGCGGCTCCAGGAAGCCACAGCTCGGTATCTAAAAAGGGAAACGAAGCAGACGCTATTTGCAAATGGAAAAGGTTATTCAGTAAAAAAAAAAACGGGAAATGCTCCGAAGAGTTTATTACCTACCGGTCTATGCTGAGAGCACAAAGGCTGAGGACAGTGATGCCGACAGAGGCCTTCTGTATGAATGGCACCAGTTTACAGATCTGCACCCCGAAAGGCCAATCTTCTGCAAGAAGCTGGGAACAAAAACAAAGGAGAGGAACCTCAGCATTAGTTCTCCATAATGAGCCGCGGTGGCACAGTGGTTAAAGTGCGGTACTGCAAGCTACTTCTGCTGGCTGCCGGCTGCCTGCAATTTGGCAGTTCGAATTTCACCAGGCTCAAGGTTGACTCAGCCTTCCATCCTTCCGAGGTGGGTAAAATGAGGACCCAGATTGTTGGGGGCCATAGGCTGACTCTGTAAACCACTTATAGAGGGCTGTAAAAGCCCTGCAAAGTGATATACCGTGTTTCCCCGAAAATAAGACCCTGTCTTATATTTTTTTGAACCCTGGAATAAGCGCTTGGCCTTATTGCCATGCGCTCAAAAGCCCGATTGGGCTTATTATTCAGGGGATGTCTTTATTTTGGGAGAAACAGGGTATCAGCTACTCTATCATCTACTCTATCTATCTATCTATCTATCTATCTATCTATCTATCTATCTATCGTGTTTCCCCGAAAATAAGACCCTGTCTTATATTTTTTTGAACCCTGAAATAAGCACTTGGCTTTATTGCCATGCGCTTATTATCAGGAGATGTCTTATTTTGGGGCAAACAGGGTACCTCTGTATGAGATAATAAAAACAATCACTATCATTAAAACAAGACATATTGTAGGAGTTGACCAGGCAGAGCCCAAGGGTGGAGTCAAACGCATCATCAGTTTGCAATCTCTACACCCTCATAAGAGACCTAAGTCTCTCCTCTCCCCCCACTCTCCGAAATCTGTTGACTCTTATCTGGCGCTAATTTGCCTTGACTGTTACTAATTCAGATTCTTGTTGGGAAGGAAGCATGAAATAAGCCAGTAGTACTTTTGAACTCTTTGGAGCAACTAGGATGATGAAAGGCCTGGTGACTAAAACATATGAAAAATGATTGTAGGAACTGGATATGACTAGTCTAGAGAAAAGAAGGACTGCGGGGAGGGGGGGGACACATGATAGCAGTATTCAAGTATTTGAGCAGCTGTCACAAAGACGAGGGAGTCAAGCTATTCTCCAAAGCACCAGAAGGCAGGACAAGAAGCAATGGATGGAAACTAATCAAGGAGAGAAGCAACCTAGAACTAAGGAAAAACTTCCTAACAATGAGAATATTTTATTTATTTATTTATTTATTAGTTCGATTTATATGCCGCCCTTCTCCGAAGACTCAGGGCGGCTTACAATGCATTAAGCAATAGCCTTCATACTTTTGTCTATACCTGCTTAGTAAGGCTTTTTGAGGCCCCCCTAAGCGGTGTTCTATTTTTTACAAAGTCAGCTTATTGCCCCCACAAACCGGGTCCTCATTTTACCTACCTCAAAAGGATGGAAGGCTGAGTCAACCTTGAGCCTGGTGAGAATGGAACTCGCAGTAATTGCAGGCAGCTGGCAGCTAAGTGCTACTTTAACAGCAGTTTAGTCCGCTGCGCCACCAAGGCTCTCATAATTAACCAGTGGGACTGTTTACCCTTTAGAAGTTGTGGGTGCTTCATCATTGGAGGTTTTTTAAGAAGAGACTAGACAGTCACTTGTTTGAAATGGTATAGGGTCTCCTGCTTGAGCAGGGGGTTGGACTAGTTGACCTCCAAGGTCCCTTCCAGCTCTATTTTGATTGTTTGAGGCAAACCATTTATATACCGTATACCCATTTTCTTCTATCCTGATTCCTGACTTCTTGCACCCGATTCATATCTTTAAAAATGCTAAGAGCAAGAAAAGCGGGAAGTTAAGGCCAAAACTGCCAGGTGTCCCTTAAAATGGGATTTATTTATTTATTTATTTATTTATTTATTTATTTATTTATTTATTTATTTATTGAATTTAGACTGCCGCTTATTCGCCCATGGCGACTCAAGGCGGATTACAGAATATAAAAAACCACATTTAAAAACAGTAAAACTAATTTTTAAAAAAATCAAATATATTAATGTAATAAAATCACCCCCCCCACCTCCTGACCCAGCGACAGCGACAGCTGATCACAGGAGCCATTTAATGGGCTCCATCCCGCTCTGGGTTCCCCGAACCAGATCTTCAGTGCCTTCTGGAAGAGGGTTAGAGTTGGGGCCATTCTAATCTCTGGGGGAATGATGTTCCGGAGAGAGGGAGCCACTACGGAGAAGGCCCTTCTTCTGGGTTCCACCAAGTGTATCTCCCTCAAGGATGGCAACATTCCCTGCCTCCCCGCTCTGATGGGTTGGGTAGATGTGACCGGCAAGAGACGGTCCCTCAGATCACCTGGTCCCATGCCATGAAGGGCTTTAAAGGTGACAACCAGCACCTTGAATTGCACCCGGAAGCAAATCAGCAACCAATGCAGCTCCCGCAAGAGAGGTGATACATGTGCACACCGGGATCTGCACAAAACCATGCACACTGCATTTTGCAGCAACTGGAGCTTCCGGATGCTCTTCAAGGGCAGCCCCATGTAGAGCGCGTTGCAATAGTCAAGACGGGAAGTGACCGGGATTGCCAGTCCAGGAAAGGGTGTAACTGGTGCATAACTCGCTGTTGCACGAAGGCCCTCCCAAGTCCCAGTTGATCGGGAGGAAATGGGGATTTTGCAGTAACCTTCCCCTGCCTCACCCACCAATCCACGCCCACCAAGCATGCCACGCCCACCAAGCCACACCCACAGAACCAGTAGTAAAAATTTTTGAAACCCACCACTGCCCCTAACCTAGTTGTCAAATTTCCGAAAGATGCCCTAATTAATTCATGAGCCACGATCCAATCTTCAAAGGAAATATAGCCATTTATTAGGAGCAACATTCCGGCAATACTCGGATGCAGTTAGGACTGATCCCACGTAGATTTACATCCCCCTATGACCCTGTCTCTCCCCTCCTCCCTGGCCATGTCATAAATCACATTCTCCAATTACCCACTTTGACTGGCTGTGAAACCTAACACCCTCCTTCTGATTGCGGTCAGAAAGAATGTATGGAATTCACTTCAGTTCTCCCTCCCTCCTACTCATGGCAACTTGAAAGCTTTGCAAGTTGACACTAGTAACATCCCGCAAAATTGTGAAGATTATTCTGTAAGCATTAATGGCAGTTGGGCTGTCTTGCAAATTGGTGTTTTAATGGATGTTTCTTTCTTGTTTTAATGCTGTGCGAGATTGGATGGTAGTCCTTTGCTTAAACTGATTTTTTTTAAATAATTGTAGACTGCCAGGAGTCTGAAATCATGTGGTATACAAATTGATGTATAAATAAATGAGCCATTGAGGTTAGACTGAGAAGTATTTGTAATATGTGGAATGGCTCCAAATAAAGCTTATGATAAGGTGAATGAGGAATGAGTAAAGAACCCCAGATCTAATAAGTGTAAACAGGATTTAGGAAGACTCAATAAGTGTTTGTTTCCTTCTTTAAAAACTCCGTGTAAATTACATTAAGAAATGTTTACTGTAGGAATCATTATAGACTGCTTTATTTTAGATTTAACTGAAAGTAGAATTTTCTGGTGGCTCATTAGCTAATACACTGAGCTTGTCGCTCAATAAGGTCAGTGGTTCAAATCCCTAGTAGAAGTCTCCTGTGTGAGCAGGGGGTTGGACTAGATGACCTCCAAGGTCCCTTCCAACTCGGTTACTGTTACTGTATGTGTTTTGGTTGATTTTTTTTTTTTACTTGCTTGTGTGAAGAAATAACAACTGGAATAATTCAAGTAAAGAGACAAAAAAAAATATTGACCATTGTCATAGTCTATTGAGTAACGAAAAATATTTTTTTCCCTCTTTGTTTTATGTTTTGAACCCATCGTTCAAATTTCAGAACCGTAATTTTTCCACACCAAAGATTATAGTCTTGTGATTCACTGGTGGGTTGAAAGACGGATTACGAGGATTATCCCAATTTGAAAATCTTGATGACTTTCTAACTGTACTTCCACAGCCAGAATATGCTTGGAACTTGAACTGTATATCGGACATAAATACAATCGAGAGAGTCCAGAGATATTTCACAAGAAGAGTCCTCCATTCCTCTGCAATAAAATACCTTATTCCACCAGGCTCCAAATTTTGGGCTTAGACAATTAGAACTACGCCGACTTTAGTCTGACCTAAGCATAGTACATAAAATTATCTGCCACAATGTCCTACCTGTCAATGACTACTTCAGCTTCAACCACAACAATACACGAGCACACAATAGATACAAACTTAAGGTAAACTGCTCCAAACTCGATTGCAGAAAATACGACTTCAGCAACAGAGCGGTCAATGCTTGGAATGCACTACCTGACTCTGTGGTTTCTTCCCAAAACCCCCATAACTTTAACCTTAGATTGTCTACTGTTGACCTCACCCCATTCCTAAGAGGTCTGTAAGGGGTGTGCATAAGTGCATCAACATGCCTACCATCCCTGTCCCACTGTCCCCATTTACTTGTACTCATTCCTTGTTCATATCCATGTTTATACTTATACCTGTCGTATGTCAGGACACTCTCAATGCTGCTGCGATAGTAGGACAGAAGTAGATGCTGAGATAGATTTATTTTCCTGAGCATTCTCAGGAAGTACAATCTCTTCTGTGCCTTCTTCACAAGCATTATCCTTCTACATGCATGTTTTCTGCTCTGTAAAGTTAGTAGTTTAGTTTAGTTTAGTTTAGTTTAGTTTAGTTTAGTTTAGTTTATTGTCATTGCACATGGTACAAAGAAATTAAATGCCGTCTTCAGTGTACATTATTACTATAAAAATAAAAGCACAAACATACATCCTTTGCATTCTATATAATTGAAATTGAAAACGCGATATTGCACTATACCGTAGAATTCAGTATGGTTATTGCTCTGGGATAGAAGCTGTTTTTCAGCCTATTTGTCCTTGTTTTATTATCCTGTACTGTCTGCCAGATGGTAATAGTTGGTTGGTTGGTTGGTTGCTTGGTTCTCTCCTTGGTTAATTTCCTTCCATTGGTTCTTGTCCTGCTTTCAGGTGCTTTAGAGAACAGGTTGACTGCCTCTTCTTTGTGGCAGTCCCTCAAATATTGGAACACTGCTATTATGTCACCCCTAATCAATGTTCTCTATCCTGTGATAACTCTTTAAGTAATGGAAAATGACTATTAGATCTCCTCTAAGCGTTTTCTTCATTAGGCTAGACATTCACATCCCTTTCTTTCTGTTGGACTGTACCAGGGGTGGGTTCTACTTACCTTTACTACCGGTTCGCAACGGGATCGCTGATGACGACATCCAGGGCAGTGGCAGGGCCTCCCGCTGGTTTTATTACTGGTTCTTGTGAACCGGTCTGAACCGGGGGCAACCCACCACTAGACTGTACCATTTCAAACTATAGGTCCCAGAAGCAGCAGAACTTGCCAAGTTAGATGGCCTGTTCTCTGAAAAGGACCATTGGCATCCCTGCTATTCAGACAAATTTTCAACTGCCTTTATAACATCTGATCAACTTCTGGCTGTTGAGCTACAGAACGATAACTAACAATCACTTGACATCAGGGATCAGATTGGGGAATTTTCTGTAGCTACTTACATGGATGGTGCCAATTTCTAGGGACTCTTCCTGGCTACATCCCAAGCAGATGCATCTTTTTACATCATGCATGTGCTACTATTATATTATACCAACCTTATATTTGAGCATCTGTTGACTTCATCTCATTGATCAATCAAGTGAAGCTGGCTTTGAAAGGAAGGAGTCATAGCAACGTGATAAGCCCAGTTGAATAGCAATGGTAAGTTATAAGTAGATGAATAAAAGGAATAAAATGAATAAATACCTTATAGACATTTACGGGCAAAGCAATGAGGATGTAGAAGAGGTCTCCAAGAGCAAGGCTGGCAATGAGGACGTTGGGCCCATTTCTCATGCACTTATTCTTATAGATGATCCTTAGCAGGGTGGAATTTCCAATGATGCCCACTATGAAGATAGTACAAGAGACAAATGTGTTGATGTATTTGAAGGCTTCTCGGATTTCTGTTCGCTTCGTACACATGACTGGTAAAGGAGCTTGTGGGATGGCATTTCCAGAAAAGTCCTTTGACTTGTTGGAGGGGACTCTATGATCTGGTTGGATAATTTTGAAAGTTGGATCTTCTCCCAGAATCTCCAAAGATATGGTGCTGTCTTTGAAGCTGTTGGCCGTCTGGCTGGAGACACCCAAGATCAGGCAGGAGGCCAACACTAGAGCAGTGAAATGTCTACCCATGGGGAAGCCAAGGTCAAAAACCCACACAGTTTTGTGTGTGTTGAGCATTGCACTGTTAGCGATGTCTCCTAAAATGTCCTATTCTCATCTGCAGGTGGAAGACACTTACAAGGATCTGGATAACAAGAGAGAAAACAAAAAAGTGATATTAATATAAGCATGATTTTCTTTTCATTTGATTATTGTGCACAGAGGGTAAGGATAGGCAATCCATGGAGCCCATGTTTGAGTGGATCTCAGAGACTCTTCTACAATTGCCATAGAAATTTGCCATTAAAATTGATGAATTAAACCCTAGAGTTGCAGATAAATAGGTATCTGCTTCTGTAGCTTCTAGAAGACAAGAAGTAAACTCAAAAGATAGAACATGTGGCATTCCAAGTTAAAAGGAAAATGTTAGAATTGACAGATGGCAAGATGATGTTTAAGGTTCCTGGAGTAAATAGGAAGCTGGGCACGCACTGTCTTACAAGTGTCATTTCCACCTCTTCATAGACTAGACCCTCATGGATCTACTGATGGAAACTACGTAAGATTTGGGGAAGAACTAAAGCCCTTCCCTCCAATGTCACTAGGAGCATCTCTTGTACCAATGAAGGTGAAAGCGAGACAATAGTATTGTTATAGAATAGAATAGAATAGAATAGAGTAGAGTAGAGTAGAGTAGAGTAGAGTAGAGTAGAGTAGAGTAGAATAGAATTCTTTATTGGCCAAGTGTGATCGGACACACAAGGAATTTGTCTTTGGTGCATATGCTCTCAGTGTACATAAAAGTCAAGATACATTCATCAAGATTTATAAGGTACAATATTTAATGATAGTCTTAGGGTACAAATAAGCAATCAAATCATACTAGGAAACAATCAATATAAATCGTAAGGATACAGCAACAAGTTACAGTCATATAGTTGTAAGTGGGAGGAGCGATGAGAAGAATAGTAGTAATAATGCAGACTTAGAGAATAGTTTGACAGCGTTGAGGGAATTATTTGGGAAAAGTGTATTTTTGAGGTTTGATGGCTAATAACACCACTTTTTTTTTTTTTTTTTGAGTTTCAAGATAATCCTATTCCACTGCTGGAATGGCCTGGGAATAGCCCAGACTTTCCCTCAATTGAAAATCTAGGGAGCTGACTAAAGAAACTTGTTAGTCAGAAGCGACCTAATAATAAAACCGAGTAGAAGCCATCATTCTATCTTGGTTTCACATTAGAACAGCTGCAGAACTAAAAGACTTGGTTCGTTCCATGGGAAGACGTTGTAAGGCCGTAATTCATGCTAAATACCCAATGAAGTATTAACTGACATGGTGATCATTTTTGTATATCTCATTTTTTTCTACGTGTTTCACTTTTCTTCTTTATACTGTAACTGCTATTCTAATAGCAAATCCTTCATAAAGGTTATTGCATTGCATTCTTGATTAAATTATCTTTCCATTGATACATAATTTTATGGTACTACTCAAAAAAAAAAGTGTTATTAACTAGTTTTAGAAAATACACTTTTCCCAAAAGGTTTCCACAATTTTGGCCACTACTGTAGGTTGAAATGACAACTAGTATTCTTGTAAAATCAGTTAAGTTTCTTTCAAGCCTGCTGACTTACTTCTTAGTTTACTTATTTTTATCCCGCCTTTATTATTGGTATAAATAACTCAAGGCAGTTATTTATCTAATTTATCTAACAGAACTTCCTCCTTTTAAGCCAACCACAACAATCCATTGAGATGGGTTGAGAATTGGAAGAGAAGAATTGGTCCAAGGTCACCCAGCTAGCTTTCATGTCTAATGTAGAACTAGAACTCACAGTCTCCTGGTTTCTAGTCTGGTGCCTTAACCGCTAAGTCAAACCGGTTCTGACTTTATGGACATATCCACATAATTTTCTTGGCAGTACATAACCTTTTCCCAAAAGGTTTCCACAATTTTGGCCACTACTGTAGTGCACACAGGAGGCCAAAAAAGATTTAGCTATACCAGAAGCTGAACTTTCTACGCAGCTCTTCTATAGACACAATCCTCGTGCTGTGGTTTAATGGCGAATTAGTGCAGAATCGCTCCCTCCTTGCCCGTCAATGGACGGTGACCTGTATCGTTCTGGAAAGACAAGCTTCCCTGGGGCAACGGAGCTCGTGATCTGAAATAGCAGGAGCACGAGGTTTCTCATGAAAGGAAGAAGCTGGCCGGGCCCTCCAGGAAAGAAGAGTTGGGTTAGGATTAGTAGTGTTATTAGCTAGTTTTAGAAAATATACTTTTCCCAAAAGGTTTCCACAATTTTGGCCATGACTGTATCTATTTATAGCTTGTAAATATAGGATCCAGCTCTCACCCATTTCTGTTCCCCAATTGTTTAAACCTAGCTTTCACTGTGTATACCTCAAAAATGTAAGATGAAGAAAGAACATGAGATCAATGCAATTTACAAAGAAGCATCCCCCTCCAATACAGCTCATCTGTCTGGAACCCACACTGCATATCGGACATAAATACAATCGAGAGAGTCCAGAGATATTTCACAAGAAGAGCCCTCCATTCCTCTGCAATAAAATACCTTATGCCACCAGGCTCCAAATTTTAGGCTTAGACAATTTAGAACTATGTCGACTTCAGCCTGACCTAAGCATAGTACATAAAATTATCTGCCACAATGTCCTACCTGTCAATGACTACTTCAGCTTCAACCACAACAATACACGAGCAAATAATAGATACAAACTCAAGGTCAACTGCTTCAAGCTCGATTGCAGAAAATATGACTTCAGTAACAGAGTGGTCAATGCCTGGAATGCACTACCCGACTCTGTAGTTTCTTCCCCAAATCCCCAAAACTTTAACCTTAAGCTGTTTACTGTTGACCTCACCCACTCCTAAGAGGTCTGTAAGGGGCGTGCATAAGCGCACCAGCGTGCCTACCATCCCTGTCCTAATGTCCCATTTTACTCGTATCCTTTTCATGTATTCAAAATATGTTTATAGTTTTATCTGTTATCTTATATATGCTTGACAAATAAAATAAATAAGTAAATAAAATAAAAATAAGATGCATGGGCTTCCACATCATAAATTCCTCAGCCCACCCAGTGGCTGGGGAATTCCTAGATGTTAAAAGTCCACACATTTTGAAGTTGTCAATGTTGAAAAATACTGCTCTAATCATTTTCTCCAGATTCATCTGCTCTGTCTCTTCCTTTCTTCCTTTAATTCTGGACAACTTCCCCCCACTATTTTGAGAATAGGCATCTCTAAACAATCCCTGTTGTACACATGCTCCAAAAATGATGGTCCAGATATCACCAAAACATGGATCACCAAAACATACATCCAAAATCTACTAACAACCATTTGTCATTGTCATCTTCATTGCATTGGAACCATAGCGAGATTCCATTTTTTCCTGATGCATACAACTTGTTTATGTTTGAATTCCCATTTTATTACCTTGGTCGACTGGTCAAAGGAAGGAATAATCCTTGTGTTGTGGTCCTACACTCCAGATTTCCCTTTCGCCAAAATTAGTTCTTGCGGTGCCGCTTGCTGGTTAGAGGTGTTTAGAACCAAGAGCTTCCTAAATCTTGGTGCCACAAGGAAGATGCAGCCAGAGATGCTAAATTCAGTTGATTAAAATCGTCCGTCAAGGATGAACAGTTCTTATTTAGGGGCTACAGCCAATAACACGAGACCAAGGAGCAGAGGAAATTGGATGGACAGAGTAGGTTTTGTCATGTGGGGGGAGGAGAAGAACATAAACAAGTTGTATGCTTCAGGCAAGGGGAAGGTGGAGGAGGGAGCAGTTATGGTCAGAGGGATCTCATGTTCAGGAAGCAGATCCCAAAATGCAAGCTCATCTGATTTTCAGCAATGGGATTATTGATACATGTTTTCTCTCTCAACGTTTCAATCGGGATCTTTGTTATTGTTGTTTTCTGATAAAAGAGGAAGAGTTGTTTTGCTCATGAGATGTCATGGGGACAGTAGGACAGGGATGATAAGCGCACCAGCTTGCCTACCGTCCCTGTCCTACTGTTCCCATTTATATGTAATCATTCTATGTGTTTATGGCTATATTTTGCCTATTTATATCCTTTCCCCCCCCTTTTTTTTTCCGAACAATTTTTAAAATTTTTTTTAATGCACATAAACATACAAAAATCTTTTCGGAACGAGCCATTAATACGGTCATAAGTAGGTACAATTACTAATTCCTCTTTAACAAAAGCTTTTCCCAAATCCCCGCTAATTCTCCCTTTAAACTCTCCCTTTTAAATTGGCTTTTAAATTGGCTTTTAAATCAGGTTTTAGACCTCTTTTAGATAAATTTGGATGTTTTAATCTTTGAGCCAAATTACTTAATCTGTTTTTTAATAGTTTTTAACTTCTATATGTATTTGTAATTATTATGGCTGTTCACCGCCCTGAGTCCTTCGGGAGTAGGGCGGTATACAAATATGAAAAATAAATAAATAAATAAATAAATTACCATAAAAAAAAAGGAAAAAAAGAAAAAAAAATTCCTAACATATCATTTTACACAAATTAATTACCTTCTATTATTTCACCACAAATTTTAATTTTCAAATAACACAACTTAATTTTCTCTAACATTATTACCTTAAATTCTATCTAAAAAAAGAAAAAAATTCTTAAAACCTATTACACTAACCTTAAAATCCTTAATTCAATATCATTTCAATTTTTTTTCCTTTTAACATGGATGGATATATCTTAAAGGCATAAATCAACAAAGTATTTACGCAGTATTTTAACTGTTAGCATTTATCATCTTCATTTTACTATTTATCTCAGCTTAACCATTTAATCACAACATAATTATTTCATTATTAATATCAATTCCAGCATGGTCATCTTTATTTCTAAAAGTTTATCCCAGTATATAATCTTCCTCTTAATCATCCTCTTTTGGCTGTTAATCACAGCATAGTCTTCTTAGGTTTTACTGTTATTCCCAGTATAATCATCATTTTTGCTGTCAATCCCAGCATAATTATTTTTGTCTTTACTGTTATTCCCAGTATAATCATCTTGTTTTGCTGTCAAACCCAGCATAATTTTCTTAATATTTTACTATTACACCCAGTATAATTCTCTGTTTTGCTGTCTATCCCAGCATAATCACCTTAGTTTGCTGCTTATCCCAGCATAATCACCCTTTTTTTTAAATTATACCATCCATCAATACATTACTTGTTAATATTCAATCACATTATCATTAACATTTTTATAACAATTTAAGAATGAGGCTTAATTCTTACTCCAAACACTTCTCTATATAAATTAATAAATTTTTGTTAATATATTCTATTCCTCTCATATTCTTACTTTTTTCTTTATTTCAGCTTTTTACATATTATATCCAATTTTTCTCATATTCATATTCATTTTTATTAATTTATAAAAACCTCCTTCTTATTATTACTGTCCATCTATACATTGCTTTATTTTTAATCACATTGTTTCTATCTTCTTTTTTCCAGCCGTGTGTATGTCATTCCTCCTTTCCTTGTCTGTAACATATATTCCATTTCAGTTTCAATGTTCACAGTTTTATTCTCCATATATCAATTTAGATCTTTTTCTTACTTCTATTTCAAACAAATCACATCAGTTTTCTTCTTTTGTTCCTGCACCATTTAACTTCTTTTGTTCCTGCGCCAATTATCCCAATTATAAGAGTTCCATCATGCTTTCCCTTTTTTTCCAACAAAGTCAAATTGTCTGCAAAGAAAAAACAGCTCCACCTCCAAAATCCCGCAGTTGTTATCTGAAGTATTCACAATGTTCCCAAAAAAGAAATCAGTTAAAATGTTTCTTTTTAGACCAGAAGGTGTCCCTCCACAATTTCCTTTAGTCATGCAAATCACCATTTTGTTTCAATTTCATAACTTCACATTGGTGACAGGAAGGGGATCCGGCCATTAAAACACTCCGCTAGGTCCATTCAGTTGCCCAGACTCCACCCTGCAAGAATTTATGAGGTCATTAAAAGATGTGATATCTGGCGTGTTGTGTTCCAAGTGACTATCTGTCTGTATTCGAAAGTCCCACAAGATCTTCACCTTCTCATTTTCTATAACTTTTTCCACTTTATGTTCCCATGACTTTGGATACAGGAATGTCGTATTTTTTACATAATGACCAGTGAATTAATTTAGCAACTCGGTCATGTCTAGCTTTGTAATCAATTTGTGCGATTTTGCTGCATTCGCATATTAAATGTGAAACATTCGACTGTGTTGTTGCAAAGTCGGCAGTTTGGATTATCAGTAGATTTTTGTATCTTTGCTTTCATGGTATTAGTTTGTAGTGCTTGTTCTTGAGCAGCGAGTATTAAACCTTCCGTTTCTTTCTTGATGGTTCCCCTCTTAAGCCATGCCCATGTAAAGTTGTCATCATATTTTCCTTCAATGTTTTTCAAGTGCTGTTCATGCAAAGCTTTGGTTTTCCATCCATTTAATCTGTCATTCAGTTGTTTTTCCTTATATTCTGCCTTTGTTTCTGTTGTTTTTATAATGTTCTCCGTTTTCACAGCCTGCAGCAATTTTTCTGTACTTTGGTTCACATAATCATTCAAACTTCGTTTTTCTTCTTCTACAGTTGGATGGATTTGCAACAGTCCTCTGCCCCCTATTTTTCTTGGTAGACACCTGTTGATGTCACTTTGTGGATGTAAAGCATGGTACATATTCAAAAGTTTGCGTGTTTTCCGGTCCAAGTTTTCCAGTTCAGCCAAAGTCCAGTTGATGATTTCAGCTGAGTAACGTATCACTGGAACTGCCCATGTATTAATGCCTCTAATTATGTTTCCAGCATTCAGCTTTGATTTTAATAGTTTGCGGATCCTCCTGATGTATTCCTTTTGCGTTGACTTTTTGACTTTTCCATTCAAGATGTTATCTGCTTCCAATATGCCTAGGTATTTGTAACCATCATCCTTTGCTAATGCTTTTACTATGTTTCCATTTTCCAGTTCTATTCCTTCTATTTTTTCTATTTTTCCTTGCTACATGGATAATATAGCACATTTTTCAAGTCCAAAGTTCATTTTGATGTTGCTGCTCAACAGTTGAACTGTGTTGAGTATTGATTTAAATTCAGTGGGGCTTTGTGCATACATTTTTAAGTCACCATGTATAGTAGATGGTTTATCTTGCCATGTTGGCTTGAGATTTGGTATCCCGGTTTTGTGTTTCATAGGATTATTGTCAGTGGAATTAATGCGATGTTGAACAGTAGTGGTGAAAGTGAGTCCCCCTGGAAGATTCCTCGTCTGATGTTGACTTCACCAATGTTCTCCCCATTTGCTGTTAGAACTGTTTTCCATTTTTGCATATTTGCTTTTAAATATTTTGACTGATTCCAAAGTTTTCCAGACAGGGGTTAATCCAGCTGTGGGGTAATGAGTCAAATGCCTTCTTGTAATCAATCCATGCCATATTTAAATTCGTTTTCCTTCGTTTTGCATTTTTTAGTACCATTTTGTCAATGAGCAGCTGATCTTTTGTTCCTCTTGATTTTTTATAATTTCCTTTTTGTTCTACTGGATACAAACTGTTTTCCATCAGATGACTGAATACTGAATTTGCCAGTATTCTTGTAAAAAGTTTGAATGTTGTTGGCAGACAAGTAATTGGGCGATAGTTGCTTGGCTCTGTGCCCTTTTCCAGATCTTTCATTATCAAGTATGTTCGACCAGCTGTTAACCATTCTTCGCTTGTTGCATTTTGAAGCATTTGATCAAATTGAGTGGCCATGCGATGATGGAGGCTGGTCAGGTGTTTTAGCCAGTATCCATGCAGTTCGTCCAGGCCAGGTGCACTCCAGTTCTTGACCTTCTTTGCTTGTTTTGCAACCATGTCAGTTGTTATTACAATATTTTCCATTTTGTTTTGTGTTGTTTGTTGTTGAATATCTTTGATCCAGGAGGCAGTTGTGTTCCACTGGGTTTTCCCATAGTTCTTTCCAAAAGTTCAAAGTTTTTTCTTTACATAGGTGAACATTAGTTTGGACTCAATTTTCATCAAGGGACTGGTAGAAGAGGTGTTGTTTTTTTCTGAACTGGACATTTTTACGATATTGTTTAATTCGTCCTTCATATCTTTCAATTTTCTTGGCTGTTGCTATTACACGTTGTTTTAATTCTTCCATGATTTCCGTTATAGTTCCATACTTGTTGTTGTTGTTATTGTTATTGTTATTATTATCATCATCATTTGAAATCAAGATGTTCAAAGATGAGAGGTAGTTTGGTGTAGTGGTTAAGGCATCATGCTAAGAATCTGGGAGACCATGAGTTGTAGTCCTGTCTCGGATACAAAGTCAATGGTGAACCTGAGCCAGTTCATCTTGTTCAACCCTAGGGAGAAGGCAATGGCAAATCAGTTCTGAAAAAACTTGCCAAGAAAACTGCAGAAAGTTGTCCAGACAATATGTGACAATCGGACACAATTGACCAAACGGGAAAAAAAAAATCAAAGATAGACCAAGGTGGATCAAAATGGATTAACAAATCCAAGAAAATTGGATGTTTTTCTTAGCATGTACAGCTTATGCTTTGAATTACTATTGATCTTAAGTAAAAAGTAGATTGACACATTGACAGGAATACACTACCATTTATAAACCATTTCCTGATTGGCAAAGACAAAAAAAAAATAAAATAAAATAAATGGGGAAATGTATCCCAGTTATCCATCAGATGGTGTGTCTTGTTGCATTTTATGGTTTGAGCATTAAGTCAGCAGACAGTTGCTCCTTAAGGCAGGTGTCTGTTGTGTAATCAAAGAACTTCAATCAACAAGGGTGCAGCAAAGTCACCAGACTGTGTGAGACTGAAATCTGATGCCCATTTTAGGTTTTGAATTGGGTGTTTTTTTTGGGAATGGACCAAAAGCAAATGAGATCTGTTAAGCCTAGCAGATTCTTAATACCGTATTGTTGCGGTTTTGAGATAAGGGGGAAGATGCTGCTGAAAGTTATTCTTTTTCTCTTAAATTTTGGTACCATGATTTTGGAGGAGCCTGAGCAACGGTTAGAAATAAGTTCTGGAGAGCATTGATGCAGACCAAACGATATTTGCTGGCCTTCTTTTTCAGTCTAAATCTCCAAATTATGTAAATGGTTTTGGAAAAAATTGAGGAATGTTGAGTAACTCAAATGTTTACTTCCAGGCGCTGGAAATTTCTCTTACCTGGGTCTGATCTACCATCAACCACATCACATCTATCTACAAACAGTGTATTTACAATTCCATGGCACAAGAGAAGTCTCCTAGATTCCATGCAAACATTTCTTTATCTAGAAACCCTATTTATTTCAGCATTGCAACATAAACCCTTTTTTTGGTGGGGGCTAAGATCTTTATCAGGTAAACTAACCAAAGGAAGGAGCTTGCAAATTGCCTTGAAAAATATTCTGGAAAATATTCTGGCCTACCAGTAACACGAGACCCATACCCATTGACCTACAGAATATAAAATAACAGAGTTGGAAGGGACCTTGGAAGTCTTCTAATCCAATCTCTTTCTCAAGCAGGAAACCATTTTAGACAAAAGGCTGCATAAACAGAGGAATAGAATCAAGATCACGTGAAGTGTTAATACCACTTTATAATGCCTTGGTAAAACCACACTTGGAATATTGTGTCCAGTTTTGGTCACCACGATGTAAAAAAGATGTTGAGACTCTAGAAAGAGTGCAGAGAAGAGCAACCAAGATGATTAGGGGACTGGAGGCTAAAACATATAAAAAATGGTTGCTGGAACTGGATATGTCTAGTCTTATGAAAAGAAGGACTAGGGATGACTTGATAGCAGTGTTACAATATCTCAGGGGCTGCCCCAAAGAAGAGGGAAACAAACTATTCTCCAAAGCCCCTGAGGGCAGGAGAAGAAGCAATGGGTGGAAACTAATCAAGGAGAAAAGCAACCTAGAACTAAGGAGAAATTTCCTGACAGTTAGAACAATTAATCAGTGGAACAGCTTGCCTCCAAAAGTTGTGAATGCTCCAACACTGGAAGTTTTTAAGAATAAATTAGATAACCATTTGTCTGAAGTGGTGTAGGGTTTCCTGCCTAAGCAAGGGGGTTGGACTAGAAGACCTCCAAGGTCCCTTCCAACTCTGTAATTCTAAATGGCTGTCCGATCTCTTTCTAAAAACCAGCAGCAATGGAGCACCCACAATTTTTTGGAGGCAAGCCTTTCCACTGATAGTTCTTCCTGTCATGAAATCCCAGTCTCTTCTTAAAAATCTCCAGTGATGGAGCACCCACAACTTCTGGAGGCAAGCTGTTCCACTGATTAATTGTTCTCACTGAAAGGAAATTTCTCCTTAATTCTAGGTTGGATCACTCCTTGATATGTTTTCATCCCTTACTTCTTCTCCTGTCGTGGTGCTTTGGAGAATAGGTTGATCCCCTCTTCTCTGTGATAGCCCCTCAAATATTGGAAGACATGCCGTGTAGGGGCACAACTTTATCAATATATGGAAGACTGGATATTTTTCTTGTTGCTATTTTCAGCCAGAAGGACTGAAGTTAGCCTGGAGACTAAAACATAGGAAGAACGGTTACAGGAACTGGGCATGGCTAGTTTAGTGAAGAGAAGGACCAGGGGAGACAGGATAGCAGTCTTCCAATATTTGAGGGGCTGCCACAGAGAGGAGGGGCTCAAGCTATTTTCCAAGGCCAGACAAGGAATAATGGATGGAAACTGAACAAGGAGAGATTCAACCTGGAAATAAGGAGAAACTTTCTGACAGTGAGAACTATCAACCCATGGAACAGAAGTTGCCTTCAGAAGTTGTGGGGGCTTCATCCCTTGAGACTTTCAAGAAAAGATTGGCCTGCCATTTGTCAGAAATGGTGTAGAGTCTCCTGCTTGAGTGGGAGGTTGGACTAGATGACCTATAAAGTCCCTTCCAACTCTGTTAATTATATCTTCGAAGCAATCCACTATCCAGATGATGGTTGATCATCAATGGGAAAAAGTAGGGTAGAATCCCTCCAACTTTTTTTGTTTGCCTGTCCCATGAAATCTACCACTTTGGCTTCGTATCAAATAAATGAAGAGAAAACTGACATTAAAGCTGTAACATTCAACCACCAGCAGAAGAATTTTTCAACCTTAGAACCTTCTGTCATTGATCGGAAAGGGGCTTCGCCAGAACAGAGGAAGTTCAAAGCCATCTCAGAATGAATGATGGCTGAGTTATAATTCATCAAAAGGTTCTGTTCCAATTCCTGAAACTGTGCTGGTATAAAAGTTCATTTCTTTTTTAAAAAAAATCACATCTCATGAGGATTGGCTTATTATCCAATACCAAGATAATTAACAAGGATTACCAAGGATTAACAATATGCTTTCACCGATCATGTTTTCTTCATTTCTTTTTTTTTTTCATTTCCCTAATTTACAGTTGCCTGTCGCCACCATTATACTTTTAGATACTTATAATTTAGGGGGAAAATAGAATAATTTATGCACCTGATGACATGGAGTCTCATAATACATCAGATTGCAAGAAATTGCAATCATTTTCATGTTTATAAAACACAAGCCAAATATAACCATTTTTTTAAAAAAAAAAGGCTTTTGAAAAACCTGATTTTTTCAAATGGTTAAGTCGCAAATGAGTAAAAAAAATTCTAAGATTTATATTAAAGGACGCAGTACAAATCTTATAAATAAGAAATCAAGAGATGTCTGCTGAAAAATAAAAAAATGGTATTTAAACTGATGTTCAGGTTAGTATGAAAGATACAGATGTTCTGTGTTTGAAATTAGAAATCGCAACATCAAAACTGGTGCTTTCTAAACTAAATAATTCTAAACTATTTTTCTCTTTTTTTAAAAAAAATGATTTTTTTTATTTTTTACATAAACACACAAACAAACATACAATGTATTTTTTTTGAACAGAGTATTTGGCCAGTTCACAAATTTAAGCAGTTTTTAATAATCAACTAAATTTACATTTTATATATTCCCTTTTTGCCATAACATTTCTTCCCTCTTATTTTTTTTTAAGAACCAATATTACCTTTCATCCTAACCTCTAATCTTAGCCAAATTCAATTTTTCCCTTCATCTCTATGTTAACCCTCTCCAATTTAAAATCTCACCTAATATAATTCCTAGTATTTCCTTATATTCCCTTAATTAACTAATTAACTAATTAATTAATTTAATTAATTAACATTTTTCATTGTCAGCTATTTCAGTATCCAACGTACAAATCAATTAATTACTGTATTTTTTTGGAGTATAAGACGCACTGGAGCATAAGACTCACCTACTTTTTTGGTGAGGAAAAGAAGAAAAAGAAATCTGCCTCTGCCTCTGAGCAATTTTGCCTCCTTGCAGCAAACAGCCTGCTTTACTTTCAGTTTCGTTTTCAGCATAGCTTGATTAGGACAAGGGGGAAAAAAATCTGCTCCAGCAATTTACCTCCTTGCAGCAAGCAAAACAGCTAAGAGCAAATCAGCTGAGAGTTGGGAGGCCGATCCAATCAACTTGTGCTAATTAGGCTGTGCTGAAGTTGAAAGTTTTTCTTGCTGTTTGCTTGCAAGGAAGTAACTGCTGCGAGGCACAAGCCAAAGGGTGGGGGCCAGTGGGTGGGCAGAGCTACATTCGGTGTATAAGACGCACCTAAATTTTCACCCCCTTTTGGGGGGGGGAAAGGTGCGTCTTATACTCCGAAAAATACGGTATGTGATATTACAATCATTCATTTCTTTAAAAAAAATAAAATAAACCTAATTGTTTTATACCATACATTTCTTTAAATCTTGTTCCAAGTAGTACAATCCCACATCTACTAATCAACTATTTTTCTCAAGGGAAAAAAACCCCAAGAAAATAGTGTGCCATTTCTCCCCCCCCGCATTTGAACTTATTTTTTTTGAACATTTTGGAAGTGGGTGAAAAGAAAGCAGACTCTGCTAAATTCTACATGTCTATGTATGTTGAAGTTTTGGGATATTTTTTTTTAGTGTACAATCCCTTCTGTAGATATTTGTGGACCAAAATTTATTCCTTATTATTGCTTCATTTATAAATGGTCTTTTGTATGTATGTGTACTATAGTATGTTTCTAAATATGGAGGTTTATAAAATACGACAAGACTATCAAAGAGCTGTGTGTGCCTGTAACTGAATGCCTCCCTATTTTTATTTATTTTTGTACTGTGTGCTGATTAAAAATAAAATGCACTGACCACCCACAACAAAAAATATTTTTTTTTTGTTTTTTTTATTGGATTTATATACCGCCCTACTCCTGAAGGACTCAGGGCGGTGAACAGCCACAGAATAAAACACATAAATACAAAAATTTAAAATAGAATAAAAACGAATTAAATAATTTGGCTGAGACAAATTTAAAATACCCAATAATTTAAAAACAAATTAAAATTTACATTTAAAAGGGGAAAAGATTTAGGCCAGGCCAGCTTGATGAAATAAGGAAGTCTTGAGCGGGTGACGGAAGGTGCGCAGATCCGGGATCCTCCATATCTCCGGGGGGAGCTCGTTCCAGATCGTAGGTGCCCCCACAGAGAAGGGTCTCCCCCTGGGGGCCGCCAGTCGACATTGTTTGGTTGACGGCACCCAGAGGAGCCCCTCTCTATGGGAGCATACTGGCTGGTGGGAGGCTATTGGTGGTAGCAGGCGATCCCGTAGATAACCAGGTCCTAAGCCATGGAGCGCTCTAAATGTGGTAACCAAAACCTTGAAGCGCACCCAGAAGACCACCAGGAGCCAGTGCAGCTCGCGCAGGAGAGGTGTTACATGGGAACGCCACGTCGCTCCCATAACCACCCGCGCGGCCACACTCTGCGCCAGTTGGAGACTCCGAGTGCTCCTCAAGGGGAGCCCCATGTAGAGAGCATTACAATAGTCCACACGGGAGGTGACGAGGGCATGAGTGACTATGCATAGGGAGTCCCGATCTAGAAAAGGACGCAACTGGCAGATCAGGTGAACCTGATGAAAAATCCTCCCGGTCACGGCCGTCAAGTGCTCTTCTAAAGACAACCGTGAATCCAGGAGGACACCCAAGTTGCGAGCCCTTTCCGTGGGGGCCAATGATTCCCCCCCACCAATAGTCAGCGATGGCACCAGCTGGCTATATCAGGACGTCAGAAACCACAGCCACTCGGTCTTGGATGGGTTGAGCCTGAGCCTGTTTCTCCCCATCCAGATCCGTACGGCCTCCAGGCACTGGGATATCACTTCAAGGGCATCGTTGGGGTGATCCGGGGTGGAGATGTACAGCTGGGTGTCATCAGTGTACTGGTGGTACTTCACCATGAAACCACAGATGGTCTCGCCCAGCGGCTTTACATAAATGTTGAACAAAAGGGGCAAGAGGACCGATCCTTGTGGCACCCACATATGAGGGGCCTCGTGGTTGACCTCTGCCCCCCTGTCAACACAGACTGTGATTGGTCAGAGAGAAAGGAGGAGAACCACCGTAGTACGGTGCCTCCCACCCCCAACTCTTCCAACCGGTGCAGCATGATACCATGGTTGACGGTATCAAAAGCCACTGAGAAATCTAACAGGACCAGGACAGAGGAGCAACTTCTGTCCTGAGCCCTCCAGAGATCATCAACCAACGTGACCAATGCCGTTTCCGTGCTGTACCCAGGCCTGAAGCCCAACTGGAATGGATCCAGATACGTTAATAAAAAAACCTGGTGCTTTCTATTGTTTGTCCAATTCTCATAACAAGAAGGGATGAAGCATATCTGGAACGCTTAACTTAGATCAAATTTGTGGGTTGTTTCCTCCTTTCCAACTGTGTGTAAATATATTCAACTGAACAGTGAGAACAATTAACCAGTGGAACAGAAGTTGCCTTCAGAAGTTGTGGGTGCTTCATCACTGGAGGCTTTTAAGAAGAGACTGGACAACCACTTGTCTGAAATGGTAAAGGGTCCATTCAGCAGGGGTTGGACTGGAAGTCCTCCAAGATCCTTTCCGTCTAGTCTAGTCTAGTCTAGTCTAGTCTAGTCTAGTCTAGTCTAGTCTACTTTACTCTACTACTCTATTCTACTCTACTCTACTCTCTATTCTACTCCACTCCACTCCACTCCGGTGGGACCAGAAGTTGGCAAACAGGCCCTTTCAGCCTCCGGAGGACCTCCAGGGGGGAGGGAAGGCTGTTTTCGCCCTCCCCAGACTCCTAGAGAGGCTCTGGAAGCTGGGGACAGCAAAAAATGGGCCTTCCGGTCCCACCGGAAGTTGGCAAATGGGCCGTTTCTGGCCTCTGGAGGGCCTCGGGGGTGGGGGGGTGGGGAAGGCCATTTTCACCCTCCCCAGACTCCTAGAAAGGCTCTGGAGCCAGGTAAGAGAAAAACAGGCCTTCCCCAACAGCCCCCCAGGCCCTCCAGAGGCAGGAAACAACCTGTTTCCCTACTTCTGGTGGGCCCAGAAGACCCAAAAATCAGGTGGCCGGTGCACGCATGCAAGCTGGAGCTGAGCTCATGTGCCCCCTGATAAGGTTACACATGCCACCGGTGGCACGCGTGCCATAGGTTCACCATCACGGGTATAGGGTTTCCTGCCTGAGCAAAGGGGCAGACTAAAAGACCTCCAATGTCCATTCCAAATCTGTTATTCTATTCTATTTTGCATCTGACCTGATATCCATAGATTTTGTGAGCTGTTTGTTCTAACACAATGTATTTGGGTACATTATATTCACACGTTCTTATAGAACTTGGTATAGTGCTTTGGCAAGTTCAGAAAAGTCCAAATTATTTTGTGTGTGTGTGTGTGGGCGGGGGAGAACTGATTTTAAATTCAGCATTGGTTGCAAATGCAAATACAGATATATTCACATTCAAATATAAACTAAATAAAGTTCCACCTAGTCCTTAATGTTGCATCTCCCAATTTACTTTGATGATCTCTATGCAAAGGAATACTTTCAGAAAACTCCATTGTTCATCCTTCCTTCCTTCCTTCCTTCCTTCCTTCCTTCCTTCCTTCTTTCTTTCTTTCTTTCTTTCTTTCTTTCTTTCTTTCTTTCTTTCTTTCTTTCTTTCTTTCTTTCTCTTTCTTTCTTTCTTCTTTCTTTCTTTCCAGTTCCTCTTTTTTCAATTTCCAATATCACAGTATCCTTGCTTCATTTCAGCAGTCATAAAAACGGATTATTATTCCTTCTGAACGAGAATCAGATCATTAGGGGAGGTCAAGCAATCAACCCATGGAACAGAAGTTGTCTTCAGAAGTTATGGGAGCTTCATCACTGGAAGCTTTCAAGAAGAGACAATAATGGGACTTCAGGTGGACTTCAACTCCCAGAATCCCCCAGCCAATTGGCTGGGGGATTCTGGGAGTTGAAGTCCACCTATCTTCAAGCTTCCAAGGTTGAGAAACACTGGACTAGAAGATCTCCAGAGCCTTTTAGCTCTGTTATGCTGATAAGGCCTTACTAAACAGGCCCCTAGAGCATATGTGTCCCACACATGTATACAAGTACATATACTTGTATTGTGACACCAAAAAAAAAAAAAAAAAAAAATAGCTGGGAGAATGCTAAGGATCAATAGGTCTTGTCTGAAAATCAAGAACAGTTGCAGGCGTCAGTTGGTCATGCAGATTAGGGGTGACTGGCTTAATGAAAACCTATGAATGGAGCCGTTCTTTGCAAAAGACAGAAAGTTCTCTGTGTAGTTGAGCGTATCCAATAGTGGCTGGCAAGTCACAAGTAGAGCATGTGATTGGTAAACTCTTGAACAATAATGGGACCCCTATTCGAAGCATTTTGTGTGGAAATCACAGATTTTAATAGAATTTTAATGGCTTTCTGCAAAACATCCCCAGAGAAAGCTACTCCCTGCTCCCCATAGGAGAAACATTATCCTCCAGGCTGTCGTTTGTTTTCAGAGCCCTGAAATGCTTCAGGGATGAAGCTTCTTGTAAACCCAAGTGTTTATGAAACGTTTATAGACCCAGAATAATTTAAAGTGAGGCACCGCATTCCTTCTTCCCTTACACAATGTCCCTTGTTTCGGAAATACTATTTTGCAGATTTACTGAATGCATCTTGTTGGCTCGTCTATTTTTTAAAGCCATAGGATGGGAAGGAACTTGTAGTGTAGTTTACTTTATTGTCATTGCACCTCGTACAACGAAATTAAATGCCATCTTCAGTGTATATTATACATGCAAAAACAGACATCCTCCACATTCTATACAATTGAATTGAAACCCCCTGATATTGCATTAAAAAGGTAAAGCTTCCCCTCGCACATATGTGCTAGTTGTTTCCAGCTCTAGGGGCGGTGCTCATCTCTGTTTCAAAGCCGAAGAGCCAGCGCTGTCCGAAGACGTCTCCATGGTCATGTGGCCGGCATGACTCAACGCCAAAGGCACACAGAATGCTGTTCCCTTCCCACCAAAGGTGGTCCCTATTTTTCTACTTGCATGTTTTACGTGCTTTCGAACTGCTAGGTTGGCAGAAGCTGTGACAAGTAACAGGAGCTCACCCCATTACGCGGTGCTAGGGATTTGAACCACTGAACTGCCAACCTTCCGATCGACAAGCTCAGCATCTTAGTCACTAGCCACCATGTCACTGAAGAGGTTGTAGAAAAAATACTTTTGAAAGGCTCTGACGATCCCAGCTGAGCCACACGATCATCAGAGTCTTTTTTTTTTATTATTTTTAAAAGCATTTTTTCGGCGGAAGAAAAGTAAAAGTAAAAAAGTACTTTTTTAAAAAAGTAAAAAAGAAAAGCCCCTGATGATCACGCGGCTCAGCTGGGCATGGGGGGGGCCTAGGGATTTTTGCTACCGGTTCTCCGAACCACCTGTCACCATCGCTACCGGATTGGGTGATCCGGTCCAAACCGGGAGTATTTCACCCTCTGCTCCATAGATATTTGGCAACCTGAAGGATTTGAGTCCATTTACTTTTGTAAGCCTGGTGTCACAGAGAGGTGCTGAAAAAAATGATTGCTTGCCAAAGCTGCCTTCTAATTGGCAAAACTGGAGAGACACCAAAAACCATCTTAAGGTTGTAGTAGGGAGGGTGAGCATCTTGAAAACACGGAGAGGTTAATTGAAGGCATGGGGCAAACAAGCTTTAACCTCCCTCGCTTGCCGTTGTTATGCTAACAGCATTCAGCAAGCAGATTTAATGATGCCTGGTTACCTGGCCTTCCCAATTAACCTCTTGAGCCCAGACAGAGAGAGTTTAAAGAAAGGTCTCCCACCATGGAGACTTCTAATTTTGTCAGACTTCAGGTGAACGGAGATGCGGTCAGGTTCATAGCCTCCTCGTGGGCCAAATAATTCATATTTAATAGCATGGACACCGAAACTTCAGGATACTGTAAAAGTTTTTTTTTTTTTTTACAGCTCATCCATATTGAGCCCAAATATAATTATATTAAGGTCATGTAATCACAAGGTGACATATTCTTATTTCTTTTCCTTTTTTAAAAAAATCATCCTGACGTTGCAGAAAAGGTACTCAGGCTGATGTATTTCTTGAAAAGTAAGGCAGCGTCAAAACTTTCCGATTTTACCATGACTGATAGTCCTCAACTTATACTCCTCCTAGCATAGTCCTCAAGGCCCGTGGTGGCGCAGTGGTTAGAGTGCAGTACTGCAGGCTACTTCTGATGACTGCAGGCTGCCTGTAATTTGGCAGTTTGAATCTCACCAGGCTCAAGGTTGTCTCAGCCTTCCGTCCTTCCGAGGTGGGTAAAATGAGGACCCAGATTGTTGGGGCCAAGAGGGTGACTCTGTAAAACCTCTTAGAGAGGCCCTGTAAAGCACTGAAAGCGGTATATAAGTAAATGTTATTGCTAATGCTATTAGGAACCCTGGTGGTGCAGTGATTAGAATGCAGTATTGCAGACTAACTCTGCCCATTGCCAGCAGTTTGATCCTGACTGGCTCAAGGTTGACTCAGCCTTCCATCCTTCCAAAGTGAATAAAATGAGGACCCAGATTGTGGTGGGCAATAGGCTGACTCTGTAAAATCACTTACAGAGGGCTGTAAAGCACTGTAAAGCGGTATATAAGTCTAAGTACTATTGCTATTATTGCAACAGTTCATTTAGTGGCTGTTCAAAGTTACAACGGCAGTGAAAAAAGTGACTTATGACCATTTTTCATACTTACGACCATTGCAGCATGGACAGGTGATCAAAATTCAGATGCTTGGCACCTAAATTCTAGGTGGCACCTTGCCATACAACCATAGCACATACATTTCAAAGTTTTAACTGATATTCTATCATGAATTTGGTGGAAATGTTCACAGGATGCTTTGAGATTTGGATCATGGGTGTCTGGCAGTAGTGGGTTGCTCCTGGTTCGCACCAGTTCGCGAGAACTGGTAGTAAAAATTTGTAGTAGTTCCGAGAACCAGTAATAACATTGGCTGGCCACGCCCCCGAACCGGTCCCCAGCCAGGTCGCCGCTCACTTACCGCACCCAACTCATCACAGGCTTTTTTTTTTTTTACTTTTAAAAGCATTTTTTCTACAACCTCTTCGGCCGAAAAAATGCTTTTAAAAGTAAAAAAAAAAAAAGGCTCTGATGATCCTGCGGCTCAGCTGGGATCGTCAGAGGCTTTTCAAACCATTTTTTCTACAATGTCTTCAGCCAAAGAGGTGGTAAAAAAAATGCTTTGAAAAGTCTCTGACGATCCCAGCTGAGTTGCCTGATCGGCAGAGGCTTTTCAAAGCATTTTTTTCTGCAAAAAATATGTTGAAAAAAAAATCTTTTAAAAGTAAAAAAAAAAAAAAGTTGGCCACACCCTCCCAGTCACATTACCCCCCCACCAAGCTATACCCACAAAATAAACCACGCCCACAGAACCGGTAGTAAAAAAAAAAAATAGAACCCACTCCTGGTGTCCAGCCTTGGCAACTTTAAGGCCTTGGGACTTCAACTGCCAGAATCAATAAGGCATTATAAAGTGGTACTATCATAGGAAGTGTTAGTACCAGAACACTATATATATAATGCCTGGGTAAGACACCACTTGAGATATTGCATCCACGTTTGGCTGCCATGTTATAAAAAAAGATGTGGAGACTCTAGAAAGAGTTCAGAGAAGAGCAACAAAGAAGATTAGGGGACTGGAGGCTAAAACATACGATGAACGGTTGCAGGAACTGGGCATGGCTGGTTTAATGAAAAGAAGGACCAGGGGAGACATGATAGCAGTGTTCCAATATCTCAGGGGCTGCCCCAAAGAAGAGGGAGTCAAGCTATTCCCCAAAGCACCTGAGAGCAGGACAAGAAGCAATGGGTGGAAACTAATCAAGGAGAGAAGCGACTTAGAACTAAGGAGAAATTTCCCAACAGTGAGAACAATTAATCAGTGGAACAACTTGCCTCCAGAAGTTGTGAATGCCCCAACACTGGAAGTTTTTAAAAAGATGTTGGATAACCATTTGTCTAAAGTGGTATATAGCGTCTCCTGCTTGAAACGGGGGTTGGACTAGATAGAAGACCTCCAAGGTCCCTTCCAAATTTGATACTCTGTGATTCTGTTAATTCCCCAGCCAGTATTAACCCATCCTGGGACATCCGATGGTTTTTATCAGGTTGTAGGGATCAGCTTTTCAAGCCCTTAATGCATCGTCCAAGCTGCAAATTCCTCACGTTTCCAAAGTTTGGAGCCCAAAGCTCTAAAGAGCATTGGTTTGACCCTCCCTTTGCTGCCTTCCTTCTTTACTCTCCTGCCAATGTTTGTTGCATACTCAGAGTCAAACTAAGAGGTGTTTGGGGCATGCTGGAGGCATGTAGCTTTAATCACTGGTGGAAAGTCTGTTGAAATACACTTCCTGCTGTGCTGGCGTGTTAATAAAACATCTGTCCTGGGGTATGTGTGATTTCTTTCTCTCTTTGGTCATTCATCTCTGTTTTACTCTCATCTCCTTAGAAAAAAACTTAGGCTTCCCAATTTGGAAGTAAGCATAGCCATAAATATAAGCACTTCCAACAAAGGCTTTGTTAAGAACCCTAGAAATGGGGGGGGGGGGTCCCATACAGTGGTGGGATTCAAGTAATTTAACAACCGGTTCTCTGCCCTAATGATTTCTTCCAACAACCAGTTCACCGAACTGTTCAGAAAGTTAACAACCGGTTCTCCTGAAGTGGTGTGAACCGGCTGAATCCCATCACTGATTACATATCCCATATGGGCACAATCCCCTCTCCCTATTTCTCACGATCCTCTCTCCATTTCAAAGCAGCTTCTAATTAAATGTTATTTTATTTATTTTCATTAAGCATGTATTAGATAACAGATATAAGTATAAACATGATTATGAAAGCATGAAATGGATATGAATAAATGGGGACATTAGGACAGGGATGGTAGGCATGCTGGTGCACTTATGCACGCCCCTTACAGACTTCTTAGGAATGGCGTGAGGTTGACAGTAGACAGTCTAAGGTTAATGTTTTGGGGGGTTTGGGGATGAAACCACAGAGTCAGGTAGGGCATTCCAGGCATTGACGACTCTGTTGCTGAAGTCGTATTTTCTGCAATCGAGTTTGGAGCGGTTTACCTTGAGTTTGTATCTATTATTTGCTTGTGTATTGTTGTGGTTGAAGCTGAAGTAGTCATTGACAGGTAGGACATTGTAGCAGATAATTTTATGTACTACGCTTAGGTTGGACTGAAGTCGGCGAAGTTCTAAGTTGTCTAAATCCAAAATTTCAACTCTGGTAGCATAAGGTATTCTGTTGCGAGCAGAGGAGTGGAGGACTCTTCTTGTGAAATATCTCTGGACTTGTTCGATTGTATTAATGTCCAATATGCAGTGTGGGTTCCAGACAGATGAGCTGTATTTGAGAATTGGTCTAGCAAAGGTTTTGTATGTCCTAGTTTGCAGTACAATGTTACCGGAGAAGAAGCTACGCAAGATTAGGTTAACAACTCTTAATGCCTTTTTTTGGCAATGCTGTTACAGGGACCTCTGGCACTTAGATCATTTGAGATGAGTACTCCAAGGTCCTTGACAGAGTGAGGGTCGTCTACGAGGTCGTATCTGCCCAGCTTGAATTTTGTGTTTTCTTACTGGCAGAGGCAAAGAAGATAAATAGCCTCAGCTTTCTGTTGGTTTGCAAACTGCATTTATCTGTTTGCATGTATGTCCGGTATTTAAAAGAAATAGTGGAATGGAGGCAAACCAAGACACCAAACAATTTTAAGTCTCCCAGGAATCTTGTTAAAGTGATTTTGTGCTTGGCACTCATCCTTTTCGGTCCCCAGATGGGGGTGTCTGGGGTGGGCAGAGATGGAGGTTAAAAAAATTCGAGCTGGTGGCCACAATTATGGAATCAAAAACCCGTCCCTTTTTTGCTTACATTCCACTTGCGTAACAGGTGTAAAAGAGGCAGCACTTTGATTGCATAATTGTGGCCACTACAGTATTTTGACTTTCTTGGAAAGTCCCCAGCCCATGATAAATAACACCTATTAAATTCTAATTTAATTTTAACTTGTTTGTCTTAATTGTACTTTTAACTGTTAAATTATGAGATTTGATAGATTTAATTTTGAACTTTTTATTAGATGTTTCTTAACTGTTGTGAGCCGCTCTGAGTCCGGCTGGAGATAGGGCGGCATATAAATCTCATTAATAAATAATAATAAAATAATAAATAATAAATAAATCAGTCATAATAACCTTGGTAGGGCCAAGAGATGGCCCATGGAGTTTGACTTCCAAAGGGAGAAATAATACCAGTACTTAGAAAAGAGCAGGATGTTAAATAATTTCTTCTCTAGGTTTCAGACATTGGATTAATTACTTATCTAGGGAGCTTCTGTTGTGGTCCGCCAGCAGCCTGCGGAGTTGGCAGCAGAGTCGGACAGTAAGGAGGCTGGGGAGGACCATGGGCCAGTCCTGGAGTCTGGGGAAGGCTCGGACGAGGGTTCTGCGTCGGAGGCAGAGAAAGGGCCATCTGGGAGGAACGTGCTGCCTCCGGAGCCTCCGGAGTCAGACCTCAGCGAGGCAGAGAAACAGGGGTAGCCTGTTCCCAGTGCACGCATGTGCAGAGCTGCCAGAAGGCAAGAACAGCTGAAACAAAAGGGACAACTCGAGAGTAGGACTGGGAGATGATTGGCCCCTCCCATAAGACTTAGAAGAGAAGCAAAGGCACTTGGGCCTTTGCAGGAAGCAACATTTGTTCATTCGGTTCAGCTTAAAGCCTGAAGCTCTGTTTGATTCTGGACTCCATGTGGCTTTGCCAATTAGGTCTTTGGCAGCGTGTCAAGGGAGATAAAGGTGGGTGATTATCCCGAAGGACTTCTCCCGAAGGACTCTTTATAACTAATTGGGACTCATCTGTGAATGAACAGAATTCACAGCTGTTGCAATAAAAGAGGTTTTTGGGATTACTCGTGTGTTTTAATGACTCAGGAAGCCTAGGTCAGAACAGCTTCCTGATTCTGTGATCAGATAGTACTCCTCCTCCTCCTCCTCCTCCTCCTCCTCCTCCTCCTCCTCCTCCTCTTCTTCCTCTTCCTCTTCTTCTTCTCCTTCTCCCTTTCCTTCTTCTCCTCTTCCTCCCTTCCTTCTTCCTTATTCCTCATCATCATCTTACATATTTTGCATATGTATAAAATGGACTAATTAGGTTCCATAACTTGAGGAAAGGTTTGATTTGTATTGACATCAAAAGGACTTGCTTCGAGTAGATGTGAATAACATTGCTCTTTATTTTGAAATAAATATACCCAGCAGGCTTGATTGCTACAATAATTCATTGCAGCTGACATTGGCTCTGAGACGTAATCAAAAAGTCAATAGGTTGAGAACCCATGACCAGATTGTCAACAATCACGAACTAATCTGAATAGACTCAATCCATAGCTGGGTGATACAGTATTGTTCTTAACGTAATTCCCCATGACACAAAAGAGTGTGCAGACTTTGAGGTCTTCAGAATTCAAAGGAAACACCCAACTATGGATTCTGGATTTCTTTTCTCCATAGATCACTTCATTGTGGTTGCTTTTCATTTGAGCAGGAACAAAATCTAGTTCCAGTTTGACCTTGGATGTGCCTGACCTAGTCCAACAACTAGCTGGGGAACCATGTGCCACTATTTTCTTGGTGGAAATGCCTGCCCAGGAAAGCACCCAAAATACAGTAGATGCCTTCTGCTGGATGTTTCAAACACCAGGTTGGTGATTCCAACAATACAAACTTCAACATTTCTATTCTGAAGGATTTGACTTCAATGTAGCTTGACTCCCACCCAAGAGTTCACCTTTTGTCCATCTTTTGGGTGTTGCAATATTTGGTGATTATAAATCCTAATATTCCTTGTCTTTTAATATCAATCTAGAGGAACAATCGAATGTCTCATGGTTGAAGTATTAAACTTAGGTCTAGAATCTTAAGGCTCTTTCATCCATGGTCCATGAAAGCTCAAAGGGGGCATTTGGGATACACATTCTCTCTCAACCCATCCTATTTCATAGAATTATGGTTATATGGATAATCTGAAGACGGAATTCTATGCATTCCATTTCAAGCTGTAAAAGGTTCTTCTCACACATATGTGCTAGTCATTCCAGACTCTAGGGGGCGGTGCTCATCTCCATTTCAAAGCCAAAGAGCCAGCACTGTCCAAAGACGTCTCCATGGTCATGTGGTCGGCTGACTCAATGCCAAAGGCGCACGGAATGCTGTTACCTTCCTATCAAAGGTGATCCCTATTTTTCTACCTGCATTTTTTACATGCTTTCGAACTGCTAGGTTGGCAGAAGCTGGGCCAAATAACGGGAGCTCACCCCATTACACGGCACTAGGGATTTGAACCGCTGAACTGCCAACCTTTTGATCGACAAGCTCAGTGTCTTAGCCACTGAGCCACTGCTTCCCACGTAGAAGGTATAGGAAAGTTTAACTCTAACTTATCAATAGTTGTCATCAACAAAGCCATCTGGATAGCAGCGGTTGTGAAAGGATGGTATAGAATACAGTACCGCCATTTAAAACAGATCCTGTTAGTTGATTAAAGTTTCGTCATTTGGGCTGCATTCCTTTAAGTCTTTTTACTTTTACCAAAAGTTTTTCATAGGCTGGCCACTGTTCTCCTCTTTGCATAAGAAATCAACTAGAATTAAATTCTATTATAGTCTATCATATTCAGAATATCATCATGTTAAAGATGATGATGCAAGAGAACAGCAGGCTGAGCTGGATGGCGGAGTTAAACATGTCATTAGTTTGGAGTCATTACAGTGCCACAAGTAACCTAAGTCCAGTCCCCTGTGAATTCTGTTGGCCCTTATTTAACTTTATGGTAATTTAGTTTTGACTAGATTCTTTATAGGGACGCGGTGGCTCATTGCCTAAGACGCTGAGCTTGTCAATAAAAAGGTCAGCAGTTCAATGGTTTGAATCCCTAGCGCCGAATAACGGGGTGAGCTCCCGTTACTTGTCCCAGCTTCTGCCAACCTAGTAGTTTGATGCAAGTAGAAAAATAGGGACCACCTTTGGTGGGAAGGTAACAGCGTTCCTTGCGCCTTTGGCGTTTAGTCATGCCGGCCACATGACCACGGAGACGTCTTCGGACAGCACTGGCTCTTCGGCTTTGAAACGGAGATGAGCACCACCCCCTAGAGTTGGGAACGACTAGCACATATGTACGAGGGGAACCTTTACCTTTACTTAGATTCTTTTACTAGAGGTAGCAAAAGTAAACTCTTCTGTGCTCTGAACTCAACAAATTATTTGCATCTGATAGATTAGATGTTACAAATTCCTGTTTTTTTAAATAACACCATTGCAACCTGTTCCAGGTTGGCAGCTGATGCCATTGAATGCTAATCATGGAGAAGGCCCTAGATTTAGACTTTTCTTACACGCAAGTTATGCGTGTAAGATGCATGTCAAGCAATGAAGGAAATTTAGTATCTTATTTGTCCATGCCTGGCCCTTGTACAGTCCACACTTCCATATCTGGCAGTATTCTACTACTGCATATTTGGCTACATATTCAAAACATATACAATTGACTACATACATAAATTCAGACATGAAAATTGCCCATTTGGACCTGGATCATGCGTTGGATCATGCAAGGTTGTGCATTTGTTGATATGAAAAGTGGATCCTGCACCTATGGGTGGGTGGGGGGGAGAAGGAAGTGAAGGAAGGAGGAGGAAGGAGAGGAGGAGAACAACAAGAAGAAAATGAAGAAGAAAATGAAAGAGAAGGAGAAGAAGAAGAAGAAGAAGAAGAAGAAGAAGAAGAAGAAGAAGAAGAAGAAGAGGAGGAGGAGGAGGAGGAAGAGGAGGAGGAAGAAGAAGAGAGGAAGAAGAAGAGGAAGAGGAGGAGGAGGAAGAAGAGGAGGAGAACAAGAACAACAAGAAGAAAATGAAGAAGAAAATAAAGAAAACAAAGAAGAAGAAGAAGAAGAAGAAGAGAAAGAAGAAGAAGAGGAGGAGGAGGAGGAAGAAGAGGAAGAGAAGGACGAGAACAACAAGAACAACAAGAAGAAAATGAAGAAGAAAACAAAGAAGAAAAAGAAGAAGAGGAGGAGGAGGAAGAGGAGAAGGAAAATGAAGAGGAGGAGGAGGAAGAGGAGGAGAAGAATAAGAACAACAAGAAGAAAATGAAGAAGAAGAAGAAGAAGAAGAAGAAGAAGAAGAAGAAGAAGAAGAAGAAGAAGAAGAAGAAGAAGAAGAAGAAGAAGAAGAAGAACTTTTTTTGCTATATATTCAAGACTGAAGAGAGGAGCAATCGTAGAATCTGACTGTGTTAATGGCATTTTCTGACTAGCAAAAGACGCAACCTTTGGTGAGCTGCAGCTCCCGTCTGCAGACGCAGGGAGAAGCTGCAAAAGAGCAAGCAGGAGAAGGACCATGCTTTGGTCCTTGGTGACCGGTAGATGGTGCTGATAGGAAAGTCATCATGGAACTTCTTGTATTTTTGCTGGCCGTGATTTCCTTGCCGCAAAGAAATCCTCTCTCCTTGGCTCCCTTTCCTAGCAGTCAGGCTGCAAAAATAACTCCACAAGGCTCGGTTCACCAGAGGGGACACCAGGAGTTATTTATGACATCCAGAAGATTACTGAAAGAGCAAAGTTATGCAGCCATTCAGAAGCCACAAACAGAAATGGCTCCTGGATTGGTTGCGTGGGGGATATTCGCAGATTTGCTAATGGAAATGAACAGAATGGAGATTCTTCATCTTTGTCACTGGCGGTTCAATAATAGGCAGGCACCCCTGGGTTGAGGTTGGAAGGTGGGTGGGGGTGGTGATTGGTTCCCTCAGACTCTGGCAAAGAAGGAGGAATTTCTGGGAAACAGCTGGACTAGGATGGCTCCTTGACAAGGAGAGAGAGCAAAAGTTGGGCGGAGCAGTCCGAATCACCACCTGGGTTGGGAGGACCTGAGTCCAACCCCACAAATTATTTTTCAGGCACCAGGTTTTTACTTGCGGAGCTCCCTATTTGTAAATCTATCTTTCCCAAAGTGGCTTTACTTTTTCATATTTATGTGGAAGGAGCATGCCTTTCCTCCGTGCACCTTCCCAAATCAATTGGACTCTCCTCTCTCCTCTCTTTCTCTCTCTCCCTCTCTTCCTCTTCCTCCCTCCCTCTCTCTCCCTCTCCTCTCTTTATTCTCTCTCTCCCTCCCTCCTCCCTCTCTCCTCTCTTTCTTTCTCCCTCCTCTCCCTCCCTCCCCTCTCTCCTCTCCCTCTCCTCTCTCTCCCCCTCTCTCCTCCCTCTCTCCCTCCCCTCTCCCCCTCTCTCCTCTCTCCTCTCCCTCTTTCTCCCCCCTCTCTCTTCTCCCCCTCCCTCCTCTCCCTCCTCTTTTTTCTCCCCCTCCCCTTCTCCCTCTCTCCCTCTCTCCTCTCCCCTTCTCTTTCACATGCATGCACACACACACAGAGTGCAGCTGCCTCCAAAATCCGTTTTGATAGATCTTCTAAATCCACTCCAACATAAATCCATTGAGGATTTACTGTTGATTTGGCTGTTATTCGAGAAGAGTTCACTCTCTCACACCATTATTCTTCAACAACAGTAACCAGTCACCTTATTAGTGAGAGGGGCAGCATAATAAATTTAATAAATAATAACAATAATAAATAAAATAGCAGATGGATATGCATATATGTAACTGGCAACAATCGCCATTTTTGCCTTAAAGCAATATCCCAAATTATCTAAATCATTTCAGTCCCAGTCCTACAATAACAGAACACTGTTTGAAAAGATTAAGTGAGGAGGTTGGGGAGGAACGTGGGCCAGTCCTGGAGTCTGGGGAAGGCTCGGATGAGGGCTCTGAGATGGAGACAGAGAGGGGGCCAAGGCCATTTGGTAGTTCTTTGTTGCCTCCGAAGTCTGACATCAGTGAGACAGAAGAACAGCGTGAGCCTGTTCCCAGTGTGCGCATGCACAGAGCTGCCAGAAGACAGGAACAATTAAGAAAACAGGGTCGACTTGGGAGTAAGGCTTGGAGATGATTGGCCCCTCCCATGAGACATAAAAGAGAAGTGAACGGGACATCAACTTTTGCAGGAAGCAATTAGTTCATCTGGTCAGTAAAAGCTGTGGAAAAGTTCTTTTTGACTCTGTGCTAAGTTTGGCCTTGCCCTGCATGTGGCAATTAGTTCTCTGGCAAAATTCCAAGGGAGATAAGGTGGGTGTTTATAAACATTCCCCTGAAAGACTGTTTCTGAAACCTTTCAGACTGTGATTTTTTTTTTTACTTTAATTTATATGCCGTCCTTCTCCAGAGACTCAGGGCGGCTTACAATGCGTTAAGCAATTGCCTTCATACTTTTGTATATTTATACAAAGTCAGCTTATTGCCCCCACAAACTGGGTCCCATTTTACCTACCTTTGAAAGGATGGAAGGCTGAGTCAACCTTGAGTGAATGACAATAATTCACAGCCGTATGAATAAAAGAGATTTACCAGGACTAAGATTGTGCTGTATACTTTTTAAGGAAGCCTAGGTCAGAACAATATTCCTTTCTTTTGTAGAAGTGGCCTCCTTTTGACCATGGGGCTCGCATCCTCATTGAGGACTTCCCTCTGATGCCCACCAGAAACGAGAGCAAGCAGGACTTGGATCTGAGCTGAGGGAATAGGACCCTTTGCCCCATGGCATAGGACCTAGTTATCTTCGAGACCACCTGCTGCTACCGACGGCCTCCCATCGACCTGTGCGCTCCCACAGAGAGGGCCTCCTCGGGGTGCCATCAGCCAAACAATGTAGGCTGGTGACCCCCAGGGGGAGGGCCTTCTCTGTGGGGGCACCTACCCTCTGGAATCAGCTGCCCCCAGAGATAAGGAGAATCCAAGACCTCAGTGCCTTCCGCCGTGCCCTTAAAACCTTCTTTTTCCAACAAGCCGGGCTGGCCTAACACTTTTTAAAATGTTTTTAATTGTCTGTTATTGTTTTTAATCATGGGGCCAAATTTATATATATCTTTTTAATTGTATTTTAATGTTTGTAGTTTATGTTTTTACTTGGCTGTTCACCGCCCTGAGTCCTCAGGGAGAAGGGCGGTATACAAATCTAAAAATAAATAAATAAATAAATAAATAAATAAATAAATAAATAGCTGGGGAACAGACGGAGCCAAGAGTTATGCATTCTCCAGAAAGCGAAGAGGGCACAGAAGAGGTTATCAAACCCAGAATGTTAGGAGTCAATACATCAAATTTCATCTCTTGGGTAGGTGCGGGGGGTGGGGGGATACTGTCTATGGAGCCTTTCCAGGGGTGGAAAGTTGCTGATTTTAAAAAAAACCAGCATCTTTTCCCCAGCCAGCCAGCTGGGGAAGAAAAAAAAAAGAGGAGATTCTTCCCCACCCCCTTCTTTTTTTTTTTGCAATCAGAGAGAGAGAGAAACGTTCACTTCCCTCTGTTTATTTCTCTCCCCCTCTCTCCCGCTCTCTCTCCTATACCAGTGGTGTGTGAGATCCCAGCAAACTCTCTGCAGAGCTCATTACGCAGCTGCCCCAGTGCTTGGGTGAGGGCAGCCTGGTCCTGTGCGGAATGATGCGAGATGATTTGTATTTAAGGCATTTGGCTTTTTCAGGGAGCTCGTGCAGAGGCGCTCGCGCAAATTAAATAATTGAAATCACAAGACAGGAGGTGGTGAGGGTGTGAGTGTGTGTTGTTTAGGGATAGAGCCAAAGGAAAAAAAAGGGGAATGGGGAAGAGGAAGGGGAAGAAGGTGGCATACAACCATACAACCAGGGCTAACTTTACAGGAGAGGAAGGCCAACGTGGGGGGGGGGGGGGGAGATATCCGACAGAAGAGAAGCTCAGGATCTGTAGCTCAGGATTGAACTGTGGAATTCTGGGTGCTCCCTGAGCTCGGTTGCTTGCTTGCAGATCTTTGGTAACCCAACTGATTACAGATTAACAGAGTTGGAAGGGACCTTGTAGGACATCTAGTCCAACCCCTCACCCAAGCAGGAGACCCTACACCAGGGGTCTGCAACCTTAAACACTCAAAGAGCCATTTGGACCCGTTTCCCACAGAAAAGAAAACACCGGGAGCCACAAAACCCTTCCCGTGCCTGACTATTTCTTGAGCAGCCACAAAACTAACATATGTAGTTGAATTAAACATTCTGTTTTCTTCTGTTTTCTTCTTCTTGGATTTAATCCATGGTTGGCCTACTGGGGGTTGAAAAGCTCAATAAATTGCGTGCCGGCGGTTGTCGCACATTGGCGGTTGTGATGCATATTTTGAGTGACAAGGAGCCACAGCAGAGAGGTGAAAGAGCCACATGCGGCTCCAGAGCCACAGGTTGCTGACCCCTGCCCTACACCATTTCTGACAAATGGCAGTCTAATCTCTTCTTGAAAGTCTCCAGTGATGACGCTCCCACAATTTCCGAAGGCAACTTCTGTTCCATGGGTTGATTGCTCTCACTGTCAGAAAATGTCTCCTTATTTCCAGGTTGAATCTCTCCTCGATCAGCTTCCATCCATTATTCCTTGTCTGGCCTTCGGGTGCTTTGGAAAATAGCTTGACCCCCCTCCTCTCTGTGGCAGCCCCTCAAATATTGGAAGACTGCTATCCTGTCTCCTCTGGTCCTTCTCTTCCCTAGACTAGCCATGCCCAGTTCCTGCAACCATACATCGTATCTTTTAGCCTCCAGTCCCCTAATCATCTTGGTTGCTCTTCTCTGCACTCTTTCTAGAGTCTCAACATCTTTTTTATTAGTGTGGGGACCAAAACTGGATGCAGTACTCTAGATGTGGTCTTACTAAGGCTTTGTAGAGTGGAAAGTAACATGATGTTATATCTGCAAGAACCAAGAACTCCATAATTTTTTTTTAAGGATTTTGTAGAATCACGAGACTGCTTTGCAGCTCCAGAAGATCCATCTTTCCTAAGCTGGGAAATATTTCAAAAAGAGGTCTGTTTGAGAACCATTTGTCAATTCACTCAGAATTATTTCCAGGGTAAAGCAGGGGCAAAACCATTTATAAAGGGAATCACAGGACCAGGCAAATCTGCAAATCTGGAATCTACTCAGCTTTCAGTTTTTCAAATGGTGGGTTTGGTTAGGGTTAAGGTTAGAATTATTTAGCCAAGTGTGATTAGACACACAAAGAATTTGTCTCCGGTGCAGAAGATCTCATACAAAACAATAGAGTAGTAATAATCATCATAATAACACCGTTTGTATTATAACCATAACAGTTTCATTATTATTATTGTTATTAATAATAATTATTATTATTTATTGAATTTGTATACCGCCCTACTCCCGAAGGACTCAGGGCAGTGAGCAGCCAAATAAAATACATATAATATAAATGTTAAAAAACCATTAAAATACAATTAAATAATTGGCCCGGAAAACGAAATTTAAAACACCCCAAATTCATAAGACAAATTTCAAATTTAAAAATTTTAAAAACAACTTAAAAGAGAGGTTAGGCCAGGCTGGCCTGCTGAAATAGAAATGTTTTGATGGCATTGTAATTATTATAATTACAATGTTACATATTAGAATATTAATATTACAAATAACAATAACAACAACAGCAGTAGTGCAAAAAACTGCACTACTTGGAACATCGTACATTTTAAGAAGATACGGTTGATATCTAGGATGCTGGCAGCAACCTGTATCAACCATCAGCGCCAGTCCATGATATTTCTGATACATTTTTAAATGTTCAGTTGACTGAGTTTCATGTTTAATGAATAAAAGAGATAATAATAATGACAACAGTTGGACCATTAAATTCATGGATTGAATAAAATAATGTTTTAATGCTACAAAAAGTTTTTTTTGGGGGTTGTATGCATCAGTGGTGGGTTTCAATTTTTTTTACTACTGGTTCCGTGGATGTGGCTTGGTGGGCGTGGCAGGGGAAGGATACTGTAAAATCTTCATTCCCTCCCCACTCCGGAGAAAGGATATTGTAAAATCTCCATTCCTACCCCACTCCAGAGGAAGGATATTGTAAAATCTCCATTCCTACCCCACTCCAGAGGAAGGATATTGTAAAATCTCCATTCCCACCCCACTCCAGAGGAAGGATACTGCAAAATCCCCATTTCCTCCTGATCAGCTGGGACTTGGGAGGCAGAGAATAGATGGGGGCAGGGCCAGTCAGAATTTTTACTACCAGTTCTCCGGACTACTCAAAATTTCCACTACCGGTTCTCCAGAACTGGTCAGAACCTGCTGAAACGCATCTCTGGTGTGCATCTGTGTACATATTTATATTCAGTATAACATTTTAGAGAATACCTGCTAAGACAGTTCCACCCCTGGTGCTCTCTAGGGTCATTCAGATGACCCATTAAGAAATGCATTAAGAGCAGAGGATGCAAAGGATTTATTGAAATCTGTCCATCTCAGATCTAAGTCTGTCAGATGAGTGAATGGCTTGAGCCCTCATTCAAGGTGAAGAAATTGGAAGAGGTAGGCAACTGAAGCCCCAAATCAATAAATTTAGACCATCAGCTCTTTCCTAGTCTACCACTTCCATTCAGAGCTCAAAAATGATTTTAGATTCTGTAGTCCAGTCTTACCTGAGACTAGGGGTGGGCTTCAAAATTTTTTGCAAAGGGTTCTCTGCCTGGTTGTTGGGTGGGCGTGGCTATGGTGGGCGTGGCCTAGTCATTTTTGCCTTCCCCAGGCTCCGGAGGCTTTCTTCGAGCCTCCGAGAGGGCGAAAAAAGGCCTCCCCAGGCCTCCCCGAGCCTCTGCATATGCCCTGCACTTACCTGCATCCAAAACGGGCCATGTGGGGTCTCCTGGGAGGGGCAGGGCAGGGTGGGCGGGGCCAACCAGGAGTGGGATTTGGAGGTTCTCCAAACTGCACAGAATCTTAGCTAGAGGTTCTCCCAAACCCCTGCGAACCCCCAGGAGCCCACTCCTGCCTGAGACCATTTACAATTGGTTCATAGCATTTTTGTACAACTTCAACCCAAGGCTTGATTCATTTCTTGGAATGAGAGACCAAAAGAAGAGTACTTAAACTGTCTTTGATGTCCATCTTGCCTTAGGGCTTTATGGAATCTTCATGTTTAGGTTAAATCAGGGGTCAGCAACCTGCGGCTCTGGAGCCACATGTGGTTCTTTCCCTCCTCTGCTGCGGCTCCCTGTCACTCAAAATATATGTCACAACTGCCAATGTGCGACACCCCCTAGCACACAATTTTATTGAGGTTTTCAACCCCTTGGTAGGCCAACCATGGATAAATCCAAGAAAAGAAAAGTTTCAGAAGAAAACAGAACGTTTAATTCAACTACATATGTTAGTTTTGTGACCGCTCAAGAAATAGTCAGGCATGGGAAGGGTTTTGTGGCTCCCTGTGTTTTCTTTTCTGTGGGAAACGGGTCCAAATTGCTCTTGGAGTGTTTAAGGCTGCAGCTACACTGTCCAGTATCTTCCTCAGTCAAAGTGATGGAGGGAATTTAGCAAGGATGTCTTGGCATTCATTGTTTGTAGAGCAAATATAATGCCACCCCACTCCACTTCACCTCACCCTGCCCTATTCCACCCCATTCTACTCTAGTTACACCTTTTTCTTCCCATGATTGGCTTTGTCCAAATTAATCTAGAACAGTGTTTCTCAAACTCTTTAAGACAGGTGGACTCCAATTCTGCAAGAATGGAAGATGTGGGGAGGCCTGACCCATAGAATTGCAAAGAATTGGATACAACTGAATGGCTAACATCATCATCGTCATCAGAGGCCCTCCAGATGTTATCCAGAGTTGGTCCAGTAGCCCTCCAGATGTTGCCCTCCCATCAGCCTCTACCAACTGGGCCGACTTTGAAGGGAATTGAATAGCATCTGAAGAATGAAAGATTGCTTTAAACAGACAGGAATTTTGGTCTTTCATTCCACATCACTGGGAAAGTGCGTTCTACTCTTGAGATTTGAAAAGGAGATGCTGTTCTGTAGGGGTAAATGGGAAAATGGCTCCTTCCCAAGTTTTCATAGAGACTGGTAGTTGGTGGCAGGCAGTGGAAGATAATGGCTTATTTGGCCGCTCAAGTCTAAAGTCATTTTGAAAGACAGATTAACCTACCTTCCAGACGGAGGGCTGGAAGTGATGTTGTTTAAGTGGCTAGCTAAGAGGTTTATAGGAAGACAGAGGCAGATAGAGATACCGTATTTTTTGGAGTATAAGATGCTCTGGACTATAAGATACACCTACCTTTTTTGGTGAGGAAAACAAGAAAAAGATATCTTCCTCCGCCTCCCAGCAATTCTGCCTCGTTGCAGCAAACAGCAAACATTAATATTTTCCATTGTCAGCTATTTCAGTATCCAACATCTTAATACAAATCAATTAATTACCATATTTTTTTGGAGTATAAGACACACTGGAATATAAGACTCACCTACTTTTTTGGTGAAGAAAAGAAGAAAAAGAAATCTCCCTCTGCCTCTGAGCAATTTTACCTCCTTGCAGCAAACAGCCTGCTTTACTTTCAGTTTCGTTTTCAGTGTAGCTTGATTAGCACAAGAAAAAAAAAATCTGCTCCCAGCAATTTACCTCTTTGCAGAAAGCAGCAGACGATCCCAGCTGAGCCGCACAATCATCAATCAGTAGCAAAAATCCCTGCTCCGCCCCCATGCCCAGCTGAGCTGCGCGATCATCAGAGGGTTTTTTATTATTATTTTTTAAAACATTTTTTCTACAACCTGGTGGACCACAACACTTATTCTCTGGCTGTGTTGCCTTTGTGCCACACCCCAGGTTATCACATTCATTGTACCTATGATGTACAATGACAATAAAGGCTATACTATACTATACTATACTATACTATACTATACTATACTATACTATACTATACTATACTATACTATGTCATTTTCAAGCGAGTTGGCCACACTAAGTTGTCCTAGACCAGGGGTGTCAAACTCAAGGTCCGTGGGCCAAATTCAGCCCACAGGGTGCTTAGATCTGGCTCACAGGACTGCCCTGGAAACAATGAAGAACTGGCCCTCAGTGTCTCTGCTGGCAAAAATGGAGCTCGGGAGGGCTGACAGCGGACCTCCCAAGCTCCGTTTTCAACTCTCCTGAACTCAGTTTTTGCTGGCAGAGCACTCGGGCCACCACAGGCACCCCACTGACATGAGTGGCGTCGAGCTGACTATGCCCATCCTGGCCACATCCACCCAGTCCCCCCGAGGTCAAACCCAACCCTGATGCGGCCCTTAATGGAATCGAATTTGATACCGCTGTCCTAGACCCTGCTGCAATTCCTATCACTCAAGAAATTCTGCTGGTGGAGTCCAGGAGATGAATATTTTCTGCCATGGCCATGCGGAACATTGTGTCCCTTGAGGTGAGATATGCCCCCCACCCTTTGGCCCTTCCCCAAGGACCTTAAAATTTGCTTCCACTGGTTGGCTTGGAGACTCAATGAAGGCACTTTATGTTGGAGAAGGTTGGTGGAGCAATGGAGAAAATTCTATCCCATCCCATTCGTGCTCTTGGTTCTTAAAGGTAAAAGTAAAGGTTCCCCTCGCACATATGTACTAGTCGTTCCCGACTCTAGGGGGCGGTGCTCATCTCTGTTTCAAAGCCAAAGAGCCAGCGTTGTCTGAAGACGTCTCCGTGGTCATGTGGCTGGCATGACTAAACGCCAAAGGCGCACGGAATGCTGTTTCCTTCCCACCTATTTTTCTACTTGCATTTTTTACGTGCTTTCAAACTGCTAGGTCGGCAGAAGCTGGGACAAATAACGGAAGCTCACCCTGTTACGCGGTACTAAGGATTCGAACCGCTGAACTGCCGATCTTTCGATCGACAAACTCAGAGTCTTAGCCACTAAGCCACCGTCTCCCTTGGTTCTTAGTCTTTGTCTAATTCTTGTTCATTGTAATGCTTTTATATCTATGCTTTTATTGTATTGTAAAACTTCCAGAGTCTCTTCAAGAGAGTGAGCTGGGTGCCATATACGTTTAATAAACAAATAATAGCTTCCAGATTCCACAACTGGCAGACCAATTCTAGGAGGTGTCATCTGAACATAAGGGAAGACTATCCAGTTGGAGAAAAGCACCAAGGAAAGCAATTCTGGAGTAGCAGATCCCATGACGCTGGTACATTTCAATATCACCCGAATGTTGAAGTTCAAGCCTTCTTTGTGCCAACACTTTCCCTGCAGAGAAATGGAACCGCTATCCAAGGACTAGGAGGAAAAAGGAACCAAGGCACAGCACCCCTCCCAATTTCATTGATAGAAGTGTTTTCTTGGCCATTAGCACCAATGGTAAACATTTTACAACTCAGCCACCCAAGGGCATCCGCACTGTAGCCTTAACTATGTATTATTAATCAAGAGCTATTTATTTATACCATATTAAATAGGTCATAGAGACTTCCCAACTCTGCTCTCATGTTTGAGTCTCTTTCAGGGCTGGATACAACTGGTTTATCGCATTGCTTTGAAGCCTCTGAATCAGAATAACAGAGTTGGAAGGGACTTTGGAGGTCTTCTAGTCCAACCCCCTGCTCAAACAGCTATATCAGTCCAGACAAATGGCTGTCCAATCTCTTCGTAAAAGCCTCCAGGGTTGGAGCATCCATAACTTCTGGAGGCAAGTTAATTGTTCTCACTGTTAGGAAATTTCTCCTTAATTCTAGGCTGCTTCTCTCCTTGATTGGTTTCCATCCGTTGCTTCTTGTTTTGCCTTCTGGAGCTTTGGAAAAAAGGTTGATCTCCTCTTCTTTGTGGCAGCCCCTCAAATAATCGACAGAACAGGTTTTTCAGAAACCTTTCCAAATAAGCATGGGTGCATTTCTCTTTCTCGTCTAGATGTTGTGGCCCGCCAGTGGCTTGTGCAGCTGGTAGCTGATTCCGACAGGGAGGAGGCTGGTGTGGTGCTGCGCCAGCAGCCTGTGCAGCTGGCACCCGAATCAGACAATGAGGAGGTTGGAGAAGATGTGGTGCCAGAGGCGGGGATTCAGCCAGGGCCTTCAGAACCTCCAGAAGCTCCCATAAGTGAAGAGGACGAAGAGGAGGAGCCTCTGTGCAGATCTGCCAAAAGGCAGGAATGGCTCCTCAGGAGGAGGTCTCCTCGAGAGTAAGGCTTGGGGCTAACTGGCCACTCCCCTAGCCTATTTAAGGAATGACGACGACTGAGGCAATTTGCAGAAAACAACTTCGTTCATATTCCTTCGTGTATTGACTCCAGAAATGTCTGATCGGCTCTTGCTTCTCTCTTATCATTTTTCCTGCAAATTGCTTCTGTGCCGTTGGCCAGACAATGTCAGTTGGCGGCCCCCAGGTCGAGGGCGTTCTCTGTGGCTGCACTGACCCTCTGGAATGGGTTACCCACCGGGCTCCGGATGGCTCCCAACCTCCACACTTTCCGCGCTGACCTGAAGACTTGGCTCTTTCAGCAAATCCCCTGATCGGCTGTGTAATTTTAAATTGTGGGGATTTTAACTTGGTTTTTGGTTGTAGTATTTTATTATGTTATTTTATTGTGTAAGCCGCCCCGAGTCCTATGGGAGAAGGGCGGCATATAAATTTTGATTGATAAATAAATAAATAAATAAATAAATAAATAAATAAATAAATAAATTTTCCTTTGGTGGTAAAATATAGTGCACAGTATAAGCATAAAGTGTGTTTCCTTTCCTTCTTTTTTTCATTTTCTATTAACAGAATAACAGAGTTGGAAGGGACCTTGGAGGTCTTCTAGTCCAACCCCCTGCTCAAGCAGGAGACTCTATACCTGTCAGCACTTCAAGCTGCATTTACTCTAGTGCTGACATAAGAAGGAGGAGCGGAGGCGTCTGGAAAGGGACGTTTGACTTTTCACCTACTTATTTTCCCTGGAGATAATATCCCCTAGGAGATGGGATGGGAGGGGGGAAATTCCTTTGAGCTGGAGCAGTAGATAGGGGTAGAGTGACTTGGAAAATGGCCAATAAGTGCAGGGGAGTGGGGAACGGAAAGGGAGAGTTTTGGGTCTGGAAGTCAGTGTTGGCTACGATGAGTTGTGCTTTGAATGTCGTGCTTAATAAATGGGAGTTTTCTTCAAAGACTTTGTTTGAAATGCAATTTATTTGAGACGATCTCGAAACTTGACAATACCATTCCAGACAAATGGCTGTCCAGTCCCTTCTTAAAAGCCTCCAGTGATGGAGCAGCCACAACTTCTGAAGGCAAGCCATTTCTACCGATTTATTGTTCTCCCTGCTAGGAAATTTCTCCTTAGTTCTGGTTTGCTTCACTCCTTGTGTGGTTCCCATCCATTGAATCTCGTCTTTTGTCTTGCCTTTATTATTATTATTATTATTATTATTATTATTATTATTATTATTATTATTACTACTACTACTACTACTACTACTACTACTACTACTACTATCTTCCCTTTAAAAAAAGAAAAGAAAAAGGAATAAGTTCCAAGAGAGAAAGTAGAAAGACATGAATGATTCATAGATGCAAAATGTGAGTGTATTGAGTGGAGTGGGGGAGGGAGATAGAAAAAGAGAGGAAAAAGTAAGATTAAGACTCAGGGATGCTTCAAAGTGATCGGAGCCAATTTGATGTCCTCTGCTTGGTTACACCACCAACTCACTAGGGAAGCCCTGTCAAATCCCTGCCCCTTTCCTGCCATTCCCACTCCCCCTTCCTTCTGTCTCCTCCTCTCCACAAACAGAAGCTCCAACTTGGGAGTTCAAAGTTCACCATCGTCTAATGATGCAAAGAGCCCTCCGAAAACCTGTGTGAGTGGCATCTGCTTATACGTCTCTACTTTCCCCTGGTGAATTAGTCCAGTTTTTTTAAAACACACACACACACACACACACACACACACACACACACACACAAGACAGAGGAAGAGGCAGGAATGAGATGCAGGATCTGAGCAGAGGAGAGGGAAAATGGGTTTCAGAAATTCTATGGGTAATGGATGTCCTTTGATTTTGAATATTCAAAAAAAAAAAAAAAGAAAGAAAGAAAGAAAGAAAAAAGAAAAAGAAGCCCATTAGATTTAAGCTAATGGGGATTAATAATGTAGATGCTTTGATTTGCATCAAGGGTTGTAGCTGAAATATTTGGGGGGCGGGGTTTGTAGAAAATAGGCAAATTTACACATAGACACACAAAAACAAATTCCTTCCTTCCTTCCTTCCTTCCTTCCTTCCTTCCTTCCTTCCTTCCTTCCTTCCTTCCTTCTTTCCATCTGTCCATTCGTCCATCCATCTCATAGGACACGGCTTCAATTGAGCCCCATCACTTAACTCTATCTCTCTTCCACGGCTTTCTGTGACAATCCCAAGGAGCAGAAGGCATTTCTACATGTCTACTGCTTGTGTGGAGGTATTGAAAGAAAATTAGGACCACTGCAGGTGCAGGAGCTCTTTCTGGCTGAGAAAAAGCTACAGGTTGAGATGAAACATCTCATGGCAGCAAATGGCAGCATGTTTTCAACTTCATGAGCGGGAAGCGAGGTAAATCCAAACTATTGCATCTGTGCAGGAGATCTCTCTGTCACACACAAATATTATCCCTACTTATCTACCTGCCTACCTACCTATCTAGATCACTCTGTCTGTCTGTCTATCTTTCTCTCTATCTCTATCTCACTCTATCTATCATCACTTGACAAAGAAGAGAGAAAAAAACAACAACAAGAAGATACTGTTGCTTTAAATTGAGAAGCCAAGAAGCTTCCCAACTGATTGGCTAGAACCGATCCGTTCCTTGTAAACCACTCGGTGGTGGTAGATTGGCAATTGAGGCCAAGCTGCCTGAAAGTGGTTTCCGATGCTCTCGGTGGTGGCAGAGCGGCAAAAAACTCTTTAAACTCTTGCCAGGGCGCTTCAAAGGGCTGCCCTACAGCTGATCAATGGTAAAAGGCAGTGTGGTGGTAGACCAGTGCACTCCAAGAGCAAATGGGTAGACCGGTACGGCTCTGCAAGCCATTAAAAGCCTGGTAGACCAGTACCTCTGTCAAATCCTAAATAAGCCACGCCCACAGAACCGGTAGTAAAAAATTTAGAACCTATCCCTGCACTGCGGGCCGGTCCTTCGCTGTTTCCAGGGCAGCCCCTCAGGCCAGATCTAAGTACCCCATAGGCCGGATCAAGCCCCCAGGGCCTCCAGTTTGACCTCCCTGCGCTAAATGGGTTTAACGCAGCACACAAACTTATTCTCAGTTGTTTAATGAGAAGTACAACAAAGTGAGACTGCCTCCAACTCAAGACTCTGAGCTGTACTGTTAAACTGAAGGAAGCCAATATGTGCACATTGCCAAGCATGGATTTGTGTATGGAAAGATCGTTAACATCATTCCACTTTGATACTTCCAATTCCTGAGCTCAGAATTCTTTAATGCAAATTCCACTCTTTGCACTAGATTTGGCTATTGAACATTGGCTTACAGTAAAAAGCAGCAGCTGCAACAACTACCCCTAAATGGGATAAACCTGACATCTACCTAGGCTTGTGACATTTGGGAGCATAAAATGTTGCTGTTTTTCTGAGATCAAGAAGTCCCAGAAAGCAAGGTTTCTGACGCCAGCAGCTCTGTGTCAAAAACAACCTCTGGGTCCTCTTATAAGGATATATTCTGCTTTGGGTTCTGCATTGGAACTTCCAAGAAGAACTCTGACCTTGAACACTAGAGAATGGACTTCCAATATGTCTTCTCATATTACCATCTTTCCAAGGGTGAAATGCTCCCGGTTCGGACCAGATCGCCCGATCCGGTAGTGATGGCGGCGGGTGGTTCGGAGAACCGGTAGCAAAAATCCCTGCCCCACCCCCCATGCCCAGCTGAGCTGCACGATCATCAAAGGCTTTTTTTTTTACTTTTAAAAGCATTTTTTCTACAACCTCTTCCGAGGAAAAAATGCTTTTAAAATTAAAAAAAAAAAAGCCTCTGATGATCCTGCGGCTCAGCTGGGATCGTCAGAGGCTTTTCAAAGCATTTTTTTTCTGCAACCTCTTGGCCGAAGAGGTGGTTAAAAAAATGCTTTGAAAAGTCTCTGACGATCCCAGCTGAGTTGCCTGATCGGCAGAGGCTTTTCAAAGCATTAGAAAAAATGCTTTGAAAAGTTAAAAAAAGAAAAAAGTTGGCCACACCCACCTGGTCACATTACCCCCACTACCACCAAGCCATGCCCACAGAACTGGTAGTAACAAATTTTACATTTCATCCCTGCCTCTTTCCCCCAAAATAAGACCCAACTGGAAAATAATCCCTAGCATGATTTTTCAGGATGGTTGTAATATAAGCCCTACCCCCAAAATAAGCCCCAGTTAAGATCATCAGCAGACGGAGGTGTTTAAGTACTGTATTTCCCCCAAAATAAGACCTAACTGGAAAATAAGCTATATGCGTCTTTTGGAACAAAAATTAATATAAGACCTGGTCTTATTTTGGGGGAAAACACAGTAGTGTTTCCAATGCATTTCCACTAGGAGAAGCCCGCAGATGAAGACAAAGTGTGCAGGATCTTGTAAATGTTGGATAGGATTGGCAGCAAGATTTTCATTATGGTTTGGCAGTTAAGCAATGGAAGCTGCTCCCTAGAGCAAGGGTCTCCAACCTTGGCAACTTTAAGTCTGGAGGACTTCAACTCCCAGAATTTCCTAGCCAGTTGGCTGGGGAATTCTGGGAATTGAAGTCCTCCAGGCTTAAAGTTGCCAAGGTTGAAGACCCCTGCGCTAGAGAAATGTTGGTGCTCAGGCTACAGAGTTGCTCTCTGTGGTCCTGAATCCAAAGTTTCGGGTGTTTGCATAACAGAAGAATGCAGATCTTTTTTCCAAATATTTTGGGCAGAGAAACCAAGTGAATGCTATTTATGCAGTTGAAGGAAAAACTCATCTACAATTCCTTAAAAACAGACCTCTTCCCTAACAATGGTCATCATAACATACTGGTAGAGGAAACATATCATGGAAGACGTCTTCCTTTAAGATTTAACAGAAAGCAGAACCAGAAATGGCGTGCATAGTTGAAGAGATCTGAGGATAATAGGATGGGACATTGACGCACATTATTTGATCACTTCATAATGGTAATTGCAAAAACACCACACTTTTTCTCTTCAAGATTCTCTTCTCCTTTGAAGCAATTTCTAGAGCAAATTATCTGTCAACTCGTAAAGTATTCCTGGCCTGCTCTTGAGTTGTCATAGGCAGGAGGGTGGTGGTGGGGAAACTGACAGAGCAACAAGGTAGCCACAACCAGAAGCACATTCCACGCATATCTTTCTCAAGGCTGTATCCCAGGTTACCGGAACCAGCCGGAGAGGTGTGGTCTCTACAGCCCGGGAAAGTGCTCTGTTGGAGAATGTGATTTAGTTTTAGTTTTTAGTTTTATTTGATTTGTATACCACCCTACTCCTGAAGGACTCAGGGCGGTGAACAGCCAACAATAAAATACATAGATACACAAAATTTAAAAACCCAATAAAATCAAATTAAATTATTTGGCCCAGGCAAATTAAAACACCCCGATAATTTAAAAACAGATTAAAATTTGAATATTTAAAAAGGGAAGAGATTAGGCCAAGCCCGCTTGATGGAATAAAAAGGTCTTTACAGCATGGCGGAAGGAGCGCAGATCCGGGATCCTCCGTATCTCCGGGGGGAGCTCATTCCAGATAGTAGGTGCCCCCACAGAGAAGGCTCTCCCCCTGGGGTCCGCCAGTCGACACTGTTTGGCTGACGGCACCCGGAGGAGCCCCTCTCTATGAGAGCGTACTGGCCGGTGGGAGGCTATTGGTGGTAGTAGGCGGTCCCGTAGATAACCAGGTCCTAAGCCTGGTGATTTATGACACACCTTGTGAGGAGGGGAGAAACAGGGTCATAGTTGGGTCATAAATTATGTGGGGGCAGAGTTGACTTCATTTGGGTATGTGCTGACCAGTTGCTCCTTAATAAATAATTGGATTTCTTTTGAAACTTGGCTTGAGGCTCATGGTTTAATTAAGGGATCCTTCAGAATCCTGACATTATCTTTCAGCCAGCTGAAGATTGGACAGAAAGAAATGCAGAAGAGTCTTTGTCCTAAGTTGAAGTATTGATAGGAATTCTGTTACTGGTTTTTCTGTAGCCATGCACTCTACCGGCCAAATTTGGGTGAATAATCTTTCTACATCATCAGCTAGAGTAGATGTGTGATTTCTCCCAGCCTTTGCAAGATATTTTTATCAACGTCTATTCCCCTCTCCCCATATGCCTTAACACCACAAATACTGAAAACTCAAGTATATTTATACCTAATTTGCATGACACATGGCAGCAAGATCAATTAAGCGAATTTTGTTCCTATATCAGTAGAATTCAGATATACCCCTTGGAGGTACTGTTTAATTTTGCATGTCCATCACAAGCAAAACAAGGTGACAAATTCAGCTGCATGTTTTCATATTTTATTTGGAGGACGAGAAGTTGAATGAAGCTGCTAAGCATTCAAAGGCAACATCTCCTAGAAGCCAAATTGCTATTCTCCACTTTTTCAAGTCACTGCATCAATTGACGGGCAATCCATTAATATAGTGGGTGCATTTAATTCATGCAATGTTTATGAAAATGTGCAATAAATAAAGCCAACGAGTGCATAGCCTGGTTGAGCCATGGGTGACAACCTTCTGAATTTTTAATCGCAGAAAGGGGGAAGGGTGGTGCAGACTTGCATTAATAAGACTAGTTATTGCTTTTTTTTAAAAAAAAAGGCATGCGTTTTCTGAATATTGCAACAACAGAAATATTTCAGTTCCCTTGTAATACTGATTTCTACTTTTCCTTTGCTCTAGAGCAGGGGTGTCAAACTCAAGGCCTATAGGCCAAATCTGGCCCACAGGGTTCTTAAATCCAGCCTGGAAATATCAAAGAACCAGCCCACAGTGCCTCTGCCATGCAAAATGAGCTGTGTGCAGCCCCCATGTGGCCCGTTTTTGGCCTCCACTGCCTCTTGCAGCACTCTGCCAGCCAAAGACAGCCTCGGGAGGCCTCCGATCAGTGGTGGGTTCCTCCCAGTTCAGCCCGGTTCCGCTGAGCCAGTAGCGGTGACGATATGATGTCACCAAACTGGTTCTATCCACCCCCACCCCTCCACCCCCCATGTTATTCTTACCTTTTATTTGGCCCCACCCCCAATCTATTGCTGCCTCCTGAGTCCCAGCTGATGGGTAATAAGGAAAAAAACTGTTTAAACTCTTGCCGTGGGGCTTCAAAGGGCCGCCCTACAGCTAATCAGTGGTAAAAGGCAGTTTGGTGGTAGATCGGTGCCTCCAAAAACAAATGAGTAGACCAATGCCTGCAAAAATAAATGGGTAGACCAGTGCCTGCAAAAATAAATGAGTAGACCGGTACAGCTCTGCATCCAGTTAAAAGCCTGGTAGACCAGTACCTCTGCTAAATCGTAAAGAATTGTCACATGACCATCAAGCCACGCCCACAAAATAAGCCACGCCCACAGAACCGGTAGTAAAAAAATTTAGAACCCACCCCTGCTCTGGGACATGTGGTGCGGGGTTTCAGAAGGCCAAAAATAGCTGTATTTGGTATATAAGACGCACCAACATTTCCCCCTCCCTCTTTTAGGGGGGGAAAAAGTGTGTCTTATACTCTGAAAAGTATGGTAAATATATAAATGACTTCAAGCAATTTACATTAGAAACCATTTTACAATGAGTCTCTAAAATGTCAAAATGAATCAAACATTTTAAAAAAACATATAATGTGGGAAGGCACTATGAGAACAAAAATGATAAACAGCCAACGTAATGGAAATAGTCTTTGTTTTCTGCAAAAAATCAATATCCTTGTATTCCAGATGGGTAAAATCAGAATATTCTTAACAAATCCTGGCTTAACTCTAAATTGTGTGATGATTCATATATAGAATGACGTTTACATTTTCCTCCAATAGGCACGTGTCTTTTTAATGATCGAACTTTTCCTTCCACTGGTCTGTTGTTACAAAAAAAAAAGAAAAAAGAAAGAAAGAAAGAAAGAAGAAAGAAAGAAGAAAGAAAGAAAGAAGGAAGGAAGGAAAGAAAAAAGAAAGAAAGAAAGAAAGAAAGAAAGAAAGAAAGAAAGAAAGAATCCACACTATTTCCACATCCAACTTCATGATTCGATTACAAAAGCAGAGCTTACAACATCCAACTGTTGTATGACCACAAAGTCACTCTTTGTGTCACTTTTTTCTAAAACGTTTTACTAAAAGGCTTTTGTGATCTACAACTTAATTCCTCAGTTGCATTCTCTCTGCATCTAAGGAAGTGAGCTGCAGTTCACAAACACTTTCAATTGCCTTTCAATAAAATTCATGATTTTCTTGGTGTTTTATTATAGAAAAAGCAGACCCAACTTCCAAATAGTTGTTTTCAAGTCTCCATCCCTTCACCATGTTTTCCCTACCAAATTAGCATTTGCACTAAGCAGGTCCTCTGATTCGCCATCCCTGCAGATTGACAAGAAGTTCTGAGATGCTACACTATTCAAATAAAGACAGATTAACAGAGATGGATGGGACCTTGTAGGTCATCTAGTCCAATCCCCCGCCCAAGCAGGAAAGCCTACACCATTTCTGACAGATGGCAGTCCAGTCTCTTCTTGAAAGCTTCCAGTGATGAAGCTCCCACAACTTCCGAAGGCAACTTCTGTTCCATGGGTTGATGGCTCTCACTGTCAGAAAGTTCCTCCTTATTTCCAGGTTGAATCTCTCCTTGTTCAGACATTGGTGCCTTTGGCCAATCCAGTCCCAGCCATTCAGAAAAATAAACAATAACTTGTTGATACATCATATGGGATGGTCTTCTCCAATCTATCCCTCTTTCCCCACAGTCTGGATAGGGAAATGGGTGAAACGCCAAGACACAACTTTGTCATCCCCTTGAAGGAACTGTGGGTCTCTCCCAAAGGAATCGAGAAAGGAGGAGAAATAGAGTGTAAAGGGTTCAAGGAGGAAAGTGGAGTGGGAAATACAGGAAGTGAATGGTGTTAATGAAAAATTCAACAGGGTTGGGCCCAGATGCGTTGGCAAAAATTGCTGAAGCAGAGATGATTAATATTTAAAAGACTGACTGCTGCTTGGCTGCATCTTACATGCAGATTCCACACATACCCATATATATGTGTGTTTGTACACACACCCCTTTCTACCCCTCCCTCTTTTCTACCCCCTCGTGTTGTGTGTCCTCACCTCCCACCCACCATCGCCTTGATCTCCAGAACGTGCATTCGGGACATGTCCTCCAGTGACTAAGTCCCTCTTGGTGAAGAAGGACCCCAGCTATGACCATCTCTCCAGTTTTGCTTGGCTGGGGGAGAGAGGAAGGGTCCTCCTGTCCCAATGTGCCAAATTTGTGGGAAGGCTAAGCAGAGAAAATGGTTAAAGCACATCATGTATATTTAATGGGAATGGAAAAGCAGCTTGTCCTATTTAGTCACATTAGATGCTCTGTTAACCATATATATATGTATGTGTGCCTGTGTACACACACACACACACACACACACATATGCAGACAAACCAACATTAAATGCTTTGGAGAAACAGAGATCAGTGAGTTCCTTGTGGAACAGAAGAAGGCCTCGCTGAAATGGCTGAAATACTTTGGCTTCATCGTGTATGCTTCATAAAATGTCACTTAACATGAAAAGTTTTTAAGCTCTTACTGGTTAAAGTGGGTTATCTAAAACCAGTGAAGCAGAGACTACATAAATAGGCTCATCTTGAGTTTTAGAATCCATGTTTATGAAAAAGGGCATTGCCTCCACATGGCTTCGGCTCTCAGGAAGGAAGGAAGGGAAAGGAAGGAAGTGAAGGAAGGAAGGAAGGAAGGAGGAAGAAGGAAGGAGGAAGGAGGAAGGAGGAAGAAGGGAGGGAAGGAGGGAGGGAGGGAGAAGGAGGAAGGAGGAAGGAAGAAAGAAAGAAGAAAGAAAGAAAGAAAAAAGAAAGAGGGAGGGAGGGAAGGAAGGAAGGAAGAAGAAGGAAGGAAGAAGAAGGGAGGGAGGAAAGGAGGGAGGGAGGAGAAAGAGGAAAGGAGGGAGGAAAGAAGGAAGGAGGACGGAAGGAAAGAAAGGAAGGAAAGAAAGAAAGAAAAAAGAAAGAAAGAGGGAGGGAGGGAGGGAAGGAGGGAGGGAGAAGGAGGAAGAAAGGAAGGAAGGATTTACAAGCATTGCATATAACTGAAAAAAATGGAATTCCATGTCCTGTGCTATTTTTACAATTTATATCTCATCTTCCAAGTCTTAAAAATGGTTAAGGATGTCCACGGTGGAGACATGAAATATTTTTTTTTAAAAAAGAACCCAACACAATAGAAAGCAACTCTTTTTATATTTGTTTTAAACAAAGGGCTTTGTTCTTTGGCCATGCCTATCATCACCGACAGTCTGTTTGATTTACATCCCGTTCCGTTGCCATTGCATGAAGCAACTGGCTCCAGAAGCCAGTTCTTTCCTGAAAATGAGCTTCTGGAAGGGAGCAATTGCAGTGGAAGAGAAAGTGACCCAGTGCAAACCCTAGATGTAGTTTCCTACTTCTCTGCTATGTAACTGCTACTCCTTTGTGTTATTGGTTTACAGGAATTACTGAATGGGAATTTTTTTTTTTATTAAAAAAAATGTCTTCAGTGTTGAATCCTGGCAATATGGAATTAAGCTGGAAACTAATGTGGGCCATTCTTACTATTGTTCTTCTCATTCCATTACAATCCTTTATTTCACTTGTCCTAACACAGAACAAAGCAAGAAAATATCTCGTTTTTGTGCACACAGAGGTGCCCACACACACTTTCAAGGTCTTGCTGTAACAACTTTATATGAATGCAAGCTTACATCTACAAGATGAACCTAAACGTCTAACAGATATTAATAAAAAAGGGCCTTTGATAAGAAAAAGAGGTCTGCATTATATTCCAAAATGTTAACAATTGCCTGAACCAGTCCCTGCAGTTTTCTTGATAAAGTTTCAGCCATTGCTTCCTTTCTTGGGCTCAGAGGGAGAGACTGGCTGGATGTTATCCAGGAGGCTTCATGCCTTAAGGCAGGACTAGAATTCACCGTCTCCCAGTTTCTAGCTTGATGCCTCCACCACTTTACCAAACTGGCTCTCTGAATGTGAATGCATTCAATTAAAATCAAAAGGCGATCGCAAATTCCTAGAGCTAAGAAATCTAAGATGGGAAGGAAAGACTAAAGCAGATGGGTCAGCTCTGGACAATGTGACAATCCTTTTTTTTTTTTGGTCCCTTCTTAAGAAACCATTCCGGTCACCAACAAGGCAAAACAGAAAATGCATTTAAGAGCTGCCCAGAATCACTTTGCAGGGAAGATGGCTGGCATAAACATTTAATTAATAAATAAAGAACTTGCGTCCAGAAGTTGTAAATGCTCCAACACTGAGTTTAACAGAGTTGGAAGGGATCTTATAGGTCATCTAGTCCAACCCCCCATCTAAGCAGAAGACCCTACACCATTTCTGACAGCCCAATCTTTTCTTGAAAGTCTCAAAGTGATGAAGCTCCCACAACTTCCAAAGGCAACTTCTGTTCCATTAGTTGCTTCTTCTCACTGTCAGAAAGTTTCATTGTATGTTTTAGCCTCTGGTCCCCTAATCATCTTGATTGCTCTTCTCTGCACTTTTTCTAGAGTCTCAACATCTTTTTTATAGTGTGGTGACCCAAACTGGATGCAGTACTCTAGATGTTGGATACCCATTTGTCTGAAGTGGTGTAGGGTTTCCTGCCTAAGCAGGGGGCTGGACTAGAAGACCTCCAGAGTCCCTTTCAACTCTTGTTATTCTATTTAATAAATAAATAAATGAGAAACGATTGTTCTTTCATTGCTTGCTTGCAATAAACGGGGACATCTCTACGAAAGGAAAAAAAAAAGAGGAGGAACAGACAGAATTAGAGGCACAAAGAATAAATTTCTTTCATTGTCCCAGTTGAGCCTCGGGCGGGCAAAGGTCAAGTGCATTGAATTGCAGTGCTTGGATTTGGAATTGAATGAGTGGTGAAGGCAGGAGGGCTTCAGGTCGTGGCGGGACTGAATTAAGAATCCTAGCTTGATATCGCAAGCTGTCTCTGCCTGGTCTCTTTCCCCCTGCCCGCTCCCCATCTCTCTCACATCCAGTGGGTTATTAAGAAGATCAAGAGATGAACTTGTGACCTATTATCAGGTGCTGGCAACGGAAGAGGACCGAGGGACTGGGGTGCGTGCATGCATACGAAACCCAAGCGAGGGGTGAGATGAGAGTAATAAGATGCTTTTAAGGGCCCGTAGACAGGAAAAGTCGTAATCCGGAAGCTGAGGATCAATACGGAATGGTCAGAATGCACAAATAAGAGAGCGGCATATTATTATATTGAAAGTGATTGGATTGTGGTCAGCGCTGAGATCATAAAACCCTATTTACATGGAAGAGAAGAGCTGTAGGGTCAGAACGGAACTGTGGAGTCTTTGATGCTGTGTGAGTTTGGTGGTTTCCGTGCGGACGTTTCATTACCCAACTAGATAACATCATCAGTGCTTAGAAGAGGATAGAATTTGTGGAGGAGGAGGAGGACTGTGGGGTTCTTATTGCCCTCTGAGCGGGGTTGTTTTTGAAGGAAGAAATATTCTTCTGGGTTCAGCTCCAAGTGGGGAAAAAGACACTGGAAACATGGAGAGTGCTTGGAAAGATGGTTTAATGGTGGACAGGATCACGTGGTTTGAGTTCCTGAACAGAAAAGGGTCCGAGATGCTGCGAGTCCCCGGGTTTTATGTCCTCTCTGGCTTTGAACTTCCTGTGACCCAGAAAGAGTATCCTGATTGGTTGTCAGACTCCCAGGGGGTGGGGTCGTAGCTAGCCTTGCTGGCTGATGTAATCTTCCCAGGTGCCATGTGGTGAGTTTCTGTTGCTAGATGGGTTCTATTGTGTTAGTTTCTGTTGCTAGATGGGTCCTATTGTGTTGCAGATGATGGTCCATTGACAAAGATTGAGTTTCTGCCTCTGGCCCATTGACAAAGGGTAGGGGCAGGAAGATGGGAGCTGCTTCGTCTTTAAAACATGCTTCTCCATTTCTCATCCAGGGAAACATAATATTCTGCCTTTTTAATATTTCCTAAAATATTTCATTCTTCTAGGAAAGGGATGGGTGCTAACTTCCTACATTTTCTTGCAGATGTTTCATTACCCAACTAGATAACATCATCAGTGCTAGAAGAGGATAGAATTTGTGGAGGAAGAGGAAGGTGGTGGGAGGAGGAGGAGGACAACAACAATGACTATGGGGTCTTTGATGCTTTCTGAATTTGGTTGCTTTTTTCAGACGTTTCATTACCCAATTAGGTAACATCATCAGTGCTGATGAAAACTACCAAGTTCAGAGACCACCAAAGAACCGACACTATTTACGTGGGTGTTTATGGATTGTCCTTTCTCACGTAGGAATACTCAGGAAATCCATAGACTATTTAGGTGTATTGCAGTAAACTGGAGATCCCACCTTCTGCATCTCAAGTCTAATACAACAAGGTCCATGGCCACGTCGTTCCTTCTACTTGCGTCCAAGGAAATGCATCTTCAGGTCTTCCTGCCCAAAGCAGAAGAATCCAGATCATAAGGAAAAGGATGGAACATGACAGGAAATAAAAGGGGTGAACTCTACTCCAGAGGGGGTAACTTTACTGACTTTGCAAATTGTTCTCCTCAGGGGTTGGCTTCAAAAAATTTAGTAAGGGGTTCTCTGTCTGGTTGCTGGGTGGGCGTAGCCATGGTGGGTGTGGCCTTGTTGGCCTCCTGCACCATGGTGGGGGGGGTTGCCCTCCCCGGGCTCCGGAGGCTTTCCTCGAGCCTCCAGGAGGGTAAAAACAGCCTCCCCAGGCTCCCGGAGGTCCTCTGGAGGCTGGAAACATGCCCAATTCTGTCTTTCCCAAACTTCCGGTAGGCCCATTTTTCACTCTCCCCAAGACTCCATGCGTACCCTGCACTTACCCGCATCCAAAATGGGCTGAGTGGGGACTTCTGGGAGGGGTGAGGTGGGGTGAGCGGGGCCAGCCAGGAGAGGGATTTGGGGGTTCTCTGAACTGCACAGAATCTTAGCTAGAGGTTCTCCCGAACCCCTGCGAACCCCCAGCAGCCCATGTCTTTTCAGACATAGCACTACTCATAGCAAAAGAAAGGCGGATTTAAAGGAAAAACCCATCATCCAGTTAATTGTGCCGTCATGTTGCCTGCACATGAGTAGAATGGCTGAACTGGGACCTCAGAACTCATGTCGAACTCATGTAGCAAATGTTTGAAGGCATTTTCCTCCCGCTCGCCCGTCTACCCATCCGAAGCGATACAGCTCGGAGACAAGTTACCTGCCTCACCGAGAGAGCCAGGCCTTAGTCAGGCATTAATAATGGATTATTGAAACCAACCAGCTGCAAAAATGCTGCCTCTGTTCTCTCAGATTAATCTCACTCCTGTGAAGAGCAGCTATCGATTTTGTGAATGATTCCTTCCTTCTTCAACTAAAAGGGCACCTGCAGCCAGCGTTGCACCAATGCTGTGAGATCTTTTATGGTCCTCTGTCTTGAGTTTTGCTGGATTTTCCTACTCTCGCCTGGTGGCAAATGATACGCTAACCCAAAGAGGTCAAAGGCAGCTCCAACGCATTTCAGTTTCGGAAGAGCAGAAAACTTGCAGACAGAATGATGCTCTAGGGATAGTTTATTTGTTTATTTGTTTTCTTAGTCAAGCATTATCTGTAATAAGATTACAGATATAAGTATAAACACAATTTTGAATACATGAAAAGGATACGAGTAAAAAGGGACATTAGGACAGGGACGGTAGGCACGCTGGTGCGCTTATGCACGGCCCCTTACAGATCTCTTAGGAATGGGGTGAGGTCAGGGATGAAATTTATTTATTTATTTATTTATTTATTGCGATTTATATGCCACCTTTCTCCCTAGGGACTCAAGGCGGCTTACAAAATGACAACTTCAATACAAATCACAATACAATACCAAATTAAAATCGGTAACCCAATTAAAAAACGATTTAAAATTATACCAGTGTACCCCCAAACGGATCAGTTTAATTGGCGGAAGAGCCACGTCTTCAGCTCACGACGGAAGGAAAGAAGGTCGGGGGCTGTCCTGAGCTCAGTGGGCAATCCATTCCAGAGGGTCGGGGCTCCCACAGAACGGAACGCCCTTCCCCTGGGAGTCGTCAGCCGACATTGTTTGGCCGACAGCACCCTGAGGAGGCCGACTCTGTGAGAGCGCACAGGACGATGGGAGAACGGCTGGAGGTGGTCCTGCAAGTACCCTGGGCCTAAGCCATGAAGGGCTTTATAGGTGAGCACCAGCACCTTGAAACGTATCCGGAGCGCCACCGGCAGCCAGTGCAGCTCACGCAGGAGAGGTGTTACACGCTCCCGGTTCGGACTGGATCGGGGGATCCAGTAGTGATTGTGGCAGGTGGTTCGGAGAACCGGTAGCGATGGCAGTACAAGGCTCCGCCCATCCATCTGGGTGTCATTACTTCCTGGTTTTAACCAGGAAGTAATGTGTTTTTTACCATCTGCACATGCGCAGAGTGTCTGCATGCACGGCATGTGCACTTCCGAACCGGTAAGGAAAGTAAGTAGATTTCGCCCCTGGGTGAGGTCAACAGTAGACAGTCTAAGGTTAAAGTTTTGGGGGTTTGAGGATGAAACCACAGAGTCAGGTAGTGCATTCCAGGCATTGACCACTCTGTTGCTGAAGTCGTATTTTCTGCAATCGAGTTTGGAGCGGTTTACGATAAGTTCGTATCTATTGTGCATTCGTGTATTATTGCAGTTGAAGCTGAAGTAGTTATTGACAGGTAGGACATTGTAGCAGATAATTTTGTGTACTACGCTTAGGTCAGACCATAGGCGGCATAGTTCTAGGTTGTCTAAGCCCAAAATTTCAAGTCTGGTGGCATAAGATATTCTGTTGCAAGCGGAGGAGTGGAGGACTCTTTGCATGAAATATCTCTGGACTCGCTCAATTGTATTAATGTCCGATATGCAGTGCGGGTTCCAGACAGATGAGCTGTATTCAAGAATTGGTCTGGCAAAAGTTTTGTATGCCCTAGTTTGCAGTTCAATATTACCAGAGAAGAAGCTACGCAAAATAAGATTAGTTCTATATGTTCATGCAAATCTACCCAATTCTGCAGCTTTTATAGAACCAACAGATATGAATTATCCTTTGAAATTTGTATTTCTTCCTATGCAGATCTCTGCTTATAAACATACATATCAAAGAGGAAACGTGCAGCCACCAATGAATATATTAGTGATTTTACCCATATCAGCTTTTCTGAAATTCAGATGTATGGTTGATAGCATTTATCTTTTAGTTAGCATTGAAATCTTTATTTAGATTAAGTAATCCCCAACTCCCTTTTCATGATACTGTAATCCCTTAATTTGGGATAAAGTCAGGGCAACTAGATGGAGCTGAGCATTTACTGGCCAGATGCCCTTCCTGACACCACACAGAGTTCACAGCAGATATTTTTTTCTTTGTCGCTATTGAGGATTGAACTCTCAACCTTCCGAGTGGGAGGCAAGCATCTTCACCACTTGGCCACCATGCCATTGGTTAAATAACTCTCAACATTTTGTAGTAAACCAAGCTCATTGACAATTCTTCTATTTTACTTGTATTAAGCCAAGAAGAGTCAGGTTCTTTGTATCCTTCCTTTGGCAACATGTTTTACATGTTCATTGGCAAGATGAAGGAGTAACACAGAAGTACCACTGAATCCTCCAAATAACCTTATGGGATAGATTAGATTAACAGGATCAGTCTAAACCAGAGTCAGGTCTTCTTTGTGTAGCCAGATCATGAAGACATTAGCAAACTTTGGCAAATTGTTATAGGAAAATGAGCAGAGTCCTAATCTATTTCCATTGCTCTGTAGTCCAAAGTTCCATCCTTTACTAAACCTGAACTACTATTAATCTTCTCATCGTTCCTATCACCCATCTCCTCCCACTTATGACTGTATGACTGTAACTTGTTGCTGGTATCCTTACGATTTATATTGACTGTTTCCTAATATGATTTGATTGCTTATTTTTTCCCTATGACTATCATTAGTTCCTATGACTATCATTAGTACCTCATGATTCTTGACGAATATATCTTTTATGTACACTGAGAGCATATGCACCAAAGACAAATTCCTTGTGTGTCCAATCACACTTGGCCAATAAAGAATTCTATTCTGTTCTGTTCTGTTCTGTTCTGTTCTGTCCCGTCCCGTCCCGTCCCGTCCCGTCCCGTCCCGTCCCGTCCCGTCCCATCCCATCCCATCCTATTCTATTCTATTCTATTCTATTCTATTCTATTCTATTCTATTCTATTCTATTCTATTCTATTCTAGAGTTAGATAAATTAGTCTAAATGGCTACTTATCTCTGTGACTAGAAATTACTCTTTGCTCTGCATTTCCTAGTATATAACATTCTTTTTTTCCCAAAAATGATGAGATGACATGGTTTTGACTGATACTTTCCAAGCTGGTGTATAGGTCGCATGAGAAATTATTCAACGCTATTAAACCTTTGTGGGGAAATGCTATAACTCCCCCACACCTATTCTTTTCATCATCTGATCTGCCAATAATTGAGATAGCTTTGGGAATTCACCCAGCCTAACTCTTTTAATACTTAACACTGTGATGAGATAAGAAATCCAATTGCTTTTATATGGGTTCCAAACCAAGAACGTGAGCATAAGACAATGATTGACTTGAATTAAGTCAACATTATTTCATTAATATCTCTCTAAGCATCTCTTTCATTCCTTGCAGGATCTAAATGATGACCATGTAAAGAAGATTCTCTGGTGTATTGATAAACAAACAAACAAACAAAAATCCTCAGCAAGGGATTCTATCAGATGTTTTAGAAATTCTCACAATCCCTTGAGGAAAGCCATGGATAGCCTATCTTGTCATGGGAACCTATGACCCTCCAGTTGAACAACCAAGGGAGAGTTGCCTAGAGTCACTTCAACTTCTCTGCAGTTAGAAAAGTAAGAGAAAATTCCCCAAATAATAAATGCGTACCTAAATATTTGGAGAACCACAACTTCTTCATTTCTCCCTTAGAGGTACACGGTAAGAATGCCTTTCGTTTAAACATTGTCCAAAACCAGAGGCAAATTTTGAATGACACGGGTGAATCTGTGGCCTTCCAAGGAGAGATTGTGCAAACTGGTGGAAGGGAGGCCATTGTCTCTATGCCTTCTTTGCCAGTTTGATTGGAGTTTTCTAGGCTCATTAAAGACAATGGAAGAAAGGTTTTGATCGTTCGGGCCAATTTCTTTGACTTTGGGGATTGGTGAACCAGGCTTTGTTGTTAGTTGCGAAGCCGTGTCCGATCCATCGCGACCCCATGGACAATGTTCCTCCAGGCCTTCCTGTCCTCGACCATCCTCTGGAGTCCATTTAAACTCATGCTGACTGATTCAGTGACTCCATCCATCCACCTCCTTCACTGCTGTCCTCTTCTTCTTTTGCCCTCGATCTTTCCCAGCATTAGGCTCTTCTCCATTGAGTCCTTCCTTCTCATTAGGTGGCCAAAGTATTTGAGCTTCATCTTCAGGATCTGGCCTTCTAAAGAGCAGTCAGGATTGATCTCCTCTAGGACTGACCGGTTGGATCGCCTTGCAGTCCAAGGGACTCTCAGGAGTCTTCTCCAGCACCAGAGTTCAAAGGCCTCCATACTTTGGCGCTCAGTCCTTCTTATGGTCCAACTTGAACCAGACTAAAGGAGGCAAAAACAGCCCCAATGCTCAAGTCCTCTCATCATCCACCGGCCCTGCCAAAGTATCTTCAGCGGAAGATGAGATGCTCTTCTCGTTGAGCCCAAGTACAGCTCTGCTCCTGTCCTTTGAGTTGGCCACTCTCGTATAAGGTAAGATCCTCCAGGGATACTCCTTTACCGCCACCCCGCCCCCGGGGACCCATCTCAATCCAATTAGAGAATGTAGAGCCCCAGATATTCTTTCTGTTTGTAAGTGGTGGTGGATTGTGCTTTTTGGTCCCTGAGAGAGAAGGAGTGAAATTGATTTTGTCCTCACCTCTTGGTTTTTGAGCTCTTTCTCTGAAGGTGGCCGGCGTTTTTCTTTTATCAATTAGTTAGGGATGTAACACCGAAAGAGAGAGAGAGATGGAAGTCTCTGACTCTTTCTACCTTTCAGTCCCTCTCTCTCCCTCTCTCTCTCTCTTTTTTTCCCTCCCACCTTGGCTTTGGCTGTATCCGCTCCCTTCGGCTGTATCCGCCTCTTTCAGACAAAGATGTGTTAGTCCTTTGATCTGCTTGGCAGCTCCCCCAGGGGATTAGCTGGGAGGTTAATTACTTACCAACTGTCTCCAGATGTGGCAAGAAGACTTCTGGAGGGAGAGGCAGCTGTCCTTCCTCTTTTGCTTTCCGAGGCCCCCCTCCCCAACTTCCCTAGCTTCATGCTTCAAGGGGACAGGTGGCTCAGGAACGTACCAGTGAAATGCCTTTTGATATGACAAATGGTATCTATGCTTTTGCTCTGGTTCCTATTTTGTTTGTCTAACGGGGCTCTAAAATATGGATGAGCTTCTACTCCTGTGGGCTTGCGTTTGACAATGGGTCCTCCTCCTCCTCCTCCTCCTCCTCCTCCTCCTCCTCCTCCTCCCCCTCTTCTTCTTTTCTCCACTTTTCTCTCCTTTTCTTGGTGTCGTTGGGACGGCGCATGAATTTATTACTTGGCACTCTCTCTGTTGCCGCAGCCACTCGGCGGCTTGCTCTACGTGGCTTATTCGTTTCAACAGGTATCAATGTGATTGTTCAAATAATTGGCTCCCATGGTGGGGCAAAACGGGCTAAACAAAAAAAGAAGACAACATTGGGATTAAAAACGATCGTTATAGCCAGACATTAGAATGGAAAACTGCCATTAAATAGTACAACTGGAGGAACGGTGAGATGAATGGACTCAAATTATGTCCCACAGAGAAGAAAAACTGCATCCTCAGAATTTTGGACAAGAGAAATGACAACAATAACAATAGCAACAGCACTTGGATTGATATCCCGCTTCATAATGCTTTACAGTCCTCTCTAAGCGGTTTACAGAGTCAGCCTATTGCCCCCAACAATCTGAGTCCTCATTTTACTGACCTCGGAAGGATGGAAGGCTGAGTCAACCTTCAGCCGGACAGTATCGAACTGCTGGCAGTAGGCAGAGTTAGCCTGCAATAGCAAAAGCACTTGCACTTATATACCACTTTATAGTGCTTTACAGTACTCTCTAAGCAGTTTACAAAGTCATCATATTGTCCCCAACAATCTGGGTCTTCATTTTACCGACCTCGGAAGGATGGAAGGCTGAGTCAACCATGAGCCCGTCAGGATCAAGCTCCAGACTGTGGGCAGAGTTTGCCTGCAATACTGAATTAGAACCACTGCACCACCATGGCACCATGGAGGTCTTGTTCCTACCTATATCCTCTGAATAGCAAAACGAGTCATTCTGAGTAATAATTTGTACAGTGGGGCACCCTCATGGAAAATACCTCTTTTTTGTCTTTGTTCTTATGTTTCACTAGAAATTCTGGCAGCTATGACCTAACATATCCTGGAGGGCACCAGACTGGGGAAAGCAAGCATTAAACCTTGGCAGTGAAAGAGCAACTTCGAATGAATGATACTTAAGCCAGAATTTTCTACTGGGCCCCGTAACAATATTTCAAGGTTCCAGATAGATAACTAATACCAATATTGTGTGCACTCCAAGTGTACTCTTCATTAAATTGTTCTGGGTGCTGTTGGGCTAGGAATTCCTCCTGCATGTGTTTTTTATCGGTTCTTAGTCAATGGAATGTAAGAGAATTTACATTAAAGTAATATTAAAAGGGGTTAGCTTTGCCTCATCAACATTTGGCCCTGAGCTCACCTACTTTTAGAGATACAGACCCCCCCATCAGCACTTTGCACAATGCCCAGGGTCTCCAAACTTGGCAACTTTAAGACTTGTGGGCTTCAACACCCATAATTCCTCCAGGCTGGCTAGGGAATTGTGGAAGAGGGAGCGATAAAGGAAAAGGAAGAAAGAAAGAGTGAGAAAGGAGAAGAAAGAAAGAGAGAAGGAGAAAGGAGAAGAAAGAGAGAAGGAGAAAGGAGAAAGAAGAGGTAGTAAAATAGGAGAAGGAAGAAAGAGCGAGAAAGAAGGAAGAAAGAGGGAATAAGAAAAGAGAAGGAAGAAAGAAAGAAGGAGTGAGAAAGGAGAAGGAAGGAAGAGGGAGCAAGAAAGGAAAAGAAGAAAGAAAGAGCGAGAAAGGAGAACAAAGAAAGAGAGAATGAGAAAGGAGAAATAAGGAAGAGACAGCAAAATAGGAGAAGGGAGAAAGAGCAAGAAAGAAGGAAGGAAGAAGGAATAAGAAAAGAGAAGGAAGGAAGAAGGAGTGAGAAAGGAGAAGGAAGGAGAGGGAGCGAGAAAGAAGGAAGAAATCTGTCTCTCTTTAAAAGTCATTTGCTCTGCTCTCCCGAGCAGGAAGCGAGTGCCGTTCGCAGCCCTGCCCTCTGCCCGCCAAGATGCTAATGACAGCGCTAATATGCTAAGAAGCTGGCAGCGAGCGCGGGTCCTAATGCAGACTTCCCAGCCCTTGCAAGCCATTTTAATTGCAGGGCCTTCCGAGACAGCAGGTGTGCCCGTCACATCCAATAATCGACCTGTATGTACTTACTCCCTTCCTTGCTGGAAGAAAGCAGGTTGGTGACATTGCCCGCTTACACACTCGCCTGGGTGGCTCTTCCCCCACACCCAACTTGGTAGACTGTTGCACACCCATCAAAACGATTATGGGAATGAATTTCTGCCAGAGCGATAAAGAGAGCACGTTGGAAGGAAATCCTCTGTCTGCCCCAGCGTTTTTGTTCTTCTGGGCTGCTGAGTCTCCCAGCTCGTGGGAGGATTAAAAAGGAAGGAAGGAAGGAAGGAAGGAAGGAAGGAAGGAAGGAAGGAAGGAAGGAAAGAAAAAACAGAAAAGAAAGAAAACAAGAAAGAAAGAAAGAAAGAAAGAAAGAAAGAAAGAAAGAAAGAAAAAGAGAGGAAGAGAAGAAGGAAGGAAGGGGAAGGAAGGAAGGAGAAGAAGGGGAGGGAGAGAGGAAGGAAGGAAGGAAGGGGAAGGAAGGAAGGAGAGGGAAAGAGGGAAGGAAGAGAAGGGATGGATAGATGAATGGATGGATGGATGAATGGATGGATGGAAGGATGGATGGATGGATGGAGAGGAAGGGAGGCAGGGAGGGAGTTTATAAGATCACCCAGAGTCCCAGATGATACAGGCATATGTGTGTGTGTATGTGTGTGTGTGTGTGTGTGTGTGTGTGTGTGTGTGTATGTATGTATGTATGTATGTATGTATGTATGTATGTACCAGGGAAAAACCCTGGCTAAAACAATAATACACATATAGACCTATGAAAAAAGAACAATATATGTATGTATGTATGTAAAATAAAACACAGATTTAATTATCAAAAGGTCTGAAAGTGAAGGTATTTGCTAGGACTTTTGACCCCTAAAAGCCCTAAAAACCTCAAGCATGCTTTGAGGTTTTACAACACATACATAATATGTGTCTATTATTTGTTATATAGCTGCAACTTTTTTTTCCCGAGACTTCACAATGACTCTGCAATTGCCAATAGAACTGGTATTCTTTCTCTCTCCCTCCCTCTCTCCTTTAACAAGCTGTAGGCACAACAGCAGCTAGCTTTACATTCCCTTGTGTCCTAAAATACCTTTCTGAAATTCTATCTGAAGTTCTGCAAAATCTTAATTTACCATTCCACACCGAGGAACATCAGGTTTTAATGGTTGTCGCTCCCTTTTTTTTAGCATTTCACCTTACATTTTAAAACCTTTTTAATAGGTTTTTTTTTAAAAAAATAAGATAAAATACAGCAACAAAGAAAATAGAAAATGGTTTTCTGCGAGGGGTTTTACTTTCTCATAACAGCTTGGCAACCATGACCTGGATGACTGAGAATCTCTACAGACTTTTAGCTGTACAATTTGGGTTGAACACCCTTTGAATGGTGTGGGAGTAAGAATGGATTTCCAGAGGAAAAAAAATTGCAGACTACAGGAACCATTTGCACCATTCAAGTGACCCTGAGGGCAGAGATAAACCTCCAAGTGCTTCAACAACCCTCTAAAAGGATGCAAATAACCAGCTGTCTGCAAGGAATATAAATCCTTCCATTCCCCACCATCCAGTCAGAGCTGAAGAAGCTTCTTGAATGAGAAGCGAAATGTCTTCAAAAGAAAAAACAAGAAAGTCCAGTTGCCTCCTGAAAAAGCATCTTTGGGGTGGTCATAAGTCACTTTTTTTTCCGTGCTGTTGTAACTTTAACACAGTCAGTAAACGGGCAATTGTAAGTCAAGGACTCCTTGTACCTGACAATTCTGGCTAAGAATTTTGGGAACTGAAGTCCAACAGGATTGCAGACAGCCACTTATCAAAGACTAGGCGAATGAGATAATAATTATCATAAATATAAATGTCATTTTATATCCCTTTCATGGATCACTGACTTGTCGTGGTGTAGAGGCTTGCGTAGCGCAATGAAGCTATGAGCTTTGCCATGCAGGGCCACCCAAGATGGACAGGTCATAGCAGAGAGCTCTGACAAAACGTGATCCATTGGAGAAGGAAATAGCAACCCACTCCAATATCTTTGCTATGAAAACCCCATGGACAGTAACAATGGGGACTACCGCCAAGAAATTAAAAGATGCTTGTTCCTTGGGAGGTAAACTATGGCAAAACTAGACAGCATACTAAAAAGCAGAGACATCATCCTGCCAACAAAAGTGCCTATAGTCAAGGCTATGGTTGTCCCAGTTGCAATGTAGGGCTGTGAAAGTTGGACCATAAGAAAGGCTGAGTGCCAAAGAATGGAGGCCTTTGAACTCTGGTGCTGTAGAAGACTTCTGCGAGTCCCTTGGACTGTAAGGTGATCAAACCGGTCAGTCCTAGAGGAGATCAACCCTGACTGCTCTTTAGAAGGCCAGATCCTGAAGATGAAACTCAAATACTTTGGCCACCTAAGGAGAAGGAAGGACTCCCTGGAGAAGAGCCTAATGCTGGGAACGATTGAGGGCAAAAGAAGAAGGGGACGGCAGAGAAGGAGGTGGCTGGCTGGAGTCACTGAAGCAGTCGGCGTGAGCTTAAATGGGCTCCAGAGGATGATAGAGGACAGGAAGGCCTGGAGGAACGTTGTCCATGGGGTCGCGATGGGTCAGACATGACTTTGCAACTA